>JAHSPW020000004.1:13542318-14142318 GCA_019985065.2 Arctostaphylos glauca | reverse complement strand
GTTCGGTATCGAAGTTCGAGAACGCGCCCGAAACATCGCAAGCAAGTTTCGACACGGCGAGCGTTTCGGTAAAAACACGACTTTCCTGCCCGTAGGACGTTCCGGACGAAACGCGAATGATCTATTTTTGCATTTCATGCAGAACCGGACGTTCGGTGAGTTCGAGATCCAAATTCGAGTCCGTGCCCGAAAGATCGCAACTTTCGACGCGGGGGGCATTTCGGTAAAAACACGACCTTCCCACCCGGAGGATGTGTCGGACGAAACGCGTATGATCTATTTTGGAATTTCACGCAGAACTAGACGTTTAGTGAGTTCGGTATCGAAGTTCGAGAACACGCCCGAAACATCGCCAGCAAGTTTCGACGCGGCGAGCGTTTCGGTAAAAACACGACTTTCCTGCCCGTAGGACGTTCCGGACCAAACGCGAATGATCAATTTTTGCATTTTGTGCAGAACCGGACGTTCGGTGAGTTCGAGATCCAAATTCGAGTCCGTGCCCGAAAGATCGCAACTTTCGACGCGGGGGGCATTTCGGTAAAAACACGACTTTCCCACCCGGAGGATGTGTCGGACGAAACGCGTATGATCTATTTTGGAATTTCACGCAGAACTAGACGTTCAGTGAGTTCGGTATCGAAGTTCGAGAACGCGCCCGAAACATCGCCAGCAAGTTTCGACGCGGCGAGCGTTTCGGTAAAAACACGACTTTCCTGCCCGTATGACGTTCCGGACCAAACGAGAATGATCTATTTTTGCATTTCGTGCAGAACCGGACGTTCGGTGAGTTCGAGATCCAAATTCGAGTCCGTGCCCGAAAGATCGCAACTTTCGACGCGGGGGGCATTTCGGTAAAAACACGACTTTCCTGCCCGTAGGACGTTCCGGACCAAACGCGAATGATCTATTTTTGCATTTCGTGCAGAACCGGACGTTCGGTGAGTTCGAGATCCAAATTCGAGTCCGTGCCTGAAAGATCGCAACTTTCGACGCGGGGGGCATTTTGGTAAAAACATGACTTTCCCACCCGGAGGACGTGTCGGACGAAACGCGTATGATCTATTTTGGAATTTCACGCAGAACTGGACGTTCAGTGAGTTCGGTATCGAAGTTCGAGAACGCGCCCGAAACATCGCAAGCAAGTTTCGACGCGGCGAGCGTTTCGGTAAAAACACGACTTTCCTGCCCGTAGGACGTTCCGGACCAAACGCGAATGATCTATTTTTGCATTTCGAGCAGAACCGGACGTTCGGTGAGTTCGAGATCCAAATTCGAGTCCGTGCCCGAAAGATCGCAACTTTCGACGCGGGGGGCATTTCGGTAAAAACACGACCTTCCCACCCGGAGGATGTGTCGGACGAAACGCGTATGATCTATTTTGGAATTTCACGCAGAACTAGACGTTCAGTGAGTTCGGTATCGAAGTTCGAGAACACGCCCGAAACATCGCCAGCAAGTTTCGACGCGGCGAGCGTTTCGGTAAAAACACGACTTTCCTGCCCGTATGACGTTCCGGACCAAACGAGAATGATCTATTTTTGCATTTCGTGCAGAATCGGACGTTCGGTGAGTTCGAGATCCAAATTCGAGTCCGTGCCCGAAAGATCGCAACTTTCGACGCGGGGGGCATTTCGGTAAAAATACGACTTTCCTGCCCGTAGGACGTTCCGGACCAAACGCGAATGATCTATTTTTGCATTTCGTGCAGAACCGGACGTTCGGTGAGTTCGAGATCCAAATTCGAGTCCGTGCCTGAAAGATCGCAACTTTCGACGCGGGGGGCATTTTGGTAAAAACATGACTTTCCCACCCGGAGGACGTGTCGGACGAAACGCGTATGATCTATTTTGGAATTTCACGCAGAACTGGACGTTCAGTGAGTTCGGTATCGAAGTTCGAGAACGCGCCCGAAACATCGCAAGCAAGTTTCGACGCGGCGAGCGTTTCGGTAAAAACACGACTTTCCTGCCCGTAGGACGTTCCGGACCAAACGAGAATGATCTATTTTTGCATTTCGTGCAGAACTGGACGTTCGGTGAGTTCGAGATCCAAATTTGAGTCCGTGCCCGAAAGATCGCAACTTTCGACGCGGGGGGCATTTCGGTAAAAACACGACTTTCCTGCCCGTAGGACGTTCCGGACCAAACGCGAATGATCTATTTTTGCATTTTGTGCAGAACCGGACGTTCGGTGAGTTCGAGATCCAAATTCGAGTCCGTGCCCGAAAGATCGCAACTTTCAACGCGGGGGGCATTTTGATAAAAACACGACTTTCCCACCCGGAGGACGTGTCGGACGAAACGCGTATGATCTATTTTGGAATTTCACGCAGAACTGGACGTTCAGTGAGTTCGGTATCGAAGTTCGAGAACGCGCCCGAAACATCGCAAGCAAGTTTCGACGCGGCGAGCGTTTCGTTAAAAACACGACTTTCCTGCCCGTAGGACGTTCCGAACCAAACGCGAATGATCTATTTTTGCATTTCGTGCAGAACCGGACGTTCGGTGAGTTCGAGATCCAAATTCGAGTCCGTGCCCGAAAGATAGCAACTTTCGACGCGGGGGGCATTTCGGTAAAAACACGACCTTCCCACCCGGAGGATGTGTCGGACGAAACGCGTATGATCTATTTTGGAATTTCACGCAGAACTAGACGTTCAGTGAGTTCGGTATCGAAGTTCGAGAACGCGCCCGAAACATCGCCAGCAAGTTTCGACGCGGCGAGCGTTTCGGTAAAAACACGACTTTCCTGCCCGTAGGACGTTCCGAACCAATCGCGAATGATCAATTTTTGCATTTTGTGCAGAACCGGACGTTCGGTGAGTTCGAGATCCAAATTCGAGTCCGTGCCCGAAAGATCGCAACTTTCGACGCGGGGGGCATTTCGGTAAAAACACGACTTTCCCACCCGGAGGACGTGTCGGACGAAACGCGTATGATCTATTTTCGAATTTCACGCAGAACTGGACGTTCATTGAGTTCGGTATCGAAGTTCGAGAACGCGCCCGAAACATCGCAAGCAAGTCTCGACGCGGCGAGCGTTTCGGTAAAAACACGACTTTCCTGCCCGTAGGACGTTCCGGACCAAACGCGAATGATCTATTTTTGCATTTCGTGCAGAACCGGACGTTCGGTGAGTTCGAGATCCAAATTCGAGTCCGTGCCTGAAAGATCGCAACTTTCGACGCGGGGGGCATTTTGGTAAAAACATGACTTTCCCACCCGGAGGACGTGTCGGACGAAACGCGTATGATCTATTTTGGAATTTCACGCAGAACTGGATGTTCAGTGAGTTCGGTATCGAAGTTCGAGAACGCGCCCGAAACATCGCAAGCAAGTTTCGACACGGCGAGCGTTTCGGTAAAAACACGACTTTCCTGCCCGTAGGACGTTCCGGACCAAACGCGAATGATCTATTTTTGCATTTCATGCAGAACCGGACGTTCGGTGAGTTCGAGATCCAAATTCGAGTCCGTGCCCGAAAGATCGCAACTTTCGACGCGGGGGGCATTTCGGTAAAAACACGACCTTCCCACCCGGAGGATGTGTCGGACAAAACGCGTATGATCTATTTTGGAATTTCACGCAGAACTAGACGTTTAGTGAGTTCGGTATCGAAGTTCGAGAACACGCCCGAAACATCGCCAGCAAGTTTCGACGCGGCGAGCGTTTCGGTAAAAACACGACTTTCCTGCCCATAGGACGTTCCGGACCAAACGCGAATGATCAATTTTTGCATTTTGTGCAGAACCGGACGTTCGGTGAGTTCGAGATCCAAATTCGAGTCCGTGCCCGAAAGATCGCAACTTTCGACGCGGGGGGCATTTCGGTAAAAACACGACTTTCCCACCCGGAGGATGTGTCGGACGAAACGCGTATGATCTATTTTGGAATTTCACGCAGAACTAGACGTTCAGTGAGTTCGGTATCGAAGTTCGAGAACGCGCCCGAAACATTGCCAGCAAGTTTCGACGCGGCGAGCGTTTCGGTAAAAACAGGACTTTCCTGCCCGTATGACGTTCCGGACCAAACGAGAATGATCTATTTTTGCATTTCGTGCAGAACCGGACGTTCGGTGAGTTCGAGATCCAAATTCGAGTCCGTGCCCGAAAGATCGCAACTTTCGACGCGGGGGGCATTTCGGTAAAAACACGACTTTCCTGCCCGTAGGACGTTCCGGACCAAACGCGAATGATCTATTTTTGCATTTCGTGCAGAACCGGACGTTCGGTGAGTTCGAGATCCAAATTCGAGTCCGTGCCTGAAAGATCGCAACTTTCGACGCGGGGGGCATTTTGGTAAAAACATGACTTTCCCACCCGGAGGACGTGTCGGACGAAACGCGTATGATCTATTTTGGAATTTCACGCAGAACTGGACGTTCAGTGAGTTCGGTATCGAAGTTCGAGAACGCGCCCGAAACATCGCAAGCAAGTTTCGACGCGGCGAGCGTTTCGGTAAAAACACGACTTTCCTGCCCGTAGGACGTTCCGGACCAAACGCGAATGATCTATTTTTGCATTTCGAGCAGAACCGGACGTTCGGTGAGTTCGAGATCCAAATTCGAGTCCGTGCCCGAAAGATCGCAACTTTCGACGCGGGGGGCATTTCGGTAAAAACACGACCTTCCCACCCGGAGGATGTGTCGGACGAAACGCGTATGATCTATTTTGGAATTTCACGCAGAACTAGACGTTCAGTGAGTTCGGTATCGAAGTTCGAGAACACGCCCGAAACATCGCCAGCAAGTTTCGACGCGGCGAGCGTTTCGGTAAAAACACGACTTTCCTGCCCGTAGGACGTTCCGGACCAAACGCGAATGATCAATTTTTGCATTTTGTGCAGAACCGGACGTTCGGTGAGTTCGAGATCCAAATTCGAGTCCGTGCCCGAAAGATCGCAACTTTCGACGCGGGTGGCATTTCGGTAAAAACACGACTTTCCCACCCGGAGGATGTGTCGGACGAAACGCGTATGATCTATTTTGGAATTTCACGCAGAACTAGACGTTCAGTGAGTTCGGTATCGAAGTTCGAGAACGCGCCCGAAACATCGCCAGCAAGTTTCGACGCGGCGAGCGTTTCGGTAAAAACACGACTTTCCTGCCCGTAGGACGTTCCGGACCAAACGAGAATGATCTATTTTTGCATTTCGTGCAGAACCGGACGTTCGGTGAGTTCGAGATCCAAATTTGAGTCCGTGCCCGAAAGATCGCAACTTTCGACGCTGGGGGCATTTCGGTAAAAACACGACTTTCCTGCCCGTAGGACGTTCCGGACCAAACGCGAATGATCTATTTTTGCATTTTGTGCAGAACCGGACGTTCGGTGAGTTCGAGATCCAAATTCGAGTCCGTGCCCGAAAGATCGCAACTTTCGACGCGGGGGGCATTTTGGTAAAAACACGACTTTCCCACCCGGAGGACGTGTCGGACGAAACGCGTATGATCTATTTTGGAATTTCACGCAGAACTGGACGTTCAGTGAGTTCGGTATCGAAGTTCGAGAACGCGCCCGAAACATCGCAAGCAAGTTTCGACGCGGCGAGCGTTTCGGTAAAAACACGACTTTCCTGCCCGTAGGACGTTCCAGACCAAACGCGAATGATCTATTTTTGCATTTCGTGCAGAACCGGACGTTCGGTGAGTTCGAGATCCAAATTCGAGTCCGTGCCCGAAAGATAGCAACTTTCGACGCGGGGGGCATTTCGGTAAAAACACGACCTTCCCACCCGGAGGATGTGTCGGACGAAACGCGTATGATCTATTTTGGAATTTCACGCAGAACTAGACGTTCAGTGAGTTCGGTATCGAAGTTCGAGAACGCGCCCGAAACATCGCCAGCAAGTTTCGACGCGGCGAGCGTTTCGGTAAAAACACGACTTTCCTGCCCGTAGGACGTTCCGGACCAAACGAGAATGATCTATTTTTGCATTTCGTGCAGAACCGGACGTTCGGTGAGTTCGAGATCCAAATTTGAGTCCGTGCCCGAAAGATCGCAACTTTCGACGCTGGGGGCATTTCGGTAAAAACACGACTTTCCTGCCCGTAGGACGTTCCGGACCAAACGCGAATGATCTATTTTTGCATTTTGTGCAGAACCGGACGTTCGGTGAGTTCGAGATCCAAATTCGAGTCCGTGCCCGAAAGATCGCAACTTTCGACGCGGGGGGCATTTTGGTAAAAACACGACTTTCCCACCCGGAGGACGTGTCGGACGAAACGCGTATGATCTATTTTGGAATTTCACGCAGAACTGGACGTTCAGTGAGTTCGGTATCGAAGTTCGAGAACGCGCCCGAAACATCGCAAGCAAGTTTCGACGCGGCGAGCGTTTCGGTAAAAACACGACTTTCCTGCCCGTAGGACGTTCCAGACCAAACGCGAATGATCTATTTTTGCATTTCGTGCAGAACCGGACGTTCGGTGAGTTCGAGATCCAAATTCGAGTCCGTGCCCGAAAGATAGCAACTTTCGACGCGGGGGGCATTTCGGTAAAAACACGACCTTCCCACCCGGAGGATGTGTCGGACGAAACGCGTATGATCTATTTTGGAATTTCACGCAGAACTAGACGTTCAGTGAGTTCGGTATCGAAGTTCGAGAACGCGCCCGAAACATCGCCAGCAAGTTTCGACGCGGCGAGCGTTTCGGTAAAAACACGACTTTCTTGCCCGTAGGACGTTCCGGACCAATCGCGAATGATCAATTTTTGCATTTTGTGCAGAACCGGACGTTCGGTGAGTTCGAGATCCAAATTCGAGTCAGTGCCCGAAAGATCGCAACTTTCGACGCGGGGGGCATTTCGGTAAAAACACGACCTTCCCACCCGGAGGATGTGTCGGACGAAACGCGTATGATCTATTTTGGAATTTCACGCAGAACTAGACGTTTAGTGAGTTCGGTATCGAAGTTCGAGAACACGCCCGAAACATCGCCAGCAAGTTTCGACGCGGCGAGCGTTTCAGTAAAAACACGACTTTCCTGCCCGTAGGACGTTCCGGACCAAACGCGAATGATCAATTTTTGCATTTTGTGCAGAACCGGACGTTCGGTGAGTTCGAGATCCAAATTCGAGTCCGTGCCCGAAAGATCGCAACTTTCGACGCGGGGGGCATTTCGGTAAAAACACGACTTTCCCACCCGGAGGATGTGTCGGACGAAACGCGTATGATCTATTTTGGAATTTCACGCAGAACTAGACGTTCAGTGAGTTCGGTATCGAAGTTCGAGAACGCGCCCGAAACATCGCCAGCAAGTTTCGACGCGGCGAGCGTTTCGGTAAAAACACGACTTTCCTGCCCGTAGGACGTTCCGGACCAAACGAGAATGATCTATTTTTGCATTTCGTGCAGAACCGGACGTTCGGTGAGTTCGAGATCCAAATTTGAGTCCGTGCCCGAAAGATCGCAACTTTCGACGCGGGGGGCATTCCGGTAAAAACACGACTTTCCTGCCCGTAGGACGTTCCGGAGCAAACGCGAATGATCTATTTTTGCATTTTGTGCAGAACCGGACGTTCGGTGAGTTCGAGATCCAAATTCGAGTCCGTGCCCGAAAGATCGCAACTTTCGACGCGGGGGGCATTTTGGTAAAAACACGACTTATCCCACCCGGAGGATGTGTCGGACGAAACGCGTATGATCTATTTTGGAATTTCACGCAGAACTGGACGTTCAGTGAGTTCGGTATCGAAGTTCGAGAACGCGCCCGAAACATCGCAAGCAAGTTTCGACGCGGCGAGCGTTTCGGTAAAAACACGACTTTCCTGCCCGTAGGACGTTCCGGACCAAACGCGAATGGTCTATTTTTGCATTTCGTGCAGAACCGGACGTTCGGTGAGTTCGAGATCCAAATTCGAGTCCGTGCCCGAAAGATAGCAACTTTCGACGCGGGGGGCATTTCGGTAAAAACACGACCTTCCCACCCGGAGGATGTGTCGGACGAAACGCGTATGATCTATTTTGGAATTTCACGCAGAACTAGACGTTCAGTGAGTTCGGTATCGAAGTTCGAGAACGCGCCCGAAACATCGCCAGCAAGTTTCGACGCGGCGAGCGTTTCGGTAAAAACACGACTTTCCTGCCCGTAGGACGTTCCGGACCAATCGCGAATGATCAATTTTTGCATTTTGTGCAGAACCGGACGTTCGGTGAGTTCGAGATCCAAATTCGAGTCCGTGCCCGAAAGATCGCAACTTTCGACGCGGGGGGCATTTCGGTAAAAACACGACTTTCCCACTCGGAGGACGTGTCGGACGAAACGCGTATGATCTATTTTGGAATTTCACGCAGAACAAGACGTTCAGTGAGTTCGGTATCGAAGTTCGAGAACGCGCCCGAAACATCACAAGCAAGTTTCGACGCGGCGAGCGTTTCGGTAAAAACACGACTTTCCTGCCCGTAGGACGTTCCGGACCAAACGCGAATGATCTATTTTTGCATTTCGTGCAGAACCGGACGTTCGGTGAGTTCGAGATCCAAATTCGAGTCCGTGCCCGAAAGATCGCAACTTTCGACGCGGGGGGCATTTCGGTAAAAACACGACTTTCCTGCCTGTAGGACGTTCCGGACCAAACGCGAATGATCTATTTTTGCATTTCGTGCAAAACCGGACGTTCGGTGAGTTCGAGATCCAAATTCGAGTACGTGCCCGAAAGATCGCAACTTTCGACGAGGGGGGCATTTCGGTAAAAACACGACTTTCCCACCCGGAGGACGTGTCGGACGAAATGCGTATGATCTATTTTGGAATTTCACGTAGAACTAGACGTTCAGTGAGTTCGCTATCGAAGTTCGAGAACGCGCCCGAAACATCGCAAGCAAATTTCGACGCGGCGAGCATTTCGGTAAAAACACGACTTTCCTACCCGTAGGACGTTCTGGACCAAAGCCGAATGATCTATTTTTGCATTTCGTAAAGAACCGGACGTTCGGTGAGTTCGAGATCCAAATTCGAGTCCGTGCCCGAAAGATCGCAACTTTCGACGCGGGGGGCATTTCGGTAAAAACACGACTTTCCTGCCCGTAGGACGTTCCGGACCAAACGCGAATGATCTATTTTTGCATTTCGTGCAGAACCGGACGTTCGGTGAGTTCGAGATCCAAATTTGAGTCGGTGCCCGAAAGATCGCAACTTTCGCCGCGGGGGGCATTTTGGTAAAAACACGACTTTCCCACCCGGAGGACGTGTCGGACGAAACGCGTATGATCTATTTTGGAATTTCACGCAGAACTGGACGTTCAGTGAGTCCGGTATCGAAGTTCGAGAATGCGCCCGAAACATCGCAAGCAAGTTTCGACGCGGCGAGCGTTTCGGTAAAAACATGACTTTCCTGCCCGTAGGACGTTCCGGACCAAACGCGAATGATCTATTTTTGCATTTCGTGCAGAACCGGACATTCGGTGAGTTCGAGATCCAAATTCGAGTCCGTGCCCGAAAGATCGCAACTTTCGATGCGGGGGGCATTTCGGTAAAAACACGACCTTCCCACCCGGAGGATATGTCGGACGAAACGCGTATGATCTATTTTGGAATTTCACGCAGAACTAGACGTTCAGTGAGTTCGGTATCGAAGTTCGAGAACGCGCCCGAAACATCGCAAGCAAGTTTCGACGCGGCGAGCGTTTCGGTAAAAACACGACTTTCCTGCCCGTAGGACGTTCCGGACCAAACGCGAATGATCTATTTTTGCATTTCGTGCAGAACCGGACGTTCGGTGAGTTCGAGATCCAAATTCGAGTCCGTGCCCGAAAGATCGCAACTTTCGACGCGGGGGGCATTTCGGTAAAAACACGACTTTCCTGCCCGTAGGACGTTCCGGACCAAACGCGAATGATCTATTTTTGCATTTCGTGCAAAACCGGACGTTCGGTGAGTTCGAGATCCAAATTCGAGTACGTGCCCGAAAGATCGCAACTTTCGACGAGGGGGGCATTTCGGTTAAAACACGACTTTCCCACCCGGAGGACGTGTCGGACGAAATGCGTATGATCTATTTTGGAATTTCACGTAGAACTAGACGTTCAGTGAGTTCGGTATCGAAGTTCGAGAACGCGCCCGAAACATCGCAAGCAAGTTTCGACGCGGCGAGCGTTTCGGTAAAAACACGACTTTCCTACCCGTTGGACGTTCCGGACCAAAGGCGAATGATCTATTTTTGCATTTCGTAAAGAACCGGACGTTCGGTGAGTTCGAGATCCAAATTCGAGTCCGTGCCCGAAAGATCGCAACTTTCGACGCGGGGGGCATTTCGGTAAAAACACGACTTTCCTGCCCGTAGGACGTTCCGGACCAAACGCGAATGATCTATTTTTGCATTTCGTGCAGAACCGGACGTTCGATGAGTTCGAGATCCAAATTTGAGTCCGTGCCCGAAAGATCGCAACTTTCGACGCGGGGGGCATTTTGGTAAAAACACGACTTTCCCACCCGGAGGACGTGTCGGACGAAACGCGTATGATCTATTTTGGAATTTCACGCAGAACTGGACGTTCAGTGAGTCCGGTATCGAAGTTCGAGAACGCGCCCGAAACATCGCAAGCAAGTTTCGACGCGGCGAGCGTTTCGGTAAAAACATGACTTTCCTGCCCGTAGGACGTTCCGGACCAAACGCGAATGATCTATTTTTGCATTTCGTGCAGAACCGGACATTCGGTGAGTTCGAGATCCAAATTCGAGTCCGTGCCCGAAAGATCGCAACTTTCGATGCGGGGGGCATTTCGGTAAAAACACGACCTTCCCACCCGGAGGATATGTCGGACGAAACGCGTATGATCTATTTTGGAATTTCACGCAAAACTAGACGTTCAGTGAGTTCGGTATCGAAGTTCGAGAACGCGCCCGAAACATCGCCAGCAAGTTTCGACGCGGCGAGCGTTTCGGTAAAAACACGACTTTCCTGCCCGTAGGACGTTCCGGACCAAACGCGAATGATCAATTTTTGCATTTTGTGCAGAACCGGACGTTCGGTGAGTTCGAGATCCAAATTCGAGTCCGTGCCCGAAAGTTCGCAACTTTCGACGCGGGGGGCATTTCGGTAAAAACACGACTTTCCCACTCGGAGGACGTGTCGGACGAAACGCGTATGATCTATTTTGGAATTTCACGCAGAAGAAGACGTTCAATGAGTTCGGTATCGAAGTTCGAGAACGCGCCCGAAACATCGCAAGCAAGTTTCGACGCGGCGAGCGTTTCGGTAAAAACACGACTTTCCTGCCCGTAGGACGTTCCGGACCAAATGCGAATGATCTATTTTTGCATTTCGTGCAGAACCGGACGTTCGGTGAGTTCGAGATCCAAATTCGAGTCCATGCCCGAAAGATCGCAACTTTCGACGCGGGGGGCATTTCGGTAAAAACACAACTTTCCTGCCCGTAGGACGTTCCGGACCAAACGCGAATGATCTATTTTTGCATTTCGTGCAGAACCGGACGTTCGGTGAGTTCGAGATCCAAATTTGAGTCCGTGCCCGAAAGATCGCAACTTTCGACGCGGGGGGCATTTTGGTAAAAACACGACTTTACCACCCGGAGGACGTGTCGGACGAAACGCGTATGATCTATTTTGGAATTTCACGCAGAACTGGACGTTCAGTGAGTCCGGTATCGAAGTTCGAGAACGCGCCCGAAACATCGCAAGCAAGTTTCGACGCGGCGAGCGTTTCGGTAAAAACATGACTTTCCTGCCCGTAGGACGTTCCGGACCAAACGCGAATGATCTATTTTTGCATTTCGTGCAGAACCGGACATTCGGTGAGTTCGAGATCCAAACTCGAGTCCGTGCCCAAAAGATCGCAACTTTCGACGCGGGGGGCATTTCGGTAAAAACACGACCTTCCCACCCGGAGGATGTGTCGAACGAAACGTGTATGATCTATTTTGGAATTTCACGCAGAACTAGATGTTCAGTGAGTTCGGTATCGAAGTTCGAGAACGCGCCCGAAACATCGCCAGCAAGTTTCGACGCGGCGAGCATTTCGGTAAAAACACGACTTTCCTGCCCGTAGGACGTTCCGGACCAAACGCGAATGATCTATTTTTGCATTTCGTGCAGAACCGGACGTTCGGTGAGTTCGAGATCCAAATTCGAGTCCGTGCCCGAAAGATCGAACTTTCGACGCGGGGGGCATTTCGGTAAAAACACGACTTTCCTGCCCGTAGGACGTTCCGGACCAAACGCGAATGATCTATTTTTGCACTTCGTGCAGAACCGGACGTTCGGTGAGTTCGAGATCCAAATTCGAGTCCGTGCCCGAAAGATCGCAACTTTCGACGTGGGGGGCATTTCGGTAAAAACACGACTTTCCCACCCGGAGGACGTGTCGGACGAAACGCGTATGATCTATTTTGGAATTTCACGCAGAACTAGACGTTCAGTGAGTTCGGTATCGATGTTCGAGAACGCGCCCGAAACATCGCAAGCAAGTTTCGACGCGGCGAGCGTTTCGGTAAAAACACGACTTTCCTGCCCGTAGGACGTTCCGGACCAAACGCGAATGATCTATTTTTGCATTTCGTGCAGAACCGGACGTTCGGTGAGTTCGAGATCCAAATTCGAGTCCGTGCCCGAAAGATCGCAACTTTCGACGCGGGGGGCATTTCGGTAAAAACACGACTTTCCCACCCGAAGGACGTGTCGGACGAAACGCGTATGATCTATTTTGGAATTTCACGCAGAACTAGACGTTTAGTGAGTTCGGTATCGAAGTTCGAGAACGCGCCCGAAACATCGCCAGCATGTTTCGACGCGGCGAGCGTTTCGGTAAAAACACGACTTTCCTGCCCGTAGGACGTTCCGGACCAAACGCGAATGATCTATTTTTGCATTTCATGCAGAACCGGACGTTCGGTGAGTTCGAGATCCAAATTCGAGTCCGTGCCCGAAAGATCGCAACTTTCGACGCGGGGGGCATTTCGGTAAAAACACGACTTTCCCACCCGGAGGATGTGTCGGACGAAACGCGTATGATCTATTTTGGAATTTCACGCAGAACTAGACGTTCAGTGAGTTCGGTATCGAAGTTCGAGAACGCGCCCGAAACATCGCCAGCAAGTTTCGACGCGGCGAGCGTTTCGGTAAAAACACGACTTTCCTGCCCGTAGGACGTTCCGGACCAAACGAGAATGATCTATTTTTGCATTTCGTGGAGAACCGGACGTTCGGTGAGTTCGAGATCCAAATTCGAGTCCGTGCCCGAAAGATCGCAACTTTCGACGCGGGGGGCATTTCGGTAAAAACACGACTTTCCCACCCGGAGGACGTGTCGGACGAAACGCGTATGATCTATTTTGGAATTTCACGCAGAACTAGACGTTCAGTGAGTTCGGTATCGAAGTTCGAGAACGCGCCCGGAACATCGCAAGCAAGTTTCGACGCGGCGAGCGTTTCGGTAAAAACACGACTTTCCCGCCCCGTAGGACGTTCCGGACCAAACGCGAATGATCTATTTTTGCATTTCGTGCAGAACCGGACGTTCGGTGAGTTCGAGATCCAAATTCGAGTCCGTGCCCGAAAGATCGCAACTTTCGACGCGGGGGGCATTTCGGTAAAAACACGACTTTCCCACCCGAAGGACGTGTCGGACGAAACCCGTATGATCTATTTTTGAATTTCAGGCAGAACTGGACGTTCAGTGAGTCCGGTATCGAAGTTCGAGAACGCGCCCGAAACATCGCAAGCAAGTTTCGACGCGGCGAGCGTTTCGGTAAAAACATGACTTTCCTGCCCGTAGGACGTTCCGGACCAAACGCGAATGATCTATTTTTGCATTTCGTGCAGAACCGGACATTCGGTGAGTTCGAGATCCAAATTCGAGTCCGTGCCCGAAAGATCGCAACTTTCGATGCGGGGGGCATTTCGGTAAAAACACGACCTTCCCACCCGGAGGATATGTCGGACGAAACGCGTATGATCTATTTTGGAATTTCACGCAGAACTAGACGGTCAGTGAGTTCGGTATCGAAGTTCGAGAACGCGCCCGAAACATCGCAAGCAAGTTTCGACGCGGCGAGCGTTTCGGTAAAAACACGACTTTCCTGCCCGTCGGACGTTCCGGACCAAACGCGAATGATCTATTTTTGCATTTCGTGCAGAACCGGACGTTCGGTGAGTTCGAGATCCAAATTCGAGTCCGTGCCCGAAAGATCGCAACTTCCGACGCGGGGGGCATTTCGGTAAAAACACGACTTTCCTGCCCGTAGGACGTTAATGACCAAACGCGAATGATCTATTTTTGCATTTCGTGCAAAACCGGACGTTCGGTGAGTTCGAGATCCAAATTCGAGTACGTGCCCGAAAGATCGCAACTTTCGACGAGGGGGGCATTTCGGTAAAAACACGACTTTCCCACCCGGAGGACGTGTCGGACGAAATGCGTATGATCTATTTTGGAATTTCACGTAGAACTAGACGTTCACTAAGTTCGGTATCGAAGTTCGAGAACGCGCCCGAAACATCGCAAGCAAGTTTCGACGCGGCGAGCGTTTCGGTAAAAACACGACTTTCCTACCCGTAGGACGTTCCGGACCAAAGGCGAATGATCTATTTTTGCATTTCGTAAAGAACCGGACGTTCGGTGAGTTCGAGATCCAAATTCGAGTCCGTGCCCGAAAGATCGCAACTTTCGACGCGGGGGGCATTTCGGTAAAAACACGACTTTCCTGCCCGTAGGACGTTCCGGACCAAACGCGAATGATCTATTTTTGCATTTCGTGCAGAACCGGACGTTCGGTGAGTTCGAGATCCAAATTTGAGTCCGTGCCCGAAAGATCGCAACTTTCGACGCGGGGGGCATTTTGGTAAAAACACGACTTTCCCACCCGGAGGACGTGTCGGACGAAACGCGTATGATCTATTTTGGAATTTCACGCAGAACTGGACGTTCAGTGAGTCCGGTATCGAAGTTCGAGAACGCGCCCGAAACATCGCAAGCAAGTTTCGACGCGGCGAGCGTTTCGGTAAAAACATGACTTTCCTGCCCGTAGGACGTTCCGGACCAAACGCGAATGATCTATTTTTGCATTTCGTGCAGAACCGGACATTCGGTGAGTTCGAGATCCAAATTCGAGTCCGTGCCCGAAAGATCGCAACTTTCGATGCGGGGGGCATTTCGGTAAAAACACGACCTTCCCACCCGGAGGATATGTCGGACGAAACGCGTATGATCTATTTTGGAATTTCACGCAAAACTAGACGTTCAGTGAGTTCGGTATCGAAGTTCGAGAACGCGCCCGAAACATCGCCAGCAAGTTTCGACGCGGCGAGCGTTTCGGTAAAAACACGACTTTCCTGCCCGTAGGACGTTCCGGACCAAACGCGAATGATCAATTTTTGCATTTTGTGCAGAACCGGACGTTCGGTGAGTTCGAGATCCAAATTCGAGTCCGTGCCCGAAAGTTCACAACTTTCGACGCGGGGGGCATTTCGGTAAAAACACGACTTTCCCACTCGGAGGACGTGTCGGACGAAACGCGTATGATCTATTTTGGAATTTCACGCAGAACAAGACGTTCAGTGCGTTCGGTATCGAAGTTCGAGAACGCGCCCGAAACATCGCAAGCAAGTTTCGACGCGGCGAGCGTTTCGGTAAAAACACGACTTTCCTGCCCGTAGGACGTTCCGGACCAAACGCGAATGATCTATTTTTGCATTTCGTGCAGAACCGGACATTCGGTGAGTTCGAGATCCAAATTTGAGTCCGTGCCCGAAAGATCGCAACTTTCGACGCGGGGGGCATTTTGGTAAAAACACGACTTTCCCACCCGGAGGACGTATCGGACGAAACGCGTATGATCTATTTTGGAATTTCACGCAGAACTGGACGTTCAGTGAGTCCGGTATCGAAGTTCGAGAACGCGCCCGAAACATCGCAAGCAAGTTTCGACGCGGCGAGCGTTTCGGTAAAAACATGACTTTCCTGCCCGTAGGACGTTCCGGACCAAACGCGAATGATCTATTTTTGCATTTCGTGCAGAACCGGACATTCGGTGAGTTCGAGATCCAAACTCGAGTCCGTGCCCGAAAGATCGCAACTTTCGACGCGGGGGGCATTTCGGTAAAAACACGACCTTCCCACCCGGAGGATGTGTCGAACGAAACGTGTATGATCTATTTTGGAATTTCACGCAGAACTAGATGTTCAGTGAGTTCGGTATCGAAGTTCGAGAACGCGCCCGAAACATCGCCAGCAAGTTTCGACGCGGCGAGCATTTCGGTAAAAACACGACTTTCCTGCCCGTAGGACGTTCCGGACCAAACGCGAATGATCTATTTTTGCATTTCGTGCAGAACCGGACGTTCGGTGAGTTCGAGATCCAAATTCGAGTCCGTGCCCGAAAGATCGCAACTTTCGACGCGGGAGGCATTTCGGTAAAAACACGACTTTCCTGCCCGTAGGACGTTCCGGACCAAACGCGAATGATCTATTTTTGCACTTCGTGCAGAAACGGACGTTCGGTGAGTTCGAGATCCAAATTCGAGTCCGTGCCCGAAAGATCGCAACTTTCGACGCGGGGGGCATTTCGATAAAAACACGACTTTCCCACCCGGAGGACGTGTCGGACGAAACGCGTATGATCTATTTTGGAATTTCACGCAGAACTAGACGTTCAGTGAGTTCGGTATCGAAGTTCGAGAACGCGCCCGAAACATCGCAAGCAAGTTTCGACGCGGCGAGCGTTTCGGTAAAAACACGACTTTCCTGCCCGTAGGACGTTCCGGACCAAACGCGAATGATCTATTTTTGCATTTCGTGCAGAACCGGACGTTCGGCGAGTTCGAGATCCAAATTCGAGTCCGTGCCCGAAAGATCGCAACTTTCGACGCGGGGGGCATTTCGGTAAAAACACGACTTTCCCACCCGAAGGACGTGTCGGACGAAACGCGTATGATCTATTTTGGAATTTCACGCAGAACTAGACGTTTAGTGAGTTCGGTATCGAAGTTCGAGAACGCTCCCGAAACATCGCCAGCATGTTTCGACGCGGCGAGCGTTTCGGTAAAAACACGACTTTCCTGCCCGTAGGACGTTCCGGACCAAACGCGAATGATCTATTTTTGCATTTCATGCAGAACCGGACGTTCGGTGAGTTCGAGATCCAAATTCGAGTCCGTGCCCGAAAGATCGCAACTTTCGACGCGGGGGGCATTTCGGTAAAAACACGACTTTCCTGCCCGTAGGACGTTCCGGACCAAACGCGAATGATCTATTTTTGCACTTCGTGCAGAACCGGACGTTCGGTGAGTTCGAGATCCAAATTCGAGTCCGTGCCCGAAAGATCGCAACTTTCGACGCGGGGGGCATTTCGGTAAAAACACGACTTTCCCACCCGGAGGACGTGTCGGACGAAACGCGTATGATCTATTTTGGAATTTCACGCAGAACTAGACGTTCAGTGAGTTCGGTATCGAAGTTCGAGAACGCGCCCGAAACATCGCAAACAAGTTTCGACGCGGCGAGCGTTTCGGTAAAAACACGACTTTCCTGCCCGTAGGACGTTCCGGACCAAACGCGAATGATCTATTTTTGCATTTCGTGCAGAACCGGACGTTCGGTGAGTTCGAGATCCAAATTCGAGTCCGTGCCCGAAAGATCGCAACTTTCGACGCGGGGGGCATTTCGGTAAAAACACGACTTTCCCACCCGAAGGACGTGTCGGACGAAACGCGTATGATCTATTTTGGAATTTCACGCAGAACTAGACGTTTAGTGAGTTCGGTATCGAAGTTCGAGAACGCGCCCGAAACATCGCCAGCATGTTTCGACGCGGCGAGCGTTTCGGTAAAAACACGACTTTCCTGCCCGTAGGACGTTCCGGACCAAACGCGAATGATCTATTTTTGCATTTCATGCAGAACCGGACGTTCGGTGAGTTCGAGATCCAAATTCGAGTCCGTGCCCGAAAGATCGCAACTTTCGACGCGGGGGGCATTTCGGTAAAAACACGACTTTCCCACCCGGAGGATGTGTCGGACCAAACGCGTATGATCTATTTTGGAATTTCACGCAGAACTAGACGTTCAGTGAGTTCGGTATCGAAGTTCGAGAACGCGCCCGAAACATCGTCAGCAAGTTTCGACGCGGCGAGCGTTTCGGTAAAAACACGACTTTCCTGCCCCGTAGGACGTTCCGGACCAAACGCGAATGATCTATTTTTGCATTTCGTGCAGAACCGGACGTTCGGTGAGTTCGAGATCCAAATTCGAGTCCGTGCCCGAAAGATCGCAACTTTCGACGCGGGGGGCATTTCGGTAAAAACACGACTTTCCCACCCGAAGGACGTGTCGGACGAAACGCGTATGATCTATTTTGGAATTTCACGCAGAACTAGACGTTTAGTGAGTTCGGTATCGAAGTTCGAGAACGCGCCCGAAACATCGACAGCATGTTTCGACGCGGCGAGCGTTTCGGTAAAAACACGACTTTCCTGCCCGTAGGACGTTCCGGACCAAACGCGAATGATCTATTTTTGCATTTCATGCAGAACCGGACGTTCGGTGAGTTCGAGATCCAAATTCGAGTCCGTGCCCGAAAGATCGCAACTTTCGACGCGGGGGGCATTTCGGTAAAAACACGACTTTCCCACCCGGAGGATGTGTCGGACGAAACGCGTATGATCTATTTTGGAATTTCACGCAGAACTAGACGTTCAGTGAGTTCGGTATCGAAGTTCGAGAACGCGCCCGAAACATCGCAAGCAAGTTTCGACGCGGCGAGCGTTTCGGTAAAAACACGACTTTCCTGCCCCGTAGGACGTTCCGGACCAAACGCGAATGATCTATTTTTGCATTTCGTGCAGAACCGGACGTTCGGTGAGTTCGAGATCCAAATTCGAGTCCGTGCCCGAAAGATCGCAACTTTCGACGCGGGGGGCATTTCGGTAAAAACACGACTTTCCCACCCGAAGGACGTGTCGGACGAAACGCGTATGATCTATTTTGGAATTTCACGCAGAACTAGACGTTTAGTGAGTTCGGTATCGAAGTTCGAGAACGCGCCCGAAACATCGACAGCATGTTTCGACGCGGCGAGCGTTTCGGTAAAAACACGACTTTCCTGCCCGTAGGACGTTCCGGACCAAACGCGAATGATCTATTTTTGCATTTCATGCAGAACCGGACGTTCGGTGAGTTCGACATCCAAATTCGAGTCCCTGCCCGAAAGATCGCAACTTTCGACGCGGGGGGCATTTCGGTAAAAACACGACTTTCCCACCCGGAGGATGTGTCGGACGAAACGCGTATGATCTATTTTGGAATTTCACGCAGAACTAGACGTTCAGTGAGTTCGGTATCGAAGTTCGAGAACGCGCCCGAAACATCGCAAGCAAGTTTCGACGCGGCGAGCGTTTCGGTAAAAACACGACTTTCCTGCCCCGTAGGACGTTCCGGACCAAACGCGAATGATCTATTTTTGCATTTCGTGCAGAACCGGACGTTCGGTGAGTTCGAGATCCAAATTCGAGTCCGTGCCCGAAAGATCGCAACTTTCGACGCGGGGGGCATTTCGGTAAAAACACGACTTTCCCACCCGAAGGACGTGTCGGACGAAACGCGTATGATCTATTTTGGAATTTCACGCAGAACTAGACGTTTAGTGAGTTCGGTATCGAAGTTCGAGAACGCGCCCGAAACATCGACAGCATGTTTCGACGCGGCGAGCGTTTCGGTAAAAACACGACTTTCCTGCCCGTAGGACGTTCCGGACCAAACGCGAATGATCTATTTTTGCATTTCATGCAGAACCGGACGTTCGGTGAGTTCGAGATCCAAATTCGAGTCCGTGCCCGAAAGAACGCAACTTTCGACGCGGGGGGCATTTCGGTAAAAACACGACTTTCCCACCCGGAGGACGTGTCGGACGAAACGCGTATGATCTATTTTGGAATTTCACGCAGAACTAGACGTTCAGTGAGTTCGGTATCGAAGTTCGAGAACGCGCCCGAAACATCGCAAACAAGTTTCGACGCGGCGAGCGTTTCGGTAAAAACACGACTTTCCTGCCCGTAGGACGTTCCGGACCAAACGCGAATGATCTATTTTTGCATTTCGTGCAGAACCGGACGTTCGGTGAGTTCGAGATCCAAATTCGAGTCCGTGCCCGAAAGATCGCAACTTTCGACGCGGGGGGCGTTTCGGTAAAAACACGACTTTCCCACCCGAAGGACGTGTCGGACGAAACGCGTATGATCTATTTTGGAATTTCACGCAGAACTAGACGTTTAGTGAGTTCGGTATCGAAGTTCGAGAACGCGCCCGAAACATCGCCAGCATGTTTCGACGCGGCGAGCGTTTCGGTAAAAACACGACTTTCCTGCCCGTAGGACGTTCCGGACCAAACGCGAATGATCTATTTTTGCATTTCATGCAGAACCGGACGTTCGGTGAGTTCGAGATCCAAATTCGAGTCCGTGCCCGAAAGATCGCAACTTTCGACGCGGGGGGCATTTCGGTAAAAACACGACTTTCCCACCCGGAGGATGTGTCGGACCAAACGCGTATGATCTATTTTGGAATTTCACGCAGAACTAGACGTTCAGTGAGTTCGGTATCGAAGTTCGAGAACGCGCCCGAAACATCGCCAGCAAGTTTCGACGCGGCGAGCGTTTCGGTAAAAACACGACTTTCCTGCCCCGTAGGACGTTCCGGACCAAACGCGAATGATCTATTTTTGCATTTCGTGCAGAACCGGACGTTCGGTGAGTTCGAGATCAAAATTCGAGTCCGTGCCCGAAAGATCGCAACTTTCGACGCGGGGGGCATTTCGGTAAAAACACGACTTTCCCACCCGAAGGACGTGTCGGACGAAACGCGTATGATCTATTTTGGAATTTCACGCAGAACTAGACGTTTAGTGAGTTCGGTATCGAAGTTCGAGAACGCGCCCGAAACATCGACAGCATGTTTCGACGCGGCGAGCGTTTCGGTAAAAACACGACTTTCCTGCCCGTAGGACGTTCCGGACCAAACGCGAATGATCTATTTTTGCATTTCATGCAGAACCGGACGTTCGGTGAGTTCGAGATCCAAATTCGAGTCCGTGCCCGAAAGATCGCAACTTTCGACGCGGGGGGCATTTCGGTAAAAACACGACTTTCCCACCCGGAGGATGTGTCGGACGAAACGAGTATGATCTATTTTGGAATTTCACGCAGAACTAGACGTTCAGTGAGTTCGGTATCGAAGTTCGAGAACGCGCCCGAAACATCGCAAGCAAGTTTCGACGCGGCGAGCGTTTCGGTAAAAACACGACTTTCCTGCCCCGTAGGACGTTCCGGACCAAACGCGAATGATCTATTTTTGCATTTCGTGCAGAACCGGACGTTCGGTGAGTTCGAGATCCAAATTCGAGTCCGTGCCCGAAAGATCGCAACTTTCGACGCGGGGGGCATTGCGGTAAAAACACGACTTTCCCACCCGAAGGACGTGTCGGACGAAACGCGTATGATCTATTTTGGAATTTCACGCAGAACTAGACGTTTAGTGAGTTCGGTATCGAAGTTCGAGAACGCGCCCGAAACATCGACAGCATGTTTCGACGCGGCGAGCGTTTCGGTAAAAACACGACTTTCCTGCCCGTAGGACGTTCCGGACCAAACGCGAATGATCTATTTTTGCATTTCATGCAGAACCGGACGTTCGGTGAGTTCGAGATCCAAATTCGAGTCCCTGCCCGAAAGATCGCAACTTTCGACGCGGGGGGCATTTCGGTAAAAACACGACTTTCCCACCCGGAGGATGTGTCGGACGAAACGCGTATGATCTATTTTGGAATTTCACGCAGAACTAGACGTTCAGTGAGTTCGGTATCGAAGTTCGAGAACGCGCCCGAAACATCACAAGCAAGTTTCGACGCGGCGAGCGTTTCGGTAAAAACACGACTTTCCTGCCCCGTAGGACGTTCCGGACCAAACGCGAATGATCTATTTTTGCATTTCGTGCAGAACCGGACGTTCGGTGAGTTCGAGATCCAAATTCGAGTCCGTGCCCGAAAGATCGCAACTTTCGACGCGGGGGGCATTTCGGTAAAAACACGACTTTCCCACCCGAAGGACGTGTCGGACGAAACGCGTATGATCTATTTTGGAATTTCACGCAGAACTAGACGTTTAGTGAGTTCGGTATCGAAGTTCGAGAACGCGCCCGAAACATCGACAGCATGTTTCGACGCGGCGAGCGTTTCGGTAAAAACACGACTTTCCTGCCCGTAGGACGTTCCGGACCAAACGCGAATGATCTATTTTTGCATTTCATGCAGAACCGGACGTTCGGTGAGTTCGAGATCCAAATTCGAGTCCGTGCCCGAAAGATCGCAACTTTCGACGCGGGGGGCATTTCGGTAAAAACACGACTTTCCCACCCGGAGGATGTGTCGGACGAAACGCGTATGATCTATTTTGGAATTTCACGCAGAACTAGACGTTCAGTGAGTTCGGTATCGAAGTTCGAGAACGCGCCCGAAACATCGCCAGCAAGTTTCGACGCGGCGAGCGTTTCGGTAAAAACACGACTTTCCTGCCCGTAGGACGTTCCGGACCAAACGAGAATGATCTATTTTTGCATTTCGTGCAGAACCGGACGTTCGGTGAGTTCGAGATCCAAATTCGAGTCCGTGCCCGAAAGATCGCAACTTTCGACGCGGGGGGCATTTCGGTAAAAACACGACTTTCCTGCCCGTAGGACGTTCCGGACCAAACGCGAATGATCTATTTTTGCATTTCGTGCAGAACCGGACGTTCGGTGAGTTCGAGATCCAAATTCGAGTCCGTGCCCGAAAGATCGCAACTTTCGACGCGGGGGGCATTTCGGTAAAAACACGACTTTCCCACCCGGAGGACGTGTCGGACGAAACGCGTATGATCTATTTTGGAATTTCACGCAGAACTGGACGTTCAGTGAGTTCGGTATCGAACTTCGAGAACGCGCCCGAAACATCGCAAGCAAGTTTCGACGCGGCGAGCGTTTCGGTAAAAACACGACTTTCCTGCCCGTAGGACGTTCCGGACCAAACGCGAATGATCTATTTTTGCATTTCGTGCAGAACCGGACGTTCGGTGAGTTCGAGATCCAAATTCGAGTCCGTGCCCGAAAGATCGCAACTTTCGACGCGGGGGGCATTTCGGTAAAAACACGACTTTCCCACCCGAAGGACGTGTCGGACGAAACGCGTATGATCTATTTTGGAATTTCACGCAGAACTAGACGTTTAGTGAGTTCGGTATCGAAGTTCGAGAACGCGCCCGAAACATCGACAGCATGTTTCGACGCGGCGAGCGTTTCGGTAAAAACACGACTTTCCTGCCCGTAGGACGTTCCGGACCAAACGCGAATGATCTATTTTTGCATTTCATGCAGAACCGGACGTTCGGTGAGTTCGAGATCCAAATTCGAGTCCGTGCCCGAAAGATCGCAACTTTCGACGCGGGGGGCATTTCGGTAAAAACACGACTTTCCCACCCGGAGGATGTGTCGGACGAAACGCGTATGATCTATTTTGGAATTTCACGCAGAACTAGACGTTCAGTGAGTTCGGTATCGAAGTTCGAGAACGCGCCCGAAACATCGCAAGCAAGTTTCGACGCGGCGAGCGTTTCGGTAAAAACACGACTTTCCTGCCCCGTAGGACGTTCCGGACCAAACGCGAATGATCTATTTTTGCATTTCGTGCAGAACCGGACGTTCGGTGAGTTCGAGATCCAAATTCGAGTCCGTGCCCGAAAGATCGCAACTTTCGACGCGGGGGGCATTGCGGTAAAAACACGACTTTCCCACCCGAAGGACGTGTCGGACGAAACGCGTATGATCTATTTTGGAATTTCACGCAGAACTAGACGTTTAGTGAGTTCGGTATCGAAGTTCGAGAACGCGCCCGAAACATCGACAGCATGTTTCGACGCGGCGAGCGTTTCGGTAAAAACACGACTTTCCTGCCCGTAGGACGTTCCGGACCAAACGCGAATGATCTATTTTTGCATTTCATGCAGAACCGGACGTTCGGTGAGTTCGAGATCCAAATTCGAGTCCCTGCCCGAAAGATCGCAACTTTCGACGCGGGGGGCATTTCGGTAAAAACACGACTTTCCCACCCGGAGGATGTGTCGGACGAAACGCGTATGATCTATTTTGGAATTTCACGCAGAACTAGACGTTCAGTGAGTTCGGTATCGAAGTTCGAGAACGCGCCCGAAACATCACAAGCAAGTTTCGACGCGGCGAGCGTTTCGGTAAAAACACGACTTTCCTGCCCCGTAGGACGTTCCGGACCAAACGCGAATGATCTATTTTTGCATTTCGTGCAGAACCGGACGTTCGGTGAGTTCGAGATCCAAATTCGAGTCCGTGCCCGAAAGATCGCAACTTTCGACGCGGGGGGCATTTCGGTAAAAACACGACTTTCCCACCCGAAGGACGTGTCGGACGAAACGCGTATGATCTATTTTGGAATTTCACGCAGAACTAGACGTTTAGTGAGTTCGGTATCGAAGTTCGAGAACGCGCCCGAAACATCGACAGCATGTTTCGACGCGGCGAGCGTTTCGGTAAAAACACGACTTTCCTGCCCGTAGGACGTTCCGGACCAAACGCGAATGATCTATTTTTGCATTTCATGCAGAACCGGACGTTCGGTGAGTTCGAGATCCAAATTCGAGTCCGTGCCCGAAAGATCGCAACTTTCGACGCGGGGGGCATTTCGGTAAAAACACGACTTTCCCACCCGGAGGATGTGTCGGACGAAACGCGTATGATCTATTTTGGAATTTCACGCAGAACTAGACGTTCAGTGAGTTCGGTATCGAAGTTCGAGAACGCGCCCGAAACATCGCCAGCAAGTTTCGACGCGGCGAGCGTTTCGGTAAAAACACGACTTTCCTGCCCGTAGGACGTTCCGGACCAAACGAGAATGATCTATTTTTGCATTTCGTGCAGAACCGGACGTTCGGTGAGTTCGAGATCCAAATTCGAGTCCGTGCCCGAAAGATCGCAACTTTCGACGCGGGGGGCATTTCGGTAAAAACACGACTTTCCTGCCCGTAGGACGTTCCGGACCAAACGCGAATGATCTATTTTTGCATTTCGTGCAGAACCGGACGTTCGGTGAGTTCGAGATCCAAATTCGAGTCCGTGCCCGAAAGATCGCAACTTTCGACGCGGGGGGCATTTCGGTAAAAACACGACTTTCCCACCCGGAGGACGTGTCGGACGAAACGCGTATGATCTATTTTGGAATTTCACGCAGAACTGGACGTTCAGTGAGTTCGGTATCGAACTTCGAGAACGCGCCCGAAACATCGCAAGCAAGTTTCGACGCGGCGAGCGTTTCGGTAAAAACACGACTTTCCTGCCCGTAGGACGTTCCGGACCAAACGCGAATGATCTATTTTTGCATTTCGTGCAGAACCGGACGTTCGGTGAGTTCGAGATCCAAATTCGAGTCTGTGCCCGAAAGATCGCAACTTTCAACGCGGGGGGCATTTCGGTAAAAACACGACTTTCCTGCCCGTAGGACGTTCCGGACCAAACGCGAATGATCTATTTTTGCATTTCGTGCAGAACCGGACGTTCGGTGAGTTCGAGATCCAAATTCGATTCCGTGCCCGAAAGATCGCAACTTTCGACGCGGGGGGCATTTCGGTAAAAACACGACCTTCCCACCCGGAGGATGTGTCGAACGAAACGTGTATGATCTATTTTGGAATTTCACGCAGAACTAGACGTTCAGTGAGTTCGGTATCGAAGTTCGAGAACGCGCCCGAAACATCGCCAGCAAGTTTCGACGCGGCGAGCATTTCGGTAAAAACACGACTTTCCTGCCCGTAGGACGTTCCGGACCAAACGCGAATGATCTATTTTTGCATTTCGTGCAGAACCGGACGTTCGGTGAGTTCGAGATCCAAATTCGATTCCGTGCCCGAAAGATCGCAACTTTCGACGCGGGGGGCATTTCGGTAAAAACACGACTTTCCTGCCCGGAGGACGTTCCGGACCAAACGCGAATGATCTATTTTTGCACTTCGTGCAGAACCGGACGTTCGGTGAGTTCGAGATCCAAATTCGAGTCCGTGACCGAAAGATCGCAACTTTCGACGCGGGGGGCATTTCGGTAAAAACACGACTTTCCCACCCGGAGGACGTGTCGGACGAAACGCGTATGATCTATTTTGGAATTTCACGCAGAACTAGACGTTCAGTGAGTTCGGTATCGAAGTTCGAGAACGCGCCCGAAACATCGCAAGCAAGTTTCGACGCGGCGAGCGTTTCGGTAAAAACACGACTTTCCTGCCCGTAGGACGTTCCGGACCAAACGCGAATGATCTATTTTTGCATTTCGTGCAGAACCGGACGTTCGGTGAGTTCGAGATCCAAATTCGAGTCCGTGCCTGAAAGATCGCAACTTTCGACGCGGGGGGCATTTCGGTAAAGACACGACTTTCCCACCCGAAGGACGTGTCGGACGAAACGCGTATGATCTATTTTGGAATTTCACGCAGAACTAGACGTTCAGTGAGTTCGGTATCGAAGTTCGAGAACGCGCCCGAAACATCGCCAGCATGTTTCGACGCGGCGAGCGTTTCGGTAAAAACACGACTTTCCTGCCCGTAGGACGTTCCGGACCAAACGCGAATGATCTATTTTTGCATTTCGTGCAGAACCGGACGTTCGGTGAGTTCGAGATCCAAATTCGATTCCGTGCCCGAAAGATCGCAACTTTCGACGCGGGGGGCATTTCGGTAAAAACACGACTTTCCTGCCCGGAGGACGTTCCGGACCAAACGCGAATGATCTATTTTTGCACTTCGTGCAGAACCGGATGTTCGGTGAGTTCGAGATCCAAATTCGAGTCCGTGACCGAAATATCGCAACTTTCGACGCGGGGGGCATTTCGGTAAAAACACGACTTTCCCACCCGGAGGACGTGTCGGACGAAACGCGTATGATCTATTTTGGAATTTCACGCAGAACTAGACGTTCATTGAGTTCGGTATCGAAGTTCGAGAACGCGCCCGAAACATCGCAAGCAAGTTTCGACGCTGCGAGCGTTTCGGTAAAAACACGACTTTCCTGCCCGTAGGACGTTCCGGACCAAACGCGAATGATCTATTTTTGCATTTCGTGCAGAACCGGACGTTCGGTGAGTTCGAGATCCAAATTCGAGTCCGTGCCTGAAAGATCGCAACTTTCGACGCGGGGGGCATTTCGGTAAAAACACGACTTTCCCACCCGAAGGACGTGTCGGACGAAACGCGTATGATCTATTTTGGAATTTCACGCAGAACTAGACGTTCAGTGAGTTCGGTATCGAAGTTCGAGAACGCGCCCGAAACATCGCCAGCATGTTTCGACGCGGCGAGCGTTTCGGTAAAAACACGACTTTCCTGCCCGTAGGACGTTCCGGACCAAACGCGAATGATCTATTTTTGCATTTCGTGCAGAACCGGACGTTCGGTGAGTTCGAGATCCAAATTCGAGTCCGTGCCCGAAAGATCGCAACTTTCAACGCGGGGGCATTTCGGTAAAAACACGACTTTCCTGCCCGTAGGACGTTCCGGACCAAACGCGAATGATCTATTTTTGCATTTCGTGCAGAACCGGACGTTCGGTGAGTTCGAGATCCAAATTCGATTCCGTGCCCGAAAGATCGCAACTTTCGACGCGGGGGGCATTTCGGTAAAAACACGACCTTCCCACCCGGAGGATGTGTCGAACGAAACGTGTATGATCTATTTTGGAATTTCACGCAGAACTAGACGTTCAGTGAGTTCGGTATCGAAGTTCGAGAACGCGCCCGAAACATCGCCAGCAAGTTTCGACGCGGCGAGCATTTCGGTAAAAACACGACTTTCCTGCCCGTAGGACGTTCCGGACCAAACGCGAATGATCTATTTTTGCATTTCGTGCAGAACCGGACGTTCGGTGAGTTCGAGATCCAAATTCGATTCCGTGCCCGAAAGATCGCAACTTTCGACGCGGGGGGCATTTCGGTAAAAACACGACTTTCCTGCCCGGAGGACGTTCCGGACCAAACGCGAATGATCTATTTTTGCACTTCGTGCAGAACCGGACGTTCGGTGAGTTCGAGATCCAAATTCGAGTCCGTGACCGAAAGATCGCAACTTTCGATGCGGGGGGCATTTCGGTAAAAACACGACTTTCCCACCCGGAGGACGTGTCGGACGAAACGCGTATGATCTATTTTGGAATTTCACGCAGAACTAGACGTTCAGTGAGTTCGGTATCGAAGTTCGAGAACGCGCCCGAAACATCGCAAGCAAGTTTCGACGCGGCGAGCGTTTCGGTAAAAACACGACTTTCCTGCCCGTAGGACGTTCCGGACCAAACGCGAATGATCTATTTTTGCATTTCGTGCAGAACCGGACGTTCGGTGAGTTCGAGATCCAAATTCGAGTCCGTGCCTGAAAGATCGCAACTTTCGACGCGGGGGGCATTTCGGTAAAAACACGACTTTCCCACCCGAAGGACGTGTCGGACGAAACGCGTATGATCTATTTTGGAATTTCACGCAGAACTAGACGTTCAGTGAGTTTGGTATCGAAGTTCGAGAACGCGCCCGAAACATCGCCAGCATGTTTCGACGCGGCGAGCGTTTCGGTAAAAACACGACTTTCCTGCCCGTAGGACGTTCCGGACCAAACGAGAATGATCTATTTTTGCATTTCGTGCAGAACTGGACGTTCGGTGAGTTCGAGATCCAAATTCGAGTCCGTGCCCGAAAGATCGCAACTTTCGACGCGGGGGGCATTTCGGTAAAAACACGACTTTCCTGCCCGTAGGACGTTCCGGACCAAACGCGAATGATCTATTTTTGCATTTCGTGCAGAACCGGACGTTCGGTGAGTTCGAGATCCAAATTCGAGTCCGTGCCCGAAAAATCGCAACTTTCGACGCGGAAGGCATTTCGGTAAAAACACGACTTTCCCACCCGGAGGACGTGTCGGACGAAACGCGTATGATCTATTTTGGAATTTCACGCAGAACTGGACGTTCAGTGAGTTCGGTATCGAAGTTCGAGAACGCGCCCGAAACATCGCAAGCAAGTTTCGACGCGGCGAGCGTTTCGGTAAAAACACGACTTTCCTGCCCGTAGGACGTTCTGGACCAAACGCGAATGATCTATTTTTGCATTTCGTGCAGAACCGGACGTTCGGTGAGTTCAAGATCCAAATTCGAGTCCGTGCCCGAAAGATCGCAACTTTCGACGCGGGGGGCATTTCGGTAAAAACACGACTTTCCCACCCGGAGGACGTGTCGGACGAAACGCGTATGATCTATTTTGGAATTTCACGCAGAACTAGACGTTCAGTGAGTTCGGTATCGAAGTTCGAGAACGCGCCCGAAACATCGCCAGCAAGTTTCGACGCGGCGAGCGTTTCGGTAAAAACACGACTTTCCTGCCCGTAGGACGTTCCGGACCAAACGAGAATGATCTATTTTTGCATTTCGTGCAGAACCGGACGTTCGGTGAGTTCGAGATCCAAATTCGAGTCCGTGCCCGAAAGATCGCAACTTTCGACGCGGGGGGCATTTCGGTAAAAACACGACTTTCCTGCCCGTAGGACGTTCCGGACCAAACGCGAATGATCTATTTTTGCATTTCGTGCAGAACCGGACGTTCGGTGAGTTCGAGATCCAAATTCGAGTCCGTGCCCGAAAGATCGCAACTTTCGACGCGGGGGGCATTTCGGTAAAAACACGACTTTCCCACCCGGAGGACGTGTCGGACGAAACGCGTATGATCTATTTTGGAATTTCACCCAGAACTGGACGTTCAGTGAGTTCGGTATCGAAGTTCGAGAACGCGCCCGAAACATCGCAAGCAAGTTTCGACGCGGCGAGCGTTTCGGTAAAAACACGACTTTCCTGCCCGTAGGACGTTCCGGACCAAACGCGAATGATCTATTTTTGCATTTCGTGCAGAACCGGACGTTCGGTGAGTGCGAGATCCAAATTCGAGTCCGTGCCCGAAAGATCGCAACTTTCAACGCGGGGGGCATTTCGGTAAAAACACGACTTTCCTGCCCGTAGGACGTTCCGGACCAAACGCGAATGATCTATTTTTGCATTTCGTGCAGAACCGGACGTTCGGTGAGTTCGAGATCCAAATTCGAGTCCGTGCCTGAAAGATCGCAACTTTCGACGCGGGGGGCATTTCGGTAAAAACACGACTTTCCCACCCGAAGGACGTGTCGGACGAAACGCGTATGATCTATTTTGGAATTTCACGCAGAACTAGACGTTCAGTGAGTTTGGTATCGAAGTTCGAGAACGCGCCCGAAACATCGCCAGCATGTTTCGACGCGGCGAGCGTTTCGGTAAAAACACGACTTTCCTGCCCGTAGGACGTTCCGGACCAAACGAGAATGATCTATTTTTGCATTTCGTGCAGAACTGGACGTTCGGTGAGTTCGAGATCCAAATTCGAGTCCGTGCCCGAAAGATCGCAACTTTCGACGCGGGGGGCATTTCGGTAAAAACACGACTTTCCTGCCCGTAGGACGTTCCGGACCAAACGCGAATGATCTATTTTTGCATTTCGTGCAGAACCGGACGTTCGGTGAGTTCGAGATCCAAATTCGAGTCCGTGCCCGAAAAATCGCAACTTTCGACGCGGAAGGCATTTCGGTAAAAACACGACTTTCCCACCCGGAGGACGTGTCGGACGAAACGCGTATGATCTATTTTGGAATTTCACGCAGAACTGGACGTTCAGTGAGTTCGGTATCGAAGTTCGAGAACGCGCCCGAAACATCGCAAGCAAGTTTCGACGCGGCGAGCGTTTCGGTAAAAACACGACTTTCCTGCCCGTAGGACGTTCTGGACCAAACGCGAATGATCTATTTTTGCATTTCGTGCAGAACCGGACGTTCGGTGAGTTCGAGATCCAAATTCGAGTCCGTGCCCGAAAGATCGCAACTTTCAACGCGGGGGGCATTTCGGTAAAAACACGACTTTCCCACCCGGAAGGCGTGTCGGACGAAACGCGTATGATCTATTTTGGAATTTCACGCAGAACTAGACGTTCAGTGAGTTCGGTATCGAAGTTCGAGAACGCACCCGAAACATCGCCAGCAAGTTTCGACGCGGCGAGCGTTTCGGTAAAAACACGACTTTCCTGCCCGTAGGACGTTCCGGACCAAACGAGAATGATCTATTTTTGCATTTCGTGCAGAACCGGACGTTCGGTGAGTTCGAGATCCAAATTCGAGTCCGTGCCCGAAAGATCGCAACTTTCGACGCGGGTGGCATTTCGGTAAAAACACGACTTTCCTGCCCGTAGGACGTTCCGGACCAAACGCGAATGATCTATTTTTGCATTTCGTGCAGAACCGGACGTTCGGTGAGTTCGAGATCCAAATTCGAGTCCGTGCCCGAAAGATCGCAACTTTCGACGCGGGGGGCATTTCGGTAAAAACACGACTTTCCCACCCGGAGGACGTGTCGGACGAAACGCGTATGATCTATTTTGGAATTTCACGCAGAACTGGACGTTCAGTGAGTTCGGTATCGAAGTTCGAGAACGCGCCCGAAACATCGCAAGCAAGTTTCGACGCGGCGAGCGTTTCGGTAAAAACACGACTTTCCTGCCCGTAGGACGTTCCGGACCAAACGCGAATGATCTATTTTTGCATTTCGTGCAGAACCGGACGTTCGGTGAGTTCGAGATCCAAATTCGAGTCCGTGCCCGAAAGATCGCAACTTTCAACGCGGGGGGCATTTCGGTAAAAACACGACTTTCCTGCCCGTAGGACGTTCCGGACCAAACGCGAATGATCTATTTTTGCATTTCGTGCAGAACCGGACGTTCGGTGAGTTCGAGATCCAAATTCGAGTCCGTGCCCGAAAGATCGCAACTTTCGACGCGGGGGGCATTTCGGTAAAAACACGACCTTCCCACCCGGAGGATGTGTCGAACGAAACGTGTATGATCTATTTTGGAATTTCACGCAGAACTAGGCGTTCAGTGAGTTCGGTATCGAAGTTCGAGAACGCGCCCGAAACATCGCCAGCAAGTTTCGACGCGGCAAGCATTTCGGTAAAAACACGACTTTCCAGCCCGTAGGACGTTCCGGACCAAACGCGAATGATCTATTTTTGCATTTCGTGCAGAACCGGACGTTCGGTGAGTTCGAGATCCAAATTCGATTCCGTGCCCGAAAGATCGCAACTTTCGACGCGGGGGGCATTTCGGTAAAAACACGACTTTCCTGCCCGTAGGACGTTCCGGACCAAACGCGAATGATCTATTTTTGCATTTCGTGCAGAACCGGACGTTCGGTGAGTTTGAGATCCAAATTCGAGTCCGTGCCTGAAAGATCGCAACTTTCGACGCGGGGGGCATTTCGGTAAAAGCACGACTTTCCCACCCGAAGGACGTGTCGGACGAAACGCGTATGATCTATTTTGGAATTTCACGCAGAACTAGACGTTCAGTGAGTTCGGTATCGAAGTTCGAGAACGCGCCCGAAACATCGCCAGCATGTTTCGACGCGGCGAGCGTTTCGGTAAAAACACGACTTTCCTGCCCGTAGGACGTTCCGGACCAAACGAGAATGATCTATTTTTGCATTTCGTGCAGAACCGGACGTTCGGTGAGTTCGAGATCCAAATTCGAGTCCGTGCCCGAAAGATCGCAACTTTCGACGCGGGGGGCATTTCGGTAAAAACACGACTTTCCCACCCGGAGGATGTGTCGGACGAAACGCGTATGATCTATTTTGGAATTTCACGCAGAACTAGACGTTCAGTGAGTTCGGTATCGAAGTTCGAGAACGCACCCGAAACATCGCCAGCAAGTTTCGACGCGGCGAGCGTTTCGGTAAAAACACGACTTTCCTGCCCGTAGGACGTTCCGGACCAAACGAGAATGATCTATTTTTGCATTTCGTGCAGAACCGGACGTTCGGTGAGTTCGAGATCCAAATTCGAGTCCGTGCCCGAAAGATCGCAACTTTCGACGCGGGTGGCATTTCGGTAAAAACACGACTTTCCTGCCCGTAGGACGTTCCGGACCAAACGCGAATGATCTATTTTTGCATTTCGTGCAGAACCGGACGTTCGGTGAGTTCGAGATCCAAATTCGAGTCCGTGCCCGAAAGATCGCAACTTTCGACGCGGGGGGCATTTCGGTAAAAACACGACTTTCCCACCCGGAGGACGTGTCGGACGAAACGCGTATGATCTATTTTGGAATTTCACGCAGAACTGGACGTTCAGTGAGTTCGGTATCGAAGTTCGAGAACGCGCCCGAAACATCGCAAGCAAGTTTCGACGCGGCGAGCGTTTCGGTAAAAACACGACTTTCCTGCCCGTAGGACGTTCCGGACCAAACGCGAATGATCTATTTTTGCATTTCGTGCAGAACCGGACGTTCGGTGAGTTCGAGATCCAAATTCGAGTCCGTGCCCGAAAGATCGCAACTTTCAACGCGGGGGGCATTTCGGTAAAAACACGACTTTCCTGCCCGTAGGACGTTCCGGACCAAACGCGAATGATCTATTTTTGCATTTCGTGCAGAACCGGACGTTCGGTGAGTTCGAGATCCAAATTCGAGTCCGTGCCCGAAAGATCGCAACTTTCGACGCGGGGGGCATTTCGGTAAAAACACGACCTTCCCACCCGGAGGATGTGTCGAACGAAACGTGTATGATCTATTTTGGAATTTCACGCAGAACTAGGCGTTCAGTGAGTTCGGTATCGAAGTTCGAGAACGCGCCCGAAACATCGCCAGCAAGTTTCGACGCGGCAAGCATTTCGGTAAAAACACGACTTTCCAGCCCGTAGGACGTTCCGGACCAAACGCGAATGATCTATTTTTGCATTTCGTGCAGAACCGGACGTTCGGTGAGTTCGAGATCCAAATTCGATTCCGTGCCCGAAAGATCGCAACTTTCGACGCGGGGGGCATTTCGGTAAAAACACGACTTTCCTGCCCGTAGGACGTTCCGGACCAAACGCGAATGATCTATTTTTGCATTTCGTGCAGAACCGGACGTTCGGTGAGTTTGAGATCCAAATTCGAGTCCGTGCCTGAAAGATCGCAACTTTCGACGCGGGGGGCATTTCGGTAAAAGCACGACTTTCCCACCCGAAGGACGTGTCGGACGAAACGCGTATGATCTATTTTGGAATTTCACGCAGAACTAGACGTTCAGTGAGTTCGGTATCGAAGTTCGAGAACGCGCCCGAAACATCGCCAGCATGTTTCGACGCGGCGAGCGTTTCGGTAAAAACACGACTTTCCTGCCCGTAGGACGTTCCGGACCAAACGAGAATGATCTATTTTTGCATTTCGTGCAGAACCGGACGTTCGGTGAGTTCGAGATCCAAATTCGAGTCCGTGCCCGAAAGATCGCAACTTTCGACGCGAGGGGCATTTCGGTAAAAACACGACTTTCCTGCCCGTAGGACGTTCCGGACCAAACGCGAATGATCTATTTTTGCATTTCGTGCAGAACCGGACGTTCGGTGAGTTCGAGATCCAAATTCGAGTCCGTGCTCGAAAAATCGCAACTTTCGACGCGGGGGGCATTTCGGTAAAAACTCGACTTTCCCACCCGGAGGACGTGTCGGACGAAACGCGTATGATCTATTTTGGAATTTCACGCAGAACTAGACGTTCAGTGAGTTCGGTATCGAAGTTCGAGAACGCGCCCGAAACATCGCAAGCAAGTTTCGACGCGGCGAGCGTTTCGGTAAAAACACGACTTTCCTGCCCGTAGGACGTTCCGGACCAAACGCGAACGATCTATTTTTGCATTTCGTGCAGAACCGGACGTTCGGTGAGTTCAAGATCCAAATTCGAGTCCGTGCCCGAAAGATCGCAACTTTCGACGCGGGGGGCATTTCGATAAAAACACGACCTTCCCACCCGGAGGATGTGTCGGACGAAACGCGTATGATCTATTTTGGAATTTCACGCAAAACTAGACGTTCAGTGAGTTCGGTATCGAAGTTCGAGAACGCGCCCGAAACATCGCCAGCAAGTTTCGACGCGGCGCGCGTTTCGGTAAAAACACGACTTTCCTGCCCGTAGGACGTTCCGGACCAAACGCGAATGATCAATTTTTGCATTTTGTGCAGAACCGGACGTTCGGTGAGTTCGAGATCCAAATTCGAGTCCGTGCCCGAAAGATCGCAACTTTCGACGCGGGGGGCATTTCGGTAAAAACACGACTTTCCCACCCGGAAGGCGTGTCGGACGAAACGCGTATGATCTATTTTGGAATTTCACGCAGAACTAGACGTTCAGTGAGTTCGGTATCGAAGTTCGAGAACGCGCCCGAAACATCGCAAGCAAGTTTCGACGCGGCGAGCGTTTCGGTAAAAACACGACTTTCCTGCCCGTAGGACGTTCCGGACCAAACGCGAATGATCTATTTTTGCATTTCGTGCAGAACCGGACGTTCGGTGAGTTCAAGATCCAAATTCGAGTCCGTGCCCGAAAGATCGCAACTTTCGACGCGGGGGGCATTTCGATAAAAACACGACCTTCCCACCCGGAGGATGTGTCGGACGAAACGCGTATGATCTATTTTGGAATTTCACGCAAAACTAGACGTTCAGTGAGTTCGGTATCGAAGTTCGAGAACGCGCCCGAAACATCGCCAGCAAGTTTCGACGCGGCGCGCGTTTCGGTAAAAACACGACTTTCCTGCCCGTAGGACGTTCCGGACCAAACGCGAATGATCAATTTTTGCATTTTGTGCAGAACCGGACGTTCGGTGAGTTCGAGATCCAAATTCGAGTCCGTGCCCGAAAGATCGCAACTTTCGACGCGGGGGGCATTTCGGTAAAAACACGACTTTCCCACCCGGAGGACGTGTCGGACGAAACGCGTATGATCTATTTTGGAATTTCACGCAGAACTAGACGTTCAGTGAGTTCGGTATCGAAGTTCGAGAACGCGCCCGAAACATCGCAAGCAAGTTTCGACGCGGCGAGCGTTTCGGTAAAAACACGACTTTCCTGCCCGTAGGACGTTCCGGACCAAACGCGAATGATCTATTTTTGCATTTCGTGCAGAACCGGACGTTCGGTGAGTTCAAGATCCAAATTCGAGTCCGTGCCCGAAAGATCGCAACTTTCGACGCGGGGGGCATTTCGATAAAAACACGACCTTCCCACCCGGAGGATGTGTCGGACGAAACGCGTATGATCTATTTTGGAATTTCACGCAAAACTAGACGTTCAGTGAGTTCGGTATCGAAGTTCGAGAACGCGCCCGAAACATCGCCAGCAAGTTTCGACGCGGCGCGCGTTTCGGTAAAAACACGACTTTCCTGCCCGTAGGACGTTCCGGACCAAACGCGAATGATCAATTTTTGCATTTTGTGCAGAACCGGACGTTCGGTGAGTTCGAGATCCAAATTCGAGTCCGTGCCCGAAAGATCGCAACTTTCGACGCGGGGGGCATTTCGGTAAAAACACGACTTTCCCACCCGGAGGACGTGTCGGACGAAACGCGTATGATCTATTTTGGAATTTCACGCAGAACTGGACGTTCAGTGAGTTCGGTATCGAAGTTCGAGAACGCGCCCGAAACATCGCAAGCAAGTTTCGACGCGGCGAGCGTTTCGGTAAAAACACGACTTTCCTGCCCGTAGGACGTTCTGGACCAAACGCGAATGATCTATTTTTGCATTTCGTGCAGAACCGGACGTTCGGTGAGTTCAAGATCCAAATTCGAGTCCGTGCCCGAAAGATCGCAACTTTCGACGCGGGGGGCATTTCGGTAAAAACACGACCTTCCCACCCGGAGGATGTGTCGGACGAAACGCGTATGATCTATTTTGGAATTTCACGCAAAACTAGACGTTCAGTGAGTTCGGTATCGAAGTTCGAGAACGCGCCCGAAACATCGCCAGCAAGTTTCGACGCGGCGCGCGTTTCGGTAAAAACACGACTTTCCTGCCCGTAGGACGTTCCGGACCAAACGCGAATGATCTATTTTTGCATTTCATGCAGAACCGGACGTTCGGTGAGTTCGAGATCCAAATTCGAGTCCGTGCCCGAAAGATCGCAACTTTCGACGCGGGGGGCATTTCGGTAAAAACACGACTTTCCCACCCGGAGGATGTGTCGGACGAAACGCGTATGATCTATTTTGGAATTTCACGCAGAACTAGACGTTCAGTGAGTTCGGTATCGAAGTTCGAGAACGCACCCGAAACATCGCCAGCAAGTTTCGACGCGGCGAGCGTTTCGGTAAAAACACGACTTTCCTGCCCGTAGGACGTTCCGGACCAAACGAGAATGATCTATTTTTGCATTTCGTGCAGAACCGGACGTTCGGTGAGTTCGAGATCCAAATTCGAGTCCGTGCCCGAAAGATCGCAACTTTCGACGCGGGGGGCATTTCGGTAAAAACACGACTTTCCTGCCCGTAGGACGTTCCGGACCAAACGCGAATGATCTATTTTTGCATTTCGTGCAGAACCGGACGTTCGGTGAGTTCGAGATCCAAATTCGAGTCCGTGCCCGAAAGATCGCAACTTTCGACGCGGGGGGCATTTCGGTAAAAACACGACTTTCCCACCCGGAGGACGTGTCGGACGAAACGCGTAAGATCTATTTTGGAATTTCACGCAGAACTGGACGTTCAGTGAGTTCGGTATCGAAGTTCGAGAACACGCCCGAAACATCGCAAGCAAGTTTCGACGCGGCGAGCGTTTCGGTAAAAACACGACTTTCCTGCCCGTAGGACGTTCCGGACCAAACGCGAATGATCTATTTTTGCATTTCGTGCAGAACCGGACGTTCGGTGAGTTCGAGATCCAAATTCGAGTCCGTGCCCGAAAGATCGCAACTTTCAACGCGGGGGGCATTTCGGTAAAAACACGACTTTCCTGCCCGTAGGACGTTCCGGACCAAACGCGAATGATCTATTTTTGCATTTCGTGCAGAACCGGACGTTCGGTGAGTTCGAGATCCAAATTCGAGTCCGTGCCCGAAAGATCGCAACTTTCGACGCGGGGGGCATTTCGGTAAAAACACGACCTTCCCACCCGGAGGATGTGTCGAACGAAACGTGTATGATCTATTTTGGAATTTCACGCAGAACTAGGCGTTCAGTGAGTTCGGTATCGAAGTTCGAGAACGCGCCCGAAACATCGCCAGCAAGTTTCGACGCGGCAAGCATTTCGGTAAAAACACGACTTTCCAGCCCGTAGGACGTTCCGGACCAAACGCGAATGATCTATTTTTGCATTTCGTGCAGAACCGGACGTTCGGTGAGTTCGAGATCCAAATTCGATTCCGTGCCCGAAAGATCGCAACTTTCGACGCGGGGGGCATTTCGGTAAAAACACGACTTTCCTGCCCGTAGGACGTTCCGGACCAAACGCGAATGATCTATTTTTGCACTTCGTGCAGAACCGGACGTTCGGTGAGTTCGAGATCCAAATTCGAGTCCGTGCCCGAAAGATCGCAACTTTCGACGCGGGGGGCATTTCGGTAAAAACACGACTTTCCCACCCGGAGGACGTGTCGGACGAAACGCGTATGATCTATTTTGGAATTTCACGCAGAACTAGGCGTTCAGTGAGTTCGGTATCGAAGTTCGAGAACGCGCCCGAAACATCGCAAGCAAGTTTCGACGCTGCGAGCGTTTCAGTAAAAACACGACTTTCCTGCCCGTAGGACGTTCCGGACCAAACGCGAATGATCTATTTTTGCATTTCGTGCAGAACCGGACGTTCGGTGAGTTTGAGATCCAAATTCGAGTCCGTGCCTGAAAGATCGCAACTTTCGACGCGGGGGGCATTTCGGTAAAAACACGACTTTCCCACCCGAAGGACGTGTCGGACGAAACGCGTATGATCTATTTTGGAATTTCACGCAGAACTAGACGTTCAGTGAGTTCGGTATCGAAGTTCGAGAACGCGCCCGAAACATCGCCAGCATGTTTCGACGCGGCGAGCGTTTCGGTAAAAACACGACTTTCCTGCCCGTAGGACGTTCCGGACCAAACGAGAATGATCTATTTTTGCATTTCGTGCAGAACCGGACGTTCGGTGAGTTCGAGATCCAAATTCGAGTCCGTGCCCGAAAGATCGCAACTTTCGACGCGGGGGGCATTTCGGTAAAAACACGACTTTCCTGCCCGTAGGACGTTCCGGACCAAACGCGAATGATCTATTTTTGCATTTCGTGCAGAACCGGACGTTCGGTGAGTTCGAGATCCAAATTCGAGTCCGTGCTCGAAAAATCGCAACTTTCGACGCGGGGGGCATTTCGGTAAAAACTCGACTTTCCCACCCGGAGGACGTGTCGGACGAAACGCGTATGATCTATTTTGGAATTTCACGCAGAACTAGACGTTCAGTGAGTTCGGTATCGAAGTTCGAGAACGCGCCCGAAACATCGCAAGCAAGTTTCGACGCGGCGAGCGTTTCGGTAAAAACACGACTTTCCTGCCCGTAGGACGTTCCGGACCAAACGCGAATGATCTATTTTTGCATTTCGTGCAGAACCGGACGTTCGGTGAGTTCAAGATCCAAATTCGAGTCCGTGCCCGAAAGATCGCAACTTTCGACGCGGGGGGCATTTCGATAAAAACACGACCTTCCCACCCTGAGGATGTGTCGGACGAAACGCGTATGATCTATTTTGGAATTTCACGCAAAACTAGACGTTCAGTGAGTTCGGTATCGAAGTTCGAGAACGCGCCCGAAACATCGCCAGCAAGTTTCGACGAGGCGCGCGTTTCGGTAAAAACACGACTTTCCTGCCCGTAGGACGTTCCGGACCAAACGCGAATGATCAATTTTTGCATTTTGTGCAGAACCGGACGTTCGGTGAGTTCGAGATCCAAATTCGAGTCCGTGCCCGAAAGATCGCAACTTTCGACGCGGGGGGCATTTCGGTAAAAACACGACTTTCCCACCCGGAGGACGTGTCGGACGAAACGCGTATGATCTATTTTGGAATTTCACGCAGAATTAGACGTTCAGTGAGTTCGGTATCGAAGTTCGAGAACGCGCCCGAAACATCGCAAGCAAGTTTCGATGCGGCGAGCGTTTCGGTAAAAACACGACTTTCCTGCCCGTAGGACGTTCCGGACCAAACGCGAATGATCTATTGTTGCATTTCGTGCAGAACCGGACGTTCGGTGAGTTCGAGATCCAAATTCGAGTCCGTGCCCGAAAGATCGCAACTTTCGACGCGGGGGGCATTTCGGTAAAAACACGACTTTCCTGCCCGTAGGACGTTCCGGACCAAACGCGAATGATCTATTTTTGCACTTCGTGCAGAACCGGACGTTCGGTGAGTTCGAGATCCAAATTCGAGTCCGTGCCCGAAAGATCGCAACTTTCGACGCGGAAGGCATTTCGGTAAAAACACGACTTTCCCACCCGGAGGACGTGTCGGACGAAACGCGTATGATCTATTTTGGAATTTCACGCAGAACTGGACGTTCAGTGAGTTCGGTATCGAAGTTCGAGAACGCGCCCGAAACATCGCAAGCAAGTTTCGACGCGGCGAGCGTTTCGGTAAAAACACGACTTTCCTGCCCGTAGGACGTTCCGGACCAAACGCGAATGATCTATTTTTGCATTTCGTGCAGAACCGGACGTTCGGTGAGTTCGAGATCCAAATTCGAGTCCGTGCCTGAAAGATCGCAACTTTCGACGCGGGGGGCATTTCGGTAAAAACACGACTTTCCCCCCCGAAGGACGTGTCGGACGAAACGCGTATGATCTATTTTGGAATTTCACGCAGAACTAGACGTTCAGTGAGTTCGGTATCGAAGTTCAAGAATGCGCCCGAAACATCGCCAGCATGTTTCGACGCGGCGAGCGTTTCGGTAAAAACACGACTTTCCTGCCCGTAGGACGTTCCGGACCAAACGAGAATGATCTATTTTTGCATTTCGTGCAGAACTGGACGTTCGGTGAGTTCGAGATCCAAATTCGAGTCCGTGCCCGAAAGATCGCAACTTTCGACGCGGGGGGCATTTCGGTAAAAACACGACTTTCCTGCCCGTAGGACGTTCCGGACCAAACGCGAATGATCTATTTTTGCACTTCGTGCAGAACCGGACGTTCGGTGAGTTCGAGATCCAAATTCGAGTCCGTGCCTGAAAGATCGCAACTTTCGACGCGGGGGGCATTTCGGTAAAAACACGACTTTCCTGCCCGCAGGACGTGTCGGACGAAACGCGTATGATCTATTTTGGAATTTCACGCAGAACTGGACGTTCAGTGAGTTCGGTATCGAAGTTCGAGAACGCGCCCGAAACATCGCAAGCAAGTTTCGACGCGGCGAGCGTTTTGGAAAAAACACGACTTTCCTGCCCGTAGGACGTTCCGGACCAAACCCGAATGATCTATTTTTGCATTTCGTGCAGAACCGGACGTTCGGTGAGTTCAATATCCAAATTCGAGTCCGTGCCCGAAAGATCGCAACTTTCGACGCGGGGGGCATTTCGGTAAAAACCCGACTTTCCCTCCCGGAGGACGTGTCGGACGAAACGCGTATGATCTATTTTGGAATTTCACGCAGAACTTGACGTTCAGTGAGTTCGGTATCGAAATTCGACAACGCGCCCGAAAGATCGCAAGCAAGTTTCGACGCGGCGAGCGTTTCGGTAAAAACACGACTTTCCTGCCCGTAGGACGTTCCGGACCAAACGCGAATGATCTATTTTTGCACTTCGTGCAGAACCGGACGTTCGGTGAGTTCGAGATCCAAATTCGAGTCCGTGCCCGAAAGATCGCAACTTTCGACGCGGAAGGCATTTCGGTAAAAACACGACTTTCCCACCCGGAGGACGTGTCGGACGAAACGCGTATGATCTATTTTGGAATTTCACGCAGAATTAGACGTTCAGTGAGTTCGGTATCGAAGTTCGAGAACGCGCCCGAAACATCGCAAGCAAGTTTCGATGCGGCGAGCGTTTCGGTAAAAACACGACTTTCCTGCCCGTAGGACGTTCCGGACCAAACGCGAATGATCTATTTTTGCATTTCGTGCAGAACCGGACGTTCGGTGAGTTCGAGATCCAAATTCGAGTCCGTGCCCGAAAGATCGCAACTTTCGACGCGGGGGGCATTTCGGTAAAAACACGACTTTCCTGCCCGTAGGACGTTCCGGACCAAACGCGAATGATCTATTTTTGCATTTCGTGCAGAACCGGACGTTCGGTGAGTTCGAGATCCAAATTCGAGTCCGTGCCCGAAAGATCGCAACTTTCGACGCGGGGGGCATTTCGGTAAAAACACGACTTTCCCACCCGGAGGACGTGTCGGACGAAACGCGTATGATCTATTTTGGAATTTCACGCAGAACTGGACGTTCAGTGAGTTCGGTATCGAAGTTCAAGAATGCGCCCGAAACATCGCCAGCATGTTTCGACGCGGCGAGCGTTTCGGTAAAAACACGACTTTCCTGCCCGTAGGACGTTCCGGACCAAACGCGAATGATCTATTTTTGCATTTCGTGCAGAACCGGACGTTCGGTGAGTTCGAGATCCAAATTCGAGTCCGTGCCCGAAAGATCGCAACTTTCGACGCGGGGGGCATTTCGGTAAAAACACGACTTTCCTGCCCGCAGGACGTGTCGGACGAAACGCGTATGATCTATTTTGGAATTTCACGCAGAACTGGACGTTCAGTGAGTTCGGTATCGAAGTTCGAGAACGCGCCCGAAACATCGCAAGCAAGTTTCGACGCGGCGAGCGTTTTGGGAAAAACACGACTTTCCTGCCCGTAGGACGTTCCGGACCAAACCCGAATGATCTATTTTTGCATTTCGTGCAGAACCGGACGTTCGGTGAGTTCAATATCCAAATTCGAGTCCGTGCCCGAAAGATCGCAACTTTCGACGCGGGGGGCATTTCGGTAAAAACCCGACTTTCCCTCCCGGAGGACGTGTCGGGCGAAACGCGTATGATCTATTTTGGAATTTCACGCAGAACTTGACGTTCAGTGAGTTCGGTATCGAAATTCGACAACGCGCCCGAAAGATCGCAAGCAAGTTTCGACGCGGCGAGCGTTTCGGTAAAAACACGACTTTCCTGCCCGTAGGACGTTCCGGACCAAACGCGAATGATCTATTTTTGCACTTCGTGCAGAACCGGACGTTCGGTGAGTTCGAGATCCAAATTCGAGTCCGTGCCCGAAAGATCGCAACTTTCGACGCGGAAGGCATTTCGGTAAAAACACGACTTTCCCAACCGGAGGACGTGTCGGACGAAACGCGTATGATCTATTTTGGAATTTCACGCAGAACTGGACGTTCAATGAGTTCGGTATCGAAGTTCGAGAACGCGCCCGAAACATCGCAAGCAAGTTTCGACGCGGCGAGCGTTTCGGTAAAAACACGACTTTCCTGCCCGTAGGACGTTCCGGACCGAACGCGAATGATCTATTTTTGCATTTCGTGCAGAACCGGACGTTCGGTGAGTTTGAGATCCAAATTCGAGTCCGTGCCTGAAAGATCGCAAATTTCGACGCGGGGGGCATTTCGGTAAAAACACGACTTTCCCACCCGAAGGACGTGTCGGACGAAACGCGTATGATCTATTTTGGAATTTCACGCAGAACTAGATGTTCAGTGAGTTCGGTATCGAAGTTCGAGAACGCGCCCGAAACATCGCCAGCATGTTTCGACGCGGCGAGCGTTTCGGTAAAAACACGACTTTCCTGCCCGTAGGACGTTCCGGACCAAACGAGAATGATCTATTTTTGCATTTCGTGCAGAACCGGACGTTCGGTGAGTTCGAGATCCAAATTCGAGTCCGTGACCGAAAGATCGCAACTTTCGACGCGGGGGGCATTTCGGTAAAAACACGACTTTCCTGCCCGTAGGACGTTCCGGACCAAACGCGAATGATCTATTTTTGCATTTCGTGCAGAACCGGACGTTCGGTGAGTTCGAGATCCAAATTCGAGTCCGTGCTCGAAAAATCGCAACTTTCGACGCGGGGGGCATTTCGGTAAAAACTCGACTTTCCCACCCGGAGGACGTGTCGGACAAAACGCGTATGATCTATTTTGGAATTTCACGCAGAACTAGACGTTCAGTGAGTTCGGTATCGAAGTTCGAGAACGCGCCCGAAACATCGCAAGCAAGTTTCGACGCGGCGAGCGTTTCGGTAAAAACACGACTTTCCTGCCCGTAGGACGTTCCGGACCAAACGAGAATGATCTATTTTTGCATTTCGTGCAGAACCGGACGTTCGGTGAGTTCGAGATCCAAATTCGAGTCCGTGACCGAAAGATCGCAACTTTCGACGCGGGGGGCATTTCGGTAAAAACACGACTTTCCTGCCCGTAGGACGTTCCGGACCAAACGCGAATGATCTATTTTTGCATTTCGTGCAGAACCGGACGTTCGGTGAGTTCAAGATCCAAATTCGAGTCCGTGCCCGAAAGATCGCAACTTTCGACGCGGGGGGCATTTCGATAAAAACACGACCTTCCCACCCGGAGGATGTGTCGGACGAAACGCGTATGATCTATTTTGGAATTTCACGCAAAACTAGACGTTCAGTGAGTTCGGTATCGAAGTTCGAGAACGCGCCCGAAACATCGCCAGCAAGTTTCGACGCGGCGCGCGTTTCGGTAAAAACACGACTTTCCTGCCCGTAGGACGTTCCGGACCAAACGCGAATGATCAATTTTTGCATTTTGTGCAGAACCGGACGTTCGGTGAGTTCGAGATTCAAATTCGAGTCCGTGCCCGAAAGATCGCAACTTTCGACGCGGGGGGCATTTCGGTAAAAACACGACTTTCCCACCCGGAGGACGTGTCGGACGAAACGCGTATGATCTATTTTGGAATTTCACGCAGAATTAGACGTTCAGTGAGTTCGGTATCGAAGTTCGAGAACGCGCCCGAAACATCGCAAGCAAGTTTCGATGCGGCGAGCGTTTCGGTAAAAACACGACTTTCCTGCCCGTAGGACGTTCCGGACCAAACGCGAATGATCTATTTTTGCATTTCGTGCAGAACCGGACGTTCGGTGAGTTCGAGATCCAAATTCGAGTCCGTGCCCGAAAGATCGCAACTTTCGACGCGGGGGGCATTTCGGTAAAAACACGACTTTCCTGCCCGTAGGACGTTCCGGACCAAACGCGAATGATCTATTTTTGCATTTCGTGCAGAACCGGACGTTCGGTGAGTTCGAGATCCAAATTCGAGTCCGTGCCCGAAAAATCGCAACTTTCGACGCGGGGGGCATTTCGGTAAAAACTCGACTTTCCCACCCGGAGGACGTGTCGGACGAAACGCGTATGATCTATTTTGGAATTTCACGCAGAACTGGACGTTCAGTGAGTTCGGTATCGAAGTTCGAGAACGCGCCCGAAACATCGCAAGCAAGTTTCGACGCGGCGAGCGTTTCGGTAAAAACACGACTTTCCTGCCCGTAGGACGTTCCGGACCAAACGCGAATGATCTATTTTTGCATTTCGCGCAGAACCAGACGTTCGGTGAGTTCAAGATCCAAATTCGAGTCCGTGCCCGAAAGATCGCAACTTTCGACGCGGGGGGCATTTCGGTAAAAACACGACCTTCCCACCCGGAGGATGTGTCGGACGAAACGCGTATGATCTATTTTGGAATTTCACGCAAAACTAGACGTTCAGTGAGTTCGGTATCGAAGTTCGAGAACGCGCCCGAAACATCGCCAGCAAGTTTCGACGCGGCGCGCGTTTCGGTAAAAACACGACTTTCCTGCCCGTAGGACGTTCCGGACCAAACGCGAATGATCTATTTTTGCATTTCGTGCAGAACCGGACGTTCGGTGAGTTTGAGATCCAAATTCGAGTCCGTGCCTGAAAGATCGCAACATTCGACGCGGGGGGCATTTCGGTAAAAACACGACTTTCCCACCCGAAGGACGTGTCGGACGAAACGCGTATGATCTATTTTGGAATTTCACGCAGAACTAGACGTTCAGTGAGTTCGGTATCGAAGTTCGAGAACGCGCCCGAAACATCGCCAGCATGTTTCGACGCGGCGAGCGTTTCGGTAAAAACACGACTTTCCTGCCCGTAGGACGTTCCGGACCAAACGAGAATGATCTATTTTTGCATTTCGTGCAGAACCGGACGTTCGGTGAGTTCGAGATCCAAATTCGAGTCCGTGCCCGAAAGATCGCAACTTTCGACGCGGGGGGCATTTCGGTAAAAACACGACTTTCCTGCCCGTAGGACGTTCCGGACCAAACGCGAATGATCTATTTTTGCATTTCGTGCAGAACCGGACGTTCGGTGAGTTTGAGATCCAAATTCGAGTCCGTGCCTGAAAGATCGCAACTTTCGACGCGGGGGGCATTTCGGTAAAAACACGACTTTCCCACCCGAAGGACGTGTCGGACGAAACGCGTATGATCTATTTTGGAATTTCACGCAGAACTAGACGTTCAGTGAGTTCGGTATCGAAGTTCGAGAACGCGCCCGAAACATCGCCAGCATGTTTCGACGCGGCGAGCGTTTCGGTAAAAACACAACTTTCCTGCCCGTAGGACGTTCCGGACCAAACGCGAATGATCTATTTTTGCATTTCGTGCAGAACCGGACGTTCGGTGAGTTCGAGATCCAAATTCGAGTCCGTGCCCGAAAGATCGCAACTTTCGACGCGGGGGGCATTTCGGTAAAAACACGACTTTCCTGCCCGTAGGACGTTCCGGACCAAACGCGAATGATCTATTTTTGCATTTCGTGCAGAACCGGACGTTCGGTGAGTTCGAGATCCAAATTCGAGTCCGTGCCCGAAAAATCGCAACTTTCGACGCGGGGGGCATTTCGGTAAAAACTCGACTTTCCCACCCGGAGGACGTGTCGGACGAAACGCGTATGATCTATTTTGGAATTTCACGCAGAACTGGACGTTCAGTGAGTTCGGTATCGAAGTTCGAGAACGCGCCCGAAACATCGCAAGCAAGTTTCGACGCGGCGAGCGTTTCGGTAAAAACACGACTTTCCTGCCCGTAGGACGTTCCGGACCAAACGCGAATGATCTATTTTTGCATTTCGCGCAGAACCAGACGTTCGGTGAGTTCAAGATCCAAATTCGAGTCCGTGCCCGAAAGATCGCAACTTTCGACGCGGGGTGCATTTCGGTAAAAACACGACCTTCCCACCCGGAGGATGTGTCGGACGAAACGCGTATGATCTATTTTGGAATTTCACGCAAAACTAGACGTTCAGTGAGTTCGGTATCGAAGTTCGAGAACGCGCCCGAAACATCGCCAGCAAGTTTCGACGCGGCGCGCATTTCAGTAAAAACACGACTTTCCTGCCCGTAGGACGTTCCGGACCAAACGCGAATGATCAATTTTTGCATTTTGTGCAAAACCGGACGTTCGGTGAGTTCGAGATCCAAATTCGAGTCCGTGCCCGAAAGATCGCAACTTTCGACGCGGGGGGCATTTCGGTAAAAACACGACTTTCCCACCCGGAGGACGTGTCGGACGAAACGCGTATGATCTATTTTGGAATTTCACGCAGAATTAGACGTTCAGTGAGTTCGGTATCGAAGTTCGAGAACGCGCCCGAAACATCGCAAGCAAGTTTCGATGCGGCGAGCGTTTCGGTAAAAACACGACTTTCCTGCCCGTAGGACGTTCCGGACCAAACGCGAATGATCTATTTTTGCATTTCGTGCAGAACCGGACGTTCGGTGAGTTCGAGATCCAAATTCGAGTCCGTGCCCGAAAGATCGCAACTTTCGACGCGGGGGGCATTTCGGTAAAAACACGACTTTCCCACCCGGAGGACGTGTCGGACGAAACGCGTATGATCTATTTTGGAATTTCACGCAGAACTAGACGTTCAGTGAGTTCGGTATCGAAGTTCGAGAACGCGCCCGAAACATCGCCAGCATGTTTCGACGCGGCGAGCGTTTCGGTAAAAACACGACTTTCCTGCCCGTAGGACGTTCCGGACCAAACGAGAATGATCTATTTTTGCATTTCGTGCAGAACCGGACGTTCGGTGAGTTCGAGATCCAAATTCGAGTCCGTGCCCGAAAGATCGCAACTTTCGACGCGGGGGGCATTTCGGTAAAAACACGACTTTCCTGCCCGTAGGACGTTCCGGACCAAACGCGAATGATCTATTTTTGCATTTCGTGCAGAACCGGACGTTCGGTGAGTTTGAGATCCAAATTCGAGTCCGTGCCTGAAAGATCGCAACTTTCGACGCGGGGGGCATTTCGGTAAAAACACGACTTTCCCACCCGAAGGACGTGTCGGACGAAACGCGTATGATCTATTTTGGAATTTCTCGCAGAACTAGACGTTCAGTGAGTTCGGTATCGAAGTTCGAGAACGCGCCCGAAACATCGCCAGCATGTTTCGACGCGGCGAGCGTTTCGGTAAAAACACAACTTTCCTGCCCGTAGGCCGTTCCGGACCAAATGCGAATGATCTATTTTTGCATTTCGTGCAGAACCGGACGTTCGGTGAGTTCGAGATCCAAATTCGAGTCCGTGCCCGAAAGATCGCAACTTTCGACGCGGGGGGCATTTCGGTAAAAACACGACTTTCCTGCCCGTAGGACGTTCCGGACCAAACGCGAATGATCTATTTTTGCATTTCGTGCAGAACCGGACGTTCGGTGAGTTCGAGATCCAAATTCGAGTCCGTGCCCGAAAAATCGCAACTTTCGACGCGGGGGGCATTTCGGTAAAAACTCGACTTTCCCACCCGGAGGACGTGTCGGACGAAACGCGTATGATCTATTTTGGAATTTCACGCAGAACTGGACGTTCAGTGAGTTCGGTATCGAAGTTCGAGAACGCGCCCGAAACATCGCAAGCAAGTTTCGACGCGGCGAGCGTTTCGGTAAAAACACGACTTTCCTGCCCGTAGGACGTTCCGGACCAAACGCGAATGATCTATTTTTGCATTTCGCGCAGAACCAGACGTTCGGTGAGTTCAAGATCCAAATTCGAGTCCGTGCCCGAAAGATCGCAACTTTCGACGCGGGGTGCATTTCGGTAAAAACACGACCTTCCCACCCGGAGGATGTGTCGGACGAAACGCGTATGATCTATTTTGGAATTTCACGCAAAACTAGACGTTCAGTGAGTTCGGTATCGAAGTTCGAGAACGCGCCCGAAACATCGCCAGCAAGTTTCGACGCGGCGCGCATTTCGGTAAAAACACGACTTTCCTGCCCGTAGGACGTTCCGGACCAAACGCGAATGATCAATTTTTGCATTTTGTGCAGAACCGGACGTTCGGTGAGTTCGAGATCCAAATTCGAGTCCGTGCCCGAAAGATCGCAACTTTCGACGCGGGGGGCATTTCGGTAAAAACACGACTTTCCCACCCGGAGGACGTGTCGGACGAAACGCGTATGATCTATTTTGGAATTTCACGCAGAATTAGACGTTCAGTGAGTTCGGTATCGAAGTTCGAGAACGCGCCCGAAACATCGCAAGCAAGTTTCGATGCGGCGAGCGTTTCGGTAAAAACACGACTTTCCTGCCCGTAGGACGTTCCGGACCAAACGCGAATGATCTATTTTTGCATTTCGTGCAGAACCGGACGTTCGGTGAGTTCGAGATCCAAATTCGAGTCCGTGCCCGAAAGATCGCAACTTTCGACGCGGGGGGCATTTCGGTAAAAACACGACTTTCCCACCCGGAGGACGTGTCGGACGAAACGCGTATGATCTATTTTGGAATTTCACGCAGAACTAGACGTTCAGTGAGTTCGGTATCGAAGTTCGAGAACGCGCCCGAAACATCGCCAGCATGTTTCGACGCGGCGAGCGTTTCGGTAAAAACACGACTTTCCTGCCCGTAGGACGTTCCGGACCAAACGAGAATGATCTATTTTTGCATTTCGTGCAGAACCGGACGTTCGGTGAGTTCGAGATCCAAATTCGAGTCCGTGCCCGAAAGATCGCAACTTTCGACGCGGGGGGCATTTCGGTAAAAACACGACTTTCCTGCCCGTAGGACGTTCCGGACCAAACGCGAATGATCTATTTTTGCATTTCGTGCAGAACCGGACGTTCGGTGAGTTTGAGATCCAAATTCGAGTCCGTGCCTGAAAGATCGCAACTTTCGACGCGGGGGGCATTTCGGTAAAAACACGACTTTCCCACCCGAAGGACGTGTCGGACGAAACGCGTATGATCTATTTTGGAATTTCACGCAGAACTAGACGTTCAGTGAGTTCGGTATCGAAGTTCGAGAACGCGCCCGAAACATCGCCAGCATGTTTCGACGCGGCGAGCGTTTCGGTAAAAACACAACTTTCCTGCCCGTAGGACGTTCCGGACCAAATGCGAATGATCTATTTTTGCATTTCGTGCAGAACCGGACGTTCGGTGAGTTCGAGATCCAAATTCGAGTCCGTGCCCGAAAGATCGCAACTTTCGACGCGGGGGGCATTTCGGTAAAAACACGACTTTCCTGCCCGTAGGACGTTCCGGACCAAACGCGAATGATCTATTTTTGCATTTCGTGCAGAACCGGACGTTCGGTGAGTTCGAGATCCAAATTCGAGTCCGTGCCCGAAAGATCGCAACTTTCGACGCGGGGGGCATTTCGGTAAAAACTCGACTTTCCCACCCGGAGGACGTGTCGGACGAAACGCGTATGATCTATTTTGGAATTTCACGCAGAACTGGACGTTCAGTGAGTTCGGTATCGAAGTTCGAGAACGCGCCCGAAACATCGCAAGCAAGTTTCGACGCGGCGAGCGTTTCGGTAAAAACACGACTTTCCTGCCCGTAGGACGTTCCGGACCAAACGCGAATGATCTATTTTTGCATTTCGCGCAGAACCAGACGTTCGGTGAGTTCAAGATCCAAATTCGAGTCCGTGCCCGAAAGATCGCAACTTTCGACGCGGGGTGCATTTCGGTAAAAACACGACCTTCCCACCCGGAGGATGTGTCGGACGAAACGCGTATGATCTATTTTGGAATTTCACGCAAAACTAGACGTTCAGTGAGTTCGGTATCGAAGTTCGAGAACGCGCCCGAAACATCGCCAGCAAGTTTCGACGCGGCGCGCATTTCGGTAAAAACACGACTTTCCTGCCCGTAGGACGTTCCGGACCAAACGCGAATGATCAATTTTTGCATTTTGTGCAGAACCGGACGTTCGGTGAGTTCGAGATCCAAATTCGAGTCCGTGCCCGAAAGATCGCAACTTTCGACGCGGGGGGCATTTCGGTAAAAACACGACTTTCCCACCCGGAGGACGTGTCGGACGAAACGCGTATGATCTATTTTGGAATTTCACGCAGAATTAGACGTTCAGTGAGTTCGGTATCGAAGTTCGAGAACGCGCCCGAAACATCGCAAGCAAGTTTCGATGCGGCGATCGTTTCGGTAAAAACACGACTTTCCTGCCCGTAGGACGTTCCGGACCAAACGCGAATGATCTATTTTTGCATTTCGTGCAGAACCGGACGTTCGGTGAGTTCGAGATCCAAATTCGAGTCCGTGCCCGAAAGATCGCAACTTTCGACGCGGGGGGCATTTCGGTAAAAACACGACTTTCCCACCCGGAGGACGTGTCGGACGAAACGCGTATGATCTATTTTGGAATTTCACGCAGAACTAGACGTTCAGTGAGTTCGGTATCGAAGTTCGAGAACGCGCCCGAAACATCGCCAGCATGTTTCGACGCGGCGAGCGTTTCGGTAAAAACACGACTTTCCTGCCCGTAGGACGTTCCGGACCAAACGAGAATGATCTATTTTTGCATTTCGTGCAGAACCGGACGTTCGGTGAGTTCGAGATCCAAATTCGAGTCCGTGCCCGAAAGATCGCAACTTTCGACGCGGGGGGCATTTCGGTAAAAACACGACTTTCCTGCCCGTAGGACGTTCCGGACCAAACGCGAATGATCTATTTTTGCATTTCGTGCAGAACCGGACGTTCGGTGAGTTTGAGATCCAAATTCGAGTCCGTGCCTGAAAGATCGCAACTTTCGACGCGGGGGGCATTTCGGTAAAAACACGACTTTCCCACCCGAAGGACGTGTCGGACGAAACGCGTATGATCTATTTTGGAATTTCACGCAGAACTAGACGTTCAGTGAGTTCGGTATCGAAGTTCGAGAACGCGCCTGAAACATCGCCAGCATGTTTCGACGCGGCGAGCGTTTCGGTAAAAACACAACTTTCCTGCCCGTAGGCCGTTCCGGACCAAATGCGAATGATCTATTTTTGCATTTCGTGCAGAACCGGACGTTCGGTGAGTTCGAGATCCAAATTCGAGTCCGTGCCCGAAAGATCGCAACTTTCGACGCGGGGGGCATTTCGGTAAAAACACGACTTTCCTGCCCGTAGGACGTTCCGGACCAAACGCGAATGATCTATTTTTGCATTTCGTGCAGAACCGGACGTTCGGTGAGTTCGAGATCCAAATTCGAGTCCGTGCCCGAAAAATCGCAACTTTCGACGCGGGGGGCATTTCGGTAAAAACTCGACTTTCCCACCCGGAGGACGTGTCGGACGAAACGCGTATGATCTATTTTGGAATTTCACGCAGAACTGGACGTTCAGTGAGTTCGGTATCGAAGTTCGAGAACGCGCCCGAAACATCGCAAGCAAGTTTCGACGCGGCGAGCGTTTCGGTAAAAACACGACTTTCCTGCCCGTAGGACGTTCCGGACCAAACGCGAATGATCTATTTTTGCATTTCGCGCAGAACCAGACGTTCGGTGAGTTCAAGATCCAAATTCGAGTCCGTGCCCGAAAGATCGCAACTTTCGACGCGGGGTGCATTTCGGTAAAAACACGACCTTCCCACCCGGAGGATGTGTCGGACGAAACGCGTATGATCTATTTTGGAATTTCACGCAAAACTAGACGTTCAGTGAGTTCGGTATCGAAGTTCGAGAACGCGCCCGAAACATCGCCAGCAAGTTTCGACGCGGCGCGCATTTCGGTAAAAACACGACTTTCCTGCCCGTAGGACGTTCCGGACCAAACGCGAATGATCAATTTTTGCATTTTGTGCAGAACCGGACGTTCGGTGAGTTCGAGATCCAAATTCGAGTCCGTGCCCGAAAGATCGCAACTTTCGACGCGGGGGGCATTTCGGTAAAAACACGACTTTCCCACCCGGAGGACGTGTCGGACGAAACGCGTATGATCTATTTTGGAATTTCACGCAGAATTAGACGTTCAGTGAGTTCGGTATCGAAGTTCGAGAACGCGCCCGAAACATCGCAAGCAAGTTTCGATGCGGCGAGCGTTTCGGTAAAAACACGACTTTCCTGCCCGTAGGACGTTCCGGACCAAACGCGAATGATCTATTTTTGCATTTCGTGCAGAACCGGACGTTCGGTGAGTTCGAGATCCAAATTCGAGTCCGTGCCCGAAAGATCGCAACTTTCGACGCGGGGGGCATTTCGGTAAAAACACGACTTTCCCACCCGGAGGACGTGTCGGACGAAACGCGTATGATCTATTTTGGAATTTCACGCAGAACTAGACGTTCAGTGAGTTCGGTATCGAAGTTCGAGAACGCGCCCGAAACATCGCCAGCATGTTTCGACGCGGCGAGCGTTTCGGTAAAAACACGACTTTCCTGCCCGTAGGACGTTCCGGACCAAACGAGAATGATCTATTTTTGCATTTCGTGCAGAACCGGACGTTCGGTGAGTTCGAGATCCAAATTCGAGTCCGTGCCCGAAAGATCGCAACTTTCGACGCGGGGGGCATTTCGGTAAAAACACGACTTTCCTGCCCGTAGGACGTTCCGGACCAAACGCGAATGATCTATTTTTGCATTTCGTGCAGAACCGGACGTTCGGTGAGTTTGAGATCCAAATTCGAGTCCGTGCCTGAAAGATCGCAACTTTCGACGCGGGGGGCATTTCGGTAAAAACACGACTTTCCCACCCGAAGGACGTGTCGGACGAAACGCGTATGATCTATTTTGGAATTTCACGCAGAACTAGACGTTCAGTGAGTTCGGTATCGAAGTTCGAGAACGCGCCCGAAACATCGCCAGCATGTTTCGACGCGGCGAGCGTTTCGGTAAAAACACAACTTTCCTGCCCGTAGGACGTTCCGGACCAAATGCGAATGATCTATTTTTGCATTTCGTGCAGAACCGGACGTTCGGTGAGTTCGAGATCCAAATTCGAGTCCGTGCCCGAAAGATCGCAACTTTCGACGCGGGGGGCATTTCGGTAAAAACACGACTTTCCTGCCCGTAGGACGTTCCGGACCAAACGCGAATGATCTATTTTTGCATTTCGTGCAGAACCGGACGTTCGGTGAGTTCGAGATCCAAATTCGAGTCCGTGCCCGAAAGATCGCAACTTTCGACGCGGGGGGCATTTCGGTAAAAACACGACTTTCTCACCCGGAGGACGTGTCGGACGAAACGCGTATGATCTATTTTGGAATTTCACGCAGAATTAGACGTTCAGTGAGTTCGGTATCGAAGTTCGAGAACGCGCCCGAAACATCGCAAGCAAGTTTCGATGCGGCGAGCGTTTCGGTAAAAACACGACTTTCCTGCCCGTAGGACGTTCCGGACCAAACGCGAATGATCTATTTTTGCATTTCGTGCAGAACCGGACGTTCGGTGAGTCCGAGATCCAAATTCGAGTCCGTGCCCGAAAGATCGCAACTTTCGACGCGGGGGGCATTTCGGTAAAAACACGACTTTCCCACCCGGAGGACGTGTCGGACGAAACGTGTATGATCTATTTTGGAATTTCACGCAGAACTAGACGTTCAGTGAGTTCGGTATCGAAGTTCGAGAACGCGCCCGAAACATCGCCAGCAAGTTTCGACGCGGCGAGCGTTTCGGTAAAAACACGACTTTCCTGCCCGTAGGACGTTCCGGACCAAACGCGAATGATCTATTTTTGCATTTCGTGCAGAACCGGACATTCGGTGAGTTCGAGATCCAAATTCGAGTCCGTGCCCGAAAGATCGCAACTTTCGACGCGGGGGGCATTTCGGTAAAAACACGACTTTCCCACCCGGAGGACGTGTCGGACGAAACGCGTATGATCTATTTTGGAATTTCACGCAGAACTAGACGTTCAGTGAGTTCGGTATCGGAGTTCAAGAATGCGCCCGAAACATCGCCAGCATGTTTCGACGCGGCGAGCGTTTCGGTAAAAACACGACTTTCCTGCCCGTAGGACGTTCCGGACCAAACGCGAATGATCTATTTTTGCATTTCGTGCAGAACCGGACGTTCGGTGAGTTCGAGATCCAAATTCGAGTCCGTGCCCGAAAGATCGCAACTTTCGACGCGGGGGGCATTTCGGTAAAAACACGACTTTCCTGCCCGTAGGACGTTCCGGACCAAACGCGAATGATCTATTTTTGCACTTCGTGCAGAACCGGACGTTCGGTGAGTTCGAGATCCAAATTCGAGTCCGTGCCCGAAAGATCGCAACTTTCGACGCGGGGGGCATTTCGGTAAAAACACGACTTTCTCACCCGGAGGACGTGTCGGACGAAACGCGTATGATCTATTTTGGAATTTCACGCAGAATTAGACGTTCAGTGAGTTCGGTATCGAAGTTCGAGAACGCGCCCGAAACATCGCAAGCAAGTTTCGATGCGGCGAGCGTTTCGGTAAAAACACGACTTTCCTGCCCGTAGGACGTTCCGGACCAAACGCGAATGATCTATTTTTGCATTTCGTGCAGAACCGGACGTTCGGTGAGTCCGAGATCCAAATTCGAGTCCGTGCCCGAAAGATCGCAACTTTCGACGCGGGGGGCATTTCGGTAAAAACACGACTTTCCCACCCGGAGGACGTGTCGGACGAAACGCGTATGATCTATTTTGGAATTTCACGCAGAACTAGACGTTCAGTGAGTTCGGTATCGAAGTTCAAGAATGCGCCCGAAACATCGCCAGCATGTTTCGACGCGGCGAGCGTTTCGGTAAAAACACGACTTTCCTGCCCGTAGGACGTTCCGGACCAAACGAGAATGATCTATTTTTGCATTTCGTGCAGAACCGGACGTTCGGTGAGTTCGAGATCCAAATTCGAGTCCGTGCCCGAAAGATCGCAACTTTCGACGCGGGGGGCATTTCGGTAAAAACACGACTTTCCTGCCCGTAGGACGTTCCGGACCAAACGCGAATGATCTATTTTTGCACTTCGTGCAGAACCGGACGTTCGGTGAGTTCGAGATCCAAATTCGAGCCCGTGCCCGAAAGATCGCAACTTTCGACGCGGGGGGCATTTCGGTAAAAACACGACTTTCCTGCCCGCAGGACGTGTCGGACGAAACGCGTATGATCTATTTTGGAATTTCACGCAGAACTGGACGTTCAGTGAGTTCGGTATCGAAGTTCGAGAACGCGCCCGAAACATCGCAAGCAAGTTTCGACGCGGCGAGCGTTTTGGGAAAAACACGACTTTCCTGCCCGTAGGACGTTCCGGACCAAACCCGAATGATCTATTTTTGCATTTCGTGCAGAACCGGACGTTCGGTGAGTTCAATATCCAAATTCGAGTCCGTGCCCGAAAGATCGCAACTTTCGACGCGGGGGGCATTTCGGTAAAAACACGACTTTCTCACCCGGAGGACGTGTCGGACGAAACGCGTATGATCTATTTTGGAATTTCACGCAGAATTAGACGTTCAGTGAGTTCGGTATCGAAGTTCGAGAACGCGCCCGAAACATCGCAAGCAAGTTTCGATGCGGCGAGCGTTTCGGTAAAAACACGACTTTCCTGCCCGTAGGACGTTCCGGACCAAACGCGAATGATCTATTTTTGCATTTCGTGCAGAACCGGACGTTCGGTGAGTTCGAGATCCAAATTCGAGTCCGTGCCCGAAAGATCGCAACTTTCGACGCGGGGGGCATTTCGGTAAAAACACGACTTTCCTGCCCGTAGGACGTTCCGGACCAAACGCGAATGATCTATTTTTGCACTTCGTGCAGAACCGGACGTTCGGTGAGTTCGAGATCCAAATTCGAGTCCGTGCCCGAAAGATCGCAACTTTCGACGCGGGGGGCATTTCGGTAAAAACACGACTTTCTCACCCGGAGGACGTGTCGGACGAAACGCGTATGATCTATTTTGGAATTTCACGCAGAATTAGACGTTCAGTGAGTTCGGTATCGAAGTTCGAGAACGCGCCCGAAACATCGCAAGCAAGTTTCGATGCGGCGAGCGTTTCGGTAAAAACACGACTTTCCTGCCCGTAGGACGTTCCGGACCAAACGCGAATGATCTATTTTTGCATTTCGTGCAGAACCGGACGTTCGGTGAGTTCGAGATCCAAATTCGAGTCCGTGCCCGAAAGATCGCAACTTTCGACGCGGGGGGCATTTCGGTAAAAACACGACTTTCCCACCCGGAGGACGTGTCGGACGAAACGCGTATGATCTATTTTGGAATTTCACGCAGAACTAGACGTTCAGTGAGTTCGGTATCGAAGTTCAAGAATGCGCCCGAAACATCGCCAGCATGTTTCGACGCGGCGAGCGTTTCGGTAAAAACACGACTTTCCTGCCCGTAGGACGTTCCGGACCAAACGAGAATGATCTATTTTTGCATTTCGTGCAGAACCGGACGTTCGGTGAGTTCGAGATCCAAATTCGAGTCCGTGCCCGAAAGATCGCAACTTTCGACGCGGGGGGCATTTCGGTAAAAACACGACTTTCCTGCCCGTAGGACGTTCCGGACCAAACGCGAATGATCTATTTTTGCACTTCGTGCAGAACCGGACGTTCGGTGAGTTCGAGATCCAAATTCGAGTCCGTGCCCGAAAGATCGCAACTTTCGACGCGGGGGGCATTTCGGTAAAAACACGACTTTCCTGCCCGTAGGACGTTCCGGACCAAACGCGAATGATCTATTTTTGCACTTCGTGCAGAACCGGACGTTCGGTGAGTTCGAGATCCAAATTCGAGTCCGTGCCCGAAAGATCGCAACTTTCGACGCGGGGGGCATTTCGGTAAAAACACGACTTTCTCACCCGGAGGACGTGTCGGACGAAACGCGTATGATCTATTTTGGAATTTCACGCAGAATTAGACGTTCAGTGAGTTCGGTATCGAAGTTCGAGAACGCGCCCGAAACATCGCAAGCAAGTTTCGATGCGGCGAGCGTTTCGGTAAAAACACGACTTTCCTGCCCGTAGGACGTTCCGGACCAAACGCGAATGATCTATTTTTGCATTTCGTGCAGAACCGGACGTTCGGTGAGTCCGAGATCCAAATTCGAGTCCGTGCCCGAAAGATCGCAACTTTCGACGCGGGGGGCATTTCGGTAAAAACACGACTTTCCCACCCGGAGGACGTGTCGGACGAAACGCGTATGATCTATTTTGGAATTTCACGCAGAACTAGACGTTCAGTGAGTTCGGTATCGAAGTTCAAGAATGCGCCCGAAACATCGCCAGCATGTTTCGACGCGGCGAGCGTTTCGGTAAAAACACGACTTTCCTGCCCGTAGGACGTTCCGGACCAAACGAGAATGATCTATTTTTGCATTTCGTGCAGAACCGGACGTTCGGTGAGTTCGAGATCCAAATTCGAGTCCGTGCCCGAAAGATCGCAACTTTCGACGCGGGGGGCATTTCGGTAAAAACACGACTTTCCTGCCCGTAGGACGTTCCGGACCAAACGCGAATGATCTATTTTTGCACTTCGTGCAGAACCGGACGTTCGGTGAGTTCGAGATCCAAATTCGAGTCCGTGCCCGAAAGATCGCAACTTTCGACGCGGGGGGCATTTCGGTAAAAACACGACTTTCCTGCCCGCAGGACGTGTCGGACGAAACGCGTATGATCTATTTTGGAATTTCACGCAGAACTGGACGTTCAGTGAGTTCGGTATCGAAGTTCGAGAACGCGCCCGAAACATCGCAAGCAAGTTTCGACGCGGCGAGCGTTTTGGGAAAAACACGACTTTCCTGCCCGTAGGACGTTCCGGACCAAACCCGAATGATCTATTTTTGCATTTCGTGCAGAACCGGACGTTCGGTGAGTTCAATATCCAAATTCGAGTCCGTGCCCGAAAGATCGCAACTTTCGACGCGGGGGGCATTTCGGTAAAAACACGACTTTCTCACCCGGAGGACGTGTCGGACGAAACGCGTATGATCTATTTTGGAATTTCACGCAGAATTAGACGTTCAGTGAGTTCGGTATCGAAGTTCGAGAACGCGCCCGAAACATCGCAAGCAAGTTTCGATGCGGCGAGCGTTTCGGTAAAAACACGACTTTCCTGCCCGTAGGACGTTCCGGACCAAACGCGAATGATCTATTTTTGCATTTCGTGCAGAACCGGACGTTCGGTGAGTTCGAGATCCAAATTCGAGTCCGTGCCCGAAAGATCGCAACTTTCGACGCGGGGGGCATTTCGGTAAAAACACGACTTTCCTGCCCGTAGGACGTTCCGGACCAAACGCGAATGATCTATTTTTGCACTTCGTGCAGAACCGGACGTTCGGTGAGTTCGAGATCCAAATTCGAGTCCGTGCCCGAAAGATCGCAACTTTCGACGCGGGGGGCATTTCGGTAAAAACACGACTTTCTCACCCGGAGGACGTGTCGGACGAAACGCGTATGATCTATTTTGGAATTTCACGCAGAATTAGACGTTCAGTGAGTTCGGTATCGAAGTTCGAGAACGCGCCCGAAACATCGCAAGCAAGTTTCGATGCGGCGAGCGTTTCGGTAAAAACACGACTTTCCTGCCCGTAGGACGTTCCGGACCAAACGCGAATGATCTATTTTTGCATTTCGTGCAGAACCGGACGTTCGGTGAGTTCGAGATCCAAATTCGAGTCCGTGCCCGAAAGATCGCAACTTTCGACGCGGGGGGCATTTCGGTAAAAACACGACTTTCCCACCCGGAGGACGTGTCGGACGAAACGCGTATGATCTATTTTGGAATTTCACGCAGAACTAGACGTTCAGTGAGTTCGGTATCGAAGTTCAAGAATGCGCCCGAAACATCGCCAGCATGTTTCGACGCGGCGAGCGTTTCGGTAAAAACACGACTTTCCTGCCCGTAGGACGTTCCGGACCAAACGAGAATGATCTATTTTTGCATTTCGTGCAGAACCGGACGTTCGGTGAGTTCGAGATCCAAATTCGAGTCCGTGCCCGAAAGATCGCAAATTTCGACGCGGGGGGCATTTCGGTAAAAACACGACTTTCCTGCCCGTAGGACGTTCCGGACCAAACGCGAATGATCTATTTTTGCACTTCGTGCAGAACCGGACGTTCGGTGAGTTCGAGATCCAAATTCGAGTCCGTGCCCGAAAGATCGCAACTTTCGACGCGGGGGGCATTTCGGTAAAAACACGACTTTCTCACCCGGAGGACGTGTCGGACGAAACGCGTATGATCTATTTTGGAATTTCACGCAGAATTAGACGTTCAGTGAGTTCGGTATCGAAGTTCGAGAACGCGCCCGAAACATCGCAAGCAAGTTTCGATGCGGCGAGCGTTTCGGTAAAAACACGACTTTCCTGCCCGTAGGACGTTCCGGACCAAACGCGAATGATCTATTTTTGCATTTCGTGCAGAACCGGACGTTCGGTGAGTCCGAGATCCAAATTCGAGTCCGTGCCCGAAAGATCGCAACTTTCGACGCGGGGGGCATTTCGGTAAAAACACGACTTTCCCACCCGGAGGACGTGTCGGACGAAACGCGTATGATCTATTTTGGAATTTCACGCAGAACTAGACGTTCAGTGAGTTCGGTATCGAAGTTCATGAATGCGCCCGAAACATCGCCAGCATGTTTCGACGCGGCGAGCGTTTCGGTAAAAACACGACTTTCCTGCCCGTAGGACGTTCCGGACCAAACGAGAATGATCTATTTTTGCATTTCGTGCAGAACCGGACGTTCGGTGAGTTCGAGATCCAAATTCGAGTCCGTGCCCGAAAGATCGCAACTTTCGACGCGGGGGGCATTTCGGTAAAAACACGACTTTCCTGCCCGTAGGACGTTCCGGACCAAACGCGAATGATCTATTTTTGCACTTCGTGCAGAACCGGACGTTCGGTGAGTTCGAGATCCAAATTCGAGTCCGTGCCCGAAAGATCGCAACTTTCGACGCGGGGGGCATTTCGGTAAAAACACGACTTTCCTGCCCGCAGGACGTGTCGGACGAAACGCGTATGATCTATTTTGGAATTTCACGCAGAACTGGACGTTCAGTGAGTTCGGTATCGAAGTTCGAGAACGCGCCCGAAACATCGCAAGCAAGTTTCGACGCGGCGAGCGTTTTGGGAAAAACACGACTTTCCTGCCCGTAGGACGTTCCGGACCAAACCCGAATGATCTATTTTTGCATTTCGTGCAGAACCGGACGTTCGGTGAGTTCAATATCCAAATTCGAGTCCGTGCCCGAAAGATCGCAACTTTCGACGCGGGGGGCATTTCGGTAAAAACACGACTTTCTCACCCGGAGGACGTGTCGGACGAAACGCGTATGATCTATTTTGGAATTTCACGCAGAATTAGACGTTCAGTGAGTTCGGTATCGAAGTTCGAGAACGCGCCCGAAACATCGCAAGCAAGTTTCGATGCGGCGAGCGTTTCGGTAAAAACACGACTTTCCTGCCCGTAGGACGTTCCGGACCAAACGCGAATGATCTATTTTTGCATTTCGTGCAGAACCGGACGTTCGGTGAGTTCGAGATCCAAATTCGAGTCCGTGCCCGAAAGATCGCAACTTTCGACGCGGGGGGCATTTCGGTAAAAACACGACTTTCCTGCCCGTAGGACGTTCCGGACCAAACGCGAATGATCTATTTTTGCACTTCGTGCAGAACCGGACGTTCGGTGAGTTCGAGATCCAAATTCGAGTCCGTGCCCGAAAGATCGCAACTTTCGACGCGGGGGGCATTTCGGTAAAAACACGACTTTCTCACCCGGAGGACGTGTCGGACGAAACGCGTATGATCTATTTTGGAATTTCACGCAGAATTAGACGTTCAGTGAGTTCGGTATCGAAGTTCGAGAACGCGCCCGAAACATCGCAAGCAAGTTTCGATGCGGCGAGCGTTTCGGTAAAAACACGACTTTCCTGCCCGTAGGACGTTCCGGACCAAACGCGAATGATCTATTTTTGCATTTCGTGCAGAACCGGACGTTCGGTGAGTTCGAGATCCAAATTCGAGTCCGTGCCCGAAAGATCGCAACTTTCGACGCGGGGGGCATTTCGGTAAAAACACGACTTTCCCACCCGGAGGACGTGTCGGACGAAACGCGTATGATCTATTTTGGAATTTCACGCAGAACTAGACGTTCAGTGAGTTCGGTATCGAAGTTCAAGAATGCGCCCGAAACATCGCCAGCATGTTTCGACGCGGCGAGCGTTTCGGTAAAAACACGACTTTCCTGCCCGTAGGACGTTCCGGACCAAACGAGAATGATCTATTTTTGCATTTCGTGCAGAACCGGACGTTCGGTGAGTTCGAGATCCAAATTCGAGTCCGTGCCCGAAAGATCGCAACTTTCGACGCGGGGGGCATTTCGGTAAAAACACGACTTTCCTGCCCGTAGGACGTTCCGGACCAAACGCGAATGATCTATTTTTGCACTTCGTGCAGAACCGGACGTTCGGTGAGTTCGAGATCCAAATTCGAGTCCGTGCCCGAAAGATCGCAACTTTCGACGCGGGGGGCATTTCGGTAAAAACACGACTTTCCCACCCGGAGGACGTGTCGGACGAAACGCGTATGATCTATTTTGGAATTTCACGCAGAACTAGACGTTCAGTGAGTTCGGTATCGAAGTTCAAGAATGCGCCCGAAACATCGCCAGCATGTTTCGACGCGGCGAGCGTTTCGGTAAAAACACGACTTTCCTGCCCGTAGGACGTTCCGGACCAAACGAGAATGATCTATTTTTGCATTTCGTGCAGAACCGGACGTTCGGTGAGTTCGAGATCCAAATTCGAGTCCGTGCCCGAAAGATCGCAACTTTCGACGCGGGGGGCATTTCGGTAAAAACACGACTTTCCTGCCCGTAGGACGTTCCGGACCAAACGCGAATGATCTATTTTTGCACTTCGTGCAGAACCGGACGTTCGGTGAGTTCGAGATCCAAATTCGAGTCCGTGCCCGAAAGATCGCAACTTTCGACGCGGGGGGCATTTCGGTAAAAACACGACTTTCCCACCCGGAGGACGTGTCGGACGAAACGCGTATGATCTATTTTGGAATTTCACGCAGAACTAGACGTTCAGTGAGTTCGGTATCGAAGTTCAAGAATGCGCCCGAAACATCGCCAGCATGTTTCGACGCGGCGAGCGTTTCGGTAAAAACACGACTTTCCTGCCCGTAGGACGTTCCGGACCAAACGAGAATGATCTATTTTTGCATTTCGTGCAGAACCGGACGTTCGGTGAGTTCGAGATCCAAATTCGAGTCCGTGCCCGAAAGATCGCAACTTTCGACGCGGGGGGCATTTCGGTAAAAACACGACTTTCCTGCCCGTAGGACGTTCCGGACCAAACGCGAATGATCTATTTTTGCACTTCGTGCAGAACCGGACGTTCGGTGAGTTCGAGATCCAAATTCGAGTCCGTGCCCGAAAGATCGCAACTTTCGACGCGGGGGGCATTTCGGTAAAAACACGACTTTCCTGCCCGCAGGACGTGTCGGACGAAACACGTATGATCTATTTTGGAATTTCACGCAGAACTGGACGTTCAGTGAGTTCGGTATCGAAGTTCGAGAACGCGCCCGAAACATCGCAAGCAAGTTTCGACGCGGCGAGCGTTTTGGGAAAAACACGACTTTCCTGCCCGTAGGACGTTCCGGACCAAACCCGAATGATCTATTTTTGCATTTCGTGCAGAACCGGACGTTCGGTGAGTTCAATATCCAAATTCGAGTCCGTGCCCGAAATATCGCAACTTTCGACGCGGGGGGCATTTCGGTAAAAACACGACTTTCTCACCCGGAGGACGTGTCGGACGAAACGCGTATGATCTATTTTGGAATTTCACGCAGAATTAGACGTTCAGTGAGTTCGGTATCGAAGTTCGAGAACGCGCCCGAAACATCGCAAGCAAGTTTCGATGCGGCGAGCGTTTCGGTAAAAACACGACTTTCCTGCCCGTAGGACGTTCCGGACCAAACGCGAATGATCTATTTTTGCATTTCGTGCAGAACCGGACGTTCGGTGAGTTCGAGATCCAAATTCGAGTCCGTGCCCGAAAGATCGCAACTTTCGACGCGGGGGGCATTTCGGTAAAAACACGACTTTCCTGCCCGTAGGACGTTCCGGACCAAACGCGAATGATCTATTTTTGCACTTCGTGCAGAACCGGACGTTCGGTGAGTTCGAGATCCAAATTCGAGTCCGTGCCCGAAAGATCGCAACTTTCGACGCGGGGGGCATTTCGGTAAAAACACGACTTTCTCACCCGGAGGACGTGTCGGACGAAACGCGTATGATCTATTTTGGAATTTCACGCAGAATTAGACGTTCAGTGAGTTCGGTATCGAAGTTCGAGAACGCGCCCGAAACATCGCAAGCAAGTTTCGATGCGGCGAGCGTTTCGGTAAAAACACGACTTTCCTGCCCGTAGGACGTTCCGGACCAAACGCGAATGATCTATTTTTGCATTTCGTGCAGAACCGGACGTTCGGTGAGTTCGAGATCCAAATTCGAGTCCGTGCCCGAAAGATCGCAACTTTCGACGCGGGGGGCATTTCGGTAAAAACACGACTTTCCTGCCCGTAGGACGTTCCGGACCAAACGCGAATGATCTACTTTTGCACTTCGTGCAGAACCGGACGTTCGGTGAGTTCGAGATCCAAATTCGAGTCCGTGCCCGAAAGATCGCAACTTTCGACGCGGGGGGCATTTCGGTAAAAACACGACTTTCCTGCCCGCAGGACGTGTCGGACGAAACGCGTATGATCTATTTTGGAATTTCACGCAGAACTGGACGTTCAGTGAGTTCGGTATCGAAGTTCGAGAACGCACCCGAAACATCGCAAGCAAGTTTCGACGCGGCGAGCGTTTTGGGAAAAACACGACTTTCCTGCCCGTAGGACGTTCCGGACCAAACCCGAATGATCTATTTTTGCATTTCGTGCAGAACCGGACGTTCGGTGAGTTCAATATCCAAATTCGAGTCCGTGCCCGAAAGATCGCAACTTTCGACGCGGGGGGCATTTCGGTAAAAACACGACTTTCTCACCCGGAGGACGTGTCGGACGAAACGCGTATGATCTATTTTGGAATTTCACGCAGAATTAGACGTTCAGTGAGTTCGGTATCGAAGTTCGAGAACGCGCCCGAAACATCGCAAGCAAGTTTCGATGCGGCGAGCGTTTCGGTAAAAACACGACTTTCCTGCCCGTAGGACGTTCCGGACCAAACGCGAATGATCTATTTTTGCATTTCGTGCAGAACCGGACGTTCGGTGAGTTCGAGATCCAAATTCGAGTCCGTGCCCGAAAGATCGCAACTTTCGACGCGGGGGGCATTTCGGTAAAAACACGACTTTCCTGCCCGTAGGACGTTCCGGACCAAACGCGAATGATCTATTTTTGCATTTCGTGCAGAACCGGACGTTCGGTGAGTTCGAGATCCAAATTCGAGTCCGTGCCCGAAAAATCGCAACTTTCGACGCGGGGGGCATTTCGGTAAAAACTCGACTTTCCCACCCGGAGGACGTGTCGGACGAAACGCGTATGATCTATTTTGGAATTTCACGCAGAACTGGACGTTCAGTGAGTTCGGTATCGAAGTTCGAGAACGCGCCCGAAACATCGCAAGCAAGTTTCGACGCGGCGAGCGTTTCGGTAAAAACACGACTTTCCTGCCCGTAGGACGTTCCGGACCAAACGCGAATGATCTATTTTTGCATTTCGCGCAGAACCAGACGTTCGGTGAGTTCAAGATCCAAATTCGAGTCCGTGCCCGAAAGATCGCAACTTTCGACGCGGGGGGCATTTCGGTAAAAACACGACCTTCCCACCCGGAGGATGTGTCGGACGAAACGCGTATGATCTATTTTGGAATTTCACGCAAAACTAGACGTTCAGTGAGTTCGGTATCGAAGTTCGAGAACGCGCCCGAAACATCGCCAGCAAGTTTCGACGCGGCGCGCGTTTCGGTAAAAACACGACTTTCCTGCCCGTAGGACGTTCCGGACCAAACGCGAATGATCAATTTTTGCATTTTGTGCAGAACCGGACGTTCGGTGAGTTCGAGATCCAAATTCGAGTCCGTGCCCGAAAGATCGCAACTTTCGACGCGGGGGGCATTTCGGTAAAAACACGACTTTCCCACCCGGAGGACGTGTCGGACGAAACGCGTATGATCTATTTTGGAATTTCACGCAGAATTAGACGTTCAGTGAGTTCGGTATCGAAGTTCGAGAACGCGCCCGATACATCGCAAGCAAGTTTCGATGCGGCGAGCGTTTCGGTAAAAACACGACTTTCCTGCCCGTAGGACGTTCCGGACCAAACGCGAATGATCTATTTTTGCATTTCGTGCAGAACCGGACGTTCGGTGAGTTCCAGATCCAAATTCGAGTCCGTGCCCGAAAGATCGCAACTTTCGACGCGGGGGGCATTTCGGTAAAAACACGACCTTCCCACCCGGAGGATGTGTCGGACGAAACGTGTATGATCTATTTTGGAATTTCACGCAGAACTAGACGTTCAGTGAGTTCGGTATCGAAGTTCGAGAACGCGCCCGAAACATCGCAAGCAAGTTTCGACGCGGCGAGCGTTTCGGTAAAAACACGACTTTCCTGCCCGTAGGACGTTCCAGACCAAACGCGAATGATCTATTTTTGCATTTCGTGCAGAACCGGACGTTCGGTGAGTTCGAGATCCAAATTCGAGTCCGTGCCCGAAAGATCGCTACTTTCGACGCGGGGGGCATTTCGGTAAAAACACGACTTTCCCACCCGGAGGACGTGTCGGACGAAACGTGTATGATCTATTTTGGAATTTCACGCAGAACTAGACGTTCAGTGAGTTCGGTATCGAAGTTCGAGAACGCCCCCGAAACATCGCCAGCAAGTTTCGACGCGGCGAGCGTTTCGGTAAAAACACGACTTTCCTGCCCGTAGGACGTTCCGCACCAAACGCGAATGATCTATTTTTGCATTTCGTGCAGAACCGGACGTTCGGTGAGTTCGAGATCCAAATTCGAGTCCGTGCCCGAAAGATCGCAACTTTCGACGCGGGGGGCATTTCGGTAAAAACACGACTTTCCTGCCCGTAGGACGTTCCGGACCAAACGCGAATGATCTATTTTTGCACTTCGTGCAGAACCGGACGTTCGGTGAGTTCGAGATCCAAATTCGAGTCCGTGCCCGAAAGATCGCAACTTTCGACGCGGGGGGCATTTCGGTAAAAACACGACTTTTCTGCCCGCAGGACGTGTCGGACGAAACGCGTATGATCTATTTTGGAATTTCACGCAGAACTGGACGTTCAGTGAGTTCGGTATCGAAGTTTGAGAACGCGCCCGAAACATCGCAAGCAAGTTTCGACGCGGCGAGCGTTTTGGGAAAAACACGACTTTCCTGCCCGTAGGACGTTCCGGACCAAACCCGAATGATCTATTTTTGCATTTCGTGCAGAACCGGACGTTCGGTGAGTTCAATATCCAAATTCGAGTCCGTGCCCGAAAGATCGCAACTTTCGACGCGGGGGGCATTTCGGTAAAAACCCGACTTTCCCTCCCGGAGGACGTGTCGGACGAAACGCGTATGATCTATTTTGGAATTTCACGCAGAACTTGACGTTCAGTGAGTTCGGTATCGAAATTCGACAACGCGCCCGAAAGATCGCAAGCAAGTTTCGACGCGGCGAGCGTTTCGGTAAAAACACGACTTTCCTGCCCTTAGGACGTTCCGGACCAAACGCGAATGATCTATTTTTGCACTTCGTGCAGAACCGGATGTTCGGTGATTCGAGATCCAAATTCGAGTCCGTGCACGAAAGATCGCAACTTTCGACGCGGAAGGCATTTCGGTAAAAACACGACTTTCCCACCCGGAGGACGTGTCGGACGAAACGCGTATGATCTATTTTGGAATTTCACGCAGAACTAGACGTTCAGTGAGTTCGGTATCGAAGTTCAAGAATGCGCCCGAAACATCGCCAGCATGTTTCGACGCGGCGAGCGTTTCGGTAAAAACACGACTTTCCTGCCCGTAGGACGTTCCGGACCAAACGCGAATGATCTATTTTTGCATTTCGTGCAGAACCGGACGTTCGGTGAGTTCGAGATCCAAATTCGAGTCCGTGCCCGAAAGATCGCAACTTTCGACGCGGGGGCATTTCGGTATAAATACGACTTTCCCACCCGGAGGACATGTCGGACGAAACGCGTATGATCTATTTTGGAATTTCACGCAGAACTAGACGTTCAGTGAGTTCGGTATCGAAGTTCGAGAACGCGCCCGAAACATCGCAAGCAAGTTTCGACGCGGCGAGCGTTTCGGTAAAAACACGACTTTCCTGCCCGTAGGACGTTTCGGACCAAACGCGAATGATCTATTTTTGCATTTCGTGCAGAACCGGACGTTCGGTGAGTTCGAGATCCAAATTCGAGTCCGTGCCCGAAAGATCGCAACTTTCGACGCGGGGGGCATTTCGGTAAAAACACGACTTTCCCACCCGGAGGACGTGTCGGACGAAACGTGTATGATCTATTTTGGAATTTCACGCAGAACTAGACGTTCAGTGAGTTCGGTATCGAAGTTCGAGAACGCGCCCGAAACATCGCCAGCAAGTTTCGACGCGGCGAGCGTTTCGGTAAAAACACGACTTTCCTGCCCGTAGGACGTTCCGGACCAAACGCGAATGATCTATTTTTGCATTTCGTGCAGAACCGGACGTTCGGTGAGTTCGAGATCCAAATTCGAGTCCGTGCCCGAAAGATCGCAACTTTCGACGCGGGGGGCATTTCGGTAAAAACACGACTTTCCCACCCGGAGGACGTGTCGGACGAAACGCGTATGATCTATTTTGGAATTTCACGCAGAACTAGACGTTCAGTGAGTTCGGTATCGAAGTTCAAGAATGCCCCCGAAACATCGCCAGCATGTTTCGACGCGGCGAGCGTTTCGGTAAAAACACGACTTTCCTGCCCGTAGGACGTTCCGGACCAAACGAGAATGATCTATTTTTGCATTTCGTGCAGAACCGGACGTTCGGTGAGTTCGAGATCCAAATTCGAGTCCGTGCCCGAAAGATCGCAACTTTCAACGCGGGGGGCATTTCGGTAAAAACACGACTTTCCTACCCGTAGGACGTTCCGGACCAAACGCGAATGATCTATTTTTGCACTTCGTGCAGAACCGGACGTTCGGTGAGTTCGAGATCCAAATTCGAGTCCGTGCCCGAAAGATCGCAACTTTCGACGCGGGGGGCATTTCGGTAAAATCACGACTTTCCTGCCCGCAGGACGTGTCGGACGAAACGCGTATGATCTATTTTGGAATTTCACGCAGAACTGGACGTTCAGTGAGTTCGGTATCGAAGTTTGAGAACGCGCCCGAAACATCGCAAGCAAGTTTCGACGCGGCGAGCGTTTTGGGAAAAACACGACTTTCCTGCCCGTAGGACGTTCCGGACCAAACCCGAATGATCTATTTTTGCATTTCGTGCAGAACCGGACGTTCGGTGAGTTCAATATCCAAATTCGAGTCCGTGCCCGAAAGATCGCAACTTTCGACGCGGGGGGCATTTCGGTAAAAACCCGACTTTCCCTCCCGGAGGACGTGTCGGACGAAACGCGTATGATCTATTTTGGAATTTCACGCAGAACTTGACGTTCAGTGAGTTCGGTATCGAAATTCGACAACGCGCCCGAAAGATCGCAAGCAAGTTTCGACGCGGCGAGCGTTTCGGTAAAAACACGACTTTCCTGCCCGTAGGACGTTCCGGACCAAACGCGAATGATCTATTTTTGCACTTCGTGCAGAACCGGATGTTCGGTGATTCGAGATCCAAATTCGAGTCCGTGCACGAAAGATCGCAACTTTCGACGCGGAAGGCATTTCGGTAAAAACACGACTTTCCCACCCGGAGGACGTGTCGGACGAAACGCGTATGATCTATTTTGGAATTTCACGCAGAACTAGACGTTCAGTGAGTTCGGTATCGAAGTTCAAGAATGCGCCCGAAACATCGCCAGCATGTTTCGACGCGGCGAGCGTTTCGGTAAAAACACGACTTTCCTGCCCGTAGGACGTTCCGGACCAAACGCGAATGATCTATTTTTGCATTTCGTGCAGAACCGGACGTTCGGTGAGTTCGAGATCCAAATTCGAGTCCGTGCCCGAAAGATCGCAACTTTCGACGCGGGGGCATTTCGGTAAAAATACGACTTTCCCACCCGGAGGACATGTCGGACGAAACGCGTATGATCTATTTTGGAATTTCACGCAGAACTAGACGTTCAGTGAGTTCGGTATCGAAGTTCGAGAACGCGCCCGAAACATCGCAAGCAAGTTTCGACGCGGCGAGCGTTTCGGTAAAAACACGACTTTCCTGCCCGTAGGACGTTTCGGACCAAACGCGAATGATCTATTTTTGCATTTCGTGCAGAACCGGACGTTCGGTGAGTTCGAGATCCAAATTCGAGTCCGTGCCCGAAAGATCGCAACTTTCGACGCGGGGGGCATTTCGGTAAAAACACGACTTTTCCACCCGGAGGACGTGTCGGACGAAACGTGTATGATCTATTTTGGAATTTCACGCAGAACTAGACGTTCAGTGAGTTCGGTATCGAAGTTCGAGAACGCGCCCGAAACATCGCCAGCAAGTTTCGACGCGGCGAGCGTTTCGGTAAAAACACGACTTTCCTGCCCGTAGGACGTTCCGGACCAAACGCGAATGATCTATTTTTGCATTTCGTGCAGAACCGGACGTTCGGTGAGTTCGAGATCCAAATTCGAGTCCGTGCCCGAAAGATCGCAACTTTCGACGCGGGGGGCATTTCGGTAAAAACACGACTTTCCCACCCGGAGGACGTGTCGGACGAAACGCGTATGATCTATTTTGGAATTTCACGCAGAACTAGACGTTCAGTGAGTTCGGTATCGAAGTTCAAGAATGCCCCCGAAACATCGCCAGCATGTTTCGACGCGGCGAGCGTTTCGGTAAAAACACGACTTTCCTGCCCGTAGGACGTTCCGGACCAAACGAGAATGATCTATTTTTGCATTTCGTGCAGAACCGGACGTTCGGTGAGTTCGAGATCCAAATTCGAGTCCGTGCCCGAAAGATCGCAACTTTCGACGCGGGGGGCATTTCGGTAAAAACACGACTTTCCTACCCGTAGGACGTTCCGGACCAAACGCGAATGATCTATTTTTGCACTTCGTGCAGAACCGGACGTTCGGTGAGTTCGAGATCCAAATTCGAGTCCGTGCCCGAAAGATCGCAACTTTCGACGCGGGGGGCATTTCGGTAAAAACACGACTTTCCTGCCCGCAGGACGTGTCGGACGAAACGCGTATGATCTATTTTGGAATTTCACGCAGAACTGGACGTTCAGTGAGTTCGGTATCGAAGTTTGAGAACGCGCCCGAAACATCGCAAGCAAGTTTCGACGCGGCGAGCGTTTTGGGAAAAACACGACTTTCCTGCCCGTAGGACGTTCCGGACCAAACCCGAATGATCTATTTTTGCATTTCGTGCAGAACCGGACGTTCGGTGAGTTCAATATCCAAATTCGAGTCCGTGCCCGAAAGATCGCAACTTTCGACGCGGGGGGCATTTCGGTAAAAACCCGACTTTCCCTCCCGGAGGACGTGTCGGACGAAACGCGTATGATCTATTTTGGAATTTCACGCAGAACTTGACGTTCAGTGAGTTCGGTATCGAAATTCGACAACGCGCCCGAAAGATCGCAAGCAAGTTTCGACGCGGCGAGCGTTTCGGTAAAAACACGACTTTCCTGCCCGTAGGACGTTCCGGACCAAACGCGAATGTTCTATTTTTGCACTTCGTGCAGAACCGGATGTTCGGTGATTCGAGATCCAAATTCGAGTCCGTGCACGAAAGATCGCAACTTTCGACGCGGAAGGCATTTCGGTAAAAACACGACTTTCCCACCCGGAGGACGTGTCGGACGAAACGCGTATGATCTATTTTGGAATTTCACGCAGAACTAGACGTTCAGTGAGTTCGGTATCGAAGTTCAAGAATGCGCCCGAAACATCGCCAGCATGTTTCGACGCGGCGAGCGTTTCGGTAAAAACACGACTTTCCTGCCCGTAGGACGTTCCGGACCAAACGCGAATGATCTATTTTTGCATTTCGTGCAGAACCGGACGTTCGGTGAGTTCGAGATCCAAATTCGAGTCCGTGCCCGAAAGATCGCAACTTTCGACGCGGGGGCATTTCGGTAAAAATACGACTTTCCCACCCGGAGGACATGTCGGACGAAACGCGTATGATCTATTTTGGAATTTCACGCAGAACTAGACGTTCAGTGAGTTCGGTATCGAAGTTCGAGAACGCGCCCGAAACATCGCAAGCAAGTTTCGACGCGGCGAGCGTTTCGGTAAAAACACGACTTTCCTGCCCGTAGGACGTTTCGGACCAAACGCGAATGATCTATTTTTGCATTTCGTGCAGAACCGGACGTTCGGTGAGTTCGAGATCCAAATTCGAGTCCGTGCCCGAAAGATCGCAACTTTCGACGCGGGGGGCATTTCGGTAAAAACACGACTTTCCCACCCGGAGGACGTGTCGGACGAAACGTGTATGATCTATTTTGGAATTTCACGCAGAACTAGACGTTCAGTGAGTTCGGTATCGAAGTTCGAGAACGCGCCCGAAACATCGCCAGCAAGTTTCGACGCGGCGAGCGTTTCGGTAAAAACACGACTTTCCTGCCCGTAGGACGTTCCGGACCAAACGCGAATGATCTATTTTTGCATTTCGTGCAGAACCGGACGTTCGGTGAGTTCGAGATCCAAATTCGAGTCCGTGCCCGAAAGATCGCAACTTTCGACGCGGGGGGCATTTCGGTAAAAACACGACTTTCCCACCCGGAGGACGTGTCGGACGAAACGCGTATGATCTATTTTGGAATTTCACGCAGAACTAGACGTTCAGTGAGTTCGGTATCGAAGTTCAAGAATGCCCCCGAAACATCGCCAGCATGTTTCGACGCGGCGAGCGTTTCGGTAAAAACACGACTTTCCTGCCCGTAGGACGTTCCGGACCAAACGAGAATGATCTATTTTTGCATTTCGTGCAGAACCGGACGTTCGGTGAGTTCGAGATCCAAATTCGAGTCCGTGCCCGAAAGATCGCAACTTTCGACGCGGGGGGCATTTCGGTAAAAACACGACTTTCCTACCCGTAGGACGTTCCGGACCAAACGCGAATGATCTATTTTTGCACTTCGTGCAGAACCGGACGTTCGGTGAGTTCGAGATCCAAATTCGAGTCCGTGCCCGAAAGATCGCAACTTTCGACGCGGGGGGCATTTCGGTAAAAACACGACTTTCCTGCCCGCAGGACGTGTCGGACGAAACGCGTATGATCTATTTTGGAATTTCACGCAGAACTGGACGTTCAGTGAGTTCGGTATCGAAGTTTGAGAACGCGCCCGAAACATCGCAAGCAAGTTTCGACGCGGCGAGCGTTTTGGGAAAAACACGACTTTCCTGCCCGTAGGACGTTCCGGACCAAACCCGAATGATCTATTTTTGCATTTCGTGCAGAACCGGACGTTCGGTGAGTTCAATATCCAAATTCGAGTCCGTGCCCGAAAGATCGCAACTTTCGACGCGGGGGGCATTTCGGTAAAAACCCGACTTTCCCTCCCGGAGGACGTGTCGGACGAAACGCGTATGATCTATTTTGGAATTTCATGCAGAACTTGACGTTCAGTGAGTTCGGTATCGAAATTCGACAACGCGCCCGAAAGATCGCAAGCAAGTTTCGACGCGGCGAGCGTTTCGGTAAAAACACGACTTTCCTGCCCGTAGGACGTTCCGGACCAAACGCGAATGATCTATTTTTGCACTTCGTGCAGAACCGGATGTTCGGTGAGTTCGAGATCCAAATTCGAGTCCGTGCACGAAAGATCGCAACTTTCGACGCGGAAGGCATTTCGGTAAAAACACGACTTTCCCACCCGGAGGACGTGTCGGACGAAACGCGTATGATCTATTTTGGAATTTCACGCAGAACTAGACGTTCAGTGAGTTCGGTATCGAAGTTCAAGAATGCGCCCGAAACATCGCCAGCATGTTTCGACGCGGCGAGCGTTTCGGTAAAAACACGACTTTCCTGCCCGTAGGACGTTCCGGACCAAACGCGAATGATCTATTTTTGCATTTCGTGCAGAACCGGACGTTCGGTGAGTTCGAGATCCAAATTCGAGTCCGTGCCCGAAAGATCGCAACTTTCGACGCGGGGGGCATTTCGGTAAAAACACGACTTTCCCACCCGGAGGACGTGTCGGACGAAACGCGTATGATCTATTTTGGAATTTCACGCAGAACTAGACGTTCAGTGAGTTCGGTATCGAAGTTCAAGAATGCGCCCGAAACATCGCCAGCATGTTTCGACGCGGCAAGCGTTTCGATAAAAACACGACTTTCCTGCCCGTAGGACGTTCCGGACCAAACGCGAATGATCTATTTTTGCATTTCGTGCAGAACCGGACGTTCGGTGAGTTCGAGATCCAAATTCGAGTCCGTGCCCGAAAGATCGCAACTTTCGACGCGGGGGGCATTTCGGTAAAAACCCGACTTTCCTGCCCGTAGGACGTGTCGGACGAAACGCGTATGATCTATTTTGGAATTTCACGCAGAACTTGACGTTCAGTGAGTTCGGTATCGAAATTCGACAACGCGCCCGAAAGATCGCAAACAAGTTTCGACGCGGCGAGCGTTTCGGTAAAAACACGACTTCCTGCCCGTAGGACGTTCTGGACCAAACACGAATGATCTATTTTTGCATTTCGTGCAGAACCGGACGTTCGGTGAGTTCGAGATCCAAATTCGAGTCCGTGCCCGAAAGATCGCAACTTTCGACGCGGGGGGCATTTCGGTAAAAACCCGACTTTCCTGCCCGTAGGACGTGTCGGACGAAACGCGTATGATCTATTTTGGAATTTCACGCTGAACTTGACGTTCAGTGAGTTCGGTATCGAAATTCGACAACGCGCCCGAAAGATCGCAAGCAAGTTTCGACGCGGCGAGCGTTTCGGTAAAAACACGACTTTCCTGCCCGTAGGACGTTCCGGACCAAACGCAAATGATCCATTTTTGCATTTCGTGCAGAATCGGACGTTCGGTGAGTTCGAGATCCAAATTCGAGACCCTGCCCGAAAGATCGCAACTTTCGACGCGGGGGGCATTTCGGTAAAAACACCACTTTCCCACCCGGAGGACGTGTCGGACGAAACGCGTATGATCTATTTTGGAATTTCACGCAGAACTAGACGTTCAGTGAGTTCGGTATCGAAGTTCGAGAACGCGCCCAAATGATCGCAAGCAAGTTTCGACGCGGCGAGCGTTTCGGTAAAAACACGACTTTCCTGCCCGTAGGACGTTCCGGACCAAACGCGAATGATCTATTTTTGCATTTCGCGCAGAACCAGACGTTCGGTGAGTTCGAGATCCAAATTTGAGACCGTGCCCGAAAGATCGCAACTTTCGATGCGGGGGGCATTTCGGTAAAAATACGACTTTCGCACCCGGAGGACGTGTCGGACGAAACGCGTATGATCTATTTTGGAATTTCACGCAGAACTAGACGTTCAGTGAGTTCGGTATCGAAGTTCGAGAACGCGCCCGAATGATCGCAAGCAAGTTTCGACACGGCGAGCGTTTCGGTAAAAACACGACTTTCCTGCCCGTAGGACGTTCCGGACCAAACGCGAATGATCTATTTTTGCATTTCCTGCAGAACCGGACGTTCGGTGAGTTCGAGATCCAAATTTGAGACCCTTCCCGAAAGATCGCAAATTTCGACGCGGGGGGCATTTCGGTAAAAACACCAATTTCCCACCCGGAGTACGTGTCGGACGAAACGCGTCCGATCTATTTTGGAATTTCACGCAGATCTAGATGTTCAGTGAGTTCGGTATCGAAATTCGAGAACGCGCCCGAAAGATCGCAATCAAGTTTCGACGCGGCGAGCGTTTCGGTAAAAACACGACTTTCCTGCCCGTAGGACGTTCCGGACCAAACGCGAATGATCTATTTTAGCATTTCGTGCAGAACCGGACGTTTGGTGAGTTCGAGATCCAAATTCGAGACCGTGCCCGAAAGATCGCAACTTTCGACGCGGGGGACATTTCGGTAAAAACCCGACTTTCCCACCCGGAGGACGTGTCGGACGAAACGCGTATGATCTATTTTGGAATTTCACGCAGAACTAGACGTTCAGTGAGTTCGGTATCGAAATTCGAGAACGCGCCCAAAAGATCGCAAGCAAGTTTCGACGCGACGAGCGTTTCGGTAAAAACACGACTTTCCTGCCCGTAGGACGTTCCGGACCAAACGCGAATGATCTATTTTTGCATTTCGTGCAGAACCGGACGTTCGGTGAGTTCGAGATCCAAATTCGAGTCTGTGCCCGAAAGATCGCAACTTTCGACGCGGGGGGCATTTCGGTAAAAACCCGACTTTCCCAGCCGGAGGACGTGTCGGACGAAACGCGTATGATCTATTTTGGAATTTCACGCAGAACTAGACGTTCAGTGAGTTCGGTATCGAAATTCGAGAACGCGCCCGAAAGATCGCAAGCAAGTTTCGACGCGGCGAGCGTTTCGGTAAAAACACGACTTTCCTGCCCCTAGGACGTTCCGGACCAAACGCGAATGATCTATTTTTGCATTTCGTGCAGAATCGGACGTTCGGTGAGTTCGAGATCCAAATTCGAGACGCTGCCCGAAAGATCGCAACTTTCGACGCGGGGGGCATTTCGGTAAAAACACGACTTTCCCACCCGGAGGACGTGTCGGACGAAACGCGTATGATCTATTTTGGAATTTCGCGCAGAACTAGTGATGAGCGCACTATATTGCACTATATTGCTAGGCAAATGTATTTATTTAGTTAATATTGCACGCGTAGTTGTCTTTTTACCCTTTCAGGTTTTCGAGCACTAAAAGCATGTCCAAAGGCTTCTTTACGACTAAAAGGCCTCGGGTCCATTTACGACATTGATAAAAGTGCAAATGGAAGGTCCGTGAATGATAAAAGAGAAGCCAGAACGAAAGAAGAAAGAAGTTACAAAAATTGAAGACAGACTCATTCTCTATCAATAGAGAGTGGAGTCCTATCAATAGAGACTCTCTCTATCCATAGAAGAATTGCCTATTGATGCCTATCAATAGAGACAGAAGTTTAAAATCGGACAGTGCACTTCTCTATCGATAGAGAACCCCTTCTATCGATAGAAGGGCAATTTTTACTGAAGAAATAGACTTCCCTATCGATAGAGACTCACTCCTATCGATAGAAAGCTTAATCAAAGAAGACCAGAAGACTTCTCTATCGATAGAGACTTCTTCCTATCGATAGAAGGCTTGATAAATGAATACCAGAGGACTTCTCTATCGATAGAGAGATCCTCCTATCGATAGAGACCCAATTCCGACAGATTTTTGTGGGGCCGACTTTTACTCGAATTCTGGGCCAAAAAAGGGAATAAGAAGCTTCTTAAATTGCCATTGTGGAGGGTAAAATGGTACTTTCACCTAGGTTTGTTAGGATATTTTATTTTAGGTTGTTTCTTTGGCTAAAAGGGTCTCTCATACACACAACACAATATACACTTAGCCTTATATCAAATTTTGAAGTTCTAGAGAGCTTTTCTTGCCTCCCTTTTTGCTTTTTATGCTTGTTCTTCATTGTTCTTCAAGTTTTAAGTGAGTTTTGATTCCTTGAGTGTTCTTCCCCTTATGAATCTTTGTATTCTCTTGGAAGCACTTAAGTGTTAGTAAGTTTTACTTGTTTTTCTTCCATTTAGTATTGTTCTACTTCCTTTAAAATCTGATTCTATTAGAGTTTTGTTTATTTCTTGCTTATTGTCTTTAGATAAGTTTGTTTAATGATGTTTTCTATCACTTCTACCATGTTCATGTTAAAATATGAGTAGTTAAATTAGTGTGGGTTAAGTCTAAATGTAAAGTTTGATTTCAAACCCATGTTGGTCTATATCTTCTCCATATTTGTTAATGCCATTGATGAATCTTTCTAAGTTTTTCATATTGAAATAAAAATGAAGTGTTAAGTTCTTGCTTAGTTATAGCCATCCTTAGAGTTGGTATATCTAATACTTGAATCGATGTCCTTCATCTTTTAATCCTTTTTCCTTGAACTTGAAAGATCCGTCAAAACCATTTTAAGAATTAAAATCCTGATTTTCATTGAAGAATTTTCCGATCTAAAACCCAGGACCGGGGGCTAGATTGAGTTATAAAGAGAAGAAATAGACCAACGGAAGATTTGAATAGACCACACTTTAGGACTTAACCCCACTCCTTAATCTAGTTTTAATCCTCCTTTTAGTTGATATAATTGCTTAACCGCACCAAACAAAACTTTGAGGTTGACGTCCGAAACGTCGAAAGCACCAATTTGCGTATTCTCTTATTACAACGTTCTTTTCCCTGTGGATCGATACTCCGGACTATCCATATACTCATTTTTTTTACATATTTTGAGGAAAGTCCAGTTTTATGAAATTAAACCACTGACCACGTGGCCGGCACCCCTAACGACAAACACTTTTGCCGGCCGGTCAACTAGACGTTCAGTGAGTTCGGTATCGAAGTTCGAGAACGCGCCCGAATGATCGCAAGCAAGTTTCGACGCGGCGAGCGTTTCGGTAAAAACACGACTTTCCTGCCCGTAGGACGTTACGGACCAAACGCGAATGATCTATTTTTGCATTTCGTGCAGAACTGGACGTTCGATGAGTTCGAGATCCAAATTCGAGTCCGTGCCCGAAAGATCGCAACTTTCGACGCGTGGGGCATTTCGGTAAAAACCCGACTTTCCCTCCCGGAGGACGTGTCGGACGAAACGCGTATGATCTATTTTGGAATTTCACGCAGAACCTGACGTTCAGTGAGTTCGGTATCGAAATTCGACAACGCGCCCGAAAGATCGCAAACAAGTTTCGACGCGGCGAGCGTTTCGGTAAAAACACGACTTTCCTGCCCGTAGGACGTTCTGGACCAAACGCGAATGATCTATTTTTGCACTTTGTGCAGAACCGGACGTTCGGTGAGTTCGAGATCCAAATTCGAGACCGTGCCCGAAAGATCGCAACTTTCGACGCGGGGGGCATTTCGGTAAAAACCCGACTTTCCCACCCGGAGGACGTGTCGGATGAAACGCGTATGATCTATTTTGGAATTTCACGCAGAACTAGACGTTCAGTGAGTTCGGTATCGAAATTCGAGAACGCGCCCGAAAGATCGCAAGCAAGTTTCGACGCGGCGAGCGTTTCGGTAAAAACACGACTTTCCTGCCCCTAGGACGTTCCGGACCAAACGCGAATGATCTATTTTTGCATTTCGTGCAGAATCGGACGTTCGGTGAGTTCGAGATCAAAATTCGAGAACGCGCCCGAAAGATCGCAACTTTCGACGCGGGGGGCATTTCGGTAAAAACACCACTTTCCCACCCGGAGGACGTGTCGGACGAAACGCGTATGATCTATTTTGGAATTTCACGCAGAACTAGACGTTCAGTGAGTTCGGTATCGAAGTTCGAGAACGCGCCCGAATGATCGCAAGCAAGTTTCGACGCAGCGAGCGTTTCGGTAAAAACACGACTTTCCTGCCCGTAGGACGTTCCGGACCAAACGCGAATGATCTATTTTTGCATTTCGTGCAGAACCAGATGTTCGGTGAGTTCGAGATCCAAATTTGAGACCGTGCCCGAAAGATCGCAACTTTCGACGCGGGGGGCATTTCGGTAAAAACACGACTTTCACACCCGGAGGACGTGTCGGACGAAACGCGTATGATCTCTTTTGGAATTACACGCAGAACTAGACGTTCAGTGAGTTCGGTATCGAAGTTCGAGAACGCGCCCGAATGATCGCAAGCAAGTTTCGACGCGGCGAGCGTTTCGGTAAAAACACGACTTTCCTGCCCGTAGGACGTTCCGGACCAAACGCGAATGATCTATTTTTGCATTTCGTGCAGAACCGGACGTTCGGTGAGTTCGAGATCCAAATTCGAGTCCGTGCCCGAAAGATCGCAACTTTCGACGCGGGGGGCATTTCGGTAAAAACCCGACTTTCCCTCCCGGAGGACGTGTCGGACGAAACGCGTATGATCTATTTTGGAATTTCACGCAGAACTTGACGTTCAGTGAGTTCGGTATCGAAATTCGACAACGCGCCCGAAAGATCGCAAGCAAGTTTCGACGCGGCGAGCGTTTCGGTAAAAACACGACTTTCCTGCCCGTAGGACGTTCTGGACCAAACGCGAATGATCTATTTTTGCACTTCGTGCAGAACCGGATGTTCGGTGAGTTCGAGATCCAAATTCGAGACCGTGCTCGAAAGATCGCAACTTTCGAGGCGGGGGGCATTTCGGTAAAAACCCGACTTTCCCACCCGGAGGACGTGTCGGATGAAACGCGTATGATCTATTTTGGAATTTCACGCAGAACTAGACGTTCAGTGAGTTCGGTATCGAAATTCGAGAACGCGCCCGAAAGATCGCAAGCAAGTTTCGACGCGGCGAGCGTTTCGGTAAAAACACGACTTTCCTGCCCCTAGGACGTTCCGGACCAAACGCGAATGATCTATTTTTGCATTTCGTGCAGAATCGGACGTTCGGTGAGTTCGAGATCCAAATTCGAGACGCTGCCCGAAAGATCGCAACTTTCGACGCGGGGGGCATTTCGGTAAAAACACCACTTTCCCACCCGGAGGACGTGTCGGACGAAACGCGTATGATCTATTTTGGAATTTCACGCAGAACTAGACGTTCAGTGACTTTGGTATCGAAGTTCGAGAACGCGCCCGAATGATCGCAAGCAAGTTTCGACGCAGCGAGCGTTTCGGTAAAAACACGACTTTCCTGCCCGTAGGACGTTCCGGACCAAACGCGAATGATCTATTTTTGCATTTCGTGCAGAACCAGATGTTCGGTGAGTTCGAGATCCAAATTTGAGACCGTGACCGAAAGCTCGCAACTTTCGACGCGGGGGGCATTTCGGTAAAAACACGACTTTCACACCCGGAGGACGTGTCGGACGAAACACGTATGATCTCTTTTGGAATTTCACGCAGAACTAGACGTTCAGTGAGTTCGGTATCGAAGTTCGAGAACGCGCCCGAATGATCGCAAGCAAGTTTCGACGCGGCGAGCGTTTCGGTAAAAACACGACTTTCCTGCCCGTAGGACGTTCCGGACCAAACGCGAATGATCTATTTTTGCATTTCCTGCAGAACCGGACGTTCGGTGAGTTCGAGATCCAAATTCGAGACCCTGCCCGAAAGATCGCAACTTTCGACGCGGGGGGCATTTCGGTAAAAGCACCACTTTCCCACCCGGGGGACGTGTCGGACGAAACGCGTACGATCTATTTTGAAATTTCACGCAGATCTAGCTGTTCAGTGAGTTCGGTATCGAAATTCGAGAACGCGCCCGAAAGATCGCAATCAAGTTTCGACGTGGCGAGCGTTTCGGTAAAAACACGACTTTCCTGCCCGTAGGACGTTCCGGACCAAACGCGAATGATCTATTTTTGCATTTCGTGCAGAACCGGACGTTCGGTGAGTTCGAGATCCAAATTCGAGACCGTGCCCGAAAGATTGCAACTTTCGACGTGGGGGGCATTTCGGTAAAAACCCGACTTTCCCACCCGGAGGACGTGTCGGACGAAACGCGTATGATCTATTTTGGAATTTCACGTAGAACTAGACGTTCAGTGAGTTCGGTATCAAAATTCGAGAACGCGCCCGAAAGATCGCAAGCAAGTTTCGACGCGGCGAGCGTTTCGGTAAAAACACGACTTTCCTGCCCGTAGGACGTTCCTGACCAAACGCGAATGATCTATTTTTGCATTTCGTGCAGAACCGGACGTTCGGTGAGTTCGAGATCCAAATTCGAGTCCGTGCCCGAAAGATCGCAACTTTCGACGCGGGGGGCATTTCGGTAAAAACCCGACTTTCCCACCCGGAGGACGTGTCGGCCGAAACGCGTATGATCTATTTTGGAATTTCACGCAGAACTAGACGTTCAGTGAGTTCGGTATCGAAATTCGAGAACGCGCCCGAAAGATCGCAAGCAAGTTTCGAACGCGGCGAGCGTTTCAGTAAAAACACGACTTTCCTTCCCGTAGGACGTTCCGGACCAAACGCGAATGATATATTTTTGCATTTCGTGCAGAATCGGACGTTCGGTGAGTTCGAGATTCAAATTCGAGACCCTGCCCGAAAGATCGCAACTTTAGACGCAGGGGGCATTTCGGTAAAAACACCACTTTCCCACCCGGAGGACGTGTCGGACGAAACGCGTATGATCTATTTTGGAATTTCACGCAGAACTAAACGTTCAGTGAGTTCGGTATCGAAGTTCGAGAACGCGCCCGAATGATCGCAAGCAAGTTTCGACGCGGCGAGCGTTTCGGTAAAAACACGACTTTCCTGCCCGTAGGATGTGCCGGACCAAACGGGAATGATCTATTTTTGCATTTCGTGCAGAACCAGATGTTCGGTGAGTTCGAGATCCAAATTTGAGACCGTGCCCGAAAGATCGCAACTTTCGACGCGGGGGGCATTTCGGTAAAAACACGACTTTCACACCCGGAGGACGTGTCGGACGAAATGCGTATGATCTCTTTTGGAATTTCACGCAGAACTAGACGTTCAGTGAGTTCGGTATCGAAGTTCGAGAACGCGCCCGAAAGATCGCAAGCAAGTTTCGACGCGGCGAGCGTTTCGGTAAAAACACGACTTTCCTGCCCGTAGGAAGTTTCGGACCAAACGCGAATGATCTATTTTTGCACTTCGTGCAGAACCGGACGTTTGGTGAGTTCGAGATCCAAATTCGAGACCCTGCCCGAAAGATCGCAACTTTCGACGCGGGGGGCATCTCGGTAAAAGCACCACTTTCCCACCCGGGGGACGTGTCGGACGAAACGCGTACGATCTATTTTGAAATTTCACGCAGATCTAGATGTTCAGTGAGTTCGGTATCGAAATTCGAGAACGCGCCCGAAAGATCGCAATCAAGTTTCGACGTGGCGAGCGTTTCGGTAAAAACACGACTTTCCTGCCCGTAGGACGTTCCGGACCAAACGCAAATGATCTATTTTTGCATTTCGTGCAGAACCGGACGTTCGGTGAGTTCGAGATCCAAATTCGAGACCGTGCCCGAAAGATCGCAACTTTCGACGCGGGGGGCATTTCGGTAAAAACCCGACTTTCCCACCCGGAGGACGTGTTGGACGAAACGCGTATGATCTATTTTGGAATTTCACGCAGAACTAGACGTTCAGTGAGTTCGGTATCGAAATTCGAGAACGCGCCCGAAAGATCGCAAGAAAGTTTCGACGCGGCGAGCGTTTCGGTAAAAACACGACTTTCCTGCCCGTAGGACGTTCCTGACCAAACGCGAATGATCTATTTTTGCATTTCATGCAGAACCGGACGTTCGGTGAGTTCGAGATCCAAATTCGAGTCCGTGCCCGAAAGATCGCAACTTTCGACGCGGGGGGCATTTCGGTAAAAACCCGACTTTCCCACCCGGAGGACGTGTCGGACGAAACGCGTATGATCTATTTTGGAATTTCACGCAGAACTAGACGTTCAGTGAGTTCGGTATCGAAATTCGAGAACGCGCCCGAAAGATCGCAAGCAAGTTTCGACGCGGCGACCGTTTCGGTAAAAACACGACTTTCCTGCCCGTAGGACGTTCTGGACGAAACGCGAATGATCTATTTTAGCATTTCGTGCAGAACCGGACGTTCGGTGAGTTCGAGATCCAAATTCGAGACCGTGCCCGAAAGAACGTAAATTTCAACGCGGCGGGCATTTCGGTAAAAACACAACTTTGCCACCCGGAGGACGTGACGGACGAAACGCGGATGATCTATTTTGGAATTTCACGCAGAACTAGACGTTCAGTGAGTTCGGTATCGAAATTCGAGAACACGCCCGAAAGATCGCAAGCAAGTTTCGACGCGGCGAGCGTTTCGGTAAAAACACGACTTTCCTGCCCGTAGGACGTTCCGGACCAAACGCGAATGATCTATTTTTGCACTTCGTGCAGAACCTGACGTTCGGTGAGTTCGAGATCCAAATTCGAGACCGTGCCCGAAAGATCGCAACTTTCGACGCGGGGGGCATTTCGGTAAAAACCCGACTTTCCCACCCGAAGGACGTGTCGGACGAAACGCGTATGATCTATTTTGGAATTTCACGCAGAACTAGACGTTCAGTGAGTTCGGTATCGAAATTCGAGAACGCGCCCGAAAGATCGCAACCAAGTTTCGAACGCGGCGAGCGTTTCGGTAAAAACACGACTTTCCTGCCCGTAGGACGTTCCGGACCAAACGCGAATGATATATTTTTGCATTTCGTGCAGAATCGGACGTTCGGTGAATTCGAGATTCAAATTCGAGACCCTGCCCGAAAGATCGCAACTTTAGACGCGGGGGCATTTCGGTAAAAACACCACTTTCCCACCCGGAGGACGTGTCGGACGAAACGCGTATGATCTATTTTGGAATTTCACGCAGAACTAGACGTTCAGTGAGTTCGGTATCGAAGTTCGAGAACGCGCCCGAATGATCGCAAGCAAGTTTCGACGCGGCGAGCGTTTCGGTAAAAACACGACTTTCCTGCCCGTAGGACGTTCCGGACCAAACGCGAATGATCTATTTTTGCATTTCGTGCAGAACCAGATGTTCGGTGAGTTCGAGATCCAAATTTGAGACCGTGCCCGAAAGATCGCAACTTTCGACGCGGGGGGCATTTCGGTAAAAACACGACTTTCACACCCGGAGGACGTGTCGGACGAAACGCGTATGATCTATTTTGGAATTTCACGCAGAACTAGACGTTCAGTGAGTTCGGTATCGAAGTTCGAGAACGCGCCCGAATGATCGCAAGCAAGTTTCGACGCGGCGAGCGTTTCGGTAAAAACACGACTTTCCTGCCCGTAGGACGTTCCGGACCAAACGCGAATGATCTATTTTTGCATTTCCTACAGAACCGGACGTTTTGTGAGTTCGAGATCCAAATTCGAGACCCTGCCCGAAAGATCGCAACTTTCGACGCGGGGGGCATCTCGGTAAAAGCACCACTTTCCCACCCGGGGGACGTGTCAGACGAAACGCGTACGATCTATTTTGAAATTTCACGCAGATCTAGACGTTCAGTGAGTTCGGTATCGAAATTCGAGAACGCGCCCGAAAGATCGCAATCAAGTTTCGACGCGGCGAGCGTTTCGGTAAAAACACGACTTTCCTGCCCGTAGGACGTTTCGGACCAAACGCCAATGATCTATTTTTGCATTTCGTGCAGAACCGGACGTTCGGTGAGTTCGAGATCCAAATTCGAGACCGTGCCCGAAAGATCGCAACTTTCGACGCGGGGGCCATTTCGGTAAAAACCCGACTTTCCCACCCGGAGGACGTGTCGGACGAAACGCGTACGATCTATTTTGGAATTTCACGCAGAACTTGACGTTCAGTGAGTTCGGTATCGAAATTCGACAACGCGCCCGAAAGATCGCAAGCAAGTTTCGACGCGGCGAGCGTTTCGGTAAAAACACGACTTTCCTGCCCGTAGGACGTTCTGGACAAAACGCGAATGATCTATTTTTGCATTTCGTGCAGAACCGGACGTTCGGTGAGTTCGAGATCCAAATTCGAGACCGTGCCCGAAAGAACGTAAATTTCAACGCGGCGGGCATTTCGGTAAAAACACAACTTTGCCACCCGGAGGACGTGACGGACGAAACGCGGATGATCTATTTTGGAATTTCACGCAGAACTAGACGTTCAGTGAGTTCGGTATCGAAATTCGAGAACACGCCCGAAAGATCGCAAGCAAGTTTCGACGCCGCGAGCGTTTCGGTAAAAACACGACTTTCCTGCCCGTAGGACGTTCCGGACCAAACGCGAATGATCTATTTTTGCACTTCGTGCAGAACCTGACGTTCGGTGAGTTCGAGATCCAAATTCGAGACCGTGCCCGAAAGATCGCAACTTTCGACGCGGGGGGCATTTCGGTAAAAACCCGACTTTCCCACCCGAAGGACGTGTCGGACGAAACGCGTATGATCTATTTTGGAATTTCACGCAGAACTAGACGTTCAGTGAGTTCGGTATCGAAATTCGAGAACGCGCCCGAAAGATCGCAACCAAGTTTCGAACGCGGCGAGCGTTTCGGTAAAAACACGACTTTCCTGCCCGTAGGACGTTCCGAACCAAACGCGAATGATATATTTTTGCATTTCGTGCAGAATCGGACGTTCGGTGAATTCGAGATTCAAATTCGAGACCCTGCCCGAAAGATCGCAACTTTAGACGCGGGGGGCATTTCGGTAAAAACACCACTTTCCCACCCGGAGGACGTGTCGGACGAAACGCGTATGATCTATTTTGGAATTTCACGCAGAACTAGACGTTCAGTGAGTTCGGTATCGAAGTTCGAGAACGCGCCCGAATGATCGCAAGCAAGTTTCGACGCGGCGAGCGTTTCGGTAAAAACACGACTTTCCTGCCCGTAGGACGTTCCGGACCAAACGCGAATGATCTATTTTTGCATTTCCTGCAGAACCGGACGTTTGGTGAGTTCGAGATCCAAATTCGAGACCCTGCCCGAAAGATCGCAACTTTCGACGCGGGGGGCATCTCGGTAAAAGCACCACTTTCCCACCCGGGGGACGTGTCAGACGAAACGCGTACGATCTATTTTGAAATTTCACGCAGATCTAGATGTTCAGTGAGTTCGGTATCGAAATTCGAGAACGCGCCCGAAAGATCACAATCAAGTTTCGACGTGGCGAGCGTTTCGGTAAAAACACGACTTTCCTGCCCGTAGGACGTTCCGGACCAAACGCAAATGATCTATTTTTGCATTTCGTGCAGAACCGGACGTTCGGTGAGTTCGAGATCCAAATTCGAGACCGTGCCCGAAAGATCGCAACTTTCGACGCGGGGGGCATTTCGGTAAAAACCCGACTTTCCCACCCGGAGGACGTGTCGGTCAAAACGCGTATGATCTATTTTGGAATTTCACGCAGAACTTGACGTTCAGTGAGTTCGGTATCGAAATTCGACAACGCGCCCGAAAGATCGCAAGCAAGTTTCGACGCGGCGAGCGTTTCGGTAAAAACACGACTTTCCTGCCCGTAGGACGTTCTGGACAAAACGAGAATGATCTATTTTAGCATTTCGTGCAGAACCGGACGTTCGGTGAGTTCGAGATCCAAATTCGAGACCGTGCCCGAAAGAACGTAAATTTCAACGCGGCGGGCATTTCGGTAAAAACACAACTTTGCCACCCGGAGGACGTGACGGACGAAACGCGGATGATCTATTTTGGAATTTCACGCAGAACTAGACGTTCAGTGAGTTCGGTATCGAAATTCGAGAACACGCCCGAAAGATCGCAAGCAAGTTTCGACGCGGCGAGCGTTTCGGTAAAAACACGACTTTCCTGCCCGTAGGACGTTCCGGACCAAACGCGAATGATCTATTTTTGCACTTCGTGCAGAACCTGACGTTCGGTGAGTTCGAGATCCAAATTCGAGACCGTGCCCGAAAGATCGCAACTTTCGACGCGGGGGGCATTTCGGTAAAAACCCGACTTTCCCACCCGAAGGACGTGTCGGACGAAACGCGTATGATCTATTTTGGAATTTCACGCAGAACTAGACGTTCAGTGAGTTCGGTATCGAAATTCGAGAACGCGCCCGAAAGATCGCAACCAAGTTTCGAACGCGGCGAGCGTTTCGGTAAAAACACGACTTTCCTGCCCGTAGGACGTTCCGGACCAAACGCGAATGATATATTTTTGCATTTCGTGCAGAATCGGACGTTCGGTGAATTCGAGATTCAAATTCGAGACCCTGCCCGAAAGATCGCAACTTTAGACGTGGGGGGCATTTCGGTAAAAACACCACTTTCCCACCCGGAGGACGTGTCGGACGAAACGCGTATGATCTATTTTGGAATTTCACGCAGAACTAGACGTTCAGTGAGTTCGGTATCGAAGTTCGAGAACGCGCCCGAATGATCGCAAGCAAGTTTCGACGCGGCGAGCGTTTCGGTAAAAACACGACTTTCCTGCCCGTAGGACGTTCCGGACCAAACGCGAATGATCTATTTTTGCATTTCGTGCAGAACCAGATGTTCGGTGAGTTCGAGATCCAAATTTGAGACCGTGCCCGAAAGATCGCAACTTTCGACGCGGGGGGCATTTCGGTAAAAACACGACTTTCACACCCGGAGGACGTGTCGGACGAAACGCGTATGATCTATTTTGGAATTTCACGCAGAACTAGACGTTCAGTGAGTTCGGTATCGAAGTTCGAGAACGCGCCCGAATGATCGCAAGCAAGTTTCGACGCGGCGAGCGTTTCGGTAAAAACACGACTTTCCTGCCCGTAGGACGTTCCGGACCAAACGCGAATGATCTATTTTTGCATTTCCTGCAGAACCGGACGTTTGGTGAGTTCGAGATCCAAATTCGAGACCCTGCCCGAAAGATCGCAACTTTCGACGCGGGGGGCATCTCGGTAAAAGCACCACTTTCCCACCCGGGGGACGTGTCGGACGAAACGCGTACGATCTATTTTGAAATTTCACGCAGATCTAGATGTTCAGTGAGTTCGGTATCGAAATTCGAGAACGCGCCCGAAAGATCGCAATCAAGTTTCGACGTGGCGAGCGTTTCGGTAAAAACACGACTTTCCTGCCCGTAGGACGTTCCGGACCAAACGCAAATGATCTATTTTTGCATTTCGTGCAGAACCGGACGTTCGGTGAGTTCGAGATCCAAATTCGAGACCGTGCCCGAAAGATCGCAACTTTCGACGCGGGGGGCATTTCGGTAAAAACCCGACTTTCCCACCCGGAGGACGTGTCGGACGAAACGCGTATGATCTATTTTGGAATTTCACGCAGAACTAGACGTTCAGTGAGTTCGGTCTCGAAATTCGAGAACGCGCCCGAAAGATCGCAAGCAAGTTTCGACGCGGCGAGCGTTTCGGTAAAAACACGACTTTCCTGCCCGTAGGACGTTCCTGAACAAACGCGAATGATCTATTTTTGCATTTCGTGCAGAACCGGACGTTCGGTGAGTTCGAGATCCAAATTCGAGTCCGTGCCCGAAAGATCGCAACTTTCGACGCGGGGGGCATTTCGGTAAAAACCCGACTTTCCCACCCGGAGGACGTGTCGGACGAAACGCGTATGATCTATTTTGGAATTTCACGCAGAACTTGACGTTCAGTGAGTTCGGTATCGAAATTCGACAACTCGCCCGAAAGATCGCAAGCAAGTTTCGACGCGGCGAGCGTTTCGGTAAAAACACGACTTTCCTGCCCGTAGGACGTTCCGGACCAAACGCGAATGATATATTTTTGCATTTCGTGCAGAATCGGACGTTCGGTGAGTTCGAGATTCAAATTCGAGACCCTGCCCGAAAGATCGCAACTTTAGACGCGGGGGGCATTTCGGTAAAAACACCACTTTCCCACCCGGAGGACGTGTCGGACGAAACGCGTATGATCTATTTTGGAATTTCACGCAGAACTAGACGTTCAGTGAGTTCGGTATCGAAGTTCGAGAACGCGCCCGAATGATCGCAAGCAAGTTTCGACGCGGCGAGCGTTTCGGTAAAAACACGACTTTCCTGCCCGTAGGACGTTCCGGACCAAACGCGAATGATCTATTTTTGCACTTCGTGCAGAACCGGACGTTCGGTGAGTTCGAGATCCAAATTCGAGACCGTGCCCGAAAGATCGCAACTTTCGACGCGGGGGGATTTCGGTAAAAACACCACTTTCCCACCCGGAGGACGTGTCGGACGAAACGCGTATGATCTATTTTGGAATTTCACGCAGAACTAGACGTTCAGTGAGTTCGGTATCGAAGTTCGAGAACGCGCCCGAATGATCGCAAGCAAGTTTCGACGCGGCGAGCGTTTCGGTAAAACCACGACTTTCCTGCCCGTAGGACGTTCCGGACCAAACGCGAATGATCTATTTTTGCATTTCGTGCAGTACCGGACGTTCGGTGAGTTCGAGATCCAAATTTGAGACCTTTCCCGAAAGATCGCAACTTTCGACGCGGGGGGCATTTCGGTAAAAACACCAATTTCCCACCCGAAGGACGTGTCGGACGAAACGCGTACGATCTATTTTGGAATTTCACGCAGATCTAGATGTTCAGTGAGTTCGGTATCGAAATTCGAGAACGCGCCCGAAAGATCGCAAGCAAGTTTCGACGCGGCGAGCGTTTCGGTAAAAACACGACTTTCCTGCCCGTAGGACATTCCGGACCAAACGCGAATGATCTATTTTTGCATTTCGTGCAGAACCGGACGTTCGGTGAGTTCGAGATCCAAATTTGAGACCCTGCCCGAAAGATCGCAACTTTCGACGCGGGGGGCATTTCGGTAAAAACACCACTTTCCCACCCGGAGGACGTGTCGGACGAAACGCGTACGATCTATTTTGGAATTTCACGCAGATCTAGATGTTCAGTGAGTTCGGTATCGAAATTCGAGAACGCGCCCGAAAGATCGCAATCAAGTTTCGACGCTGGAGCGTTTCGGTAAAAACACGACTTTCCTGCCCGTAGGACGTTCCGGACCAAACGCGAATGATCTATTTTTGCATTTCGTGCAGAACCAGACGTTCGGTGAGTTCGAGATCCAAATTCGAGACCGTGCCCGAAAGATCGCAACTTTCGACGCGGGGGGCATTTCGGTAAAAACACGACTTTCCCACCCGGAGGACGTGTCGGACGAAACGCGTATGATCTATTTTGGAATTTCACGCAGAACTAGACGTTCAGTGAGTTCGGTATCGAAGTTCGAGAACGCGCCCGAATGATTGCAAGCAAGTTTCGACGCGGCGAGCGTTTCGGTAAAAACTCGACTTTCCTGCCCGTAGGACATTCCGGACCAAACGCGAATGATCTATTTTAGCATTTCGTGCAGAACCGGACGTTCGGTGAGTTCGAGATCCAAATTCGAGACCGTGCCCGAAAATCGCAACTTTCAACGCGGCGGGCATTTCGGTAAAAACACAACTTTGCCACCCGGAGGACGTGACGGACGAAACGCGGATGATTTATTTTGGAATTTCACGCAGAACTAGACGTTCAGTGAGTTCGGTATCGAAATTCAAGAACGCGCCCGAAAGATCGCAAGCAAGTTTCGACGCGGCGAGCTTTTCGGTAAAAACACGACTTTCCTGCCCATAGGACGTTCCGGACCAAACGCGAATGATTTTTTTTTGCATTTCGTGCAGAATCGGACGTTCGGTGAGTTCGAGATCCAAATTCGAGACCCTGCCCGAAAGATCGCAACTTTCGACGCGGGGGGCATTTCGGTAAAAACACCACTTTCCCACCCGGAGGACATGTCGGACGAATCTCGTATGATCTATTTTTGGAATTTCACGCAGAACTAGACGTTCAGTGAGTTCGGTATCGAAGTTCGAGAACGCGCCCGAATGATCGCAAGCAAGTTTCGACGCGGCGAGCATTTCGGTAAAAACACGACTTTCCTGCCCGTAGGACGTTCCGGACCAAACGCGAATGATCTATTTTTGCATTTCGTGCAGAACCAGACGTTCGGTGAGTTCGAGATCCAAATTTGAGACCGTGCCCGAAAGATCGCAACTTTCGACGCGGGGGGCATTTCGGTAAAAACACAACTTTCCCACCCGGAGGACGTGTCGGACGAAACGCGTATGATCTATTTTGGAATTTCACGCAGAACTAGACGTTCAGTGAGTTCGGTATCGAAGTTCGAGAACGCGCCCGAATGATCGCAAGCAAGTTTTGACGCGGCGAGCGTTTCGGTAAAAACACGACTTTCCTGCCCGTAGGACGTTCCGGACCAAACGCGAATGATCTATTTTTGCATTTCGTGCAGAACCGGACGTTCGGTGAGTTCGAGATCCAAATTCGAGACCGTGCCCGAAAGATCGCAACTTTCAACGCGGCGGGCATTTCGGTAAAAACACAACTTTGCCACCCGGAGGACGTGACGGACGAAACGCGGATGATCTATTTTGGAATTTCACGCAGAACTAGACGTTCAGTGAGTTCGGTATCGAAATTCGAGAACACGCCCGAAAGATCGCAAGCAAGTTTCGACGCGGCGAGCGTTTCGGTAAAAACACGACTTTCCTGCCCGTAGGACGTTCCGGACCAAACGCGAATGATCTATTTTTGCACTTCGTGCAGAACCGGACGTTCGGTGAGTTCGAGATCCAAATTCGAGACCGTGCCCGAAAGATCGCAACTTTCGACGCGGGAGGCATTTCGGTAAAAACCCGACTTTCCCACCCGGAGGACGTGTCGGACGAAACGCGTATGATCTATTTTGGAATTTCACGCAGAACTAGACGTTCAGTGAGTTCGGTATCGAAATTCAAGAACGCGCCAGAAAGATCGCAAGCAAGTTTCGACGCGGCGAGCTTTTCGGTAAAAACACGACTTTCCTGCCCATAGGACGTTCCGGACCAAACGCGAATGATTTTTTTTTGCATTTCGTGCAGAATCGGACGTTCGGTGAGTTCGAGATCCAAATTCGAGACCCTGCCCGAAAGATCGCAACTTTCGATGCGGGGGGCATTTCGGTAAAAACACCACTTTCCCACCCGGAGGACATGTCGGACGAAACTCGTATGATCTATTTTTGGAATTTCACGCAGAACTAGACGTTCAGTGAGTTCGGTATCGAAGTTCGAGAACGCGCCCGAATGATCGCAAGCAAGTTTCGACGCGGCGAGCATTTCGGTAAAAACACGACTTTCCTGCCCGTAGGACGTTCCGGACCAAACGCGAATGATCTATTTTTGCATTTCGTGCAGAACCAGACGTTCGGTGAGTTCGAGATCCAAATTTGAGACCGTGCCCGAAAGATCGCAACTTTCGACGCGGGGGGCATTTCGGTAAAAACACAACTTTCCCACCCGGAGGACGTGTCGGACGAAACGCGTATGATCTATTTTGGAATTTCACGCAGAACTAGACGTTCAGTGAGTTCGGTATCGAAGTTCGAGAACGCGCCCGAATGATCGCAAGCAAGTTTTGACGCGGCGAGCGTTTCGGTAAAAACACGACTTTCCTGCCCGTAGGACGTTCCGGACCAAACGCGAATGATCTATTTTTGCATTTCGTGCAGAACCGGACGTTCGGTGAGTTCGAGATCCAAATTCGAGACCGTGCCCGAAAGATCGCAACTTTCAACGCGGCGGGCATTTCGGTAAAAACACAACTTTGCCACCCGGAGGACGTGACGGACGAAACGCGGATGATCTATTTTGGAATTTCACGCAGAACTAGACGTTCAGTGAGTTCGGTATCGAAATTCGAGAACACGCCCGAAAGATCGCAAGCAAGTTTCGACGCGGCGAGCGTTTCGGTAAAAACACGACTTTCCTGCCCGTAGGACGTTCCGGACCAAACGCGAATGATCTATTTTTGCACTTCGTGCAGAACCGGACGTTCGGTGAGTTCGAGATCCAAATTCGAGACCGTGCCCGAAAGATCGCAACTTTCGACGCGGGAGGCATTTCGGTAAAAACCCGACTTTCCCACCCGGAGGACGTGTCGGACGAAACGCGTATGATCTATTTTGGAATTTCACGCAGAACTAGACGTTCAGTGAGTTCGGTATCGAAATTCAAGAACGCGCCAGAAAGATCGCAAGCAAGTTTCGACGCGGCGAGCTTTTCGGTAAAAACACGACTTTCCTGCCCATAGGACGTTCCGGACCAAACGCGAATGATTTTTTTTTGCATTTCGTGCAGAATCGGACGTTCGGTGAGTTCGAGATCCAAATTCGAGACCCTGCCCGAAAGATCGCAACTTTCGATGCGGGGGGCATTTCGGTAAAAACACCACTTTCCCACCCGGAGGACATGTCGGACGAAACTCGTATGATCTATTTTTGGAATTTCACGCAGAACTAGACGTTCAGTGAGTTCGGTATCGAAGTTCGAGAACGCGCCCGAATGATCGCAAGCAAGTTTCGACGCGGCGAGCATTTCGGTAAAAACACGACTTTCCTGCCCGTAGGACGTTCCGGACCAAACGCGAATGATCTATTTTTGCATTTCGTGCAGAACCAGACGTTCGGTGAGTTCGAGATCCAAATTTGAGACCGTGCCCGAAAGATCGCAACTTTCGACGCGGGGGGCATTTCGGTAAAAACACAACTTTCCCACCCGGAGGACGTGTCGGACGAAACGCGTATGATCTATTTTGGAATTTCACGCAGAACTAGACGTTCAGTGAGTTCGGTATCGAAGTTCGAGAACGCGCCCGAATGATCGCAAGCAAGTTTTGACGCGGCGAGCGTTTCGGTAAAAACACGACTTTCCTGCCCGTAGGACGTTCCGGACCAAACGCGAATGATCTATTTTTGCATTTCGTGCAGAACCGGACGTTCGGTGAGTTCGAGATCCAAATTCGAGACCGTGCCCGAAAGATCGCAACTTTCAACGCGGCGGGCATTTCGGTAAAAACACAACTTTGCCACCCGGAGGACGTGACGGACGAAACGCGGATGATCTATTTTGGAATTTCACGCAGAACTAGACGTTCAGTGAGTTCGGTATCGAAATTCGAGAACACGCCCGAAAGATCGCAAGCAAGTTTCGACGCGGCGAGCGTTTCGGTAAAAACACGACTTTCCTGCCCGTAGGACGTTCCGGACCAAACGCGAATGATCTATTTTTGCACTTCGTGCAGAACCGGACGTTCGGTGAGTTCGAGATCCAAATTCGAGACCGTGCCCGAAAGATCGCAACTTTCGACGCGGGGGGCATTTCGGTAAAAACCCGACTTTCCCACCCGGAGGACGTGTCGGACGAAACGCGTATGATCTATTTTGGAATTTCACGCAGAACTAGACGTTCAGTGAGTTCGGTATCGAAATTCAAGAACGCGCCCGAAAGATCGCAAGCAAGTTTCGACGCGGCGAGCTTTTCGGTAAAAACACGACTTTCCTGCCCATAGGACGTTCCAGACCAAACGCGAATGATCTATTTTTGCATTTCGTGCAGAATCGGACGTTCAGTGAGTTCGAGATCCAAATTCGAGACCCTGCCCGAAAGATCGCAACTTTCGACGCGAGGGGCATTTCGGTAAAAACATCACTTTCCCACCCGGAGGACATGTCGGACGAAACGCGTATGATCTATTTTTGGAATTTCACGCAGAACTAGACGTTCAGTGAGTTCGGTATCGGAGTTCGAGAACGCGCCCGAACGATCGCAAGCAAGTTTCGACGCGGCGAGCGTTTCGGTAAAAACACGACTTTCCTGCCCGTAGGGCGTTCCGGACCAAACGCGAATGATCTATTTTTGCATTTCGTGCAGAACCAGACGTTCGGTGAGTTCGAGATCCAAATTTGAGACCGTGCCCGAAAGATCGCAACTTTCGACGCGGGGGGCATTTCGGTAAAAACACGACTTTCCCACCCGGAGGACGTGTCGGACGAAACGCGTATGATCTATTTTGGAATTTCACGCAGAACTAGACGTTCAGTGAGTTCGGTATCGAAGTTCGAGAACGCGCCCGAATGATTGCAAGCAAGTTTCGACGCGGCGAGCGTTTCGGTAAAAACTCGACTTTCCTGCCCGTAGGACATTCCGGACCAAACGCGAATGATCTATTTTAGCATTTCGTGCAGAACCGGACGTTCGGTGAGTTCGAGATCCAAATTCGAGACCGTGCCCGAAAATCGCAACTTTCAACGCGGCGGGCATTTCGGTAAAAACACAACTTTGCCACCCGGAGGACGTGACGGACGAAACGCGGATGATTTATTTTGGAATTTCACGCAGAACTAGACGTTCAGTGAGTTCGGTATCGAAATTCAAGAACGCGCCCGAAAGATCGCAAGCAAGTTTCGACGCGGCGAGCTTTTCGGTAAAAACACGACTTTCCTGCCCATAGGACGTTCCGGACCAAACGCGAATGATTTTTTTTTGCATTTCGTGCAGAATCGGACATTCGGTGAGTTCGAGATCCAAATTCGAGACCCTGCCCGAAAGATCGCAACTTTCGACGCGGGGGGCATTTCGGTAAAAACACCACTTTCCCACCCGGAGGACATGTCGGACGAAACTCGTATGATCTATTTTTGGAATTTCACGCAGAACTAGACGTTCAGTGAGTTCGGTATCGAAGTTCGAGAACGCGCCCGAATGATCGCAAGCAAGTTTCGACGCGGCGAGCATTTCGGTAAAAACACGACTTTCCTGCCCGTAGGACGTTCCGGACCAAACGCGAATGATCTATTTTTGCATTTCGTGCAGAACCAGACGTTCGGTGAGTTCGAGATCCAAATTTGAGACCGTGCCCGAAAGATCGTAACTTTCGACGCGGGGGGCATTTCGGTAAAAACACAACTTTCCCACCCGGAGGACGTGTCGGACGAAACGCGTATGATCTATTTTGGAATTTCACGCAGAACTAGACGTTCAGTGAGTTCGGTATCGAAGTTCGAGAACGCGCCCGAATGATCGCAAGCAAGTTTTGACGCGGCGAGCGTTTCGGTAAAAACACGACTTTCCTGCCCGTAGGACGTTCCGGACCAAACGCGAATGATCTATTTTTGCATTTCGTGCAGAACCGGACGTTCGGTGAGTTCGAGATCCAAATTCGAGACCGTGCCCGAAAGATCGCAACTTTCAACGCGGCGGGCATTTCGGTAAAAACACAACTTTGCCACCCGGAGGACGTGACGGACGAAACGCGGATGATCTATTTTGGAATTTCACGCAGAACTAGACGTTCAGTGAGTTCGGTATCGAAATTCGAGAACACGCCCGAAAGATCGCAAGCAAGTTTCGACGCGGCGAGCGTTTCGGTAAAAACACGACTTTCCTGCCCGTAGGACGTTCCGGACCAAACGCGAATGATCTATTTTTGCACTTCGTGCAGAACCGGACGTTTGGTGAGTTCGAGATCCAAATTCGAGACCGTGCCCGAAAGATCGCAACTTTCGACGCGGGAGGCATTTCGGTAAAAACCCGACTTTCCCACCCGGAGGACGTGTCGGACGAAACGCGTATGATCTATTTTGGAATTTCACGCAGAACTAGACGTTCAGTGAGTTCGGTATCGAAATTCAAGAACGCGCCCGAAAGATCGCAAGCAAGTTTCGACGCGGCGAGCTTTTCGGTAAAAACACGACTTTCCTGCCCATAGGACGTTCCGGACCAAACGCGAATGATTTTTTTTTGCATTTCGTGCAGAATCGGACGTTCGGTGAGTTCGAGATCCAAATTCGAGACCCTGCCCGAAAGATCGCAACTTTCGATGCGGGGGGCATTTCGGTAAAAACACCACTTTCCCACCCGGAGGACATGTCGGACGAAACTCGTATGATCTATTTTTGGAATTTCACGCAGAACTAGACGTTCAGTGAGTTCGGTATCGAAGTTCGAGAACGCGCCCGAATGATCGCAAGCAAGTTTCGACGCGGCGAGCATTTCGGTAAAAACACGACTTTCCTGCCCGTAGGACGTTCCGGACCAAACGCGAATGATCTATTTTTGCATTTCGTGCAGAACCAGACGTTCGGTGAGTTCGAGATCCAAATTTGAGACCGTGCCCGAAAGATCGCAACTTTCGACGCGGGGGGCATTTCGGTAAAAACACAACTTTCCCACCCGGAGGACGTGTCGGACGAAACGCGTATGATCTATTTTGGAATTTCACGCAGAACTAGACGTTCAGTGAGTTCGGTATCGAAGTTCGAGAACGCGCCCGAATGATCGCAAGCAAGTTTTGACGCGGCGAGCGTTTCGGTAAAAACACGACTTTCCTGCCCGTAGGACGTTCCGGACCAAACGCGAATGATCTATTTTTGCATTTCGTGCAGAACCGGACGTTCGGTGAGTTCGAGATCCAAATTCGAGACCGTGCCCGAAAGATCGCAACTTTCAACGCGGCGGGCATTTCGGTAAAAACACAACTTTGCCACCCGGAGGACGTGACGGACGAAACGCGGATGATCTATTTTGGAATTTCACGCAGAACTAGACGTTCAGTGAGTTCGGTATCGAAATTCGAGAACACGCCCGAAAGATCGCAAGCAAGTTTCGACGCGGCGAGCGTTTCGGTAAAAACACGACTTTCCTGCCCGTAGGACGTTCCGGACCAAACGCGAATGATCTATTTTTGCACTTCGTGCAGAACCGGACGTTCGGTGAGTTCGAGATCCAAATTCGAGACCGTGCCCGAAAGATCGCAACTTTCGACGCGGGGGGCATTTCGGTAAAAACCCGACTTTCCCACCCGGAGGACGTGTCGGACGAAACGCGTATGATCTATTTTGGAATTTCACGCAGAACTAGACGTTCAGTGAGTTCGGTATCGAAATTCAAGAACGCGCCCGAAAGATCGCAAGCAAGTTTCGACGCGGCGAGCTTTTCGGTAAAAACACGACTTTCCTGCCCATAGGACGTTCCAGACCAAACGCGAATGATCTATTTTTGCATTTCGTGCAGAATCGGACGTTCAGTGAGTTCGAGATCCAAATTCGAGACCCTGCCCGAAAGATCGCAACTTTCGACGCGAGGGGCATTTCGGTAAAAACATCACTTTCCCACCCGGAGGACATGTCGGACGAAACGCGTATGATCTATTTTTGGAATTTCACGCAGAACTAGACGTTCAGTGAGTTCGGTATCGGAGTTCGAGAACGCGCCCGAACGATCGCAAGCAAGTTTCGACGCGGCGAGCGTTTCGGTAAAAACACGACTTTCCTGCCCGTAGGGCGTTCCGGACCAAACGCGAATGATCTATTTTTGCATTTCGTGCAGAACCAGACGTTCGGTGAGTTCGAGATCCAAATTTGAGACCGTGCCCGAAAGATCGCAACTTTCGACGCGGGGGGCATTTCGGTAAAAACACGACTTTCCCACCCGGAGGACGTGTCGGACGAAACGCGTATGATCTATTTTGGAATTTCACGCAGAACTAGACGTTCAGTGAGTTCGGTATCGAAGTTCGAGAACGCGCCCGAATGATTGCAAGCAAGTTTCGACGCGGCGAGCGTTTCGGTAAAAACTCGACTTTCCTGCCCGTAGGACATTCCGGACCAAACGCGAATGATCTATTTTAGCATTTCGTGCAGAACCGGACGTTCGGTGAGTTCGAGATCCAAATTCGAGACCGTGCCCGAAAATCGCAACTTTCAACGCGGCGGGCATTTCGGTAAAAACACAACTTTGCCACCCGGAGGACGTGACGGACGAAACGCGGATGATTTATTTTGGAATTTCACGCAGAACTAGACGTTCAGTGAGTTCGGTATCGAAATTCAAGAACGCGCCCGAAAGATCGCAAGCAAGTTTCGACGCGGCGAGCTTTTCGGTAAAAACACGACTTTCCTGCCCATAGGACGTTCCGGACCAAACGCGAATGATTTTTTTTTGCATTTCGTGCAGAATCGGACGTTCGGTGAGTTCGAGATCCAAATTCGAGACCCTGCCCGAAAGATCGCAACTTTCGACGCGGGGGGCATTTCGGTAAAAACACCACTTTCCCACCCGGAGGACATGTCGGACGAAACTCGTATGATCTATTTTTGGAATTTCACGCAGAACTAGACGTTCAGTGAGTTCGGTATCGAAGTTCGAGAACGCGCCCGAATGATCGCAAGCAAGTTTCGACGCGGCGAGCATTTCGGTAAAAACACGACTTTCCTGCCCGTAGGACGTTCCGGACCAAACGCGAATGATCTATTTTTGCATTTCGTGCAGAACCAGACGTTCGGTGAGTTCGAGATCCAAATTTGAGACCGTGCCCGAAAGATCGCAACTTTCGACGCGGGGGGCATTTCGGTAAAAACACAACTTTCCCACCCGGAGGACGTGTCGGACGAAACGCGTATGATCTATTTTGGAATTTCACGCAGAACTAGACGTTCAGTGAGTTCGGTATCGAAGTTCGAGAACGCGCCCGAATGATCGCAAGCAAGTTTTGACGCGGCGAGCGTTTCGGTAAAAACACGACTTTCCTGCCCGTAGGACGTTCCGGACCAAACGCGAATGATCTATTTTTGCATTTCGTGCAGAACCGGACGTTCGGTGAGTTCGAGATCCAAATTCGAGACCGTGCCCGAAAGATCGCAACTTTCAACGCGGCGGGCATTTCGGTAAAAACACAACTTTGCCACCCGGAGGACGTGACGGACGAAACGCGGATGATCTATTTTGGAATTTCACGCAGAACTAGACGTTCAGTGAGTTCGGTATCGAAATTCGAGAACACGCCCGAAAGATCGCAAGCAAGTTTCGACGCGGCGAGCGTTTCGGTAAAAACACGACTTTCCTGCCCGTAGGACGTTCCGGACCAAACGCGAATGATCTATTTTTGCACTTCGTGCAGAACCGGACGTTCGGTGAGTTCGAGATCCAAATTCGAGACCGTGCCCGAAAGATCGCAACTTTCGACGCGGGAGGCATTTCGGTAAAAACCCGACTTTCCCACCCGGAGGACGTGTCGGACGAAACGCGTATGATCTATTTTGGAATTTCACGCAGAACTAGACGTTCAGTGAGTTCGGTATCGAAATTCAAGAACGCGCCCGAAAGATCGCAAGCAAGTTTCGACGCGGCGAGCTTTTCGGTAAAAACACGACTTTCCTGCCCATAGGACGTTCCGGACCAAACGCGAATGATTTTTTTTTGCATTTCGTGCAGAATCGGACGTTCGGTGAGTTCGAGATCCAAATTCGAGACCCTGCCCGAAAGATCGCAACTTTCGATGCGGGGGGCATTTCGGTAAAAACACCACTTTCCCACCCGGAGGACATGTCGGACGAAACTCGTATGATCTATTTTTGGAATTTCACGCAGAACTAGACGTTCAGTGAGTTCGGTATCGAAGTTCGAGAACGCGCCCGAATGATCGCAAGCAAGTTTCGACGCGGCGAGCATTTCGGTAAAAACACGACTTTCCTGCCCGTAGGACGTTCCGGACCAAACGCGAATGATCTATTTTTGCATTTCGTGCAGAACCAGACGTTCGGTGAGTTCGAGATCCAAATTTGAGACCGTGCCCGAAAGATCGCAACTTTCGACGCGGGGGGCATTTCGGTAAAAACACAACTTTCCCACCCGGAGGACGTGTCGGACGAAACGCGTATGATCTATTTTGGAATTTCACGCAGAACTAGACGTTCAGTGAGTTCGGTATCGAAGTTCGAGAACGCGCCCGAATGATCGCAAGCAAGTTTTGACGCGGCGAGCGTTTCGGTAAAAACACGACTTTCCTGCCCGTAGGACGTTCCGGACCAAACGCGAATGATCTATTTTTGCATTTCGTGCAGAACCGGACGTTCGGTGAGTTCGAGATCCAAATTCGAGACCGTGCCCGAAAGATCGCAACTTTCAACGCGGCGGGCATTTCGGTAAAAACACAACTTTGCCACCCGGAGGACGTGACGGACGAAACGCGGATGATCTATTTTGGAATTTCACGCAGAACTAGACGTTCAGTGAGTTCGGTATCGAAATTCGAGAACACGCCCGAAAGATCGCAAGAAAGTTTCGACGCGGCGAGCGTTTCGGTAAAAACACGACTTTCCTGCCCGTAGGACGTTCCGGACCAAACGCGAATGATCTATTTTTGCACTTCGTGCAGAACCGGACGTTCGGTGAGTTCGAGATCCAAATTCGAGACCGTGCCCGAAAGATCGCAACTTTCGACGCGGGGGGCATTTCGGTAAAAACCCGACTTTCCCACCCGGAGGACGTGTCGGACGAAACGCGTATGATCTATTTTGGAATTTCACGCAGAACTAGACGTTCAGTGAGTTCGGTATCGAAATTCAAGAACGCGCCCGAAAGATCGCAAGCAAGTTTCGACGCGGCGAGCTTTTCGGTAAAAACACGACTTTCCTGCCCATAGGACGTTCCAGACCAAACGCGAATGATCTATTTTTGCATTTCGTGCAGAATCGGACGTTCAGTGAGTTCGAGATCCAAATTCGAGACCCTGCCCGAAAGATCGCAACTTTCGACGCGAGGGGCATTTCGGTAAAAACATCACTTTCCCACCCGGAGGACATGTCGGACGAAACGCGTATGATCTATTTTTGGAATTTCACGCAGAACTAGACGTTCAGTGAGTTCGGTATCGGAGTTCGAGAACGCGCCCGAACGATCGCAAGCAAGTTTCGACGCGGCGAGCGTTTCGGTAAAAACACGACTTTCCTGCCCGTAGGGCGTTCCGGACCAAACGCGAATGATCTATTTTTGCATTTCGTGCAGAACCAGACGTTCGGTGAGTTCGAGATCAAAATTTGAGACCGTGCCCGAAAGATCGCAACTTTCGACGCGGGGGGCATTTCGGTAAAAACACGACTTTCCCACCCGGAGGACGTGTCGGACGAAACGCGTATGATCTATTTTGGAATTTCACGCAGAACTAGACGTTCAGTGAGTTCGGTATCGAAGTTCGAGAACGCGCCCGAATGATCGCAAGCAAGTTTCGACGCGGCGAGCGTTTCGGTAAAAACACGACTTTCCTGCCCGTAGGACGTTCCGGACCAAACGCGAATGATCTATTTTAGCATTTCGTGCAGAACCGGACGTTCGGTGAGTTCGAGATCCAAATTCGAGACCGTGCCCAAAAGATCGCAACTTCAACGCGGCGGGCATTTCGGTAAAAATACAACTTTGCCACCCGGAGGACGTGACGGACGAAACGCAGATGATCTATTTTGGTATTTCACGCAGAACTAGACGTTCAGTGAGTTCGGTATCGAAATTTGAGAACACGCCCGAAAGATCGCAAGCAAGTTTCGACGCGGCGAGCGTTTCGGTAAGAACACGACTTTCCTGCCCGTAGGACGTTCCGGACCAAACGCGAATGATCTATTTTTGCATTTCGTGCAGAACCGAACGTTCGGTGAGTTCGAGATCCAAATTCAAGACCGTGCCCAAAAGATCGCAACTTTTCACGCGGGGGGCATTTCGGTAAAAACACTACTTTCCCACCCGTAGGACGTGTCGGACGAAACGCGTATGATCTATTTTGGAATTTCACGCACAACTAGACATTTAGTGAGTTCGGTATCGAAATTCGAGAACGCGCCCGAAAGATCGCAAGCAAGTTTCAACGCGGCGAGCTTTTCGGTAAAAACACGACTTTCCTGCCCATAGGACGTTCCGGACCAAACGCGAATGATCTATTTTTGCATTTCGTGCAGAATCGGACGTTCGGTGAGTTCGAGATCCAAATTCGAGACCCTGCCTGAAAGATCGCAACTTTCGACGCGGGGGGCATTTCGGTAAAAACATCACTTTCCCACCCGGAGGACATGTCGGACGAAACGCGTATGATCTATTTTTGGAATTTCACGCAAAACTAGACGTTCAGTGAGTTCGGTATCGAAGTTCGAGAACGCACCCGAACGATCGCAAGCAAGTTTCGACGCGGCGAGCGTTTCGGTAAAAACACGACTTTCCTGCCCGTAGGACGTTCCGGACCAAACGCGAATGATCTATTTTTGCATTTCGTGCAGAACCAGACGTTCGGTGAGTTCGAGATCCAAATTTGAGACCGTGCCCGAAAGATCGCAACTTTCGACGCGGGGGGCATTTCCTTAAAAACACGACTTTTCCACCCGGAGGACGTGTCGGACGAAACGCGTATGATCTATTTTGGAATTTCACGCAGAACTAGACGTTCAGTGAGTTCGGTATCGAAGTTCGAGAAAGCACCCGAATGATCGCAAGCAAGTTTCGACGCGGCGAGCGTTTCGGTAAAAACACGACTTTCCTGCCCGTAGGACGTTCCGGACCAAACGCGAATGATCTATTTTAGCATTTCGTGCAGAACCGGACGTTCGGTGAGTTCGAGATCCAAATTCGAGACCGTGCCCAAAAGATCGCAACTTTCAACGCGGCGGGCATTTCGGTAGAAACACAACTTTGCCACCCGGAGGACGTGACGGACGAAACGCGGATGATCTATTTTGGAATTTCACGCAGAACTAGACGTTCAGTGAGTTCGGTATCGAAATTCGAGAACACGCCCGAAAGATCGCAAGCAAGTTTCGACGCGGCGAGCGTTTCGGTAAAAACACGACTTTCCTGCCCGTAGGACGTTCCGGACCAAACGCGAATGATCTATTTTTGCACTTCGTGCAGAACCGGACGTTCGGTGAGTTCGAGATCCAAATTCGAGACCGTGCCCGAAAGATCGCAACTTTCGACGCGGGGGGCATTTCGGTAAAAACCCGACTTTCCCACCCGGAGGACGTGTCGGACGAAACACGTATGATCTATTTTGGAATTTCACGCAGAACTAGACGTTCAGTGAGTTCGGTATCGAAATTCAAGAACGCGCCCGAAAGATCGCAAGCTAAGTTTCGACGCGGCGAGCTTTTCGGTAAAAACAGGACTTTCCTGCCCATAGGACATTCCGGACCAAACGCGAATGATCTATTTTTGCATTTCGTGCAGAACCGGACGTTCGGAGAGTTCGGGATCGAAATTCGAGACCGTGCCCGAAAGATCGCAACTTTCGACGCGGGGGGCATTTCGGTAAAAGCACGACTTTCCCACTCTGAGGACGTCTCGGACGAAACGCGTATGATCTTTTTTGGAATTTCCGCAGAACTAGACGTTCAGTGAGTTCGGTATCGAAATTCGAGAACGCGCCCAAAAGATCGCCAGCAAGTTTCGACGCGGCGAGCGTTTCGGTAAAAACACGACTTTCCTGCCCGTAGGACGTTCCGGACCAAACGCGAATGATCTATGTTTGCACTTCGTGCAGAACCGGACGTTCAGTGAGTTCGAGATTCATATTCGAGACCGTGCCCGAAATATCGCAACTTTCGACGCGAGGGGCATTTCGGTAAAAACACGACTTTCCCACCCGGAGGACGTGTCGGACGAAACGCGTATGATCTATTTTGGAATTTCACGCACAACTAGATGTTCAGTGAGTTCGATATCGAAATTCGAGAACGCGCCCGAAAGATCGCAAGCAAGTTTCGACGCGGCGAGCGTTTCGGTAAAAACACGACTTTCCTGCCCGTAGGACGTTCCGGACCAAACGCGAATGACCAATTTTTACATTTCGTGCAGAACCGGACGTTCGGTGAGTTCGAGATCCAAATTCGAGACCGTGCACGAAAGATCGCAACTTTCGACGCGGCGGGCATTTCGTTAAAATCACGACCTTCCCACCCGGAGGTCGTGTCGGACGAAACGCGTATGATCTATTTTCGAATTTCACGCAGGACTAGACGTTCAGTGAGTTCGGTATCAAAATTCGAGGACGCGCCCGAAAGATCGCAAGCAAGTGTCGACGCGGCGAGCGATTCGGTGAAAACAAGACTTTCCTACCCGTAGGACGTTCCGGACCAAACGCGAATGATCTATTTTTGCATTTCGTGCAGAACCGGACATTCGGTGAGTTCGAGATCCAAATTCGAAACCGTGCCCAAAAGATTGCAACTTTCGACGCGGGGGGCATTTCGGTAAAAACACGACTTTCCCACCCGGAGAATGTGTCGGACGAAACGCGTATGATCTATTTTGGAATTTCACGCAGAACTAGATGTTCAGTGAGTTCGGTATCGAAATTCGAGAACGCGCCCGAAAGATCGCAAGCAAGTTTCGATGCGGCGAGCGTTTCGGTAAAAACACGACTTTCCTGCCCGTAGGACATTGCAGACCAAACGCGAATGATCTATTTTTGCATTTCGTGCATAACCGGACGTTCGGTGAGTTCGAGATCCAAATTCAAGACCGTGCCCGAAAGATTGCAACTTTCGACGCGGGGGGCATTTCGGTAAAAACACGACTTTCCCACCCGGAGGATGTGTCGGACGAAACACGTATGATCTATTTTGGAATTTCACGCAGCGATATCGAAATTCGAGAACGCGCCCGAAAGATCGCAAGCAAGTTTCGATGCGGCGAGCGTTTCGGTAAAAACACGACTTTTCTGCCCGTAGGACGTTCCGGACCAAACGCGAATGATCTATTTTTGCATTTCGTGCAGAACCGGACGTTCGGTGAGTTCAAGATCCAAATTCGAGACCGTGCCCGAAAGATCGCAACTTTCGACGCGGCGGGCATTTCGTTAAAAACACGACCTTCCCACCCGAAGGACGTGTCGGACGAAACGCGTATGATCTATTTTGGAATTTCACGCAGAACTAGACGTTCAGTGAGTTCGGTATCGAAATTCAAGAACGCGCCGGAAAGATCGCCAGCAAGTTTCGACACGGCGAGCGTTTCGGTAAAAACACGTGTTTCCTGCCCGTAGGACGTTGCGGACCAAACGCGAATGATCTATTTTTGCACTTCGTGCAGAACCAGACGTTCGGTGAGTTCGAGATCCATATTCGAGACCGTGCCCGAAAGATCGCAACTTTCGACGCGGGGGCATTTCGGTAAAAACATGACCTTCCCACACGGAGGACGTGTAGGACGAAACGCGTAGGATCTATTTTGGAATTTCACGCAGAACTAGACGTTCAGTGAGTTCGGTATCGAAATTCGAGAACACGCTCGAACGATCACAAGCAACTTTCGACGCGGCGAGCGTTTCGGTAAAAACACGATTTTCCTACCCGTAGGATGTTCCGGACCAAATGCGAATAATCTATTTTGGCATTTCGGGCAGAACCGGATGTTCGGTGAGTTCAGAAAGATACCAACTTTCGACGCGGGGGGCGTTTCGGTAAAAACACGACTTTCCCACCGGGAGGACGTGTCGGACGAAACGCGTATGATCTATTTTGGAATTTCACGCAGAACTAGACGTTTAGTGAGTTCGGTATCGAAATTCGAAAACACGCCCGATAGATCGCAAGCAACTTTCTACGCGGCGAGCGTTTCGGTAAAAACACGACTTTTCTACCCGTAGGACGTTTCCGACCAAACGCGAATGATCTATTTTGGCATTTCGCGCAGAACCGAACGTTCGGCGAGTTCGGGATCGAAATTCGAGATCGTGCCCGAAAGATCCCAACTTTCGACGCGGGGGGCATTTCGGTAAAATCATGACTTTCCCACCCGGAGCACGTGTCGGACGAAACGAGTATGATCTATTTTGGAATTTCACACAGAACTAGACGTTCAGTGAGTTCGGTATCGAAATTCGAGAACACGCCCGAAAGGTCGCAAGCAACTTTTGACGCGGCGAGCGTTTCGGTAAAAACACGAGTTTCCTACCCGTAGGACGTTCCGGACCAAACGCGAATGATCTATTTTGGCATTTCGCGCAGAACCGAACGTTCGGCGAGTTCGGGATCGAAATTCGAGATCGTGCCCGAATGATACCAACTTTCGACGCGGGGGGAATTTCGGTAAAAACACGACTTTCTCACCCGGAAGACGTGTCGGACGAAACGCGTGTGATCTATTTTGGAATTTCATCCATAACTAGACATTCAGTGAGTTCGGTATCGAAATTCGAAAACACGCCCAATAGATCGCAAGCAACTTTCTACGCAGCGAGCGTTTCGGTAAAAATACGACTTTCCTGCCCGTAGGACGTTCCGGACCAAACGCGAATGATTTATTTTGGCATTTCACGCAGAACCGGACGTTCGGTGAGTTCGGGATTGAAATTCGAGACCGTGCCCGAAAGATCCCAACTTTCGACGCGGGGGGCATTTCGGTAAAAACACGACTTTCCCACCCAGAGGACGTGTCGGACGAAACGCATATAATCTATTTTGGAATTTCACGTAGACGTTCAGTGAGTTCGGTATCGAAATTCGAGAACACGCCCGAAAGATCGCAAGCAAGTTTCGACGCGGCGAGCGTTTCGGTAAAAACATGACTTTGTTGCCCGTAGCACGTTCCGGACCAAACGCGAATGATCTATTTTGGCATTTCGCGCAGAACCGGACGTTCGGTGAGTTCGGGATCAAAATTCGAGACTGTGCCCGAAAGATACCAACTTTCGACGCGGGGGGAATTTCGGTAAAAACACGACTTTCCCACCCGGAGGACGTGTCGGATGAATCGCGTATGATCTATTTTGGAATTTCATGCATAACTAGACGTTCAGTGAGTTCGGTATCGAAATTCGAAAAGATGCCCGATAGATCGCAAGCAACTTTCTACGCGGCGAGCGTTTCGGTAAAAACACGACTTTCCTGCCCGTAGGACATTCCGGACCAAACGCGAATGATTTATTTTGGCATTTCACGCAGAACCGGACGTTCGGTGAGTTCGGGATCGAAATTCGAGACCGTGCCCGAAAGATCCCAACTTTCGACGCGGGGGGCATTTCGGTAAAAACACGAATTTCCCACCGGGAGGACGTTGTAACCACAAATTTCGAGTCTAAAATCGGAGACAGAAAGATGAAGAACAAAATCAATTTTATCAATTTATAGAAAATAATAGGATTACAATCTCTGATGTATTTTCTAATCACAGAAAATAAATCCTCTGATGCTTCTCTTCAAATGCTGAATCGAGGGCTTTGAAAGCTTAATCTCGAATTAGGCGGCGGACTTTTCTCCAAGTTCGGCGGAGAAGATGACGGTTGGATTTGACTGTTCTTCAGGGCTTTGAAGCTTTGATTTGAAGAGGTGTCTGATTTGATGTAGACTTGGGACGGTTGGATTTGACTGTTCTTCAGGGCTTTGAAGCTTTGATTTGAAGAGGTGTCTGATTTGATGTAGACTTGGGACGGTTGGATTTGACTGTTCTTCAGGGCTTTGAAGCTTTGATTTGAAGAGGCGTCTGATTTGGTATAGACTTGGGACGGTTGGATTTGACTGTTCTTCAGGGCTTTGAATCTTTGATTTGAAGAGGCGTCTGATTTGATGTAGAATTGAAGAATTCTGAAGGGCCTTCGCAGCTTTAATCTTCAGACTCTTTGGAAGCTTGTGAGATGAATGGGCGTTTTTTGAAATACGATGGAGGCCACCTCTATTTATAGGGCATGTGGGATGAAGAGTTTGGAACAATTCAAACTCTCTTATATTTATCTCTTAATTATCTCTTGATGAAGAGTTTGGAACAATTCAAACTCTCTTACGTTTATCTCTTAATTAGCTCTTAATTATCTTAAACAAGATAATCACTATTTCATAATTATCCTTTATTTATTCATTTATGAAGAATAATTATATATATAATTTTTGCCAAATGGCTTAATTTGATTGGCCGAGTTTGACAAATAGAAAATTGCATCATTTTAACACGTGGCATCATATGATTGGACCATCCGTATAGTTTTGACTTTTGACCTATAGACACTTGGCAATATTTGATTGGCCAAATATTGTGCCCTATTTATTAGGCCTTGAATACGTGGCAACTTATGATAGGCCGAAAATTTATAGGCCTACAGATGCCCCCTCGAGGCTCGCTCGTGTGTAAAAGTGAACGAGTCTCGAAATTTTGTCATGATTTACTTGACATGTGGTGTCAATTTTAAAATCCCTTTCGTGGACCAATTTAATTTCCTTTACTTTCGCACTTTAACTGCTTGACGAGTAAAGAAAATATTGGTGGGCACCATCCTTTTTTTTTTTTGCACTTCAAATTCCACGTGTATGGCACTTGGAGGAGTCAATTCCTTCATCAGGGAAATTTCGTAACACATATTTTTTATAGAGTTCTGTCAACTCCCAACATGTGTTTATTTATTTATTTATTTTTTTGTCGATGAAGTTTTTTTTTTAGGTGATGGAATTGCGTACGACTCTTGAAGCTTATCATCACACGACTCCTTCACTTGAAGCTTATCATCTCATGACTTGAAGCTTATCATCACATGACTCCTTCACTTGAAGCTTATCATCTCATGACTCCTTCACTGTTTGGGACTGGGTAACTAGGACTTTGAATCCTTTTCTAATTAGAAGTGAGAGCCATATATATTGAGAGTCAAATAAACAAACTCTCACAATTAACCTGCACATCAATTCCGGCATCAGAGTGAATATTTGGGTAAGCCTTCTTAAATTTTTTTTTGGGTTCCCTTCGGTCGAAAGCAGTTTCAGAAGCAACGGAAGGATGGTTTATTTGGTGGTGGGATCGCTTTGTTCCACGTTGGATTCCAAATCCTAACATACCGTTCATGGAGTTTTCGTGAAATCGAAGGGCTGCGATTGCACTGTCACGTTCTCTGAATGCAGTATCTCGAGCGGCAAATGCTTCGTCTCGATGTTTGATTGTTGATATTTCGCTCCTGTAGCGCTGCATTTTTTTTCAGTCATTGCCTTATTTAGTTCTTCAATAGCAGCATCCCTCTCAGCAATTATGTGCATCACGATCTTCTTATTATTCATAAACGCAGCATTTGCATCCTTCATTTAGTACTGGGGCATCATAAACGCAGCATTTGCATCCTTCAATTAGTGATTTTCATTCAATTTTTTTTTAATCAACTAATGAAAGCTTCCTCTCTCTTTTTTTGTGTACAGATTTAGTGCTTCTTTTCATTCAGACCTTCAACTTTTCATACCAAAAGATGGTGTCTTTTGCGGATATCAGTACTCATGGTCAACAAAAACTTTCAATATCTGACGGTCGAGATGCATCCGTAATGACATTACACCTACCGGTCTTCAATCCAGTCATTGGCACCTCCTCTTCATGCCAACCTACTACTGCTGGCCCAAATCATCCTTCACGATGGTTCATCGATTCCACGATGGACTTGTTTGATCCTGCCAATGCTACTACCATCTCTTCATCGAGAGCCCTTTTGCTGCGGTCTTCACTCCATTCTGAAGAGCAGTTTACCTTGTTGGGCGATCAGATCGATGCAAAAACAGCTATTTGGAATGCTTCTCTTTCAGATTTCGGCCAACCCACCTTCATTGAGCGATACTGGGAGTGGCTAGAAGATGTACTTGGGCGATATTCAGAAATTCTTTTCTCGGCGAGGATATATGGTGCTGTCTATGCCTCTCTATTCACATATGACCGCGATGAAGACCTCATTCGATCATTTTGCGAGCTTTGGTGTCCTTCCACAAATACGGTTCACACTCCAGACGGAGAGCTATCCATCTCTCTATGTGACATGTATTATATCGGTGGTTTGCCAATTTACGGCAAATTTTATGATGAAGTTGTCCCGTCGGCCCACGACTTAACAAGAAGTAGTGAGAACAACAAGGCTTTTCTTCCGTCTAGCTGCAAGTATCTATTTTCAGCATACTATAGACTTGTTCGTGATAGTGAGTCTCGTCAAGTCACTGCCTCAAATTGGGTCAAGTTTTGGTGCAGACTTGAAAGCCGATATGTAGAAGTTCCTACCAAATACCAAAGAAAAAGAGTCAACAGCCCAACTGGACAAATTAGCAAGCCATTACCACGTACGAAGGAAGAAGAGGGAGCCTTTGATGATTTAGACGTCAAGTCCAACCGAAGAGATGAAACCTATCTAGCTGCCTTCCTTTCTTGTTGGCTTTCTACATTCGTCTTGCCTAATGAAGAGGTGGGCCAAATTCGTCCAAGTGTCTTCAAGGTTGCAAGCATGATGGCATGTGGGGATAAGTTTTCTTTGGCGGTGCCTGTTCTTGCAAGCATATACCGTGGCTTGAAGTGTATTTCTTCGTCAATAACTCCAAATCAATGCGGCGCCATTTTTCCCATTCACTATGTCTATGGATGGCTTGGGAATTACTTTGACGCTTATTTTCCATCTCAGTGCTCCTATCCTGGCGTTCGCATGTCAAGACTTGCTGGCAAGAAGATGGCAAAACACTTTACGATCATAGTGTGATACCCCAGCTAGGCCGTGCTGCCAGCTGTGAGGCCGGCGTCCATGAGATGGAGTCTCAGTGGGACGTTCGGATGGGTGGTCAAGGGTCCCATATCGCTTGGTGGATGTAAGTTCGATAGTACTTATAAGATTATGAACATTTCTTGTACAAGGCCTTTTAAAGCCGTGATGGCGCCAACACCAAATGGAACTTCACAGTTAAGCGTGCTCACTCTGGAGCAATTCAGGGATGGGTGACCTACTGGGAAGTCCATGGGGTTTGGGCGACAAAAGCGGACAGTATTGTACAAGGCGGGAGCGGGTCGTTACAAATGGTATCAGAGCAAACACTCCCACATTAGCCCAGGAGCAGGGCCAGCAAGGCTATCGTAGCATGAATTTCGAAACACATTTCACAAATATTCTCGATCCATAATATCTCAACTATTCAAATCACAGTTCATAAAAAGATATCACATTTAAAATTGCAAGCAGGATATTTTAGTTCTAATTTATATAATTCTTGTACTCACCTTTCCAAAAACAACCGGATTAACCGGGACCTCAACTTAACTTCTAGACGGAGTTGAAGTAGGCGTAGACCTCTCTGAACCTAACAATATAAATTAGAACTAAAATATCCTAAGTGGGGGAGATTGTGATACCCCAGTTAGGCCGTGCTGCCAGCTGTGAGGCCGGCGTCCATGAGATGGAGTCTCAGTGGGACGTTCAGATGGGTGGTCAAGGGTCCCACATCGCTTGGTGGATGTAAGTTCGATAGTACTTATAAGATTATGAACCTTTCTTGTACAAGGCCTTTTAAAGCCGTGATGGCGCCAACACCAAATGGAACTTCACAGTTAAGCGTGCTCACTCTGGAGCAATTCAGGGATGGGTGACCTACTGGGAAGTCCATGGGGTTTGGGCGACAAAAGCGGACAGTATTGTACAAGGCGGGAGCGGGTCGTTACACATAGAGGCTCGCAACCTTCTTAGAAGCATTAAACCATCAGAATTTTCATCATTATCCTTGTTTCAGAGAGATGAGTTGGTTGTGGAGGATAATGGAGTGCAAACACAAGCGTGGACTGACTACATCATCAACCTTCGTTCGAGCTACTTGAATCTTCGCTGCAATGACGAGTACACTGTTGAGCTTTACAACCCTCACAGATTTTCCAGACAGTTCAACTTTTGTCAAGACATTCCAGGAAAACTAGCAAAAGAAGCCTGCCCTACCAACCTAGAAGATGTTGTTCATCTTTGGAAATCTTGCATGAAGTTAGGCACCAACGCAAAATTCAAGATCCCAGTCCGCTCGTACAAACCCCTTGTCACAAAGCGCTATATGGAGTGGTGGATGGCGTATTCAAGTAATTTTGTCAAAAGCAACAGTGAGCCCATTGCGCAGCAAGTGAAGTCCAATCCTCAAGGAAAATTTCGCATAAAGAAGGCCAAAATAGCTGCATCCTCTCCTTCAGAACCTAAAGACGTGACTCATGATGCTGGAGGGAGCACTGCAAAAGCAAGCAAAGCCAAGGGGGCAACCCTACCTTCTGCCACTACTTGTGGAGTTGGAAAGACCAGTGCAAAAGTGGGCAAGGCCAATCAAAGTAAGCCGAGCCGAGCGAAGCCAAATCGAGGGAAGGGTGTAAGCAAAGTTACATCCAAGGGAGTGACAAAAGAAGGCGTGGAGCCACCAATCACCAAGATTTTTTTGAAGACTCCAAAAGTAGCCTCCACCATTGTTAAAAATCCAATCAACATGAATGAAAGAAATAAGAGGAGTCTTATAAGTTGTGATGGGGACAGCAGCTCTAGCAATGATTATCACTGGAACCGCTTGAAGAAGAAAACCAAGGTCTCTGATTTGGAGAACATTGACCTTGATGTAGAAGACGTCATTAAAGACATGCCTCTTACTAACATGACTTTGGAGAACTTTGGAGACAAAGTAAGTCCAAACATTTATTCCTTATGTGCTTTTTTTATTCTTTTTGAATTCTGATGGTGATTTTGTACTAAACTCTTCCTTGTTGTGCAGTTGAAATTCAACACTGCGGACCTTGAGGGCGACTTATATAGCAGTGGAGCTTCAATAGATGGTCCGATTCTTTTGGATTGCTTACTGGAGGGCCATCCAATGATAAAACATTCCAACAAGTTGTTCATGAAGAAATTCGAAATTCACCTACCATGGCCATGAAAGAATTACGACAGCCTTTAGTGACACCATCATCCCTAGCGCCTTCTATTGTTTCGATGTTTCAAGGGGAGGAGTTCATTTTTTCCTGCCAGCGTGATTACGTCTTGATGTTATGGTCCAAACTTTCAAGCAAAATTGGCAAGTCCCGCTTAGATCATATCAATGCCATTGAAGATGAGGCTGGCATGATTCTTGAGGAAATGAGCAAAATGAATAAGATAGATACATCCCTGTTGCGAGACAGACTTGAGAGCTTCTTCAAGAATGTTCAAGCATATAACTCTGTCCGTTCTTCTTCTATAGATAAAGTATGTGAAGAGAAGCAAGCCCGTCAACTTGCAGAAGCATCTCGACGTCTGTCTAGTGCAGAAATAAAGGAAGGCAAGGCAGTCAATGAAATTCAGCTCCATCAACAAAATCTTGCAAATCTTGAGGTGAGAGAGGCTCAATTGAAGAAAGAAAGAGAGGAAATAGAAGCAGTCCTTGTTGAGAAGGAAGAAGAACTATCCAAGTTGCAAGTTAATATCTCTAGCTTTAAGGATGAGGTTTCAACCATTAAAAAGGCTCAAGTACAGAGTGATGCAGACCTTGAGTGCTTACAGAAGATGAAGGAAACGCTAGAAGAAAGTCAGAAAGAATTGATAGGCTTCAAATTTTTTCCTTAGTAGTTGTTTGTTTAGTTTCAAGCTATCAGTTAGAATTTTTTTTTATTTCGCATGTCTCCTTTTCTGAACAATCATTTACCTCACAGGGAAGATGATTTTTTTTTTTATGATGAATAAATTCAGCATATTTGTCTACTTATTCTTTGCAGAATACAGCAACACAATTAGTGATGAATAAAATCCAACATATTTGTCTATTTATTCTTTGGGGAATAAAATAAACAATTTTTTTTATATGACTGTGCTTAAAATAAGACCGCAAGCTGCCTACATACCCAAAATGGGATCAAGTCAAATGTAGTTCAATGAAGATTTTTTTTTTGGATGACTGGGCTTGAAATTCAAGCTGCCTACATACCCAAAATGGGATCAAGTCAAATGTAGTTCAATGAAGATTTTTTTTTTTTGGATGACTGGGCTTGAAATTCAAGCTGCCTACATACCCAAAATGGGATCAAGTCAAATGTAGTTCAATTTTTTTATTTGTTTTGATTTGCCGTCCACAGTTTAGACTCGTGCAAGCTAGGAGTAACATGCAGTTTAGGCTCGTGCGTCATGGAGTAAGCTTGTTCTTCAAAGGTAGAAGCGTTTCAGGAATCTTCCATTAATGGGGCCAACTCTTAAGCCATCTTCAGCGACCAATTTGTAAGCACCACTTGAGTAAACTTCTTGTACCACATATGGTCCATCCCACTTGGAAGTGAATTTGCCCCCAATTCGGTGAGTGGTAACAATAGGTCTTCGCACAGCGAGAACCAAATCCCCTTTTTGGAAAGAACGAAGGCGAACCTTTTTGTTGAATGATTTTGACATGCGAGCTTGGTAACACTCAAGACGTTGTTGTGCTTCCAACCTCTTCTCATCAAGTGCCTCTAATTCTTCAAGGCGTAGGCGAGCATTTTCTTCATGAGTGAGATCTTCTTGAATGGCGATTCTTAGCGATGGGATTTGGCGTTCGAGGGGTAGAACAGCTTCCACACCATACACTAGCGAATATGGAGTAGCTTGCGTAGGAGTTCGGTATGTGGTTCGGTACGCCCAAAGAGCTTCTTCCATTCTTTCAGGCCAATCCCTCTTTGATTTGGCAACCACCTTCTTCAATAAATTTCCAAGAGTTTTGTTGAATGCTTCCGCAAGACCATTTGCAGGTGGATTGTACATAGAAGATGTATGTTGCTTGAGCTGAAATTTTTGACAAAGTTTACTCATCGCACTATTGTAGAAAGGCTTTCCATTGTCAGTGATGATGTAGCGCGGTACCCCAAATCTAAAAATGAGGTTGCTTTGAATGAATTTGACAACATCTTCTTTCTTTACTTCTTTTAATGGAATAGCCTCGGCCCACTTGGAGAAATAATCTGTTGCAGCCAAGATGTACAAATAGCCACCAGACGATTTTGGCAGAGGTCCAACAATATCCAGCCCCCATGCATCAAAAGGCCAGGAAGCGATAGTAGGATGGAGCGGCTCTGGCGGTTGATGTATAAGGTTGGCGTAGAATTGACAAGCTTGACATCTCTTGGTGTACTCCATACAATCCTTAACCATAGTAAGCCAATAGTACCCCATTCTTTTGATTCGAAAATGGAGTTTGGGTCCTGATTGATGGGCACCTGATATCCCAGAATGAGCTTCTTCTAAAGCTTTCTTGGCTTCACTTTCACCTAAGCAACGAAGAAATAACCCTTCAAAAGACCTGCGATAAAGTGTATCTTTATAGTAGATGAAACGGGAGGCACGACGCTTCACATCAGTTCTTCTATGCGGATCGTCAGGCAATGTCCCATGTTGTAGGTAATCAACAATTGGTTGACGCCAATCTTCTGTTTCAATCTCGAATACTGAAATGGCATTCACTTCCCCTTCACCATTAATTTCATCATCAAAGATCGGAGGTATGACCCAACTTCGACATAAAGGAACGTGCGTCTCTTGATGAGGTAAAGCAAGATTGGAAGCGAGCTTTGCAAGTGCATCTGCCTGCTTGTTTTCACCTCTCGGCACGTGTTCTAAAGTGACTCCGCCAAGCCATGCGATCAAGCGACGTGCATAGTTATTGAATGGAATAAGTTCAAGCTTCCTCACTTCATAGATATCAAGGAGTTGGTTAATTACTAGCTGTGAATCTCCATATACCTTGAGTTGTAAGTGTTTTGCTTCAATGGCCATTTCCAGTCCGAGTATAAGAGCTTGGTACTCAGCCTCGTTATTTGAACAATTTTGTATGAGAGTGAAAGCGTACGGTAAGACGTCTCCCTCTGGAGTAATGAATACAACACCAGCGCCTGCACCACTACGATGAGATGCGCCATCAAAGTACATGGTCCATGGAGGACGTACTTCTATAATCATGACATCTTCATCTGGCAATTCATCGGATAACTCCCATTCGGCAGGTATAGGATGGTCTGCTAAGAAGTTGGCCAAAGCTTGCCCTTTCACTGCTTTTTGAGACACATAGATGATCTCAAATTCTTGAAAAAGAAGTGACCACCTCGCCAAACGATCAGACAAGACTGGCTTTGTCATGATGTATTTGACTGGGTTGGCTTTGGAAATGAGATGAACAGTGTGAGCTTGAAAATAATGCCGTAGCTTCTGAATTGCAAAGACAAGGGCTAGGCACATTTTCTCGATTGCGGAATAGTTCAACTCATGAGGCAACATCATCCTACTCAAGTAATATAGAGCGCTTTCCTTCCCTTTATCATTCTCTTGAGCAAGTAGAGCTCCAATAGAGCGCTCTTGCGCCGCGGTGTAAAGGATTAGCGGTCGTCCCGGTATAGGGGCAGTCAAAACTGGAGGTTTCATCAAATATGACTTGATGCTTTTGAAAGCATTGCTGCAAGCTTCATCCCATTCAAAAGGAGTCGTTTTCTTCATGAGGCGACTAAATGGTTGACAACGACTAGCCAAGTTTGATATGAACCGACGAAGGTAAGCCAATCGCCCTTGAAGACTCTTCAACTCATGAATATTTCAGGGTTCAGGCATCTTCATGATAGCATCAATTTTAGATTGATCAATTTCTATGCCACGGTGGCGCACGAGAAAACCAAGAAATTTTCCAGATGTAACTCCAAATGCGCACTTCAATGGATTCATCTTAAGTTGATATCGCCGTAATCGTTCAAACACTTGCCTGAAATCTTGAAGATGATCGGCTCGTTTCTTTGTCTTTACGACTAAGTCATCAACATAACACTCAACATTTTTGTGGAGTATATCATCAAAAATCTTTTGCATTGCCCTTTGGTATGTGGCGCCTGCGTTTTTCAAGCCGAAAGGCATAACTTTGTAGCAGTAGATACCTTTTGGGGTATGGAATGCTGTAAGTTCTTCATCTCGTGGGGCCATACGAATTTGATTGTATCCCGATGAACCATCCATGAATGATAGGACCTCGTGTCCTGTGGTGGCATCAACCATGAGTTCAGTTATAGGAAGTGGAAAATCATCTTTCGGACAAGCGTTGTTCAAGTCACGAAAGTCAACACAGACTCGGATTTGCCCATTCTTTTTTTTCACTGGGACAATACTTGAAATCCAAGTAGGATACTTGACTTCTCGGATGAATCCAGCTTCAATGAGTTTATTGACCTCTACTTCAATTTTAGGAACTAAATCTGGTCGAAAGCGTCGTTGAGATTGCTTGACAGCGCGAGCACCATGTTTTACAGCTAAATGATGAACGGCGACTTTTGGATCTAACCCTGGCATCTCCCTGTAGTTCCAAGCAAAAATATCTTTATTTTCTTGTAGAAGCTCAATGTAATCTTTCTCTTCTTCAGCATTGAGCAAAGCACTGATGTAGGTTGGTCGTGGATCATCTTCAGTCCCTAGATTGATCTCTTTTAGATCATCAACAGTGGACTTTACTCCTTCTTCTAACTCTGGCGGAGCATCTTCAGCATCTTCCTCCATTTGAACTTCATTACAAGAAGCTGTGATGTGGTATGAAGAAGTGAGACACTCGTCATCAAAACACTCATCCAGTTCCTTAGAAGGACTCTTAGTTATTACCACAGTTTGTCGTCTCACTTTCAATGTCTCATCATTGGCTTTCACGACAAGAGTAGTACGACGCTTCATGCGAGAAGGCACTGTACTCTTCAACCTATTATCATCCTCTGACAGGAGATCATTCCTTTGCTTTGAGCCTTTTCCAATGGGAGTACTTGAAACACTCAATCGACTACGGGCAGACTTGCGAGGGACACTTGGCGAGGATACCTCAGCTCGTATGCTTGACTTGCTTTGGATAAATTGGCGCAAATCAGATGGTGTAGACCCTTGCTTTGACAGCCCTAATCTACTTCGGATAGATCTTCTCTGAGTGGATGTTGAGGTAACTTCATTTTGGAATGTCAATCGATCAAAGACAGACCCATGTGACTTTGGAGTGCTTAAGCGGTCAAAGACAGATGTCTTTGATGTCATTGATGAAGGATCTTCCTCCACTGTTATGTAGTTGTTGTTTGACTTCTTTACAAAAATACGAGCAGGAGTTGGTGCGGTGTATCCAAGGCCTGCTTGGGAGTCTTTGATGGCATACCCTTTCTGCTTGAGCATTTTTTGAGTTGAATTAAGACCATGTACCTCTTCGCCAGTTACTTTGGGCAAGAGTTTTCCCAGTGTGGTTGAATCCTTAGGACTATGCCCAGCTTTTGCGAAAAGTTTATAGGCATTAGGATCGAAGCCGCCGGTCTGTTTTGAAGGCAAATTATCACATTCTATATTTGGACTTTCTGTTGCTCGAACGAAGTACTGGTATGCTTCCAACATTGGATTTTAGCTTTTCTTCAATTTTGCCATATAACGAAGTACTGGTATGCTTTTCTTTTCTGGCAAACCTTCCACATGATGGTTATCCTTCTCTTTCTGCTTCTCGCTAGTGAGAACACTCTTCTTGCCAATTTGAAGGTCATTGGCCCTTAAAAACTTGTAGCTTGATGAAGAAACCATTGGCTCTAATTCTGCCAACACGGTGTTTGCCAAGTAGAATTTTACGTCGGCAAAGTGGGATTCTGTTTCGCTAAATGGTTTGTCATCAGCTACGACTCTTTTTATCATGCCATCTCGACAGTACTCGAAGCATTGGTGGAGGGTTGATGGGATGATGCCATTTTCATGAAGCCATGGTCGCCCTAACAATACATTGTATGAGGTTTTGGCATCAATCAAGTGAAACAATGCACTTGATGTCATATCATCCATGAGTAAGTCCAAGTGAATTACACCAATGGCTTTTTGCCCCCCTTGATTAAACCCTTGGATCATAAGACGACTAGGTGAGAGCTCATCTATTGTGATACCAAGTTGCTTCATAGTACGGAGTGGCAAGATGTTGACGGCAGATCCTCCATCCAGAAGCATTCTATTAACCCTTTGTTCGCATGTATATCCAGTGACGAAGAGCGGGCGATTATGTGGTGTCGAACCAAACAGCATGTCTTCCTCAGAGAATGTAATAGTTCCCATGCAAACAGTGCAGTTATTTGCACAAGATTGAGAGTCAGGCTTGATGGGAGTGTGTTTAGATGCTAGAGGTGATTCAAGCTTTGGATCCTCAAATTCTTCGACATTTACCATGTTGCATGAAGTTACAAGGCAATCAACATTGCGAATTGACTCGGGCAAGAAATCCAAAAGGGTAATTGGAGTACGGGGCCATTGGACATACAAATTCTTTGACGATTCTGAAGCCTTTTTATGCATTTTCTTCTTCCTTTGCCTACTTGTAGTGGTTTTCCTTGAACTTTTCTTTGGTAGTGGGATTTGAGCATATTTTGCACTCGATGTTCGTTTTTTCTTCCGAGTGACAAGAATCCATCCTCCATTATTAGTGTCGTCTACGTTGGCACAAGTATTACCCCCAAATAATGGTTCAGTGGAAAGGCATGACACCATTATTTCAATTGGATCTAATGACCCAAATTGAATCTTCACACTCTGTGATCCTTCAATTTGCTAAGTTTCCTCTAGTAGAGTAACTCCAGCTTGATTAGCAGTTGCAATTTCCTTTTCCTCTTCCAAAATAATCTTTCCTTGACTAGCTAAATCCACAATCTTTTCCTTCAACACGAAGCATCGTTGAGTTGGGTGGCTAACCAAGCGGTGGTATTTACAGTAATTTGGATCGTTAATCTTGTTAGCCTCTTCAGGTCGCTTCATTTCTGGTAGGTCAATGAGTTTCAGATCCAGTAGTTGGTTAAGCATCATGGGGACTTCTTGATCGGGAAATGGATACTCCTTTTCTTGCATCTCCTTCAGAGTTAACCTTCTATTGTCCCTCTCTTGACGAGGAACAAACTTTTCTGCTTCTTTCTCCTTGGGCTTAGTGGAGATCGTGACTGGTGCGACCCTTACAACCATGGACTCCTTTTTGTCTACTTTGATTGGAAATTTTCCCCCTTTGCGCATGTCTGGCTTGTTTCCAGCGCTACGGGAATCTGGCGTTGGTAGACCTCGACTTCCATTTGCTGCAATACTAAGTTCCATGTCATGGGCTCGAGTAGCTAATTCCTCAAAGGTTTTGGGCAGGATCCCTTGCAAAATATACTGTAGCCCCCATTGCATGCCTTTTATACACATCTCAATCGCAGAGGTTTCAGATAATATATCTTTGCAGTTCAAACTTAGATGTCTCCATCTGTTGATGTAGTCAATAACAGGTTCATCCTTCCATTGGTGAGCACTGGTAAGCTCTACCATACTAACAGTACGACGAGTGCTATAGAATCGATTGAGAAACTCTTGCTCCAGTTGCTCCCAATTATTAAGCATGCCAGGCTCAAGGTCACAATACCAATCGAAAGCATTTCCTTTGAGTGTGCGAACGAACTATTTGACAAGAAGATCTCCATCGGTTCCAGCATTATTGCATGTTTCGACGAAGTGGGCGATATGTTGTTTTGGATTACCCTTGCCATCAAATTGTTGAAACTTTGGTGGTTGGTAACCAACGGGCATTTTCAAATGGTCAATCCTTCGAGAGTAAGGCTTGGAATAAATGGCAGAGGACTTTGGTATCTCCTCGTGCCTATGCTTGATGGTGCCTAAGATGAAGTCTTTTAGTTGATCGATTGGAATTGAGCCATCTGGAGAAATGAACAAATCGTTAAGAGTCTCTTTTCCTTTGTTGGCGGTCTCGTGACTTGAGTTTCCCATGTTTTCTATCTTGTTTTTTAGAGATAGAATTTCATGGTCGCGATCCTCCAATGATTTTGTCAATCCTTCAACATTTTTTATCAACAGAGCAACTTGTTCTTCTAGGGTGAGTGCGTTCGTCATCATGACTGGCATGGCAGAAGAGTTACGAGGCCCAGTGAAAGCATCAAATACATTGAGCTGCAACTGGGGAGTATGTCGAGAAAAAATAGAGTCAGAGCTACTTGAATCGTCTTCTACTTCTGGATTCTCATGAACTTGCAAAGCTGATTCCTGGGATATAGAAGGATGTGATGAGGGCTTTTCTGTGTTGGCAGCAATGTCCTTGTTAGCCTCCGAGGCATGAGTGTCATCTTGTCCTTCTGGCGAGCCTAGCTGAGTTGGCAATGTCTTTGATGAATCAGCACCAACAATAGAAGTCGGTTTGGGCGGCAACATGACTTGTGTGGTAGCTTTGGTTACAGCCTTTGTCTTGCTTCGAGTCATTGGACCGGCGCTATGAGCGTAAGATTCAGAGCTAGTCTTTCTAGCAGTTGAAGATGTGGAGCTTCCTGGAGCAACTTGAGGAGCTTTTGAACTATCGTTCTTAGAAGCCATTGAGAGAGTTATTTTTTTTCGAAGAGAAGAGATGAGAGGCAAAGATGGTCCCACCGGGCGTGCCAAAAATTTGTAACCACAAATTTCGAGTCTAAAATCGGAGACAGAAAGATGAAGAACAAAATTAATTTTATCAATTTATAGAAAATAATAGGATTACAATCTCTGATGTATTTTCTAATCACAGAAAATAAATCCTCTGATGCTTCTCTTCAAATGCTGAATCGAGGGCTTTGAAAGCTTAATCTCGAATTAGGCGGCGGACTTTTCTCCAAGTTCGGCGGAGAAGATGACGGTTGGATTTGACTGTTCTTCAGGGCTTTGAAGCTTTGATTTGAAGAGGTGTCTGATTTGATGTAGACGTGGGATGGTTGGATTTGACTGTTCTTCAGGGCTTTGAAGCTTTGATTTGAAGAGGTGTCTGATTTGATGTAGACTTGGGACGGTTGGATTTGACTATTCTTCATGGCTTTCAAGCTTTGATTTGAAGAGGCGTCTGATTTGATGTAGACTTGGGACGGTTGGATTTGACTGTTCTTCAGGGCTTTGAAGCTTTGATTTGAAGAGGCGTCTGATTTGATGTAGACTTGAAGAATTCTGAAGGGCCTTCGCAGCTTTAATCTTCAGAGCTCTTTGGAAGCTTGTGAGATGAATCGGCGTTTTTTGAAATACGATGGAGGCCACCTCTATTTATAGGGCATGTGGGATGAAGAGTTTGGAACAATTCAAACTCTCTTATATTTATCTCTTAATTATCTCTTGATGAAGAGTTTGGAACAATTCAAACTCTCTTACGTTTATCTCTTAATTATCTCTTAATTATCTTAAACAAGACAATCACTATTTCATAATTATCCTTTATTTATTCATTTATGAAGAATAATTATACATATAATTTTTGCCAAATGGCTTAATTTGATTGGCCGAGTTTGACAAATAGAAAATTGCATCATTTTAACACGTGGCATCATATGATTGGACCATCCGTATAGTTTTGACTTTTGACCTATAGACACTTGGCAATATTTGATTGGCCAAATATTGTGCCCTATTTATTAGGCCTTGAATACGTGGCAACTTGTGAGAGGCCGAAAATTTATAGGCCTACAGACGTGTCGGACGAAACGCGTATAATCTATTTTGGAATTTCACGTAGACGTTTAGTGAGTTCGGTATCGAAATTCGAGAACACGCACGAAAGATCGCAAGCAAGTTTCGACGCGGCGAGCGTTTCGGTAAAAACACGACTTTGTTGCCCGTAGTACGTTCCGGACCAAACGCGAATGATCTATTTTGGCATTTCACGCAGAACCGGACGTTCGGTAAGTTCGGGATCGAAATTCGAGACTGTGCGCGAAAGATCGCAACTTTCAACGTGGGGGGAATTTCGGTAAAAACACAAATTTCCCACCCGGAGGACGTGTCGGACGAATCGCGTATGATCTATTTTGAATTTCATGCATAACTAGACGTTCAGTGAGTTCAGTATCGAAATTCGAAAAGACGCCCGATAGATCGCAAGCAACTTTCTACGCGGCGAGCGTTTCGGTAAAAACACGACTTTCCTGCCCGTACGACGTTCCGGACCAAACGTGAATGATTTATTTTGGCATTTCACGCAAAACCGGACGTTCGGTGACTTCGGGATCGAAATTCGAGACCGTGCCCGAAAGATCCCAACTTTCAACGCGGGGGGCATTTCGGTAAAAACACGACTTTCCCACCCGGAGGACGTGTCGGACGAAACGTGTATAATCTATTTTGGAATTTCACGTAGACGTTCAGTGAGTTCGGTATCGAAATTCGAGAACACGCCCGAAAGATCGCAAGCAAGTTTCGACGCGGCGAGCGTTTCGGTAAAAACAGGACTTTCCTGCCCGTAGGACGTTCCGGACCAAACGCGAATGATCTATTTTGGCATTTCGCGCAGAACTAGGCGTTCGGTGAGTTCGGTGTCGAAATTCGAGACCGTGCCCGAAGGATCACAACTTTCGACGCGGGGGTGTTTCGGTAAAAACACGACTTTCCCACCCGGAGGACCTGTCGGACGAAACGCGTATGATCTATTTTGGAATTTCACGCAGAACTAGACAATCAGTGAGTTCAGTATCGAAATTCGAGAACACGCCCGAAAGATCGCAAGCAAGTTTCGACGCGGCGAGCGTTTCAGTAAAAACACGACTTTCCTGCCCGTAGGATGTTCCGGACCAAATGCGAATAATCTATCTTGGCATTTTGCGCAGACCCGGATGTTCGGTGAGTTCAGGATCGAAATTCGAGACCGTGCCCGAAAGATACCAACTTTTGACGCGGGGGGCGTTTCGGTAAAAACACGACTTTCCCACTCGGAGGACGTGTCGGACGAAACGCGTATGTTCTATTTTGGAATTTCACGGAGACCTAGACGCTTCAGTGAGTCGGTATCGAAATTCGAGAACACGCCCGATAGATCGCAAGCAACTTTCTACGAGGCGAGCGTTTCGGTAAAAACACGACTTTCCTGCCCGTAGGTCGTTCCGAACCAAATGCGAATGATCTATTTTGGAATTTCGCGCAGAACCGGACATTCGGTGAGTTCGGAATTGAAATTCGAGACCGTATCCGAAAGATCCCAACTGTCGACGCGGGGGGCATTTCGGTAAAAACACAACTTTCCCACCCGGAGGACGTGTCGAACGAAACGCGTATAATCTATTTTGGAATTTCACGTAGACGTTCATTGAGTTCAGTATCGAAATTCGAGAACATGCCCGAAAGATCGCAAGCAACTTTCGACGCGGCGAGCGTTTCAGTAAAAACACGACTTTCCTGCCCGTTGGACGTTCCGGACCAAAAGCGAATGATCTATTTTGGCATTTCGCGCAGACCGGATGTTCAATGAGTTCGGGATTGAAATTCGAGACCGTGCCCGAAAGATCCCAACTTTCGACGCGGGGGGCGTTTCGGTAAAAACATGACTTTCGCACCCGGAGGACGTGTCGGATGAAACTCGTATGATCTATTTCGAAATTGCACGCAGAACTAGACGTTCAGAGAGTTCGGTATCGAAATTCGAGAACACGCCCGAAGGATCGCAAGCAACTTTCGACGCGGCGAGCGTTTAGGTAAAAACACGACTTTCCTGTCCGTAGGACGTTCCGGACCAAACGCGAATGATCCATTTTGGGATTTCGCGCCAAATCGGACTTTCGGTGAGTTCGGTATCAAATTGCAGACCGGGCTCGAAAGATCGCAACTTTCGACCGGGGGGGGCGTTTTGGTAAAAACACGACTTTCCCACCCGGAGGACGTGTCGGACGAAACCCGTATCATATATTTTGGAATTTCAAGCAGAACTAGACGTTCATGGAGTTCGGTATCGAAATTCGAGAACTCGCCCGAAAGATTGCAAGCAACTTTTGACGCGGCGAGCATTGCGGTAAAAACACGACTTTCGTGCCCGTAGGACGTTCTGGACCAAACACGAATGATCTATTTTGGCATTTCGCGCAGAACCGGAGTTCGGTGAGTTCGGTATCGAAATTCGAGCCCTGCCCGAAAGATCCAAACTTTCGACGCGGGGGCATTTCGGTAAAAACACGACTTTTCCTCCCGGAGGACGTGTCGGACGAAACGCGTATGATCTATTTTGGAATTTCACGCAGAACTAGACGTTCAGTGAGTTCAATATCGAAATTCGAGAACACGCCCGAAAGATCACAAGCAACTTTCGACGCGGCGAGCGTTTCGGTAAAAACATGACTTTCCTTCCCGTAGGACGTTCCGGACCAAACACGAATGATCTATTTTGGCATTTCGCGCATAACCGGACGTTCGGTGAGTTCGGTGTCGAAATTCGACACCGTGCCCGAAAGATCGCAAGTTTCGACGCGGCGGGCGTTTCGGTAAAAACATGACTTTCCCACCCGGAGGACGTGTCGGACGAAACCCGTATGATCTATTTTCGAATTTCATGCAGAACTTGATGTTCAGTGAGTTCGGTATCGAAATTCGAGAATACGCCCGAAAGATTGCAAGCAACTTTCGACGAGGCGAGCGTTTCGGTAAAAACACAACTTTCTTGCCCGTTGGACATTCCGGACCAAACGCGAATGATCTATTTAGGCATTTCGTGCAGAATCGGACGTTCGGTGACTTCGGGATCGAAATTCGAGACCGTGCCCAAAAGATCCCAACTTTCGACGCGGGTGGCATTTCGGTAAAAACACGACTTTCCCACCCAGAGGACGTGTCGGACGAAACGCGTATGATCTATTTTGGAATTTCACGCAGAACTCGACGTTCATGGAGTTCGGTATCGAAATTCGAAAACACGCCCGAAAGATCGCAAGCAACTTTTGACGCGGCGAGCGTTTTGGTAAAAACACAACTTTCCCCCCTGGAGGACGTTTCAGATGAAACGCGTTTGATCTATTTTGGAATTTCACGCAGAACTAGACGTTCAATGAGTTCGGTATCAAAATTCGAGAACACGCCCGGAAGATCGCAAGCAACTTTCGACGCGGCGAGCGTTTCGGTAAGAACACGACTTTCCTGCCCGTAGGACGTTCCGAACCAAATGCGAATGATCTATTTTGGCATTTCGCGTAGAACCGGACGTTCGGTGAGTTTGGGATTTAAATTCGAGACCGTGCCCGAAAGATCCCAACTTTCGACGCGGGGGGCGTTTCGGTGAAAACACGACTTTTCCACCCGGAGGACGTGTTGGACCAAACGCGTGTGATCTACTTCGAATTTCATGCAGAACTTGATGTTCAGTGAGTTCGGTATCGAAATTCGAGAACACGCCCGAAAGATCGCAAGCAACTTTCTACGTGGCGAGCGTTTAGGTAAAAACACGACTTTCCTGCCCGTCGGACGTTCTGGACCAAACACGAATGATCTATTTTGGCATTTCACGCAGAACTGGACGTTCGGTGAGTTCGGGATCGAAATTCGAGACCGTGCCCGAAAGATCCCAACTTTCGACGCGGGGGGCATTTCGATAAAAACACGACTTTCCCACCCGGAGGACGTGTCGGACGAAACGCGTATGATCTATTTTGGAATTTCACGCAGAACTAGACGTTTTGTGAGTTTAGTATCGAAATTCAAGAACACGCCCGAAAGATCGCGAGCAACTTTCGACGCGGCGAGCGTTTCGGTAAAAACACGACTTTCCTGTCCCTGGGACGTGCCGGATCAAACGTGAATGATCTATTTTGGCATTTCATGAAGAACCGGGCGTTCGGTGAGTTCGGGATCGAAATTCGAGACCGTGCCCGAAAGATAGCAACTTTCAACGCGGGGGGCGTTTCGGTAAAAATACGACTTTCCCACCCGGAGGACATTTTGGACGAAACGTTTATGATCTATTTTTGAATTTCACGCAAAACTAGACGTTCAATGAGTTCGGTGTCGAAATTCGGGAACACGTTAGAAAGATCGCAAGCAACTTTCGACGCGGGGAGCGTTTCGATAAAAAACCGACTTTGCTGCCCGTAGGACGTTCTGGACCAAACGCGAATGATCCATTTTGGGATTTCGCACCGAACCGGACGGTCAGTGAGTTCGGTATCAAAATTCGAGACCGTGCCCGAAAGATCGCAACTTTTGATGCGGGGGGCGTTTCGATAAAAACACGACTTTTCCACCCGGAGGGCGTTTCGGACGAAACGCGTATGATCTATTTTTGAATTTCACGCAGAACTAGACGTTCATTGAGTTCAGTATCGACATTCGAGAACACGCCCAAAAGATCGCAAGCGACTTTCGACACGGGTAGCATTTCGATAAAAACACGACATTCCTGCCCGTAGGACGTCCGGACCAAACGCGAATGATCCATGTTGGGATTTCGCACAGAACCGGACGTTCGGTGAGTTCGGTATCAAAATCCGAGACCGTGGCCGAAAGATCGCAACTTTCGACGCGGGGGCATTTCGGTAAAAACACGACCTTCCCACCCGGAGAATGTTTCAGACGAAACGCGTATGATCTATTTTTGAATTTCACGCAGAACTAGACGTTCAGTAAGTTTGGTTTCGAAATTCGAGAACACGCTCGAAAGATCGCAAGCAACTTTCGGTAAAAACACGAGTTTCCTGCCCGTAGGACGTTCCGGACCAAACGCGAATGATCCATTTTGGGATTTAGCACAGAACCGGACGTTGGTGAGTTTGGTATCGAAATTCGAGATCGTGCCCGAAAGATCGCAACTTTCAACGCGGGGGGCCTTTCGGTAAAAACACGATTTTCCCACCCGGAGGACGTTTCGGACGAAATGCATATGATCTATTTTTGAATTTCACGCAGAACTAGACGTTCATTGAGTTCGGTATCGACATTCGAGAACACGCCCGAAAGATCGCACGCAACTTTCGATGCGGGGAGCGTTTCGGTAAAAAAATGACTTTCCTGCCCGTAGGATGTTCCGGACGAAACGCGAATGATCCATGTTGGGATTTCGTGCAGAACCGGATGTTCGGTGAGTTGGGTATCGAAATTCGAGACCGTGCAACTCTTGCAACTCAACTGGAGCCATTCGATAGGGTGCCATGGAGATGGGTGTTGTTCCTGGTTGTAGTCCAATGGTGAAGTCTAACTCCCACTTTGGCAGCAATCCCAGTAATTCCTTTGGAAAGGCATCAACAAACTCACATACCACTCTCAATAGAAATAGTTCCTTCCAATTAGTCTCTCCTAGCTTTAGACTTGCCAACCATCCCACAATTGGTTGTGCCATTTAGATTAAGACGTAGAAGTCAGATCTTGCTTATCCCTTTAAACTTAAGGTTGGTTTCGTCAAATAGGTAAGCAGTCACTATCTTCTGTTGATAATCGATCACAGCTTGATGAGCTGACAACCAATCTATTTCCAAAATGATGTTAAAATCAAACATTTCTATGACTCGTAAGTCACATGTCATTCGAAGCCCGAATATCTCGAGATCACAATTCCAACAAATTCTACCCACCATTACCAATCCTCCTAATGGTGACATGACAAACATAGTAGTGTTCATACCCTCGATTTCTAATCCCAAAGTTTGTGCACAAACAGTGGATATAAAGGAGTAAGAATTAGCCAAATCGAATAAAGCTTGTACACAAGTACTGTATAAAATGAGGGTACCTTGGATGATGGTAGGATCGTACTTCTCCTCCTGTCCCTACAAAGTAAAGACTCTTCCTCCTGAGGCCTGCTTCTGATTGCCTCCCTTGCCTGCCTCGACATTCTGGCCTGTCCGAGGCTACCAATTACGCTGCCTAGTCTGTCAAGGATGTACCCCCATTGCCTCCCAGCCTTACCTGCTGAGTCTAAGCTGTGGACAATCCCATCTCATGTGGCCCTTCTAATTGCAGTTGAAATAAGTAATGTTTGCCACATTACGAGTCGATCCCTGATACTGCCCCTATATACCCACCTGCTGTGGAGTCCTAAATTGACCGGTTGAACCAATCCTCTATCGTTGCTGTTGAGGCTAACTGTAGGGCTTGTTCTGAACAAAGCCCCTGTTATTCCCACTGCTCTAGACAAGTCCTCTTGACCCCTATCCTATCGCCTTCCTCCTCTATTCCCGGTGCTGACAAGAATCTAATGCCTCACGCTCAAGAATCAACGCATTGCTCACAACCAGTGCATAAAAGACATCCCACTGGGACATATCACTCTTCTAGATGATCGAACTTAACCCCCACTCAAAACGACATGTTCTGGCCTCATTTGTAGGCACAATCATAGTGGCATGTTTTGACAGATCCTCAAATCGGGTGGCATACTGGGTGACGCTCATTGACCCCTACTTCAGATCCATGAATTCCTACAACATGGCTTGCTTGACCGAGGTAGGAAAGTACTTGCCCAAAAATAACTCCTTACACTTGGCCCAAGACAAAGCTTCCACGTTATGAGTGGTCTGAACGATATCCCGCTAGTAATCCGCTTCATCATACATTTGGTGGGCCGCCAAGGCAACTTTGTCCCCATCCCTTGAAATTTCCATCATTCTGAAAAGCTTCTCCATATGCTTCAGCCATACCTTGACTGTCATAGAATTGAGCTCCCCAATGAACACTGGTTGCTCTATCTCCCAAACTCTATGAGCAACAAAGCCTGGGTCATTGGCGCACAAGGTATAGGGTTTGGTGCTGGATGATACTGGGACACCTGTGGCGGTGGCATATGGGGTGGGGGGGACCCTGTGGCAGAGGTGGTATAGCTTGGGCTGCTCTAAATTCCTGAAGAAGCTGGGCAACCTGCTATCGCGCAAGTAGCACATTGGGTAAGATGCCCGTAGGCATAAGAGCCGTCGGTCGCACATTGTTGGCATTCTTAACATCTGCTCGAGCCTCATTATCGACTCCACCTCCATTGCCATGAATACCATTGATATCATCCTGAGAAGCCATTCTGTAATTCTAAGTTCAAGTTTAAAGGAGTAGATTTATTAGTTTTAACAGTTTAGACAAATTTTTCCAAATAATAATAGATGAGAGTACAGTAATAAAATCGGAAATAAGACTGAGTTTTATTATAAATCATGTATTTACAACGATGCAGTACAAATGAAAGATATAAAGAATACAGAAATAAATCAACAACTGCCCTTTCCCTATATTAGTTGTCTCACCGAATAACACTTATTCTACCTACTCTCAACACTCAAGATTTCCTCAAAAAAGCTCTGGGTACTTGTCGTGCATCTGCCACTCTTCCTCCTAAGTCACCTCCTCTCGACCATAGCAACACCAGCTACTCTGCAATAGCTGCCTCGTTGATCCCGTAATAATGGGTCGCAATCTCCGTGATGGCGAAGGGAACCTCAATATCGACCTCTAGGTCCACAATGTCTATATCGCCATGCAGAGACACAATCTTCCCTTCCTCATGTGGCCTCTCGGCCTAACACTAGTGGGCTAGAACCATCGTCCCTACAAAGTGCTCGAAATTGTCTGGTACATCACGCGATAATGCCAGATCAAACGGTTGAAGATGGAAATCGGCCCAAGATAATAAGGAGCCGAGATAGCCTTGAAACTACATCGGACCAAAGGTGCGATCGTAGTGTATACCATAGTGCCGGGCTAGTATATCGGATCCTGATTCCACAGGTGCTAACCGTGGTAACCGTGGTTCTCCATAACAAGTCGTGGTGCGGGTGGTGAAAGCGGATGTACTAACTCCTCGCCCATATCCAATCGTACAATAGCGCTATTAAACTCGTGGTTGGCCATCTAAAATAAATAAATAATTATATATTAGACTTATGGTAATACCGTGCATAGTAAGACATAACCAAAGAACTGAAATGACAACTAACTATCGGATAAAACAAACTCTCGAAAGTGAAGTGCAAACTGCTCAATCTATCGTAGTTCGCAGGGGTGGTTAAACCTAGGGCTCCGATACCAAGTTGTAGCGCCCTGATTTCTCAGAACATTAAATAAGTCGTTAAACTCTTATTTTAATAAAAGACAAGAATCAGATTGAAACCCCCTTATCCATTTATTAATTAAACCAAGTCTTAAAAGTGTGCTACTAAAAATGACCAAATTAACCCTTGGGGTTTACATTTATTTCAATACATTAAAATAAGTGAAATATCAAAGTGACAAACTAAGGGTACGGCATCCAGGTGAAAAGCTCCTCTCTATTGACTCTCAGCACTTCTAGCACCGGTGGCCCCTCTTTCTGAACATCTCCATCTGGCATGAGACGCTATGGGCATATGAGTTGCACGATGAGTAATGAAACTCAGTAGATAAAGTTATCCGAAAAATCAAACCCACAGATGATACAACATGTAACAATTATAAACACTAAACAGTTGAAATATTGAACATGGAATACGACATAACAATAAAAGCGTGCATAGACAAAAACACCTTGGTAAGTTTTATTAGATCCTTTTGTGTTTCTAGGTATACAGTAAGGAATACCATATCCTCCCTTAGACACTAGCATAGGGCCCTTAGTTGGCATCGACTAGTCCTTGCCTACTAAAGGTCACAATTTGAATAATAACCTGACAAGGAAAGAAGCTTCTACCGTTCTCTCAAGTCAATACCTACATCGCCCTATCTAGATCCTGCGAATACGATGAAATCAACTGATCCAGTCATAACGTACTTTAGTCACTTCTCCTTATAGACTCACACACGTGAAGTTCACTAGCCATCACTCCCTCGAGGTCCAGAGTTGCCTTCGCAGGTGTCCCTGAAGTCACCCTCTACCGTCTCCAACTCCTCCTAGTAGGGACAATTAAGTTAATTTATCATTCGGTTTCTCAAAACACAACAACATGCCACACCCAACCACACTAGGTTATCAATTTCCAATAAACCTTCCTTACAAGTTTTTACAGTGTTCACTACTTTATAATGCACATCCAATACTCTATGTTGCCTTATTTAGGTGCCGTTCAAACTAGTGTTCCTAACGTAACTCTAGGTTTTCCCATTAAACCCCAAATACACATATCATGATTATTGTCTCTAACTCTGACTTCACGTACAACATGTTTCCACGAATCTCGATCATAAATCTCGGGCAACACAACTGCTAAATCTGGAACAATCACAACAGTACCATTACCGTACGATCAACGTGTCTCACAATCACAACATGTTCCACCAACGTATTTCATGCTTTGACCTTTTCTAGTTACAACAAGTTCATGATCATAATGATTGTAAGTGGAAACATGTGCAATGTGTGTAAACCCAAAAACAATACTTAAATAATCTGAAAATATAAGCCAAAAGCATAAAACATGGTCTAAAATTAATCCAAACAATCTACTGAAACTCTCTATTTATCAATAGATTGCTCGAGCGGCTTATAGCTTGCTCGAGTGAGGTACTGAATTACAGGTACTGAACTAATGGATAACAAGACAAAATTTGACAAAAATCAGAGAGGTCGCTCGAGCGAGCCCTCGTTTTTTCCAAATTATAGATCAGGGTTTCCTCCATAAACTAGTTCACACAGGCAGCTTTAATTCACAATCAGAGCGTAAATAACACAAAATTGGCTACTATAAATATTATCACTAACGTAGATCATGCTTTTGTACAACCTAATTCAATTGATTCTATCTCTAATTCATAAAACGAACAATTTACAACATGAATAATATTAAAACCTAGTCATGCTTTCAAAATTAACAACAGAGCACTAAGACCTAAGGTTGGTAGGTGTGGAGGGGTGGATTTTCTCAATCAAGACGAAAAGCCAAAAGCTCACTATCCAGCCAAAACAATACTCTCAATATGAATGGATCTATGATCTGCAAAACAATAAATCGTCAAATAACCCTCTGCCGCTATGGCAGGAAGACACTCCGATGATTAAGTTAGGCAAAAGCTCACAGGATGAACAATAACTCAAACCAATATTCTCTATTAGCAAGCGAAATTATGCACTAGTTAAAACGTACATTTTTTTGTTGATTTGGAGTTTTATTTATAGACTTTTCTTTAGTCCCATTCTCTTAGGATTCTGATTGGAGTGAAGTGTCTTCTGATTGGCCACTAATGAAATAACTCTCTATCAAGCAATTATCTTCTGTCATTAGAGTTTCATTCAATTAATACTTCTCATATTAATTAAATTGGTCGTGGATTTCTCATCCATATCTATTAGAACTGTATCCCGACTTATTTGGAATTTTGTCTTTATCTCGAAGTAACAGCTACACATAACCTTTCTCGGGTTGATGGTGTTCTTAGGCCGCCCTTCTATGGTTGGCAAGACGTGGGGCCGCCTTTCTCAGGTTGGCTGTTTGCCAAACTGTCTTTCTCAAATCGGCTGACTAGGTATTTGATCTTCTCAGCCCGACTAAAGTACGGATAACACTTGTTATGTCGGCCATACCCTCACGTGATTGGCACGTGTGTCTTGATGTATCTTCTGTTCAGTGCCGAACTAAAATATTTGTTAAGGGGGATAAATGTATTTTCCTCGATTACAGTTTTACCCCCGTCAATTACCCCCTAGCTTCGGCTGCTTCGTACCGACTTGGTGGAGTGGTCAAGGCTATATAGGGTGTACTCATAAGGGGGTTTGTCTCGAACTCAAGCGGTTTATACACGTAACCATTTTATACGAAGCGTGCTATGTCTCATTAAATGTGATGTGACCATTTGTGAGCTGCTTTATAGAGGGACGCGCTTCCCGCGCATGCTGGACGTGTCGTTTTGATGACTCCTCAGTAACTAACTTGATTTCCAGGGGCGAATAACCTTTTGATCTTTAACTTTGAACCCAGGGGTGAAGAATCTACCGCCCTTTCCCTTCTCGTTCGCCTATAATTCTTATTCCCTCTGTTATTTATTTTTTTGTTACCATTTTTATTTCTTTCGTCTTCGTCGTGCCCCTGTAAGTCGTACGTTTCGTTTCTTGTCTTCTTCTTTCTTTCTTGTGCGTACCTCTCCTGTATTCATCCTCTGAATATGGGAGTCTTCCGTAGACACTTCGCCACTTCGGCGAGCATAGCAGAATTCCATCATCGCTATAATATTCCAGACGACACAATTGTAGAATTCAATAAACCTGAGACTCATCCTGAGATTCGGGATGAGGACTCCATTCATATCCCTTTAATGGCTATTACGGAGGGTGGAGTTACGTTTTCCCTCCACCCCTTGCTTCATAGGGTTTTAGCCTGGTATCAGCTAAACCCTATGCAGATTTTCATAAACACGTATCGCATAGTGATGGGCACAGTCTGTCTGAACAAATTGTGCAACACTAACTTAGGTTTATGGGACATCAATTATAACTACGATATGGCCTATAATAAGGACAAGAAATGGTATCTTAAATCATGTAGGGGTCGCGAGAAAATAGTCACCCATCTCGTCGATTCGAAAAAGGGGAATGACGACGACCTCTTGATTGTTTTTGGCAATCGGGAGTTCTCACCCGACGAACCCAAGCATGCGCTGATTCCTGTGCCTCGTAGTTTCGGGCAGCCCCGTCAGCTCTATGTTTTTTATGTTGATGTATTTTTCTTGCTAGTTTCAGTCATTGATGTGTAACTTCTATCTGTCCTTGCTTTGTTTGCAGCTGTCAACGCAAACCGAAGTCGGCAAACCCACGCCACTAATTCGGACGATTTGAAGAAGGTGCTGGGTTATAAAGTCGTTGAGGGAAAAGTCAAGCCGAGGTTGTGAAACCCCGATCCTTTTAGTCAATTAAATTGATTTGAAAATTTAAAATTTTAAGTTTATAATTATTTTATGGAGTTTAAAAAAAAATATTCTTTTGTCTAAATTCAAATTTTAACGAAAATATCGGTAAGGTGATAATGTTATTAATTTAACCGACGAGGGACACAGGAATTATGTCCGATCACTCGAAAATACCGAATTTGCAGTGTTTTCGATCGCGTTGATATATATGTATTTATATACATTGATTTTACGAGATTTGTCCACGATCGAAATTGATCAGATTTTGTGCCGAACAGTCGAGACGGGACCGGGTACGCCCCACCTAAATTTTACACAACTAGGAGAGAGTGTAGGCCACCATGAATATATTTTTCTTGAGTTTACTTATATTATACACTAAGATTTTAATCATGCATGCATTTAAAAAAAATTAATTAAAAACACATGAATAATTGGTGAAGGCCAATAAAAATGCATGCAAATGGAAGTAAAATCTAGCAAACCAAGCAAGCCTTGTCTAATCCACTTCTGTCACACGGCAGCACACACACACACACTTAGCACATGCAAATCCATTTGGGCTATAAGTATACACACCTCACAAGCACACTAGCACTTTACATATTTGTGAATTCCTAGCATTTTAGAGAGAGAGAAGGAGAGGGGAGACCACTAGCAAGAGAGAGTTAGAGGAGGTCGGGTTAGACTCGGGACAGTCCGTGGTTGAGCTCGGGACTCTCAAATCCGAAGCAAAATGCGACCGGAGGTACCGACTTTCATTCGTCCACTTTACGCACCTTGCGTTTAAATGCATTTCGTTTTTATCTCGTTTCGTTTCGGGTTGAGATTTTTGATAGAATTTGTAGCTAAGACACCATACTACTCATGTATGTTCAAACCCGGGGTCGTTATGTTGAAAAATACGAAGTTTTGGCCATTTGAACGGAAAAAATACACTGTCCAGTTTTACCGGTAGTATGCCTTGTTTAATCGCTCGGAGTTTTTATTCTACTATTTTTCTACAAAAAATACTTACTAGGGGTCATAGACGACACATTTTAGCACGCATGCATGTTGGACCCGAGGCTCGAAGCGCTCGGGAATGGGAGAAATTCACTGCCGAACGCAGCTGATTTTTCAGCTGTCTAAATGCAGCTTCTGGACAGTTTACACTGTCCAGTTTTGGGCAGTTCGGGCAGCCCCCTTTTCGGGCAACCCTTATTCGGGTAGACCCTGTTCGGACAGCCCCTGGTTTGGGCAGTTTCTGCTCTGGAAGACCTTGTCAGGGCAGCCCCTGGTTCGGGCAGTTTCTACTCGGCCTTGTTCGGACAATTTTGGCAACCCCTTTTCGGGCAATTTTCTCTTCGGGCAGCCCTTGTTCGGGTCAGTTTAGACACAAACTTAGTAGACTTAGTCCGAGTTTATCTCGTACGAGATTTTTTTTTTGAGTTTCGAAATGAAAAATATTATTTTACCAAAAATGTTCGTTTTGAACAAGACTATTTTTAGACCCAACCCGAAACTTAGTGGTTGACCGAGACTCGTCTCTTAACCCTTAAAAACAGTACCTTAGCCGAACACTTAGAAAAAAATTAGACCACGTGACCCTTGGACACATCGAACACCATTTTTGACACGAGTCTAATAAATCGTCGGAATATGCAACGTTTTTATAAAAAAAATAAATAAATTAGATTACGATCATGCTAAATCCTATGACCCTTATGCTAGATCTTGAGGTCGCTGACGCGTAGGGTAATACGAGAGCTTTCGGGCGAATGACTATCGAGGTGAATTTTGTGATGCCTTGTTTACCGATTTTAGGAAAAAAATTAAATATTTATCATTTTTTTTGTTTGTAAAAATTTATGTCTTTAGCATCTATGTTATTCATATTGAAATTAAGTAAAGGAATATCGAGATATTTATCGAAATCATGAAAATTGCTCGAATTAAGAAAATTGGCATAATTGAGAAGTTGACAAACTCGACATGTTTGGTAGAGATGTGGTTGATAAATAATATTTTCCATGCTATTCGGATTTACCTTTATAGATTATTGAGAGAATTATCGATTAAATGTTCATATGGTGCCTGACCACCAGGGGATAAGAAATATGGCGAGGTGAATAAATAAGGTTAAAGGATCGACGACCGATAAATCCACCGGATGACGTCATGCCGATTTTATATCTGATAGGGTAGATCCCTATAAAATAACTGAATATTATCCTAAATGGAAATTGTCCCTAGAAGTGAAAATTCACTTGGAACCTGAAATGAGAAGTTAGACTTCAGAAAAAGAATTACGATTCTTTATAAATGAAATGGATCGCTTGACATAATTGTGAACTATAAATTATTTTAAATTGCACTCATACGAGAAAAGTCATTTTCTGCCTGAAATTCGATAAGAATTGTTATAACGAAATTCACACTAGCCTAGTGCTTAAGAGTTGTTGTTGATTACAACTACAGGTGCTTTCGAAGTCGAGGACGCTGCGTGATTTTGTGTATCTTCGCCAAGTTATTAAATTTTCATGTTGTTAGTAATGTACTTTCTATTTCAGACTTATGCTTTTGTACTTTTTGATACCTGGCCGAGCCGAGGATTCTACAATGGATGATGTAATAGTTAATTTATCACTAGCACTTCGGGAGTATTTTTAATGTTATTCCGCACTTTTTTTTTCATCGCACTCTGATATTATGGAAATCCCTAAACCAGTTTTATAAATTGAGGTCTTGATGGATTAAACCCCATCGGCTGGTCGCGACCATGTATTTTTGAGACGGGTCGTGACAACGGTGGTATCAGAGCATGGTTATCGGATTTTAAAATAAAACCCCGGTGCTATGAGATTTGGGACACAATGATCACACACTTGGATGTAATAGTTACTTGGCTATTTGTTATTACCTACGTAACTCATATAATTAAGTAACGATCATGCTAAGGCCAGTACTAACAAGACTATATCTTGTGTACTGTCGGATGAAAGGAATGAAGTGATCCTTTTGCCCTCTATTTACTTTGCATCTTTACTTCGGATGGTGAGGACTCGAACAAATGGAAGTGCCAGCGGGAGTGAAAGCGGGAATGAAGGCAATGAAATGGTAGAAACAAGATCCATGATGCAGACACTCATTGGGGCTATGCAAGCCCAGCAGCAGGCGTTTGAACGTCAAGCACAACAAGCCGCACCTCAACAGTAGTCAGTGCCACAACCCAGTCCACAAGTACCAACAGAAGCGGAAAATAACAACCAGCAAGACCCACCTATCGATGTCCCCATGGCAGATCTCGTACTCACTCGCGAATTTCTAAAAGTAAAACCACCAACATATAATGGAGGCATGGATGCAGTACGAGCAACCGAATGGCTAGCTGAATTGGAGAAGAACTTTCGACTGATTAGGTGCACAGAAGTGCAAAAGGTGGAAATTGGAGCTATGACCGTTGCGGACTATGAAGCAGAATTCACCAACCTTGCAGAATATGCCCCAGATCTAGTGGGAACAGAGGACATGAAGGCTCGGAGATTCGAGGAAGGACTGAGACACGACGTCAAGAAGGTGGTGCGACCTCTATAACTACCCAGATATGCTGAGGTGTTGGATCGGGCGATTTTCGTTGAACAAGATGCTAACGAGTTCAGGAAATACCACGAGAATCGAAAGCGAAAGAACTCTGGAGTTAGAGGATCGGGAAATCGCAACCAGAAGAGACAGAACAACAAAAACAATGAAAATCGAGGACAAAGACCACCATGCATTACCTGCGGAAAACTTCACGGAGGAGAATGCTGGAGGAAGGTAGAGGCCGGGAAATGTTTCGGATGCGAACAAGTTGGACACATTCGGAAGAATTGTCCAAATGTCAAGACAGGGGCTAACACTGTTCCAATTGGAGGTCAGGGTGGCCAAGTGTAGAGAAACAATGACAGACAAGTAGCTAGGCCTGGGGAGAATAGGAACAACAACAACAATCAAGGGAATCGCAACAACAACGGGCAGCGACACGGTTGAGCTTTCTCCATTGTTCCAGGGGACCAAGCCAACAATGAAAACGTGGTCGTTGTTAACATTATGATCGATTCTCTACCAGCATATGCACTTTTTGACTCTGGTTCTTTGCATACATTTGTGTCCAAGTGTTTTGCCATTAAGATGAATAGGGAGGCCGAACCTTTGGGTTATGACTTACTGATTTCCCAACCTATGAGTAAGGGCGCGGTCTGCTCTACTAAGTATAGAGACTGTAATGTTTACATTGACGACCTATGCATGATCACAGATCTGATTCCATTGGATATGAAGCATTTCGATATTATTTTTGGCATGGATTGGTTATCCAAATTTGGGGCAACGATTGACTATGCTAATAAGCGTGTTGTATTTAAAAAACTCGATGGAGAGGAGATTGGATTTTCGGGTGAGAGAGTAGTTACACCCTGTGTTTCGTGTCTATAACTCGAGCCCGACGACTCTTGCAAAAGGGTTGTCGAGGATACCTATGTAGTATTTTTCCAACTTCGTCGGAGGGCACATCGGTTGCCAACATTCCTATTATATGTGATTTTCCTGATGTATTTCCTGATGAATTGCCCGGGATACCTACTGAATGGGTATTAAGTTTCTCTGTTGATATCGTTCCCGAAATACAGTCGATATCCAAAGCGCCATATAGAATGGCCCCAGCTGAACTAAAAGAGTTAAAGATACAATTAGATGAATTACTCGACAAAGGCTTCATTCGACCCATTCGTCGCCTTGGGGAGCGCCGGTTTTATTCGTTAAAAAGAAGGATGGAACGATGCATCTTTGCATTGACTACCGAGAGCTAAACAAGGTCACCATAAAAAACCGTGATCCGCTTCTGATAATTGACGATCTATTCGACCAGCTGCAAGGAGCCACGGTGTTTTCAAAGATTGACTTACGATCAGGATATCACCAGCTTAGAGTCAAGCCTGAAGATGTAGAAAACTTAGCCTTTCGAACTCGTTATGGGCATTACGAGTTCTTAGTAATGCCATTCGGAGTGACCAATGCACCGGCAGCCTTCATGGACATGATGAATCGAGTATTCAAGCAGTACCTTGATGATTTCGTTATCATTTTTATTGACAACATTCTCATTTACTCCAAGAATGAAGAGCAACACGCTAAGCACCTCCAAACCATACTACAGACGATGAGGGAGGAGAAGTTGTATGCCAAGCTCAAGAAGTGTGAGTTTTGGCTAAGAAGTGTGAACTTTTTAGGACACATTATCAATGGCAACGGGATTTCGGTAAATGCTCAGAAAATCGAAGCGATTGTAGATTGGCCAAGGCCTACGACCGTCACAGAAGTTCGAAATTTCTTGGGACTCGCAAGGTACTACCGGAGGTTCGTCCAAGATTTCTCAAGGGTCGCTATGACTATGACCGAATTCACTCGCAAGGGGGAACCATTTGTCTGGACCGACAAACAAGAGGAGTGCTTCCAAGAACTTAAGAAGAGGCTTACGTCAACACCAATTCTCATGCTACCAGAAGGCACTGAAGGTTTCGCGATCTACAGCAACGCATCTTATCAAGGACTCGGGTGTGTCCTTATGCAACACGGCAAGGTTATCGCATATGCTTCCCACCAGCTGAAGATTCACAAGAAAAACTACCCAACGCACGACTTAGAACTGGCAGCAGTGATTTTTGCCTTGAAAATCTGGCGCCACTACCTTTATGGAGTCACTTGCGACATTTTCACTGACCATAAGAGTCTGAAGTATATTTTCACGCAGAAGGAGTTGAACCTACGGCAGCGACGATGGCTTGAGCTGATGAAGGACTATGATATCAACATTCAGTATCACCCAGGGAAGGCTAATGTTGTCGCAGATGCCTTGAGCAGAAAGGCACAGAGGATACTAAATCGACTATTCACTTATAAGAAGGAGTCAATAGGAGTGATCGAGAGATTCTGTACAGCAATCACAGCCGAACCAGCAATTTTGGAAGAGATTAAGCTCAAACAAATGGAGGACCCGAAGCTCAAGAAGATCTACAATCAGATGGCCACCAATCCAAACTCTAACTTCACTATGGTCGAGGGTGGTTTATGTTTTCGAAATCGCATTTGTATACCTAACGAGCCAAAAATCAAGAGGCGAATTATGGATGAGGGGCATCGGACGAAGTTTTCAGTACACCCAGGAATAATGAAGATGTACCAAGACATGAAGCGGTCGTACTGGTGGATGGGAATGAAACGCGACATCATGAAATACGTGGAGAGATGCTTGCAATGTCAGAGGATCAAAGCCGTACGCCAGAAGTCAGCAAGACTACTTCACCCACTACCTATACCAAAGTGGAAATGGGAAGACATAGCTATGGACTACGTGATTGGTTTTCCACGGACAGCCAAGGGGAACAACTCAATATCAGTAATAGTCGACTGCTTGACAAAATCCGCACACTTTATTCCGATCAAGAACACCTATTCAATGGACCAGATGGCTAGCACCTACATTCGGGAAATCATTCGACTGCATGGGACACCAGTGACGATCACTTCAGACAGAGATCCAAGATTCGTCTCTCGTTTTTGGCAGTCCTTGCAGAGAGCGATGGGCACAAAGTTGAACCTTAGCATAGCCTTTCATCCACAAACCGATGGGCAGTCCGAATGAACAATTCAGACATTGGAAGATTTACTCAGAGCTTGTGCTATGGAATTCCAAGGCAACTGGGAAGAGCACCTACCTCTAGCAGAATTCACCTACAACAATAGTTACCAGGCCAGCATCGGCATGGCACTGTTTGAAGCCTTATACGGCAAAAAGTGTAGATCCCCATCATGCTGGACAAAGGTTGGAAAAGCGGAGCTGACAGGACCCGAGATAGTGTAAGAGACGACTGAAAAGATTAGTCAGATCCAGGATTGACTAAAGGCTGCTCAAGATCAACAAAAGAGTTTCGCAGATCCTAACTGTCGAGTGTTAGAATTTCAAGGAGACTGGGTCTTCCTCAAAGTCTTTCCGATGAAGGGAATTGTCAGATTTGGGAAGCGAGCGGAAGCTGAATCCACAATATATTGGACCATTCAAGATCATCGAAAAGGTAGGACCAGTAGCATATCGACTCGTGTTGACCCCGGAATTGAGTAATGTACACGACGTCTTTCATGTTTCGATGTTGAGAAGATGCATATCCGACCTGACTCATATTTTAGAGCGACCGCTAATCGAACTTAATTAGAATATGCGCTATGAAGAACAACCCGTACGACTTCTAGATACCCGAATCAAGCAACTAAGGAATAAAAGGGTGCCGCTAGTCAAAGTCTGGTGGGAGAATCAAACCACAGCAGAAGCCACGTGGGAGTTGGAAAGCGATATGAGACAGAAGTACCGCACCTCTTCGACTCAGGTTTAATGACATTCTTATGATATTATATTTGAAGTTTAATCTTTAGAGTAATTGGATCTATCATTCAGACCTGAGAGCAACGATCCTTTGGGGACCAAACTTCCCAAGGTGGGGAGAATGTGAAACCCTGATCCTTTTAATCAATTATATTATTTTGAAAATTTAAAATTTTAAGCTTATAATTATTAATTTTATGGAGTTTAAAAAAAAAGATTCTTTTGTCTAAATTCGAATTTTAACGAAAATATCGGTAAGGTGATAATGTTATTAATTTAACCGACAAAGGACACAGGAATTATGTCCGATCGCTCGAGAATACCGAATTTGCAGTGTTTTCGATCGCGTTGATATATATGTATTTATATACATTGATTTTACGAGATTTGTCCGCAATCGAAATTGATCAGATTTTGTAGCGAACAGTCAAGACGGGACCGGGTACACCCCGCCTAAATTTTACACGACTAGAAGAGGGTGTAGGCCATCATGAATATATTTTTCTTGAGCTTACTTATATTATACACTAAGATTTTAATCATGCATGCATTTAAAAAAATTAATTAAAAACACATGAATAATTGGTGAAGGCCAATAAAAATGCATGCAAATGGAATTAAAATCTAGCAAACCAAGCAAGCCTTGTCTATCCCACTTCTGTCACACGACAGCACACACACACACACTTAGCACATGCAAATCCATTTGGGCTATAAGTATACAACCTCACAAGCACACTAGCACTTTACATATTTGAGAATTCCTAGCATTTTAGAGAGAGAGAGAGAGAGAGAGAGAGAGGAGGAGAGGGGAGACCACTAGCAAGAGAGAGTTAGAGGAGGCTCGGGTCAGACTCGGGACAGTCCGTGGTTGAGCTCGGGACTCTCAAATCCGAAGCGAAACGTAGCTAGAGGTACCAACTTTCATTCGTCCACTTTACGCACCTTGCGTTTAAATGCATTTAGTTTTTATCTCGTTTCGTTTCGGGTTGAGATTTTTGATAGAATTTGTAGCTAAGACACCATACTACTCATGCATGTTCAAATCCAGGGCCCTTATGTTGAAAAAGAAGAAGAGAGATCTTCAGAAGCTCATTGCTTACTTATTGGGCATCTTTATTACTCGCCTGCTTTGGCACTGGGGCTTGACTTGGGGCGCCCCTTTCTTTCTTTTCTTTGTGGACTGGATCGATTTTTTTCTGTCTTTAATGGAAGGATTCCCTCTTTTATGAAGTTTTGGCCATTTGAACGGAAAAATACACTGCCTAATTTTACCGATAGTATGCCTTGTTTAATCGCTCGGAGTTTTTATTCTACTACTTTTCTATGAAAAATACTTATTAGGGGTTATAGATGACACATTTTAGCACACTCCCGAGACTCGGAGGGCTCGGGAATGGGAGAAATTCACTGTCGAATGCAACTGATTTTTCAGCTGTCTAAACGCAGCTTCTGGACAGTTTACACTGTCCAGTTTTGGGCAGTCCGGGCAGCGCCCTGTTCGGGCAGATCCTGTTCGGACAGCCCCTGGTTCGGGCAATTTCTGCTCAGGAAGACCCTGTTTGGGCAGCCTCTGGTTCGAGTAGTTTCTACTCGGCCTTGTTCGGACAATTTTGGCAGCCCCTTTTCGGGCAATTTCTGTTCGGGCAGCTCTTGGTTTGGGCAACCCCTGCTCGGGCAGCCCTTGTTCGGGTCAGTTTAGACACAAACTTAGTACACTTAGTCCGAGTTTATCTCGTACGAGCATTTAACCCTTAGAAAAACAGTACCTTAGCTGAACACTTAAAAAAAAAATAGATCATGTGACCCTTGGACACATCGAACACCGTTTTTGACACGAGTCTAATAAACCGTCGGAATATGCAACGTTTTTATAAAAAAAATAATAAATTAGATTACGATCATGCTAAATCCTATGACCCTTATGCTAGATCCCAAGGTCTCTGACGCGTAGGGCAATACGAAAGCTTTCGGGCGAATGACTATCGAGGTGAGTTTTGTTATGCCTTGTTTACCGATTTTAGGAAAAAAATTACATATTTATCATTTTTTTTATCTTGGTAAAAATTTATGTCTTTAGTATCCATGTTATTCGTATTGAAATTAAGTAAAGGAATATCGAGATATTTATCAAAATTATGAAAACTGGCATAATTGAGAAGTTGACAAACTCGACATGTTTGGTACAGATGTGGTTGATAAATAATATTTTCCATACTATTCGGATTTACCTTTATAGATTATTGAGAGAATTATCGATTAAATGTTCATATGGTGCCCCGACCACCAGGGGATAAGAAATATGGCGAGGTGAATAAAATAAGGTTAAAGGATCGACGACCGATAGATCCGCTGGATGACGTCATGCCGATTTTATATCTGATAGGGTAGATCCCTATATTCGGTGACCGTTGAACAAAATAACTGAATATTATCCTAAATGGAAATTGTTCCTATAAGTGAAAATTCACTTGGAACCTAAAATGAGAAGTTAGACTTCAGAAAAAGAATTACGATTCTTTATAAATGAAATGGATCACTTGACATAATTGTGAACTATAAATTATTTTAAATTGCACGCATACGAGAAAAGTCATTTTCTGCCAGAAATTCGATAAGCATTGTTATAACGAAATTCACACTAGCCTAGTGCTTAAGAGTTGTTGTTGATTACAACTACAGGTGCTTTCGAAGTCGAGGACGCTGCGTGATTTTGTGTATCTTCGCCAAGTTATTAAATTTTCATGTTGTTAGAAATGTACTTTCTATTTCAGACTTATGCTTTTGTACTTTTTGATACTTGGCCGAGCCGCCTTTGGCCGAGCCGAGGGTTCTACTATGGATGATGTAATAGTCAATTTATCACTAGCACTTTGGGAGTATTTTTAATGTTATTCTGCACTATTTTTTTCATCGCACTCTGATATTACGGAAATCCCTAACCAGTTTTATAAATTGAGGCCTTGATGGATTAAACCAAATCGGCCGGTCGCGACCATGTGTTTTTTAGATGGGTCGTGACAGAGGTCGGCCGAAGTTCTTCTCTGGTACAATCCGAGCTACAGGGGTTATATCAAAGATAAATCTTACGCAGCCGAGGTAGTCGCTAAAAACCCCCAACTTTCTATCCCCGAAGGCATCCCGCTGCCATACCTAAGGGAACCTCATCGTGTCATTGTCGCTATCGTTGCTGACGCTTCAAGCTCTACATCCTCATCCTATTCAACAGGTCACTCTCATTCCCGATCTCGAATAATCTGGAATATCGAAGACAAGGAGGAAATAGACCGTGAGATCATGTCGAGGAATCCGGACATGCCCAATCTGAAGGAATTAATGAAGTAGAAGAGTAAGGCTGTTGCTGAAGCCAAAAATAAATTCACGCCTACTGAGGCTAGGAAACCCTCTGGGGTCACCGTGGCCAAGAGAAAAGCCGACGAAGGTGAGGCTTTGGTGAGCCTCACGCAGAGCCTTACCGACACCGACACTAACACTGTTCCCGCTGATTCGAAGAGAAGAAGGCTAGTGAAAATGCATGCGGCCGGTCCCTCCAAGGCCAAAGGAAAATCCAAGGCAGCCAAGAAGGCCGAGATATGAGCTCCTGCTCTACTAGTCAATGGTGTGGCCCCCATCACGGCTGCTGACACAGCCGGTGACTTAGGTAACGCCTCAGCTCTTGCCGAGGCCCTGATTTTGCCAAGGGATGTCGAGCCCTCCTCTGGATCTAAGGACTCTTCCCTACTGCGGACAGTGATTGCTCACAATATCTTCGTAAGCTTTCTGCATTTTTAAAAGACTTTTTCCTGCGGTTTATGTGATGTCGTTGTTAACTGTGTTTGATGGTGCAGGCCATCCAAAAGACCATGCTGTGTCTCGGGCATAGTCACGATCGGGAGGCGCGGCTTAATGCTGCTAAAGCCGAGGTTCGAGAATTCAAACTGAAATTCTCAACGGCTCAAGATGAGGCTGACGGCTTCAAAAAGAAGGCTCTGGAGATTGCTCAAATGGCTGAGTCCTTTAGCCATCTACTGGCCGAAGAGAAGAAGAAGACAGTCGATCTTCTTACCGAGATGACGGCTCTGAAATTGAAGCATTCTGAGGAGATGTCTATTGCAGAGAGTAAGGCTCTAAAGTGGGGCATGGATGAGGATGTCGAAGACATTTTAAGCAACCAGATCCCCAACTTATAGGAGGATTTCTTCGCTACTGGGTGGAAGGCCGCGTTGAAAGCCTCTAATGTGCCTACGGACTTGCCCATGTTCAAGGAGATCTCTCATTCGTCCGAACTCAGTGATGAGGAGAATCTGGAGGCTGAGGCAGAAATTCGTAATGGTTGCGTCACCGACCTAACGATGGATGACCAAGAGGCTGCCGATGCCGGCGAGAAGGCCGAGGCGGACAAAGACCCGTTGGAGGGTCCAATTAATGTTGCCTGATAGATGTTGTTCTCCTTTGTTTGTTCCTTTTACTGCTTTTTGTCACACAGATACATTCTATTATTCTTTGAGTTGTTTGTGCTTGGGTTTGTTTCTATCGCGTATGAACACGTGATTTGAAATGAACACACACCTTTTGTTTAAACTTGCATGCTATGCCTTATGTCTTTTTAGCAATCTAGTAGCCTATTTTCTTCCAAAGTCGGCACAATGTCTAGATGCGCACACTTCTTGAATATTGAATTTGTATCTCAAACTTTTCTTCAGTTTGTTTGGCGGCTAAACTTTTTGTAAGTATTTCTGGTCTGCCAATCGCCTCCAGCTAGTAATAGATCTCGGGGGGAGGGATTGAAACCAATTCAGGGCTGTCTCCCCCAAACTCAACGGAAAAACCTTGCAGTATAGGCTATCATGGCCTACGTATATCATCATGGAATTCACGAATCCTTTGATGTGAGTCATTGGATCTGTTCGTCCATTATAGATTGTGAACTTGGGTGGGACAAACTTTCTGGGTAAGTCCTCCGTTTCAATCTATACCAATAGTGGTGACACTGCCAGCTCCTGTAACTCTTTATGATTCTCATCGTCCTCTGGTCAGTTCAATCCCAACTGCTGATTCAACCACGCCCTCATGTCTAGAATCGAAGCAGCTGGGGGTACTGCTGGACATGCCATCACCTGATGGATATTTGGAGCCATTCATGTCCGCGGATTCAACCACTCACGCATGTCGGGGAGTGGCTGCGCTGGAGGTAATGCCCCCATATTTGAAAGTGCTCCAGCCTACTGTTCCCCTCGGGGTCTCCGACTCTGGTCGTGTCGACTATCCTGTCGTGATGGATCGGTTTTGGAATGTTCATCATGTCCGGATACAAACTGCCCAGCAGGGTCTCTTTGTCTGCGAAGAGTATGATTTTCTCTCTCCATATGGCGTATATAATGTCTCATGTCCTCGATCTCCTGGTCCCTCCTCTGGACCCGATTGATATTATTGCAATCCTCGTCTCGGCGAGACCCTCCATGAGTTCGAGATCCTCTCCCTCCCTCGTTTCGAGTTTGTGTTAGAGATTTATCTCTATTCCTCGACCACTTCGTTTCTCGCGGAGGATCGGGGCATTGCTCCAGTGGAAGCAATGGCAATGTGGCTTGTGGCACAGGAGCCATCGGTGAAGTAACCGGTAACGAAATAGCAGGAAGCGGTGCCTGTCCTCCATGCTACTCCCCGACTAATTTTGGGGGTTGAACCTTAGGGATTTCTTTCCTGGGTCCCCATGATTTATGTGGAATTGGGAGAGGGTGGGGGGGGGGGGGGGGAGATCTAGACTTGTCTTTCCCCTCTTGCTCCCTCCCCTGATCTCTTCTAGGTGTTTCAGCCATGAGTCTCTAGCCTTCCCATAGACAACACCAATTGTAGAGGGGTGGATTTTCTCAATCAGGATGGAAAGCCAAGAGCTCACTATCCAACCGAAACAATGCTCTCAATATGAATGGACCTGTGATCTGCAAAATAATAAATCATCAAAGAGTCCTCTGCCGCTGTGACAGGAAGACACTCCGATGATTAAGTCAGACAAAAGCTCATAGGATGAACAATAACTCAAGCCAATATTCTCTATTAGCAAGCGAAATTATGCACTAGTTAAAACGTACCTTTTTTTGTTGATGTGGAGCTTTATTTATAGACTTTTCTTTAGTCTTAATTCTCTTAGGATTCTGATTGGACTGAAGTATTTTCTGATTGGCCACTAATGAGATAACTCTCTATCAAGCAGTTATCTTCTACCATTAGAGTTTCATTCATTTAATACTTCTCATATTAATTAAATTGGCCGCGAATTTCTCATCCATATCTGTTAGAACTATATCCCGACTTATTTGGGATTTTGTCTTTATCTCGGAGTAACAAGTACGCATCACCTTTCTCGAGTTGATGGTGTTCTAGGGTCGCCCTTCTATGGTCAACAAGACGTGGGGGCCGCCTTTCTCAGGTCGGCTGTTTGCCAAACTGTCTTTCTCAAATCGGCTGACTAGATATTTGATCTTCTCAGCCCGACTAAAGTACGGATAACACTACTTATGTCGGCCATACGCTCACGTGATTGGCACGTGTGTCTTGATGTATCTTCTGTTCAGTGCCGAGCTAAAATCTTTGTTAAGGGGGATAAATGTATTTTCCTTGATTACAGTTTTACCCCCGTCAATAGGTAGCTAAACCTACCTCAATCTGAAGAATCAAGCAAAGAGCAACAATGACTCGCCAAAGTAAAAGTGGACAGAACATCCCTCTCCATTATTTGTTCCCTACACATAGCAAGTGTTAGTCGTTTTGTGGTTTAATTGTTAAATTTCCATTAGCTGTTGGGATTGTGTAGAACTCTATGGTATATTGTGAACTGAGACTGTATGATGCGCCATGATGGAACATAGATTGCCCTTTTGATACGATGTTGAGCAAAGGTGATGAATGTATTTATGAGAGTTATGAGAATGATAGATTATGCATAAGGAGAGTCATGGAACCTATGGTCCATGTGGTTTAAATAAATTTAAGAAATAGTTATGTGATACATGACATATGTGGACACCGATGCGATATGAGATGGTCCTTATGAGGCATGTGGTATACGTAAATATTGAACTAGGCTCCGTTGGGTATACTATGAGTGTGTGAACTAGACGTCCTTTCGGGTATGATAGGAATGGGACGTGAAAATGTACTGGGTTCCTCAGGGTATGCCAGGAGGGTACTAGTTCCCTTCATGTGAGTATATTAGGAATGACGTGGGTCGGTCCCATTAGAGAGAAAGTCAGGTACAACTTGTAAGAACTCCAACAAAAACTTAGAAAACTTTCTCCCAAACTCTCTATACTTTTGATTTTGTAAACTGTAAAAGAAATAGATTTTATACTAATAATATAATAAGAAGGGCTTTTCTTGCTTGTTTAGTAAAGTCTCGCTTTTCATTTTGATAGAAGTAGGTGCTTCCTATGGCAGGACACTCTTTATTCAAAACCAATAATGAATGTCAGGTCGGGGCTTTCTACCTTGTTATAAAAAAAAAAGGGAATTGGGTAAAGCAAACTCCCTCCTTGGACGAGCACAGGGCTTAGCTATGTTTAAATAACAATATCAGCCTTAAACTTGCATAACCACGGCCATAAATCGTATCAAAAATTGATTTTCACCTCATCAATCCACCATAAACTCCAGATCTGCTGTTACAGAATTCAAAGAGATCGCTTAAGCAAGCTAGCGAAACAAAATACGATTTTTCTTATTTTTTATTTTAAAATATTAAACGAAAGCAATAAAGTAATTATTTAATGTTTAAATAATTAAAGATTTTAGGGTTATTACACAGCATTTGGACTGGTGCACCCGTGATTGAAACACCACAAATAATTCCATGAATTGGCAGGCGCAAGAAATTTGCAACATGCAATTGCACGACGTTCAGCATGGTGAGCCATACCGCAGCAAATTGATTTGACCGATCAGTTGACTAGCGGGCGCCACATGTGGCCAAGTGGCGTGTTTGAAGGTAGTTTTTCAAATGTTTTTTGGTAAAAATAGAGGTGAAGTTAGAGCATTCAAGGCTAAATTCATCAATTTTTAACACAACTCAAACCTTCATTCGAGGGTAAATAGTATCTTCATTCACATTGGGATTGTCCAACCATTTCCTTTGGAAATTTATCAGGATTCAAATAGGGGTGTCTACACTTTGTCGTTGGTATGTACCTTGGTTATAGTAACGCTTTCGAAAACATTACTACACCTAATTTTTACCCAACGATTTTTTAGAGCGTTGCTAATAAAATTTTTGAGAGATCTCAATTTTCTTATAGTGAAAAATTATTAGAAAGCAAGGGCGGAGACAGACCGCCGAGGCAAAGAATGAGAAAAGTATTTTTTTTTCTCTTGTACTTTTTATTAGAATAATAAGACTTAAATTCGAGTCACATCTAGTTTTTTGATTTCTATGCAGATCCAAACATAGAAACAAGAATGATCAATTTAATCACATTCAATTTTATTTAGGTCTCTGTTCAACGTTTGATTCTATCGAAGTACTAAACATAGTCTTAATATTTAAAGTGGGTTTGACGTAGCTTAGGGTAGAACGACAAGATTTCTGCAAGTCCATTATCCTGTGGAGATATTTTAAAACTTCATTTTAATTTTCCAGGTGTTTAATTTTGAAATCTGTTTCGTGGCAGGATTCATTTGTCATGTTTGGATTGTGGTACCTAGGGTTTCCAATACGCACGTGACAAAGATCCCATCTAAGATTACAATATAAGTACATGGACAACAGTAACGACAATTAGTGAATCTTCAAACAATGAATACTACAACTCGACTTCTTCTATGTGATGTTCACATCTTATTAGAGGAATTGTAATGGAATGGATTGGAGATAGATTTGTTCATTCCTACCTTTGATTTTTGAATTCAAAATTTTTCTTCATCTCCGTTTCGTTTTCCAAATAGAGATGAATTCGACACTCCATCTCCGCCCCAAACGGAAATCATGAATCCCCGCCCCGTTTTATTTTTTTTAAAAATAATTACTTGTTATGTAATGCTCATGATGATCCATTGAATTTATTAACTAAATTATATGAAACAAATAAGAAGAACCCATGGAGGGCTGGCTCAAAATAAGAATGAGGAACTTATACCTGATTGATTTAATGGGGAACTTGTAGCTAAAGTGCCATGACAACAAATCCCATGGTAGTCACTAGTTTAATGTAACAAATCTCGAAGAAGAAGAACCAAAACAATAACAGAAACCTTTGGTTGTTCTTCTCACATAAATTCTCTCTTGTGATGGCTGATAATGTTAGAATAGCCAATTATATGGATAAACCTACAAATAAAATAAAAATATAATATGTAATAATTATTTAAAAATGGATTGGAGGACGGAGTGGAGAACGGGGTGAAGATACTCAGACCCACCTCCGACCCGTTCCCTGTTCCTCGTTTGTTTCTAAATTTCACCTCCGAATCTAACCTGATCTCCGAAAAATATTTTGTAACTCCAATCCAAACTAGACGGGAAACGGAATGAATCAGGTCGAACTAAATTGTTGTCCCTACATTTTCCCCCCACAACATAGCATTAGTCTAACTAATACAATCGATTGTCAATTTGATAAATTATGATTTTTTTATTTTGATCAGGATTTGTTTATAAAATCAATTAGTTTTGGTATTTCTAAGTTTATTGAGGAGCGTTGAACGCTCGATTACATTCCACGCTTACGATTACAGTCCACATAGAAGTATTAATTTGATAAATTACTGTTTGTTTAACTAATACAATTCACATCTTAACCCCCTCAAATCGTTATAAACAAATCGTGATTAAAATAATAAATAGAGATCACATTTGATAAATTAAAAATATCACGCTTTTTATGAAGAAACTCTCAGTCAGAATTCTAAAGTAATAGACTTGTAATATAATCAGTCCATCTAATAGTAAATTAGAGATATAAGTCATTTTGCCACACCATTTTCAGGAATTCCTTCCACCGAACACGTCAACTTTATTTTGAGGACACAAATTATCTAAATTAAGCCTATATTATAAAAACAAAATTGTCTCTATTCAATTTTTTATTTTTTTATTATTTTTTTAAATTTATTAGTTCGTAAATATGAAAGAAATCGAAAAAGTATAAAATTATTTCTAAAAACTAAAAATAATTCACTAAAGACCAAAAAATACCCTATTTCGGCTTCTTTTTTTTATCTTTTTAAACTTATTTTTTAGTTTTATATTATTTTGTATTTTTTCGAAATCTCTTGTTGAGACTAACCAACAATAAACAAATCATTTATCTAAATTATTATTTTTTATCGTTATTTATTTATTTTTGTATTTGTTATATCTTCATTAACTTTTCAGAGTTTGTTGGTCCGTCACTACTAGAAAAAAAGGCTTTGTCTGAAAAACTTCGTCTGAAAATTAAAGGGCACAAATCACTTGGAACAAAGTTACGAAGGTTAAATTTCATTTGTACATCATGTTTTATTTATAACATGATATGTCACATCCTAGAGATTAATGCATTAGGTTTCACGTTGAACGCATTGTGGAATAAAAAAATGACACAACCAACAGATTAAATTTAAGAGAGTGAACCTGACTAATTTTACATACTTTAATCAAATTATTCAGAGTTGTTTTACAGAATAAATTAAAAATACCTTGGGACGAGGAATCAACCATGCTCATCAGTCACCTTGGTCTATTCTAGCTAGTGTCACATGGGATCTTATGCACAAAATCCGGAGTTAAAACTCTAAATCTGGAGTTAATTAACTCATTAAATCCAACCTAATTTGTTTGTTGAATTACGATTCACTATTTTAAAAGTGTTCCACTCTTTTAAAAGTATTAATAGGTTGGATCTTTTGGTTGTCAAAATTACCATTATTACAAATTTATTAAATTTTAACAAATCTTAAAGTCCTCACCACCTTTTGGTATACTAATTTTTCTGTAATTTTTTATTTGAATTTATTTTTTATTGATTATTGGCTCGTTTCAATAAGAAATTCAAAAAAAATTAAAAAATTACGTCCAAAAATTTTAAAAATATAAAAAATGAGGCAAACATGATTTGTTCCCTCACGATCTTTTGGTACACTAATATTTTTGTAAATTTTTATTTTGCATCTATTTTTTATTGATTATTAGTTCGTCTCAATAAAAAATTTAAAAAAATTTAAAAAATTATGTTTAAATATTAAAAAAATCAAAAAATATGAAAACAAAAGTCAAAACATGATTTGTGTCCTCACGATCTTTTGGTACACCAATTTTTTGTAACTTTTTGTTTTGCATCTATTTTTTTTATTGATTATTAGTTCGTCTCGATAAAAAAATCTAAAAATAAAAAATTTATGTTTAAAAATTTTTTAAAATCAAAAAATATGAAAAAAGGTCAAAATATGATTTATGCCCTCACAACCTTTTGGTAAACTAATATTTTTGTAACTTTTTATTTTTTATTGATTATTGATTTGACTCGATAAGAAACATTAAAATAAAAAACTATGTTCAAACATTAAAAAATTCAAAAAATATGAAAAATAAGTCAAAAAATAGTTTGCACCCTAATGACCTATGTATCTCTGCATAAAATACAATAATAAACAGATAATGTTATCTGTTGTAATTTCATTTCTGTATCTCTGCATAATAGTGAAAAACACAATAATAAATCAGAACAGATAAGGTTATCTGCTATAATTAGTTTTTTGTATCTCTGCATAAGATAATATCGGATAAGGCTATCTATTCTAATTTGTGCTCTATATTTTGATATAATCAAAAAATAGATAATGTTATCTGTTATAAATTGGCTTATATATTTATACACAACATATGAACAAATAATATTATTTGTTGTAGTTTCATTTATGTATCTCTGTATGATAGTGAAAAAATAATAATAAATTAAAACAGATAAGGTGGTGTGTTTTAATTTGTACTTTATATTTTGACATAATATAAAAACAGATAATGTTATCTCCACTTCTTCTGGGGAAAGAATATGATTCTCAACCCTAGCATTCAACAAACAAGACTGAAAAGGGTCCGAACGAACAATATATCCGGTGAAATCAGAAGTTTTAATGTTATTAACTTCGAACACCTCACTACAAGAATTTTGATATTTGGTGACTAATTAAATTTGTCACAAATTGCATGGTTTTCCTCTCTAATGGTATAGGTGACAAAAATGGTGACGAAACCGTCAACTAAAGGTCGTCACAAAAAAGCACCTGGTGACGAAATTTTTATTTCCTCACCTATAAAAGACTATTTTGTGACGAAATTCATTTTCTCACCTATAGTAATTGTTTTGTGACAAAATATTTCGTCACCACTTTGACATGTTTTTTGTCACCAATCATTGATTTCGTCACAAATAGTGACTGAAAAATGACAACGTAAACAACATAGGTGAGAATTTTTTTTCATCACCTATAATGTTTTAATTAAATTAAAAAATAACTAAAATAACAAAAGTGAGAAACAAAATTGTCTGTAACACTCCATTGAGAATACAATGTCCTGTCAATTTAGAATTCAATAGCTTTCAAATAAGTACCAAAAGATTACCATAATAGCTACACATCTTCATAACCAAATGTACTCATGTACCAATAACAAAAGTAAGCAAACTACACCACATGATGTTCACCATATTTACTTCTTATCCTATGCATCATCAAAAGAAGGAATAGTTCTAGCATCATTGAAAGACCAAAAACATTAAAGACCTGAAGTTTGATACAAATAAGAATCAAGTATCCAAAAAAAAGTCTTCGTAGAATAGCACACATGTCATCTTCCTCGTTGTCATCCTTCTGCATATACAATCTGTAAACATAAAAAATACAAAGTGACTCTCTCGTTAATAAATACTGGATAAATAGTTGTGTATACTTTAATACGAAACTTCATGATATTTTGTGAATGTAAATATGAAAAACATGATGTACTAACTAGCAAGTCGTTAACCAGTGTACCTTTGGCGTTGAAGATACTGCATAACACTGGCTAACTTCCTCCCATGTTCCTCTTTTCCCTCAATTAGCTCGTGTATCTTATTGTTTGCTACTTTCCTTCCATTTGCTCTTGAATTTGGTCAGCTTGTTCCACTGGCCATTTCAAATAACTATGACCTACAAATAGATAGAAACGGATACATCCCTGTTACTATATGGCCATATATGTATATTAATGTAGATATCATAGAGAGAGAGAGGGAAATTAATATGCACATTCCTACCTGTTATCACACTTTGACACTTTTCTTAAATCTATTAGAATGAGACATGGCCAAAAATGAGCACCGAAGGACACGAGAGAGACAAATAAAAGGCTGTAAGACCTCAAGCTTTGACAACTTAAACTGAATCTAGAGAAATAACAACAATGATAAACAGGCGTATCAAAGTTATTTTTGACTTGAGGTACTCTCTTTTAGAGTAACAAGTAGTCACTAGGCCGATAAAAATTCATCCCTTGGAATAACAGCAATGATAAAAATGCATCCCTGGCACGCCTTCTTGGAAATTAAAAATGGATTTAGGCACTCAAATTTCTCACCCTCTAATCCATTTAGTTCGATGTTCATAGGCTCAGGCCAAAACATGCACAGAAATCAACATTTGGGCCAATATGCAACCATGGAGGGATAGGATGATGGTGCAATGTAGAATCTCAGTGGAAACTCCCGTTTGTTTAATAGAATATAAGCATCAAATTAATTCATCATACAAAAGCTGCAGCAAGCACATGAAATAGTAGGATTAACTCCTTGGACAAGCAATACCCATGCCACTAGTGATTGTGTAAGACAAAAGGAATAAAGGATCAATTTAGCAAGTTGTTTTTTCAATAGATTATAAGCATCCAATTAAATCTGTTATACAAAATTAGGTTCAGAATTAGGGACTTACAATGCATCTGCAATTTTGATAGAGCGCCACTTTCACCCTCGGCAGGTTGTTACCGGACAAGTTACACCTGCAAAGTTGAGTCCACAATTAACTCAAATAAAGGCGACAAAGGAGTTCAAATAGTGAAAAACTCATCATACGTGAACAAGTGGTAAAAACTAAAAAAATAAGGAATAGAAAAAATGAGGAACTACTTCTCACAGACATATCATCAAACAGTTGGCGTGCGGAAACCCCATCCCTATTACTCAGATAGGTCTTGACCATCGACTTCTTCTTGATAATAAACATTTGGCTCAACCACGAATCAGAGTAGAAAACGAAACTCTAAATCCGATTTTGAGAAAATACAAAAGTCTAAATCGAATCCCTAGATGACAGTGAGAAGTCATACGCACATCTCGCAAAATACCAAAATAAATATATCAATACTCACCAATGGTGTCCAATCCGGAATGGTGTGACTTCCAGTAGATGATGGCAGTGCTACTGGTGAACGATGGAGGAGTGAAGGAAACGGCGTGAGAGAGAGAAGAGGATATAGTCAAGACAGAGAACGAGATTTACTGGTAAATGACACTTTTTAGACCCCAAACCGCCCAACACAGGTGCACACAGCACAATAGGCACGTTTTTTAATATAGATGTAAACATGAAGAAAAAAGGAAAAAGGAAAAAAAAAGTTACTAATTTAATTATTTATTGAAAGGTCAAATTTTTATTATAAATAATAATTTTGATAGTAAAAAAATTGACATAAAGGAAAACACCAAAGTGGTGTCCTCTCTTTATATGAATAATAGATTGGGTGACAAAATAAGTTTCCTCACGCAAAATTTTTCATTTAATAAATTAGGTGACGAAATAAATTTTCTCATGCAATAATTTTTCTTTTTGTAAGGAAATGTTTTCGTCACCTATTAGGTTTCAAATAGATTGAGTGACGAAATAAATTTCTTCACGCAAAACTTTCTTTTTGTGATGAAATTGAGAAATGGAGGGAACATATTAGTGACGAAACAGAATATTTCGTCACCTAAACTTTTATTTGTCCACTCGTTTTGTGACGAAATTTATATTTTCGTCACTAATGGATGATATATTGTGACAAAATATAATTTTGTCACTTTAAATATTTGTTCCATCGTAATTGGTGACGAAATAAATTATTCATCACAAAATAACCATATTTAGAGACGAATTTTACGTTTGTCACGAGTATTTCGTCACAATATCATATTTTTCTTGTAGTGTTATCATCATCTCCCGATTGCCTATAAACATTGAAAACATTTAATTCCACTGTCATATTACCAAAGGTCAATTGCATGATACCCAACCTACAGTTGATAAGAGCATTAGCTGTAGCAAGAAATGGGCGACCTAAAATGACGAAAATTTGTGATGTGGGATTGGCAACCGGTTGTGTGTCAAGAACAACAAAAACTACTATGAAGTAGAATTTGTCAATTTGCACTAGGACATCCTCTACTATTCCTCTTAGCCTCTTCTCACTCCTATCAACAAATTAAAGGGTTATAGAAGTTGGTTTAAGATCAACGAAACAAAGGGACTAGTAGACATGGTAAGGAAACAGGTTGACACTTGCCCCAAAATCAAATAGAGCTCTTTCATGTTTATTTGCTCCCACAGTGATGGAAATCGTTGGACAACCAAGGTCCTTGTATTTTGGGGGGGCATGAGCTTGCAAGATGGAACTTACTTGTTCGGTGAAGAAGACTCTCTTTTGTACATTTAACTTCCTCTTCATGGTGCATAAGTCCTTGAGGAACTTGGCATAGGAGGGTACTTGCCGGATACATCCAACAGTGGTACATTGACCTTCACCTGCTTAAACAGTACAAAAATTTTAGATTGATAATTTATTTTAGGTGTAGGTCTCAACCGTTGTGGATATGGAGCAGGAATCAAGCAAGTGTCATTTATAACAGTTTTTTTCTTCTCTTTTCAGAATTGACTATCTCACTCTTCTCACTTTTCTCAAGGGTATCCTCTCTCTCAACAATGTCGGAAGAACTAGGGCCACGTGCCCTAGTAGGATGAAGGATGATGACATTATCTATTGTTTTACCACTCCGAAGTGAAGTGACAGAATTGACATCCTCAGATGATGTGCTTTCGGAGTGGATACTCTCAACAGAATTTTACCCTATCGGGTTAGCTTGAGGTTGAGAGGAAAATTACCCTTTCTCTTGATGAAGAGTACTCAAAGTGGATGTGATTTTAGTCAGATGTGTTGTAATGTCTCCAATAGCCTGTGAGATTTGTGCATTGGTTGTGGTTTGACCTTGGATGAACTGTTGCATTGTTTCCTTAAGACTACGCTTATGGGACGGCTGGTAAGAATGGGAAGCATTAGGACGTTGACCCTATTGGTCATATCCTTGATTGTGCTGGTTATAAGAGGTTTGGCTAGGAGGATGGAGTCCTTGAGGGGGACCTTGATTGGCAGTATTCTCGTTCCTCCAACTATAATTTGAGTGGTTGCGCCACCCTAGATTGTAGATTCCGAGAACGGAGAATTGAACGGTCTTTTCTGTTGTTGTGGTGGCATGACCGCATTCACACTCACTTGGTTGTGTAAAATTTTTCTAAAGGCCGGAATGATAGGGCATTCATTCGTACAATGCTCTTGGGTGTCACAGATAGTGCATGCCTCCTCTTTCCTAGGTGTAGTGGTCACCTCATTAACTTTCTGCAACTCTAAACTCTCAAGTTTACATGTGAACTGAACAACCTTAGCTTGTAATTCATCATTAGCATTCAAAGTGTATTTTCCTCCCCCCCCCCCCCCCCCATTGGTTGTTGGGCACCAGCTTTCCTAGACCTATCATTGGAATCAAAAGTGTCTCAAGATTGTGCAATCTCAACCAATTTTTCAAGGTATTCTATAGCTTCATTAGGATTTTTATTCAGGAACTCCCCGCTGCACATCATTTCAATGAATTGTTGAGAAACTGGGGTAATTCCTTCATAAAAGAAACTAGCAATCCTTCATAAAAGAAACTAGCAAGCTGTCATGAAGTAAACCCATGATGTGGAATCAACTGTAACAAATTTTTTAAACGTTCCCGGCATCCATAGAATGTTTCGCCGGATTTTTCATAATAATTTTGAATTTGTTTCTTAAGGGTCATAGACTGATGGGTTGGAAAAAATTTCTTTAAAATTTCTTTGTGCATATCAGCCCACGGTATGGATCGAGTTTGAACGAAACGAATTCAACCATGTGTTGCGCCCAGAAATTTTTTGGGCCCCCTCGCGAATAAAGAATTGTTGAATGGGACTGAATAAGTAATGCGATGAAAAAGAAAAATTTGTTTAACAGCTAGGACTTATTTAAAAACTTAGAGTCGCCACTTGACACAAAATTTAGGTATGTCAAGTCACCCTCTAAAGCCATTTTTGAAAAAGATGTCTTTAGAAAAAAATTTAATTTTGACTCAGAAATACGATTCTGTTTATAAAATGACTCATTTAAAAGAAATCTGGTCTTTGAAAACAGAGATGAGTTCGGAGATTTACTGTTACGAGTTAGGAAGGTGTTAGGCACCCAACATCGCCCTTTCGGTACTTAATTTTTTCAATTAATTTCATTCTATTATCCTTGGCCAAATCGATAAACATCTAGTGATTAACTGTACAATTGGATCAAAAGTGAAACAGGGTGCGAGGGCAGGACCTCGGCTTACGCAATTCAGCTCTTGGTGGTAAAAATGTTGAAACGGGCATATGTTAAATTTTGACCGAAACATGATATGCAAACTGGTATTTGCACGTCATGTTTCTATTCCCGAAGTGTCAGGTACTTTAAATCCTTGGTAGGAACTTTCAAGTTTAACAATGGCCTGATTCTGTTTTATTTAATGAATTACCATATTAAGCTTTCTTGAAATTGAAACATGCCGTCTCGGCCTAAACCAAGTTAGCTACTATCACATTTTATTCATTTCCCGCTGGCTACCCATGTCACAGCGTTCCGAGAATTTCAAGTTTAATTTGGTGCAAAGTGTAAATGTCGTTTCGATAATCTTTCGAGAAAGCACAACATGCAAAACTAACATAAACTGCCAATTGACACGACATAATTTAATTTGAGATTATCGGAATCAAAGACCGAGAGACATGGACAGCACAATGACTATTCATATTTCTCAGTTTTTAGGCAAGACACGTATTTGCTTAAATTTTTTTTTCTAACTGCAATTTTTCATCCCGACAGCTATACAAACACCGACGGTCCAAATTGTAGAATATAATAAATGTCAGTTCGATCACGATAATCTGTCGTGAAAAGATAATGTGCACCGCTCGTTAAATTTTCTTTCCAAAAACACTGGTATAGGCTACCTATGTCACCCGTGTATTTATGGAATTCTAAGATTATCGAGATTTTTAACTAAGTGATACGAATAGCGTGTCAGCGTGAACGAACAGCACTATTCATATAACTTGGCTATGAAGTAACGGATTTTTACTTTTATTAATTTTACGTGAAACAAAAAAAATAACAGTAACTGTTATGGAGAGACAGAAAGGGGAAAAAGTGAAAAAGTTACGGGATTCGGGAAAGTGAAAGAAAAAGAAAAATGTTACGGGATCCGAAAAAGAGAAAAAGTTAGGAGTTAACTCTAGCAGCTGTCGACGCAATCGAGCGATATGCCGAGAGTGTAAATAAAGGAGAAAAGACAAGAAAAATGACATTCTGACATTCTAGAAATACGAACTAGAAATCTCTATAAATGGACTAGAAATTTCTAGAGTTGCGGACTAGAGATGTGAATATAACGGTTGTTTACATTGATTAAAAAAAACCAGAAAATAAATGAAAAGGAAGAAATTAAATACAGAGAATGGAAATTAAATAAGCGAAGCAAAAATTAAAATAAAACGGTTGTTATAATATTACCTTGTATTATATTCGAATTAGCTAATTACAAATAAAAGAAACACAAAAGACTAGGCTAAACCATAAACTGGTGTATCAACGGATATTAAATCATTGTAATACCCCGGGCTATGCTAAAGCGAAAAATGCTTTCGGATCTTTCTGATAGATGAAAATAAAATGGGCAGAACCTCTGCTTATATTTGGACCAAAATCTAACTAAAAAGGGCCCTAGTCCTAATCTCGTTCGGATACCGGGAGTTCAGAGTTAAAGAACTGGAACTGTCTGGAGAAAGAACACTCGACTGATTTCTAAAGGCGAAAACGTTCTCTGTTTTTACTATGGTAAACGAAAAAGCGAAAGAAGAAGAAGAGGGAATAGACACAGAAACATAAACACTCGTATTTTGTTCTCCGGTTTGTATGGGGTTTTGTATCTAGCTCGAAAAATATTTTCTCCCAGTAGAGGAGAGTCTAGCCGAATACCTCAGGTAAAAAAATCTCCTCCAGATTATGAAGTGAAACCAGGCATTTATAGCGTGAACATTGCTTCGTGACTAAGTAAAATCCGAGGTTGGCTACAAGTAAAAGAATTAAATTAAAAACAACCGTGTCAATAATTCACTTGGACTACCACTTCATCGGACCAAACAATACCGGCCACATCATTCCAAACCAAACTAGCAACCAATACTAACTCACCAAAATGCCGTGTGTTGCTAAAAAGTCTTACAAGGCTTGAAAGCCCACTATGGCTAAAAAGTCTTACAAGGCTTTTAAGCCTAATGTGGCATAAATGCCTTAGAAGACCATAAGGCCTCACACGGCAAAAGGGGGGCCACAGTCCTTTGCTCCCAAAAATTACCAATATGTCCCTGTGTATTTGCACGCGCTCTAAAACATTGATTTTTGACCAATAAACTTCAAACAAACTCAGATTTAACCACGGATACAGTCGTTGAACTCGTGTTGACGTGCTGATCAATAATATATATCCCTCAAAATTTATAAATATCGGCTCCTAAATTGTACTTCTGAGGCCCTATTTTGAACCGAAAAATGCCGACGTCATCCAATTTCACCCCAATCGCTGTCATTGGACTCGTTTCGTCGTACTGATCAATAGTATAAAGTTCTTATGATTTGATGAAGTGGTCTCGCGAATAATACTCCCGAACTCTGGACTGTGCAAGGGCAAAATAGTCTTTTTGTGCACAAGTTCTTTTGAGTCCATTTTGATGGCATGTTTCATAATAGCTTGAGTGATGGGGCAAAATCTGGTATCAACACCATGTTTTCGCTTTATCTTTTAAAGAAAAGAAAAATAGTTTTCAAATAAGTAATGTCCTGCCGCTGCGTTCGTTCTATTATAGTTTTAACAACCTCTTCAAAATCCTGGACATGCAAATAAGCATTTTCATTGTGTATTTCATGGAAGTGAGGCAGATGTGGCAGCAGATTGGGTCGAACTACGAAATCACGGGCTCCAATAGGTAGGCGTATGCAAGATGTTGCAAATGTCCAAGTAGCGTTCAGATAATCGCGCATGGTGCGACCCTGATATGCTAACATCCTCTGGGTCAGCATCCAAATTATCTAAATTGGGATAATTGGCCTGGAGTGAAGGAATCTGTCCTGGCATGGGAGAGAAACCATTGGGATCATGTGGAAGATTATTTTGATTATGATGAGACGAATTGGGTGGTGGTAACAATCCATTTAATCCGTCCGTTGGAGGTTCCTTATTGGAATTTTCCTCTTGACGTTCTAATTGGTTATGATTATTACGCACCCATATGCACTATTCAGCAGTAATAAAAAACTAGCACAGTATCAATTGGAAACAAGGTTTTGAACATACCTCAACTTACCAACAGAACTTTCCATTACCGGTACTGCTGATGGAATTACCGGTAGTAATTGCAGCTTCTTCTGCTGGTATAGCTTTGATCGTTCTAACGTGACAGAATAATTGATAAGCTTCTAAATCAACTCGAGTTCCCCGGCAACGGCACCAAAAATACTTGTCGTCAACCGATGTCTAATAGAATGTATCCCAAGCATAGAATCAGGAGTTCGGTTGTAGCATATTAAATTCAGAAGTACAGAGTCGAATCCATAGGGAACGAGTAATTTGGAAGTTTTATCGAGAGAAAAGAAAGAAAAGAATTGAGATTTTTCTTGAAAATATGTTGTGAGATTGAGAACGATTTAATGAAAACTTAAAGAAACAAGATCCAATTCTTGGGATCCACATTGATCGCAACTCGGAATAATCCAATCCTTAAAATATAACTCAACTCTGATTCTATAACATCGAACCTTCGTCGGATGATTGAAAAAGTGAATATTTATAGAAACTTAAGAAAAATTGATAATTAGTTTTTTTTAATCAAGTACGAAATTAGGGTTTCAGATTAAAACCTTATAGAGATTCAAGAATCGTGTGTGCCAAAAGAGTTTGTCGACACACAAACAAAAATCTTTTACAAAAATCTTTAATCGATTTCAAAATAGTTCTTGATTAATAAAACAATATCATGAATTAAAAGATTTGCGCGAGGATCGAATTACCTTGAGTTGCGATTCAATGTTTCACCATTAAATTGAATCCTTGAAGGATTAGTTCCTCATGGATTTAAAGGAATCCATGAGAAATCAAGAACAAGAAAGAAATGAAAAAACAATCAAAGAAATTAAAGAGCTTTTATTTAAATCTTTCAAAAGCTGAAAATCTAATAAAAATAGAATGAAAGACGGTTAAAAACTAGAATAAAAACCAGATTCATAATCATTAACTGGGATTCCAAATATATAGATCTCAAAATGACACTCCTAACGTAATCAGAAAATAAAAGGATAAGGATAAACTAAAGGAATATAAATCTCTTAAAATAAGAGAAATCTCGTTTTTTCCTTTACTATCGGTAGTGTGGGGTACTTATTACCGTAGTTTGGGGTTCTGCCACTTCTGATCAATTAATTTGTACAATTCTTGGCAGTGCCTTCTACTATTGGTAGTTCGGGCACTTATTACCGGTAATGCAGAGCACTGACTTTTCTGGCAGTTCTTCACTTTGGATAATGCGTCCTACTACCGGTAGTTTAGGCACATATTACCGGTAATACGAGGCACTGACTTCAAACTTTTGATGTCATTCTCTTTCACTTCATGACTTAATTCTTAATTCTTGGTAACATCTCGGGACTTCATAAGAACACTGTAAAACACTCATTTGCATACTAACAACAAAAACACGCATTAAATAGTCAAAATATATTATTACTTATCTGATTGACAATAAACACATGCAAGTCGAGGAATTTTGGCATTAACTATTTGCACTTTGGAATGCGAAACACTAAACAAAAAAAAGATAAAAAATTTAAGAGGGACCATCGTATTTTTGTCTTTTAGCAATAGATATTAACGGCGTTAATAGAAAACTAACGACAAATGGATAATAGTGTAATAGTTTTAAAAGCGGGGGAGGTAATTGTATTTTCTGAAACCTAATGGGAGGTCTCTGTATTTGTTAGAAATCTCAAGAAAGGTTAGTGCATTTTACCCTTCTCAAATTTACTCTAAAGTTTACTTGTGAGGCCCACTGTTTTTCACTATTTCTCTAATAGATAATTAAAGCTTGGGTAAAATGCACTGACCTTTCCTGAGATTTCTAACAAATGCAGGAACCTCCTCTATGGTTTTAGAAAATACAATTACCTCCTATATTTTTGAAACTATTAAACTGTTACCCTCTGCCATTAATTTTCTGTTAATACCGTAAGTTTTTATTGACAAAAGTAAAAATATCCCTCTTAAGATGCCACATTTTAAAATTTTTTTAATCTGTTATTGCATATTTTTAAGTTTGCATTCCTCTTGTACATTTAACATACATATATTTTTAGTTTATCTTATTAAAATATGTTATAATTTTTAATTTAACTTATTGTCTTTTTGATATATTAATTTCTTGTTTCTATTCAAGCTTTAAATACTAAATCAATTTAACTTGAGCTCTATTAGTCAATTTTATAAATTTACTGACTCACCTTACGTTTTAGTAATCATGTTTTACTTTTATAAACATGAAATATCTAATAAATCTCTTTATTTTTTCGTCCTCTATATGTATTTTATTTAATAGAAAATATATATACATCATAACTTATCATATATCAAGAAAAAAACTCTTATAAGTAAGAAAGTTTGAGCAACGTGCCAGATATGATATCGATGTAATTTATTTATTTATCAGTTATAGACATGTATCTAGTATCAAAAGCTTCCTTAGGATTAGACAAAATGTGTTATTGTGGCGCAAATATCATTTTTAGAGTTACAAATAATGACAAAAACAAAAGCAACCATAAAAAAAAGGGTAAATTAAATCAAGGTCCTTTTTACCTACAATACGTAGGGTTGAGTCCCATACACTTTTCAAACTTATGTTTTCACCCTCAATTAAGCCTGGTTGACATGTCTGCCGTTATTTTTTGGTGGTAGATTACCCTCTTATCCTTTTTGGTTCAGAAAATATTTTGTATTGATTTGGTATGTTTATAATTGGGCAATAAATATGGCTGTAATTACGGAATTAAATAAGGTAAAATAGTTAGCTGATTATGGAAACCAAATCCCGGATTTAATGTTTCGCCGGAAATAAGGTAAATTTTGTTCGTTGTAATTTTTTTTCGGCAATAAGATTTAATGTTTCGCCGGAAATAAGGTAAAATAATAAGATTTAATGTTTCGCCGGATTTAATGTTTCGCCAGAAACTGCTGGAAACCGTGGGGCCGCCGGAATATGGAAGATGATGCCGGAAACAGTGAGTATTCGGTTTTGGTGATCCGGATACCAAATCTTCTTCAAATATTCCATGTTAATTTATCAGAATATGGTAAATTTGATGGATATTTTGCTGAAATCTTTCCACTGAAGATTTGATTTTCTACGCAATCGCAAGGTTTTTTTGGGATCTTCCTTACCTTATTTTCTGATTTTTGAAATGACCTCGCACAAACGATCTTCCTTTATTACTTCTTGTGCAACATAAAAGTGAGAGTTGAAGTTAGGACGAATATCGCATCGCCAAAACCCGAAGAAATTTTCTTGAAGATTGCTAACTAGCGAACGGTGAGTGAATTATTTTTATCGTTTTTAGTTTGTAGTTATATGTTTTGAGAATGGGTTGCGCATGTCAATCCTTTTTTTTTTTTTGATATGCTGCACACTTCACCAATATGTTTGGTGAATTTACCATGACTTGATAGATGATATGTAATTTACCATGTTTTCATAGATGATGTGCAAATTTACCATATTCTGTATTTTAGATGATGTGCAAATTTACCATATTCTGTAATTTACCATGTTTACCATAGATGATATGTAAGTTACTACATTTGTTAGATGATTTGTAAATTTACCATGTTGATAGATTGTATGGTAAACAATAAGGGTTGAAAGTTAGGACGAAGATCGCATCGCCAAACTCGAAGAAATTTTCTTGAAGATTGCTAAATAGATGATGTGCAAATTTTCTTGAAGATTTTAATTTACCATGTTTTCATAGATGATGTGCAAATTTACCATATTCTGTATTTTAGATGATGTGCAAATTTACCATATTCTGTAATTTACCAAGTTTACCATAGATGATATGTAAGTTACTACGTTTGTTAGATGATTTGTAAATTTACCATGTTGATAGATGGTATGGTAAACAATGAGGGTTGAAAGTTAGGACGAAGATCGCATCGCCAAACCTGAAGAAATTTTCTTGAAAATTGCTAAATAGATGATGTGCAAATTTTCTTGAAGATTTTAATTTACCATGTTTTCATAGATGATGTGCAAATTTATCATATTCTGTATTTTAGATGATGTGCAAATTTACCATATTCTGTAATTTACCATGTTTACCATAGATGATATGTAAGTTACTACGTTTGTTAGATGATTTGTAAATTTACCATGTTGATAGATGGTATGCAATTAACCGTGGTCTGAAATTGATCACAATGGTACAGTCGGTAATGTAGTAAGATTTTCCGGATATACAAATTAACCAATCCCTTATTTTTAGGATACAACAACAATAAAGGTAATTGGTAGGATTTGGACGGGAAAGGCAACAATAAAGATAATTGGTAAACAATCCCTTATTTTTAGGACATTTCTATTTTGGTGCTCTAATTATTTTTTAGGGTTATTTTGGGTATTTTTCGAATTTTAGGATATAAACTTAATGTTGAAAAGTGTTTAGGATCTAACACTAGATTAATCTTAGAGGTAGGACTCAACATTAAGTTCCCCTAAAAAAAACGATGTAAAAGTAACAAATACAATTCTTTTGAATAAAAACAAAAAATTTAATCTAGTTAATTTAGGCCAAATAACAATGTACATGTAACTCCTGTTGATAAAATTGATATAGAAATTAAAAAAAATAACCAAACATGTAAGTTCAAATAATTATTTTAATTACAAATATATAATATAAAATCAAACAAATTGACATTTCAAGTTTTAATTAAAATAAAAATATTGTGTTACTGGTAAGTTACATATATTTTTTTAACAGACTCATAATAATATTTTTTCTTGATATGATAAGTTATTATGTATATATTTTCTATTAAATAAAATACATATAGAGATTCATTAAGTAAATATGTAAATTTTTATAAAACTAAATAATGATTACTAAACGTAAAATGTGTAAGTAATTTTAAAATTGACTAATGTAATTTAAATATATTTAATTTTAGTATGTAAAGCTTGAATAGAAAAAAGAGTAAAATATTAAAAAATAATAAGTTAAATTAAAAATTATAACATTTTTTTATAAGATAGACTAAAAATATATATGTACTTTTATTAGGTTAAATATACATACGGAATATAAACTTAACAATATGTATTAAGTTATAAGTTAAAATATATATTTTTTTAAAAATTATTATTAATCTATAAGATGTATATTTATTTGCACATTCTTGATAAAAATATAACTTAAGTCTAATTTTACTTAAGCGTTTAAAATTTTAATATTAAAAAATTATTTTACACTATATACATTCATATATATAATTATAAAATATATATTTAATTGCACATACGAATAAATTAAATATGTTAAACACAAAAGAAGTAAAAAGAATTAAGAGAGGGGGATATTTTTGTCTTTTAATCAATAAAAACTAACGGCGTTAATAGAAAACTAACGGAGGTAACAATCTAATAGTTTCAAAATCAAATAAAATAATTATATTTTTTAAAATTTCAAGAGATGTCCCTGTATTTATTAGAAACCTTAGGGGAGATCAGTCTTTCGTTTTGATCCATCAAATGAGAGTGGGACCCGGTCAAAGGGAGTAGTAGGTACCAATTTTGCGGGGGTCAGAACTCTTTTTATAGCTTTTTGTTTTTACCATTTAAGGGGTGTGCTTGGGAGTTTATTTTTGGTATTATTTTATTTTATTTTATTTTTAAATTTTAACTGTTTGAGAGTTATATTTTCAGAATGAGTTGCAAAAGTCATTCTCTATTTTAAACTTTAGAAGCAAAAATTTAAAAAGAGGTCTAGAGCTTGTTTTTGCATTTTCATTCTAATTTTCTATTCTATTAGTTTTGCAAAATTCATTTTGTATATTTTTTCAAACACTCTTTCCAAATTTAAAACTAATTCTAATTATAATCTAAAAATTTTAAAAGTCAAAATCTCAAGAGATGTCCCTCTATTTATTAGAAACTTAGGGGAGGCCTGTAATGACCCGTAAAATTTTAAACGAATAAATAAATAGTTCGAGCAAATTTTTTTTTATACTCCACGTATTTTTTTTTTGTTTCGTTTGCGTACACAAATATGTTGATGTGTATATATGATATGTAATATATTTATATGTATTGTGTATATATGATTATTATTAAAAAAAATTAAAAAGAAAAGAAAAGAAAATGATAATTATATATTTAAAATATATATAATAAATATGTGTGTGCTGTGTGTGTGTGTCTGTGTGTGTGTGTGTAACAGTGTGTGTGTGAGTGTATAACGTGTATCTCTCCCTCTCCCCTCTTATCCCCGACAACTCCCACTCCCCTCCAGTCACCTCCCCCTCCCATCAACCCCCTGCCACCACCAGCCGCCCCCCACCTTCGGATCTCCCTATTTCCCTCTCCACCATCCATGGTTTCCCAAACTTTTGCTATAAAAGGGAGCCCTCCCTCTCTGTTTTTTCCACCCCGGAGTAGCAGCAAGGTAGAGAGGAGGAAAGAGGAGGAAGAAAAGGAAGGAAGAAGAAGAACGCAGCCACTGCCGCGAACCGAAAACGCGACCGAAACGCGACCAAAACTCCTCGGAACTTCGAACCGATGTAAGATTCCTATTCTAGAGTCTTCGTTTTAATGTTTCGAAGTATTTTCGAATTGTTCCGAGGTGAGTCGGTGCCTCGTCGGAGCTTCGCCGGATTCTGGGAAAAGCTACTGGGAAAACGGGGGAAAAAAATTAAAGAAGAAGGAACAATTACACTTAGCCCCTCCTTGTTTATTCTAATTATATATGTATATAACTCTTATTACATTTTAGTCCTTTTATGAAAATTACAAAAATGCCACTGTTAAAAAAATTACAAAAGTGCCACTCTTATAAATTTAAAAAAAAAAGGGACTGCCATTATAATAATAAAAAAAGAAAATTACAGTTTTCCCCAATAATTATAAAAAAATCTAAATTAATCCCCATAATTCAATAAATTACATTATTCCAATAAAATTTTATAAATACTAATTCAAAAAATAAAATAAAATAAATAATTTAAGTTTTGAATTATTATTTAAGAAACCCTTTACTTTTGATTTGCAAATTTAGTCCTAGACTAATAAAATAAAATAAGGCCCTAGCTTAAATAAATTATATATTTGTACAATATTTTATTTATTACATAATTAATCATGAGTTATGGATAATTATAAATTACATTAAATCAATATTTAATTCACAAGACTCAACTATGTAAATTAAAATATTACTTCTAGTTACTTTAAAATCATAAAAGTAATTTTAAGTAATTTAATTTATATAATTAAGTACTAGACTTAGGAGTGATTTCACACGTATCTAATTAAATCTAGATTATTTTAAGTACACAAATGAACCGATCATGATAAGTTTATTATTATTAATTTGAGATTTTTCGACAAAGATAACTTAACTCTAGTTCACACTAAACTATTAAAATTATACGAATACTAATAAATAAAGGATTCGTCCTAGAACTATTTAAAATTATATATTTTTTATTCTCATACTATATTTAATTTGTAAATTAAGTTCTAGATTGTTAAATTACCACATTACCTTGTATTATGTTATAGGTAAATTGTGTGAGAAATTATAAAGTCACCCTAGAGTTATTGTCGCGCCCGGAAATTTCCCGGCCCCCCTTGCGAATATGTGAATTGTTTGAACGGGGCTGAATAATTTCTTGACTTGTAATGCGACGTTTAATGAAAATTATTTGACAGCTAGGACTTATTTAAAAACTTAGAGTCGCCACTTGACATAAATTTTAGGTGTGTCAAGTCACCCTCTAAGGTCATTTTCAAAGAAAATGTCCTTAGAAAAATAATTTAATTTTAACTCAGAAATACGATTCTGTTTTATAAAAATGACTCCTTTAAAAGAAAACTGGTCTTGAAAACAGAGATGGGTTCGGGGATTCACTGTTACGAGTTGGGAAGGTGTTAGGCACCCAACATCGCCCTTTCGGTACTTTATTTTCCCAAATAATTTTATTTTATTATCCTTGGCTAATTTTAATAAATATCTAGTGATTGCTGTACAATTGGTTTAAAAGTGGAAACAAGTGCGGGGGCAGGACCCCGGCTTACGCAATTTAGCTTTTGGTGGCAAAAAAGTTAGAACGGATGTATGTTAAACTTTGATCGAAACATGGTATGCAAACTGGTATCTGCACGTCATGTTTCTATTCCCGTAGTGCCAGGTACCTTAAATCCCTGGCAGGAATTTTCAAGTTTAACAAGGATCCTACTCCGTTTTATTAATGAATTTATCATGTTAACCTTTTTTTTTTGGTTTTATTTATCTACAATTCTTCATCCCGACAGCTACACAATCAATGGCGGTCCAAATTGTAGATTTTAATAAATGTCACTTCAATCACGATATTCTGTCGTGAAAAGATAACGTGCATTGCCCGTTAAATTTTCATCCCAAAAACACTAACATGGGCTACCTATGTCACCCGCGTGTTTATGGAATTCCGAGATTATCGGGATCTTTAACCAAGTGATATGAATAGTGTGTGCTAGCGTGAACTAACAACACTATTCATATAACTTGGCCAAGTAACGATTTTTTTCCTTTTATTGATTTTATTTATCTGCAATTCTTCATCCCGACAGCTACACAATCACTGGCGGTCCAAATTGTAGAATTTAATAAATGTTAGTTCAATCACGATATTCTGTCGTGAAAAGATAACGTGCATTGCCCGTTAAATTTTCATCCCAAAAACACTAACATGGGCTACCTATGTCACCCGCGTGTTTATGGAATTCCGAGATTATCGGGATTTTTAACCAAGTGATATGGATAGTGTGTCAGCGTGAACTAACAGCACTATTCATATAACTTAGCTATGAAGTAACGATTTTTTTTCCTTTATTGATTTTACGTGAAATAAAAATAAAAAGAAAATTGCAGTAACTGTTATGGGGAAACGGGAAAGGGGTAAAAAAAAAAAGAAAAAAAGTTACGGGAGATCGGGGAAAGGGAAAAGTTAGTAGTTAGTTCCGACAGGGGCCGACGCAATCGAGCGATATGCCGGAGTATTATTTTTATTTAATGTTATTTTTGCTTAAATCAAGAAAAGTAGTTGGCAGAGCCAAACATCGACTTTCGTGATTTAGCGGGCTAAATCCTGACATTCTAGAACTGCGGACTAGAGATGCGGATGCCCAATTAATATTGACATAAAAAAAACAGAAAGAATAAATAAAAATGTTCTGACATTCTAGAAGTGCGAACTGAGAATTTCAGGAAAAGGACTAGAAATTCCAGAACCGCAGACTAGAGATGCGAACATGGCTTATAAGCCTAACTTTTATACTGATAACAAAAGAAAAGAAAACGAATTTACAGAAGTTAAATATATAGAACAGAGGCAAAAATTGTGTTGAAATGATTACCTTATATTCACTGTGAGCTCGAAAATTACAATGGTAGGGGTGAAAAATACTTGAACGCCTAAATAAAACCATAACCTGGCATAACGTTGAATTTTAGAAATTCTTGTTATCCCGGGCTATGCTGATATAAACGGTCGCTCAAGCTTCACCGGAGCTTGAAAAGAAAATTGGGCAGAATTTCCTCTTGCTAAAACTGAGCCTAGCAATCCTAAATGTGAATATCGTTCTCTGTGTCGATAGTTCGAAACTAAAAAGTTTAGAACTTATCAAACGAAGAAGACTCTCTGGAAATTAAACTCGCTCTAATATGGTTCTTATATATTGATAGTTCAAAACTAAAAAGTTTAGAACTTATCGAACGAAGAACACTCTCTGGAAATTAGACTCTCAGATTTTGAGTATTTCTGTTCTAAAAAAAAAATTCTTCCTATTTTTCTTTCTCAGAACCTTTCTCCTCTGATTTTCCTTTGATTTTTCTCATCCTCTTTTCGAATCCAGAACCCGGGTATTTATAGGCAAACCCTTACCCCTTCGATGCGCAAAAGGAAAGCAGCTGCCCCTTCAGAATAACGGCCGTCGTTTGTTAAACCAATCACATTAAACCTCAGCCGGAAAAACCGTATGAAGAACCAATAATAATCAAATGCGTCACCGGCCGTTGAATCAACTAATCCCAGTCCGGCTGATTCCGGCCGCCGTAATGCCGCTCAAACCCAACCAATAACCTAAGCAACTTGGCCCGAACCGGATGAACCGGACAAAATAGCCCAAAAATCCTGCTGAACCGGCCAAAATAACCCAAAAATCAGCTGAGAACCGGAGTAAAAACCGGGTCGGGAAGCCGGGCACGGCCCAAATGCCGGGCACGGCCCGTTTGCCGGGCACGGCCCACAAGCCGGGCACGGCCCGTTTGCCGGGCACGGCCCGCTTGCCGGGCACGGCCCAATTGTGAGAGAGAGAGAGAGAGAGAGAAGAGAGAGAGAGAGAGAGAGCCACGTGTCCAAAGGGGAGTGGGACACGTGGGAGGAGAGAGAAAAGTGAGAGAGAGACGCAGGAGAGGGAGGGGTTCTGGTGTGGGTGAGACGGGCTACTACGGACACGTGGCAGATAGAGAGAGGGCCGCGCGGGAGGAGAGAGAGAGGCAGTATAGGCCAGCCAACAGAATCCCGCCACGTCAGCGGCCAAAGCAGCGCGCGTCGCACAGGATCATCTCCAATGCACGGCATTTATGCCGGGCACGGCCCACGTGTCGTGCACGGCCGGCGCGTGGCCTACACGCGCGCGTGTGGTGCGTGTACCCTGCTGATGTCAGGCTTATGTCAGCCTCTTTTTGGTAATTACAAAAATGCCCCTGGTTTAAAAATGCCTTTGCGCGCTATTTTTAATCTTTGGACGTCCAAACGAACTCGGATTTGACCACGGATACAGCCAATGGACTCGTATCGTTGAGAGGATCATTTTGAGCCTAATATTTGATTTATGGGCACGTCGGCTCGCAATCCTAACTCCCAAATAATCACCGGTACACTGCTACTATTCTTTAAAATGCCATTTCTTGAGCTACCGAACTCGGATTTAACCATGGATACAGCCGATGGACTCGTATTTCTGTGTTGATCAATAACGTGTGCCTCTCGACGTCTGAACATATCAGCTCATAAATTGTGCCTCCGGGACCCCGTTCTGAACAATCAAAAATTATCGGCGTTGTCCGATTTCACCCCAATCACTGTCACTGGACTCGTGTCGTCGTACTGATCAATAGTATGAGGGTCTCATGACTTGATGAAGTGGTCTCGTGAACAGTACTCCGAAACCCCGGACTGTGCAAAGGCAAAATAGTCTTTTTGTGCCCAAATCCTTTTAAACCCATTTTGATGGCATTTTTATAATAACTTGAGCGGTGTGGGCAAAATCTGGTATCAACAGCTGCCCCTCTTTGTCTGCACTTGGCGAAGTAGAGGGTAGACAAAGAATATGAGATGCGGGATTTTGTCTCACCGCGATTGAAATTAGGTCATGCTGCTCTATTTTTGAAACTGCCATTGACGACTGCTCTGCTCTGAATATCCAAGATAACATCTGCGTTATCTCGAAAACTAATATACTTGTCTTCTCTCTTTCATGCCTTGTTCCGAGTTCGTGGAAGCGGTGAATTCTATTGGCATCTCCTTAACATCTTTCGAAGAAATTCTGCCCTGAAAATGATAGCTTGGATTATTATTTGACAACATTGAAATTTACTAAAAACAAAACGACTTTCAAAAATTTGATTTTAGAAAAATATTTGCAAACCAGGAACTCTTGACTAGAAAATTCTTGAGAATTTGATTTTAAGGTTTGAGAGATTTAGAAATTCGATTCTAAGCTGAAAATTTGAAGATTCTATAGAGATTACGACTCTAAGACATCTGATGAAACCCTTGAGAATTTGATCTCAGGGTTTGAGAGACTTAAAAATTCGATTCTAAGCTGAAAACTTGAAGATTCTATAGAGATTACGACTCTAAGACATCTGATGAAAAACCCTTGAGAATTTGATCTCAGGGTTTGAGAGACTTAAAAATTCGATTCTAAGCTGAAAACTTGAAGATTCTATAGAGATTACGACTCTAAGACATCTGATGAAAACCCTTGAGAATTTGATCTCAGGGTTTGAGAGACTTAAAAATTCGATTCTAAGCTGAAAACTTGAAGATTCTATAGAGATTACGACTCTAAGACATCTGATGAAAACCCTTGAGAATTTGATCTCAGGGTTTCAGAGACTTAAAAATTCGATTCTAAGCTGAAAACTTGAAGATTCTATAGAGATTACGACTATAAGACATCTGATGAAAACCCTTGAGAATTTGATCTCAGGGTTTGAGAGACTTAAAAATTCGATTCTAAGCTGAAAACTTGAAGATTCTATAGAGATTACGACTCTAAGACATCTGATGAAAACCCTTGAGAATTTGATCTCAGGGTTTGAGAGACTTAAAAATTCGATTCTAAGCTGAAAACTTGAAGATTCTATAGAGATTACGACTCTAAGACATCTGATGAAAACCCTTGAGAATTCGATCTCAGGGTTTGAGAGACTTAAAAATTCGATTCTAAGCTGAAAACTTGAAGATTCTATAGAGATTACGACTCTAAGACATCTAATGAAAACCCTTGAGAATTCGATCTCAGGGTTTGAGAGACTTAAAATTCGATTATAAGCTGAAAATTTGAAGATTCTATAGAGATTACGACTCTAAGACATCTGATGAAAACCCTTGAGAATTCGGTGTCAGGGTTTGAGAGACTTAAAAATTCGATTCTAAGCTGAAAACTTGAAGATTCTATAGAGATTACGACTCTAAGACATCTGATGAAAACCCTTGAGAATTTGATCTCAGGGTTTGAGAGACTTGAAAATTCGATTCTAAGCTGAAAACTTGAAGATTCTATAGAGATTACGACTCTAAGACATCTAATGAAAACCCTTGAGAATTCGATCTCAGGGTTTGAGAGACTTAAAATTCGATTATAAGCTGAAAATTTGAAGATTCTATAGAGATTACGACTCTAAGACATCTGATGAAAACCCTTGAGAATTCGGTGTCAGGGTTTGAGAGACTTAAAAATTCGATTCTAAGCTGAAAACTTGAAGATTCTATAGAGATTAGGACTCTAAGACATCTAATGAAAACCCTTGAGAATTCGATCTCAGGGTTTGAGAGACTTAAAATTCGATTATAAGCTGAAAATTTGAAGATTCTATAGAGATTACGACTCTAAGACATCTGATGAAAACCCTTGAGAATTCGGTGTCAGGGTTTGAGAGACTTAAAAATTCGATTTTAAGTTGAAAATTTGAAGATTCTTGGAAATTCAATTCCAAGCAGAGTCTTTGAAAATTCGATCCCAAGACTTTCCATGCTGTCCGTCTCCTTTTACATAGGAAATTTTCTTTGGCTCTTTGCCCCTTTTGCTCTTGCATAAATTCTGCTTGTCTGTCATCTTTTGGTTGACTTCTGGAATGTCGCCCTGTTGGCTGGATAATAAAAACGCTTCTGGGATAATGTCGCCTTGTTGGCTGGACAATGAAAACGCTTTATCAATTGGACCCTCTAGGTCTTTGTGTTCGAGAGGTTCGTAAGCTCTATGGGATTTTTTCCCTTTAGCTTTCCCTTCATGCATGTCAGACTTTTGTAGTCTGAGCTTCAATGGGAGTTTTGACATCAGGCTGTTGAGGACTGCACTCCAGTATATGCCTTATCATGGGGTTAGGACTTTTAAGCCCTTCTGATGCACTTCTGTGTAGCAGCACAAGAAATAGCGACTGCAGCTAAGCGAGTCTGACTTTCTGTTTGCAGATTATTGTTTCTTTTCTTTCTCTTGAATATCTGCATCTTTCAATACATGTATCCTGCATGGTTAGGCAGCTTTGTTCTCTTTTCGAGATTAACATGTACGTAAAAGAAGTGTTGTATGAACATGTATGCTTCCCTATTCTTAAAAATTCATTTTGAAATTTGTACTTACTTGCCAGTAGATTATCAGAAATACTTACTGGATAGCAAATAACAGTTTATTGGGCTTTGCCTCTTTCGATCCATGAAACTTCACAATCTTAGCACAAGCGCATCGCATAGCTTGACTCGTGATTTTCAATCTCTAAACTCATGGGAACTTAAACTGAGTCTGCTCCAGACAGCGTTTCAGACTTCGGTCTTGCTGACTTGTGCGGACAAATGGCTTCAACTTCTTGTTGTCGTTTTTCTTCTTTTTTTCTTTTTAAGCCATTTTTGCCACCACTGCCCTTTCGGATTTTCACCGATGCCGGCTTTTCATTTTTTTGCGCTCCAGCCCCCTTTCGGGTTTTGACTGTGCCTTGATTGTCCATTTTTGCCATAGCCCCTTTTCAGGTTTTCACTATGCTGGACTTTGTCGATTTTGCCATAGCCCCCTTTCAGGTTTTGACTATGCTGACTTAGCCGATTTTGCCATAGCTCCCTTTCAGGTTTTAACTATGCTGGCTTTTTGTATTTCTCTCTCTTTTTTTTGAGGATTTCAACCTAATTTCAACTGAAACAAATATTCTTTGCGCATTTTGATTCGTCGAGCATTGACAGAAATTTCATGAGAAAGAGAGAATATCAAATGGCACTTCATTTTTGGCCTTTCTACCTTTATTTTTGCCTTTTGGCTTCTTTTCTTTGTTTTTTTTTCTTTGGCAGCGGGGTTATTTTTTGTGCCCCTTGTTTTTCTGAATATTCATATGAAAGAAGAGAGAGAAGAAATTTCAATGCTCGATAATCAAAATAGCCACTCGGAAAAAAGTGTTTCAATTAAAATTAGATCGAAACAAGTGTTCTGCTCACAAATTGCTCTTTCTTCTAATTGCCCCAGTATGTAGCCCACAACACTTTCGAGTGTTGAGGCGTCATCCACGACCAATATGAGTTTGTGGATACATCAGGTCTTGTGAAATTCCTTTGATTGCTATGTAATAGTCAAACTCCAGCCCTTCGGTGTTTTTCTTTGGAGTAGCTGATAAGTAGACTCATGAATAGGCATCATCTGCACTTGATCTTTCAGAGTTCCTCCGTGGTGAACTTGAATGTCCATTCTTTGAGATTATAAGTAGACTCATGAATAGGCATTATCTGCACTTGATCTTTCAAAGTTCCTCTTCGGTGAACTTGAATGTCATTTCTTTGGGATTGTTCTAATCTTCTTCGATTATTCCAAGCAAATGACTATTTTTTGTTTGCCTAGACCTGGATGGCGATTCTTCTCATTGCTTGTTGATTACTCAGGATAAGAGATTGCTTCTTGCTTCAGGTTTCTGAGCTTTTGGTTTTTGAATTTTGATCCTTGCATGTTTTAGGATCAAGAAACACGTCCTTGTGTTCTTCTGATAATGAAGTGAATTTGTCTTTCTGCCATTTGTCCAAGTTCAGTCATTCTTGCTTTCTTTAAATGGCTTCTGTTTCTTTGGCATTCGAGATTTGCCAATTATCATGTGACTTTTTCCGTTAGTTCACTTGCTTGTTTGGAAATTCTACTGCTGGTACAAACCAATCTCAATCCCCATGAGTTCGAAATGTAGTCTGAAGACAAGGTCATGCTCGCCTTGTGCTTAAGATTGTTTATGCTACTTGGATCGAAATGACAAATTTTAAGACCCCTGAAATAGCAAGTTTTGCAAGAAATTAATTCTTTGATTTGACAGAGAAGCATATATGAAAGCAACAACACAAATTTTATCAATCTGCTAAAAGCTGGATAACCATTGCAAGATTTTTCATGGATTTGAAAGAAACAGATTTTCATAGTGAAAGTTTAAAACAACAAAAGCAACATAAAAAGTGTGAATATAGACTCTGCTCAGGCAAGTCTACCAAAACTTGAGAACTCTAAACAATCTCATGGATCCTTCAGGATGATTTGAGTTGGCATTGCTGAGTCTCTGTACTGTCTTTCGTTTCAAAATGGACTTCACAGTCTTTGACGCTTTCTGCGAAAATAAATTGATTCTTTCTTGATTCAGCAAGATCTGCCCCAGTTGTAGTGCCAACATCTTCTGAAATAACATTCACTCCCTAATGGTTAGGGAGTGGGTTGGTGGTAACATTTGGAGTTGCTGGTCTCGCCTCTTCTAGACTGATTGTTTGGGAATCAATAAGGTCCTGAACCCTATTTCGGAGAGTCCAGCAATTTTCAATATCATGGCCAATCTGCCCTGAGTGATAGGCACATTTGGTATCCGGCCGGTGTGTAGGCGGTAATTGATTTGGTAGTGGCCTTGCCGGGATTGGGTTTAAGTGACCGGAGACAACAAGCCGGTTTAGGACCTCAGCCATAGGTATGGCAATGGCCGTATAATTTCTTCTCCTAGGAGGGGCCCTCCTCTGCTCGGGTGCAGGTGCTCGGTAAAGATTGGGTTGGTTCGGACGATTTGGCGATGGACTAGGAAAATATGAGGGAGGCTGGTATTGGGTGTTTTGGTATGGTGGAGGCGACGAAAAAGGGGTTTGGAAATTTTGTGGGTATGGAAAAGGATTTTGGTTATATGGGGGAGGATTATATGGTGGCGGTTGGTTGTTTCCTTTGTCATACGGGATGACAACAGCAACTTCGGGTTCCTTTCCCTTCTTCGGAGGGAACTTCTTAATAGCAGGGGTGGATAAACTGACTGTGTCGGCTTCCAGCTTTGCATAAGGATCGAGAATCTTTCCCGTCCTTATGCCATCTTCAATCATCTCTCCCTGCTGGATTATCTCCATAAATGATCGGCCAATGGAAGTACAAAACTTCTCATAATATATCCCTTTGCAAGTTTGGACAAAGAGATGGACGTATTCGATGTCGACCAGCAAGGGGTCCACTTGGGTGGCCAGATTTTTCCAGCGCAAGGCATATGCCCGGAATGACTCCTCGGGCTCTTGCTTCATTCTGATTAAAAATAGTCGGTCAATAACCAACTCAGCGTTGTGGCGATATTGCTTTATGAACTCTTGGGACAACTCAGCCCAAGTTCTAAAGCGACGGACATCCAGCCTAGAAAACCATTGGGCTGCTGGCCCTACCAGGCTGTGCTGGAACAGTTGCATCATTAGCTTTTCCGGGTGGGGATACCCACATAATGCCCCGGCATAGAGCCGCAGATGGGCCATTGGATCACTTGTTCCATTAAACTTGTGAAAATCAGGTATCCTGAACTTTGGCGGGAGCTGCATATCTGGAAAGAAGCATAAATCTGAGAAACTGGTAGAGTTATAAGCATTTGTCCCCTGAATAGCTCTCAGGGTCTCCTCCATTTGCTGCATTTTTTGCTTCCAGGCCGGGTCTGGTTCCTGAGGAGGATTAGGGTCCCCCTGCTGACTTTCGCAATCTTCATGGACTGGCATGAATGGCATAACTGGAATAACAGGTGCTTGCTGCTGATGTGGCCCTGTTGAGGGTCCTGCTGGCACTGCCCCAGACGGGAGTGCGGTGGCAATAGGATTAGGCACACTTGGTGCTGCATGATTCAGGGTGACAGGAGTCCCGACCCCGGCTTGGTTAGTTAGAGAGGGGGCTGCCTTTTGGTGGTACAATGTTGTGAACATTATCTGTAGGTTCTCCATATCCCGTTGCAGAGCATTGAAATCCTCGAGGGAAACGGTCTCCTGAACAGGTAGCTGCGATCGGTTGGCCTCTTCTGCCATGGCCCTAGATCTTGACCTTGTGATAATAATTCTTCTAGGGGGAGAGATAGAGCGAGCCGTGCTTCTTATCACCTTATATTCACAAAACCACAATTCCAAGTTAGTCTGGTGTCTACAGAATGGGTGGGTCCAAAATATACCATCGGCTAACAGTTCCACCACTCATATGGGCTTATATACTTTTCGTAGTTTAGCCGGCATTTCGGCATGACTTCGGTATATAATCTAAAATTGTGAGAGTATCTAGCCCATATGAGGATGTTTCTGTACCCTAATGGTACGTTCTGGACACTTAGTCTAAAATAATTTGGAAATGGAAGTTTGATTGATGTTTTCGAAAAATTTTGCCTTTTAACATAATCAACGAGGACTCTCTCCAATTTTCATGAATGTTCCTATCAGGTTTTGGTTTGACTCTTTTTTGAGGGATACTACATGCAGCATGACGGCTTGGTTTTTGCTAATGCATTTCTAGCATGGTTTCACGGTTCCCAAATCTTCAAACCTCCGGCCCCCGTGAAGGGTACCATCGTTGGTTGATGATTTGGTTGGAGTGTTCTTTTCAGTGAAAACCGTCTTTGACTACAAAAAAGCACCATTGACGACCGTCACGTACTTCGAACCCCCTCCTAATCCTATGGGTAAAAATAAAAGGTAGAATGGAGATTGAGAAGAGAGTTGGGTATGTTGTGCTGAATGTAATGTATGCATATGCTGAAAATTTATTTTTTTATTTTGTAAATATTTGGAGAGAATCCTTTCAGAGTAATGCAATGTCCTGCAAAATAAATATTAGTAACAAGATATTTATGCATGTTTTTTTTTTTTTGGCAAAAGCGCACCTGAAAAGACAACCACAAGAATAATGTTAGTAACAGGCCAAGGATAATTCGAAAAAAAATTTTTGGGAAAATTTGAAAAGCCGAAATCCACTGATAAGGAAAAATAAAAGGTTTGCAAATAGTACCCCTCTTTAGCTTGCGTTACACCGTAAGTTTACCCAAATGGGGTAGGTTAATGGTTTCCGCTAAAAAGAGTCACGATTTGCAAATTCTTTTATTAATCCCTAAGTCCCCAGCAGAGTCGCCAGCTATCGCGCCCGGAAATTTCCTCGGCCCCCCTCGCGAATATGTGAATTGTTTGAACGGGGCTGAATAATTTCTTGACTTGTAATGCGACGTTTAATGAAAATTATTTGACAGCTGGGACTTATTTAAAAACTCAGAGTCGCCACTTGACATAAATTTTAGGTGTGTCAAGTCACCCTCTAAGGCCATTTTCAAAGAAAATGTCCTTAGAAAAATAATTTAATTTTAACTCAGAAATACGATTCTGTTTTATAAAAATGACTCCTTTAAAAGAAAACTGGTCTTGAAAACAGAGATGAGTTCGGGGATTCACTGTTACGAGTTGGGAAGGTGTTAGGCACCCAACATCGCCCTTTCGGTACTTTATTTTCCCAAATAATTTTATTTTATTATCCTTGGCCAATTTTAATAAATATCTAGTGATTGCTGTACAATTGGTTTAAAAGTGGAAACAAGTGCGGGGGCAGGACCCCGGCTTACGCAATTTAGCTTTTGGTGGCAAAAAAGTAAGAACGGATGTATGTTAAACTTTGACCGAAACATGGTATGCAAACTGGTATCTGCACGTCATGTTTCTATTCCCGTAGTGCCAGGTACCTTAAATCCCTGGCAGGAATTTTCAAGTTTAACAAGGATCCTACTCCATTTTATTAATGAATTTATCATGTTAACCTTTTTTTTTTGGTTTTATTTATCTACAATTCTTCATCCCGACAGCTACACAATCACTGGCGGTCCAAATTGTAGATTTTAATAAATGTCACTTCAATCACGATATTCTGTCGTGAAAAGATAACGTGTATTGCCCGTTAAATTTTTATCCCAAAAACACTAACATGGGCTACCTATGTCACCCGCGTGTTTATGGAATTCCGAGATTATCGGGATCTTTAACCAAGTGATATGAATAGTGTGTGCTAGCGTGAACTAACAACACTATTCATATAACTTGGCCAAGTAACGATTTTTTTCCTTTTATTGATTTTATTTATCTGCAATTCTTCATCCCGACAGCTACACAATCACTGGCGGTCCAAATTGTAGAATTTAATAAATGTTAGTTCAATCACGATATTCTGTCGTGAAAAGATAACGTGCATTGCCCGTTAAATTTTCATCCCAAAAACACTAACATGGGCTACCTATGTCACCCGCGTGTTTATGGAATTCCGAGATTATCGAGATTTTTTAACCAAGTGATATGGATAGTGTGTCAGCGTGAACTAACAGCACTATTCATATAACTTAGCTATGAAGTAACGATTTTTTTTCCTTTATTGATTTTACGTGAAATAAAAATAAAAAGAAAATTGCAGTAACTGTTATGGGGAAACGGGAAAGGGGTAAAAAAAAAAGACAAAAAGTTACGGGAGATCGGGGAAAGGGAAAAGTTAGTAGTTAGTTCCGACAGGGGCCGACGCAATCGAGCGATATGCCGGAGTATTATTTTTATTTAATGTGATTTTTGCTTAAATCAAGAAAAGTAGTTGGTAGAGCCAAACATCGACTTTCGTGATTTAGCGGGCTAAATCCTGACATTCTAGAACTGCGGACTAGAGATGCGGATGCCCAATTAATATTGACATAAAAAAAACAGAAAGAATAAATAAAAATGTTCTGACATTCTAGAAGTGCGGACTGAGAATTTCAGGAAAAGGACTAGAAATTCCAGAACCGCGGACTAGAGATGCGAACATGGCTTATAAGCCTAACTTTTATACTGATAACAAAAGAAAATAAAACGAATTTACAGAAGTTAAATATATAGAACAGAGGCAAAAATTGTGTTGAAACGATTACCTTATATTCACTGTGAGCTCGAAAATTACAATGGTAGGGGTGAAAAATACTTGAACGCCTAAATAAAACCATAACCTGGCATAACGTTGAATTTTAGAAATTCTTGTTATCCCGGGCTATGCTGATATAAACGGTCGCTCAAGCTTCACCGGAACTTGAAAAGAAAATTGGGCAGAATTTCCTCTTGCTAAAACTGAGCCTAGCAATCCTAAATGTGAATATCGTTCTCTGTGTCGATAGTTCGAAACTAAAAAGTTTAGAACTTATCAAACGAAGAAGACTCTCTGGAAATTAAACTCGCTCTAATATGGTTCTTATATATTGATAGTTCAAAACTAAAAAGTTTAGAACTTATCGAACGAAGAACACTCTCTGGAAATTAGACTCTCAGATTTTGAGTATTTCTGTTCTAAAAAAAAAATTCTTCCTATTTTTCTTTCTCAGAACCTTTCTCCTCTGATTTTCCTTTGATTTTTCTCATCCTCTTTTCGAATCCAGAACCCGGGTATTTATAGGCAAACCCTTACCCCTTCGATGAGCAAAAGGAAAGCAGCTGCCCCTTCAGAATAACGGCCGTCGTTTGTTAAACCAATCACATTAAACCTCAGCCGGAAAAACCGTATGAAGAACCAATAATAATCAAATGCGTCACCGGCCGTTGAATCAACTAATCCCAGTCCGGCTGATTCCGGCCGCCGTAATGCCGCTCAAACCCAACCAATAACCTAAGCAACTTGGCCCGAACCGGATGAACCGGACAAAATAGCCCAAAAATCCTGCTGAACCGGCCAAAATAACCCAAAAATCAGCTGAGAACCGGAGTAAAAACCGGGTCGGGAAGCCGGGCACGGCCCAAATGCCGGGCACGGCCCGTTTGCCGGGCACGGCCCACAAGCCGGGCACGGCCCGTTTGCCGGGCATGGCCCGCTTGCCGGGCACGGCCCAATTGTGAGAGAGAGAGAGAGAGAGAAGAGAGAGAGAGAGAGAGCCACGTGTCCAAAGGGGAGTGGGACACGTGGGAGGAGAGAGAAAAGTGAGAGAGAGACGCAGGAGAGGGAGGGGTTCTGGTGTGGGTGAGACGGGCTGCTACGGACACGTGGCAGATAGAGAGAGGGCCGCGCGGGAGGAGAGAGAGAGGCAGTATAGGCCAGCCAACAGAATCCCGCCATGTCAGCGGCCAAAGCAGCGCGCGTCGCACAGGATCATCTCCAATGCACGGCATTTATGCCGGGCACGGCCCACGTGTCGTGCACGGCCGGCGCGTGGCCTACACGCGCGCGTGTGGTGCGTGTACCCTGCTGATGTCAGGCTTATGTCAGCCTCTTTTTGGTAATTACAAAAATGCCCCTGGTTTAAAAATGGCTTTGCGCGCTATTTTTAATCTTTGGACGTCCAAACGAACTCGGATTTGACCACGGATACAGCCAATGGACTCGTATCGTCGAGAGGATCATTTTGAGCCTAATATTTGATTTATGGGCATGTCGGCTCGCAATCCTAACTCCCAAATAATCACCGGTACACTGCTACTATTCTTTAAAATGCCATTTCTTGAGCTACCGAACTCGGATTTAACCATGGATACAGCCGATGGACTCGTATTTCTGTGTTGATCAATAACGTGTGCCTCTCGACGTCTGAACATATCAGCTCATAAATTGTGCCTCCGGGACCCCGTTCTGAACAATCAAAAATTATCGGCGTTGTCCGATTTCACCCCAATCACTGTCACTGGACTCGTGTCGTCGTACTGATCAATAGTATGAGGGTCTCATGACTTGATGAAGTGGTCTCCTGAACAGTACTCCGAAACCCCGGACTGTGCAAAGGCAAAATAGTCTTTTTGTGCCCAAATCCTTTTAAACCCATTTTGATGGCATTTTTATAATAACTTGAGCGGTGTGGGCAAAATCTGGTATCAACAGTTATATTTACAAAGTTAATTAAATAAATTTTTGAGTTAGGAAAACGTTAATACGCTCTTGTAGACTCTAATTAAATTACAGACTTACTTTAGATAAATACTATGCATCGCACAATTTATATGACTATTTATGATACACCGTCATATTCAATTAATTGATTACTATCTTTCTAATTATATGTGAGTTAGTTAGTCAAATACATTAATTATTTTATCATCATGCTTTCAATTATTTAATTATCAATTTTTTATATATATAATGTATTACATGACATGATGCTAGTGGATCAATATTATGAAATGCACTCTTATTATTTTAAGACAAGGAACAAAAAAATTGATGCTTAGGGTATCTCGTGGATGCCCGATCATAGAAACTTATCAAGAACTGTATAATTTAGTTGTAGTGGATTTTTGTTCCCCGTGGGAATATTATGCGTGTCTTGTAGCCGTGATGCGACATGAGACGAGCTTTGACTGTAACCAGAGGATGTGACAGACCCAAGCTTTTGTATCACCCAAGCGCTGTAATTTAGCAGTGTCATGCATTAGCCAAATTTCGCTTGAGCCGAAGTTATATTTTTAGTCATATCGTGCCCTTTTCTAGTCTAACGACCATCTAGTGTAAACTTTAAACTTATATTTTCCGACACGATAGCGAAAAGATATAATGTTAGGGAAAGCATCTTGATTGGGAACATGACGATCGGGAGCAGTGCGGTTGGGGCGCAGGGCGGTTGGGAAGCATCGGTTAGTCGGGCGGTCGGGATCGTTATCGTTCGGGAGCACTATATTGGACTTCATTGATTTAGAAAAGCCTATTCGAAATATATGACGAGGTCATTCTTGGAACAATTGATAGAATTATATGACGTGGTCATGCTTTAGAATATTTGATTAAAGTCGAGTACTCATTGAATATTTTGAATTGATATACTCTGTGTTAGATATAACTTCAATTATACTATTTCGGTTAAATTTTGTATTTATTATTTTTCACACTTATTTTATTACACGATGTTACCAAACCTTGATTACTTCTATACAATTACACATTACATATCATCTTAATGCTCTAAAACATTAAAAGGGAAACTTAAGGGTAGGGAACTTACTGAGTGTCAAAACTCATGGTGCAACTTCCTCCTGCCCCTGGTATTTCATAACCAGGTACTGACGACAATGGAGCCGGACCAGACTATACACCATATGATGACGTTTATCCCGCAGAAGACGTGATCGAGCCGTGGATCACTTAGACTAGTTTAGACTGCTCTGACTTTACTTTTAAAGTCTTTTTGAATGTAAACAGTCTCCTTTGAAATATATTTTGACGATCTCGTGTATCAAACTCGTATTTCAATATAATGATGGTATTTTAGTTACTTTACTTGTTTTATTAACGTGTCCGAAATTCGGGGCGTTACAACTTGGTATCAGAGCTTAGGTTTCACCACCTCTCGACCTTGGGTAGACTTGGGTAGCTTACACTTTCGAGCGTTCTTACTCCAAGTGTTCTCTTTCATGAATTGTGTTCTTTACTCGTTCTTATTTAGGCCTATGTGCTTGTTTAATTGTAGAAATATGGTAGAAACACGTAACAGAGCGAATACGAGCGACACAGCTGGACACAATCAACATAACCAACCCTGTCAACCACCACCTCCACCCCCTACCTCAGTTAATCGTACAGCTCCGCTGCCCCAGCAACAATATCAACCGCATGCACCTCCGCATTACTACGGGCAACCCAACCGTAGTATCTTGCTTAACGAGTTCTGTAAAAGACGACCACCGGTCTTCACCGGTGATGTTAGTCTTGGAGCTGCAGAGGCTTGGCTTAAGCAGACTCAGAAACTTCTACACATCATGCAAGTCCCCGACAATGGAGATCGAGTGGCCCTAGCGACGTATCAGCTTCAAGGAGAGGCAGATTACTGGTGGGACCTAGTGAAGACAACACACGATGATGAGATGATGGACTGGGAGACTTTCAAGACCTTGTTCTTGGCTAAGTATTTCCCTACCCCTGTGAAGCAGGCTTTGGTCCTAGAGTTTCTGAACCTTAGACAGGGCAACCGTATGGTTACTCAGTACGCCGCCCGCTTTGAAGAACTTTCTCGACATGCCCCTGAGCATGTGGCAACTGACGCCACCAGGGCCAGGAAATTTGAGTGGGGACTTAGCCCCTACATCCGGAAAGGTGTAGTAACTCAAAGAGAACAGACCTACGCTGGAGTCGTAGAGTGTGCTCTACTGGTAGAACAAGAAGCATCTGATTCAAGGAGAATCTTTGACAACCGCAATCGACCACAGTTAGGTGGACCAATGCGAAATTCAAGAGAGAACCCCATACAAAGGCCTTACAGCAACAACTTCAGTAACAACAACACTGGAAATTTTAACCGCAACAACACCAACAACACTGTCAGCCGCAACAATGTCAGCAACTACAATCGGCCTCCACCCCAGCAGAACCAACAGTTTCAGCAGAGGAGTGCTCCTTATTCCACACCACATCACCCGGTGAAGCAGAATCCTGTCACTTGTTTTGGTTGTGGCAAAAAAGGCCATATCAAAACTCAGTGTCCATCCAATGCCACTGGAGCTAACCAACAGAGAGTGGGGGCCACTCCAGCTGGAGGACCTCAACAGCAGGCACCAGGGCAGTGGCAGCCACGGAATAATTTTGGCAACCAGCAGAGGCCTGGGCAGAACAATCAAACCGGACAGAACAGAGGACCAACTGGGCCCAGGCCGAACAATGGAGGAAGGATCTTTGCCCTCCAGTGAGAAGAAGAAGTTGAAGCCACAGAAGAAGAAGTGTATGACCCTTCGGTAATACAAGGTACACTAGTACTGTTTAACTCATGCATTACAGCTTTATTTGATACGGGTGCTTCGCATTCGTTTGTATCAACTGCATGTGTTAGTACTTTAGAACTTGTACCTGAATAACTAGAAACTCCTATGTGCGTTACCTCACCTTTAGGAGGACTAGTTTCTGTGGGCTTAGTTTGTAAGAACTGTGAGATAGAAGTCTCAGGATTGCGCCTAACATGTGACCTTCGAGTCATAGCCATGGCCGACTTTGATGTCATCCTAGGCATGGACTGGTTGTCCACTCACCGCGCTATTATCGATTGTCACCAGAAGACAGTGACGGCCTACTCCTTAGATGGAACTTGTTTCAAATTTAAGGGGGATAGGCAAGAGTCTTTATCACTATCGAAGACCCGATCGCGATGGCATGACAACCTAACCGGATGGTTAGCTAGTCTGACATTAGGAGAAGAAGATCGGATGGAATTGGGATTACCACGCGTAGTTTGTGAGTACGCTGATGTATTTCCCGATGAGCTACCTGGACTACCGCCGACTCGAGAATTGGATTTCACCATTGAGCTTCTACCCGGAACAACACCAATATCCATGGCACCATTCAGAATGGCACCGGCCGAATTGAAAGAATTAAAGATTCAGCTTCAAGAGCTTCTAGAGAAAGGATTCATTCGACCGAGCACTTCACCATGGGGAGCCCCAGCATTGTTCGTGAAGAAGAAAGAAGGAACACTTCGACTTTGTATTGACTATAGACAACTCAATCGAGTCACGAGTAAGAATCGATATCCACTACCTCGAATCGATGACCTGTTTGATCAACTTAGAGGAGCAACTTGTTTCTCAAAGATTGATTTACGATCCGGGTATCATCAGTTGCGAGTTAGAGATTCTGACATTCAGAAGACAGCTTTCCGAACAAGGTATGGCCACTATGAGTTTCTAGTGATGCCTTTCGGACTTACCAACGCACCAGCAGTATTCATGTGCCTCATGAATAAGATCTTTACTCAGTACTTGGACCAGTTCGTGGTAGTATTCATCGACGACATATTGATCTACTCAGTAACAGAAGAGCTACATGAGCAACACTTAAGGACCACACTTCAGATTCTACGAGATAACCAGCTTTACGCCAAAGCTAGTAAGTGTGACTTTTGGATGAAAGAAGTCAATTTCCTAGGACACGTTGTGTCAGAGAAAGGAATCTCCGTCGACAACAGCAAGATCGAGGCCATCAAGGATTGGAAGAAGCCTACTTCAGTTTTCGAGATTCGTAGCTTTCTGGGACTAGCCGGTTATTATAGACGATTCATCATGGACTTTTCGGCTTTAGCCAAACCGATGACTCGGCTAACTCAGAAGGGAATCAAGTTCGATTGGAGCGATGCATGTGAGAAGTCTTTTCAAGAGTTGAAGAATAGATTGACCAATGCCCCTATTCTTATTGTTCCACGACGAGATATTGGGTACGTCGTCTACTGTGACGCATCGAAGGATGGATTAGACTGTGTGCTTATGCAAGAAGGACAGGTCATAGCCTACGGATCACGCCAACTGAACATACACGAGCAGAACTACCCGACTCATGACTTAGAGCTTGCCGCTGTGGTACACGCGCTTAAGATTTGGCGTCATTACCTTTACGGTGAGAAGTTTGAAGTTTTCACGGATCACAAGAGTCTCAAGTACATATTCACTCAGAAGGATCTGAATATGAGACAACGACGTTGGATGGAGTATCTAGAGGATTACGACTTCACCTTGTCCTATCACCCGGGAAAGGCTAACGTCGTAGCAGATGCACTTAGTCGCAAGTCTCGAGGACACGTTGCCAGTTTGGCAGTCAGAGAGTGGAAACTAATGAACCAGATACAGGAGTACAGACTCCAGCAGAATGAACAACAAGGAGAAGCTTATCTATGTGCAGTGATAGCTACGCCGGCACTTCATGAAGAAATTTTGAAGGTACAGATCCTTGATTCAGAGTCAGATCTTGTCAAGAGCCGACTAGCTAAAGGAGAAGCATCAGCAGGATGGACTATTGGAGCAGACAGAGGATTGAGATATCTTGGACGTCTTTTCGTGCTAGACTTCGGTACGCTCAGAGAATCAGTATTGAAAGAGTTCCACAAGTCAAACTTTGCTGTCCACCCTGGAGGGAATAAGATGTACAAGGACTTGAAGCGAACTTATTGGTGGAGCGGAATGAAAAGAGACGTGGCCAAGTACATAGCCACTTGTCTCACATGTCAGCAAGTCAAGGCAGGACATCAGAGACCTGGAGGGACGTTACAGCCATTGCCTATACCAGGATGGAAGTGGGAGCATATAGCGATAGATTTTGTGACAGGACTACCGAAGTCAATTCAGGGACACGATGCCATCTGGATTGTCGTTGACCGTTTGACTAAGTCGTCACACTTCTTACCAATCAAGCTATCTGACACGATGGATTCGTACAGCCGATTGTATATCAAGGAGATCATCAGACTGCATGGTGTACCAGTATCAATTGTATCAGACAGAGACCCAAGATTCACGTCAACTTTTTGGCAGAGCTTACAGAAAGCCTTGGGAACAGATCTTCGTATGAGTACAGCTTTTCACCCTCAGACAGATGGCCAGTCAGAGCGAACCATATAGACCTTGGAGGATATGCTTAGAGCGTGTGTCCTAGATTTTTGAGGTAATTGGGAGAGACATCTACCACTCGTAGAATTCGCTTACAACAACAGCTATCAGGCGAGTATCGAGATGGCGCCGTACGAAGCACTTTACGGACGCCCATGTCGATCACCTATATGCTGGACTGAAGTTGGAGAGACTAGTCTTTTAGGACCAGATCTTGTACGAGAGACCACAGAGAAAGTCAAAGTCATCCGACAGCGACTTCTGACAGCGCAGAGTAGACAGAAGAGTTACGCCGACAAAAGAACCAGACCTCTGACTTTCAACGTTGGAGACCACGTTTTCTTGAAGATCTCACCACGCAGGGGAATCATCAGATTTGGAAAGAAAGGGAAGTTATCGCCACGATATATTGGACCATTCGAGATATTGCAACGAGTCGGAGAAGTTGCTTATCGTCTCGCACTTCCACCTCAGATCGATCGTGTGCACAATGTGTTCCATGTATCCATGCTTCGCAAGTACATGTCACATCCGACTCACATTCTCAACTGGGAAGAAGTCACCATCGATGAGGACACCACTTACGAAGAGCAGCTGATACGCATCATTGACCATGGAGAGAAGACTTTACGAGGAAAGATCATCCGTCTTGTCCGAGTCTTATGGCGTCATCGCAACATTGAAGAATGTACTTGGAAAGAAAAGACGTTATCCGAGCCAATCACCCACACCTTTTTAATTCTGACACTTTGTAATTTCGAGGGCGAAATTTGTTAAGGGGGATAGGTTGTAATGACCCGTAAAATTTTAAACGAATAAATAAATAGTTCGAGCAAATTTTTTTTTATACTCCACGTATTTTTTTTTGTTTCGTTTGCGTACACAAATATGTTGATGTGTATATATGATATGTAATATATTTATATGTATTGTGTATATATGATTATTATTAAAAAAAATTAAAAAGAAAAGAAAAGAAAATGATAATTATATATTTAAAATATATATAATAAATATGTGTGTGCTGTGTGTGTGTGTGTGTGTGTGTAAAAGTGTGTGTGTGTGTAACAGAGTGTGTGTGTGTGTGTGTGTGTGTATAACGTGTATCTCTCCCTCTCCCCTCTTATCCCCGACAACTCCCACTCCCCTCCAGTCACCTCCCCCTCCCATCAACCCCCTGCCACCACCAGCCGCCCCCCACCGTCGGATCTCCCTATTTCCCTCTCCACCATCCATGGCTTCCCAAACTTTTGCTATAAAAGGGAGCCCTCCCTCTCTGTTTTTTCCACCCCGGAGTAGCAGCAAGGTAGAGAGGAGGAAAGAGGAGGAAGAAAAGGAAGGAAGAAGAAGAACGCAGCCACTGCCGCGAACCGAAAACGCGACCGAAACGCGACCAAAACTCCTCGGAACTTCGAACCGATGTAAGATTCCTATTCTAGAGTTTTCGTTTTAATGTTTCGGAGTATTTTCGAATTGTTCCGAGGTGATTCGGTGCCTCGTCGGAGCTTCGCCGGATTCTGGGAAAAGCTACTGGGAAAACGGGGGGAAAAAATTAAAGAAGAAGGAACAATTACACTTAGCCCCTCCTTGTTTATTCTAATTATATATGTATATAACTCTTATTACATTTTAGTCCTTTTATGAAAATTACAAAAATGCCACTGTTAAAAAAATTACAAAAGTGCCACTCTTATAAATTTAAAAAAAAAAAGGGACTGCCATTATAATAATAAAAAAAGAAAATTACAGTTTTCCCCAATAATTATAAAAAAATCTAAATTAATCCCCATAATTCAATAAATTACATTATTCCAATAAAATTTTATAAATACTAATTCAAAAAATAAAATAAAATAATTTAAGTTTTGAATTATTATTTAAGAAACCCTTTACTTTTGATTTGCAAATTTAGTCCTAGACTAATAAAATAAAATAAGGCCCTAGCTTAAATAAATTATATATTTGTACCATATTTTATTTATTACATAATTAATCATGAGTTATGGATAATTATGAATTACATTAAATCAATATTTAATTCACAAGACTCAACTATGTAAATTAAAATATTACTTCTAGTTATTTTAAAATCATAAAAGTAATTTTAAGTAATTTAATTTATATAATTAAGTACTAGACTTAGGAGTGATTTCACACGTATCTAATTAAATCTAGATTATTTTAAGTACACAAATGAACCGATCATGATAAGTTTATTATTATTAATTTGAGATTTTTCGACAAAGATAACTTAACTCTAGTTCACACTAAATTATTAAAATTATACGAATACTAATAAATAAAGGATTCGTCCTAGAACTATTTAAAATTATATTTTTTTTATTCTCATACTATATTTAATTTGTAAATTAAGTTCTAGATTGTTAAATTACCACATTACCTTGTATTATGTTATAGGTAAATTGTGTGAGAAATTATAAAGTCACCCTAGAGTTATATTTACAAAATTAATTAAATAAATTTTTGAGTTAGGAAAACGTTAATACGCTCTTGTAGACTCTAATTAAATTACAGACTTACTTTAGATAAATACTATGCATCGCACAATTTATATGACTATTTATGATACACCGTCATATTCAATTAATTGATTACTATCTTTCTAATTATATGTGAGTTAGTTAGTCAAATACATTAATTATTTTATCATCATGCTTTCAATTATTTAATTATCAATTTTTTATATATATAATGTATTACATGACATGATGCTAGTGGATCAATATTATGAAATGCACTCTTATTATTTTAAGACAAGGAACAAAAAAATTGATGCTTAGGGTATCCCGTGGATGCCCGATCATAGAAACTTATCAAGAACTGTATAATTTAGTTGTAGTGGATTTTTGTTCCCCGTGGAAATATTATGCGTGTCTTGTAGCCGTGATGCGACATGAGACGAGCTTTGACTGTAACCAGAGGATGTGACAGACCCAAGCTTTTGTATCACCCAAGCGCTGTAATTTAGCCGTGTCATGCATTAGCCAAATTTCGCTTGAGCCGAAGTTATATTTAGTCATATCGTGCCCTTTTCTAGTCTAACGACCATCTAGTGTAAACTTTAAACTTATATTGTCCAGCACGATAGCGAAAAGATATAATGTTAGGGAAAGTATCTTGATTGGGAACATGACGATCGGGAGCAGTGCAGTTGGGGCGCAGGGCGGTTGGAAAGCATCGGTTAGTCGGGCGGTCGGGATCGTTATCGTTCGGGAGCACTGTATTGGACTTTATTGATTTAGAAAAGCCTATTCGAAATATATGACGAGGTCATTCTTGGAACAATTGATAGAATTATATGACGTGGTCATGCTTTAGAATATTTGATTAAAGTCGAGTACTCATTGAATATTTTGAATTGATATACTCTGTGTTAGATATAACTTCAATTATACTATTTCGGTTAAATTTTGTATTTATTATTTTTCACACTTATTTTATTACACGATGTTACCAAACCTTGATTACTTCTATACAATTACACATTACATATCATCTTAATGCTCTAAAACATTAAAAGGGAAACTTAAGGGTAGGGAACTTACTGAGTGTCAAAACTCATGGTGCAACTTCCTCTTGCCCCTGGTATTTCATAACCAGGTACTGACGACAATGGAGCCGGACCAGACTATACACCATATGATGACGTTTATCCCGCAGAAGACGTGAACGAGCCGTGGATCACTTAGACTAATTTAGACTGCTCTGACTTTACTTTTAAAGTCATTTTGAATGTAAACAGTCTCCTTTGAAATGTATTTTGACGATTTCGTGTATCAAACTCGTATTTCAATATAATGATGGTATTTTAGTTACTTTACTTGTTTTATTAACGTGTCCGAAATTCGGGGCGTTACAAGGCCAGTGCATTTTACCCTAAAGCTTTCGTTTTGATCCATCAAATAAGAGTGGGACCAGGTCAAAGGGAGTATGAGTTGCAAGGGAGTATGAGTTGCAAAAGTCATTCTCTATTTTAGGGAAAAATTCAAAAGGAGGTCTAGAGCTCGTTTTTATATTTTCATTCTCATTTTTTATTTTATTACTTTTGCAAAATACATTTTGTATATTTTTCTAAATACTCCTCCTAAATTCAAAACTAATTCTTGCTATAATCTAAAAATTCAAAAAGTCAAAAATAAAAAACTAAAAAATAGACTCCCAAGTACCCTCTTAGTAACGTTCAGAAGTAACTTTGAGAGTCTTTTTTTTTAGCCCAAATATCCAGTTAATTTGAGAATAACTCCTAACTTAATATGGACTGATTTTTTAGAATCCTAAAATTAACTATCAAATAAATTTTCAGTGGTCCCTAATAATGATATGTCACTCTCAACCAATGAAAATAGAAATAATGTTCACTCTTAAATGAACAAAATCTATTTCTAATAACTAATTATAGTAAACTCGTGACTTTAAAGGGCAAGTTTTTAATTAACTATTGGATAAATTTTCAGTGGTCCCTAATAATGACGGGACACTCTCAACCAATGAGAATAGAGATAACGCTTCACCCTTAAATGAACAAAATCTATTTCTAGTAACTAATATAGTAAACTCGTGAACTTTAAAGGGCAAGTCTTTAATTAACGCCTTAGATTCCCGGAGTCTTTAATTAACAACAGTATCTTGCTTATTTTCATTGAAAGAATATTGCAATACATACTTCTATTTAAATATATATTATCTGCACCTATTAATTGATAACATTTTGTGAAAAAAAATAAAAATATTTTTTTTATCAGTAAAAAAGGTCATGTATTCATAAATTAATAAATAAACTTTTATATCAATACTACAAATTTTTACACGAAAGCAGCCCGTTGCTCTTTTTATACTTCGTGCGTTCCTAATATTTCTCTCGCACCTTTACACACACAGACACTCTCTCTCTCTCTCTCTCTCTCTCTCTCTCTCTGTTCCGTATAATGGAGGAGACTAGTAGCACACAGCCACTTCTCTTCCCCGGCCGATACGGTGGCCATGGAGTGACAAGATCCAACACTTCGCTCTCTTCATCGTTTGTTGCAGATGAAGCAGACATCAAACAAATCAGAAGCGTGAGAGATTTCTTCCGAGAATTTTCCTTGGAGTCCAAAAAGCTATGGTACCTCGCCGCTCCGGCCATCTTCACCACCGTTTGCCAATACTCCCTCGGCGCCATCACCCAAGTCTTCGCTGGCCATGTCGGAACCATTGAACTTGCCGCCGTGTCCGTGGAAAACTCCGTCATCGCCGGTTTCTCTTTTGGTCTCTTGGTAAGATCATCATATGTTTAAACGATGCTATAGGTACAGATATAGGGGCTGCAGGTAACATAAAAACTTGAAGATGATAAAAGACAAAACAATATGGAAATCAATCAGTTTTAAAGGCGTTGACGTTGATTGATGTTTTTTTGTTTTGTTGTGTGAAATTGACAGTTGGGAATGGGTAGTGCACTAGAGACATTATGTGGGCAAGCAGTGGGAGCAGGGCAACTAGATATGCTAGGGATATACATGCAAAGATCATGGATAATCCTAATCATAACATCATTCATAATGATGTTCATGTATATTTTCGCCACCCGACTTTTAATACTCATAGGTCAAACAAAGGAAATATCGGAGGCGGCCGGAACCTTCACCCTTTGGATGATTCCCCAGCTGTTCGCCTACGCCGTTATTTTCCCGCAGGCCAAATTCTTGCAAGCCCAGAGCAAGATGGCGGCGATGGCCGTTATAGGAGGGGTGGGGCTGGTTTTGCACACCTTCTTCAGCTGGCTATTGATGCTGAAATTGGGGTGGGGATTGGTGGGGGGCGCGGTGGTGCTGAACAGCACATGGTGGTTGATAGTGGCGGCCCAGATGGTGTATATTGTTAGTGGGGCATGCGGTGGAGCTTGGTCTGGATTTTCAATGAAAGCGTTTCATAATTTATGGGGATTCGTCAAGTTATCCGTAGCATCTGCTGTTATGCTTTGGTAAGCATACTCTTGTGTGCACTACTCTTTTCATTTTTTTTTTCCGAAAAAATTTTATTAACTTGAGTCGAATCACTCTGAGATTAAAAGCATGATTCATGTGAACTACAAAAAATATTATTAAAAAAAAAAGATAATCGAAAAATTAGTTCATATATATTATTTTGCTTTTCAATATTTTGTAGTAGAATAAAAAAATAAGCAATTATTGAATCTGCTGTGATGATGGTTTGATAAGTATGATTTGGTGCCTCAGTTCTTTAATCCCTTCTTTAATTGGGTCACTAAGTAGGTAAGACATCTGTCTATCTATCTACTCTAATATATAATGAGAAAGACACCATGTCCTTGTGTCAACTTTTATTATTACTAAGACTATTCTTTAAAATTTAATATTTGATCATTTAAAATCTTTTAATCTATATGGATAAATTAGCAAATAAAAACCTATTATTTTTTTCTTTATTTTTAAATTTTAAACAAATATGTTGGGTATTGCGTATTTTCAAAATTTCCTCGTATTGTATTTAGGTTGAGTTTAATATAAATTATTTTTATTAAATACAATGAATATTATTTAATAACTTACTATTTTTTTTTACAAGTTTTCATCATTTTTTTATACTTTTCTATTCTCTTTGATAAGAAAAATTGAAAAAGTATAAAAATCTAGAGTGAAAATAAAAAAAAAAAGTCCAAATAGATACTGGGCGACTTTTACCTGTGCGTATACACAACTTTTTCATTTTTTATTTGTATTTTAGATACAATATTTTATCGCATAAAATAAACTTTTTGTATGAATATCTGACCTATGCCGTAATGAATATTATTTAATAACTTACTATTTTTTTTTACAAGTTTTCATCATTTTTTTATACTTTTCTATTCTCTTTGATGAGAAAAATTGAAAAAGTATAAAAATCTAGAGTGAAAATAAAAAAAGTCCAAATAGATACTGGGCGACTTTTACCTGTGCGTATACGCAACTTTTTCATTTTTTATTTGTATTTTAGATACAATATTTTATCGCATAAAATAAACTTTTTGTATGAATATCTGACCTATGCCGTAATGAATAAAGCAAAGTTTCTTGTTTTATTGTAATCAATTTGCAAGTACCAAAGGGTGAATATATATAGAGCAATACTAGTAATAAATCACGTTGCACATCATGTCTATGTGACATTCATTAATTTGAATATATATCAAAATTTATAGAACCCACTTTTATATTTTGTCTTATAAAAATACGCCACGTATATATAATATACATTTTGATGTGTAACTTGATATGTGTTAGAAGATTTAGTGATATATATATATATATATATATATATATATATATATATATATATATATATATATATATATATAGAGGGAGGCTCAAGGGACCAATATTTTTTTATACCAATATTAGACCAACATCTAAACTCTTCATTCTTGATCAAATTTTAATGATTCGAACCGTTCAATATATTTAAAACATGTTTTTAAGGGTACCCGCGAGAAAGCAACTCAAAATATTATTAAAAATGGCTTGATCCAAGCAATGGTTAAAAATACTTACAGAAACTTTATGAACCACTATTTGGATCAAGCTCTTTTCGTTAATATTTTGAGCTGATTTCTTTCTGGTACCCTTAAAAACATGTTTTAAACACATTGAACGGTTCGGATCATTAAAATTTAATCAGCAATGAAGAGTTTAAATATTAGTCTAATATTGATCTAAAAAAATATTTGTCTATATAACTTTTCCCATATATATATAGGGAGGCTCAAGGGACCAATATTTTTTTATACCAATATTAGACCAACATCTAAACTCTTCATTCCTGATCAAATTTTAATGATTCGAACCGTTCAATATGTTTAAAACATGTTTTTAAGGGTACCCGCGAGAAAACAACTCAAAATATTATTGAAAATGGCTTGATCCAAGCAGTGGTTAAAAATACTAACAGAAACTGATTTATGAACCACTATTTGGATCAAGCTCTTTTCGTTAATATTTTGAGCTGATTTCTTGCGGGTACCCTTAAAAACATGTTTTAAACACATTGAATAGTTCAGATCATTAAAATTTAATCAGGAATAAAGAGTTTAAATATTAGTCTAATATTGATCTAAAAAATAGTTGTCTATATAACTTTTCGCATATATCTCATATATATATATATATATATATATATATGGGAAAGGCTTCATGGACCAATACTTTTTTAAACCAATATTAGACCAATACCTAAAATATTCATTCGTGATTAAATTTTAACGATCCGAACCGTTCAATGTGTTTAAAACATGTTTTTAAGGGTACCCGCGAGAAATGAACTCAAAATATTATCGAAAAATGCTTGATCCAAACAGTGGTTCAAAATGCTGACAGGAACTGTTTTATGAGCCAATGTTTGGATCAAGTCATTTCCGGTAATATTTTGCGCTGATTTCGCGCGGGTACCCTTAAAAACATGTTTTAAACACATTGAACGGTTCGGATCGTCAAAATTTAATCGAGAACGAAGAGTTTAGACGTTGGTCTAATATTGGTCTAAAAAAGTGTTGGTTCATATAGTCTTTCCCTATATTATATATATATGCGAATTCGCGTTGCTGCATAACACTCTTCGATTGAAGATTTCACGTGGTTATGCCTTTGGAGATATCACATTTATGAGATATTGGCAAAGTGGTCCCCAAGAAAGATACTATTGGGAAAAGGCCAACTCATTGATCAATAAATTGTTTGGTTGGGGTCAAACTATTTCGTATGGAGAGCGACATTTTATAATTTTATAATGCAACCGCCATATTTTTCAATTTTTTAATTTTTTAATTATTATGTTTGTCTTAATTTCTATTCTTGGGGGGTATTTTTATATATATAATCTCCAGATAAGTCATATATGATGGCGCATCCAACCATTGAATTTTGGAGATAGAGAGAGAGAGAGAGTGTATGTTGGACGATCATCAATTTTTTTTACCTACTTTTGATATTATTAATAGAACGTGGCCTTGATTATTATATATTGTTTCTGATTATTATAAAATAAAGTACTTGTGGTTATGCATTACCAATGCGATGACATCCCACTATCCCAGGCTAGTTCCCAGGGCAAAGCCAGCTAATTAGTGTCTTGGACTCTCAAATTTTATTGGCCCCCAGGTTTTATGAGGTGTTGTGTTTGGTGTAAAAGAATAATAAATACATTTTAAAATAGAACAATACAATTATAGTCTCCGAATTTAGATCAAGAAAGTATTTCTGAATTCAAAATTAAGGGTCATAATTCAATTAGAAAAGTAGAGAGTTTGAATTCAGGAACATTTTCTTAGTCTAAATTCGGAGACTGTAGCTTTTTTCTTTAAAATAAGCGCATGAAAAAATGTCCATTTCTTCTGCTTAATTGAAACCAAAGCATATTATAAAGAGTTCACTTATATAATTGTCTCTGTGTGTGTGTGTATGTTTGTCTGTGTGTATTGAAAATCAATTTAATTGGTCAATAAATTGAGGTAGATTGATAATTTTTTTTTTAATGTGCATGGGTTTCATATATAATACTACTAACTATTGCTTCAAGAGAAAGAAAGTTTTCAAAGTTGATTTTTATGAATGATTACGGACATATTGATTATGCTAGACAATTACTATTTTTACTGCAAAAAGTGAAAAAGTGATTCTTTAAGGTTTTTGTAATGACTACTTTTAAAAATTTATGTATTTAATATATGTTTTTTTATCAGCAAAAGTAATTATATTGATTATGGATAAAATACACCCGACTTAGAGACGAAGCAGTTAATATTGCCAAGATATTACATACGAAAGGAAAGATCCAGCCAGAATATTACATCGGGCTAAAATAAAAAAAAATGTTACAGCCCTAACGTCGAGTATCAAGATTGATTCACTATTTATTTTTGAGTCCTCAAAATGTCAGGGACGACCCTATGCCCAATAATATTTATATTATTTTTAATTAGTTTATAATTGAAATTGTTGGATATTAATGCATGTCTTCAAGTTTTTCTGCAGCTTAGAGACATGGTACTTTATGGCATTGATTCTCTTTGCTGGGTATTTGAAGAATGCAGAAGTTAATGTGGATGCCTTATCAATATGGTGAGTTCATTATTTTATTTCACCCTTGACCAATAGTAATTTCTTAGGTGTGTTCGTGTGGGTATTTCTGAACTAATTTTTTGGAAAAAAAATACTCTCAAATGTCGTTTGGTGTAAATATTTCAGAAAAAAACTCGGAGTTAAATTTTTTTGACATTTGTAAGACACTCTTTCTCTCTCTTCTTTTTGAGTTTTGTGCACATATTTTGTTAATCAAAAAATTTATTTTAGAATTTCGAGTTCGCAGTGAATCTTCAAAGTAAGTGACAGAAAATAATTTATGGAGTTAACCTGACTCGTCAATTTTATTTTGGTTTTAGTTTTACTATTTTTTTTTTTGGATTTGCTATATATATCATTGCTAATTAATTACAGTGGTGTGCTTGTAATTTCGCAGCATGAATATATTGGGCTGGACAATCATGGTAGCAATTGGGTTCAACGCGGCTATCAGGTTTTGTAATTAACCAAAACAACACTTCATTAATATTATTATAGCTTCTATACTATATAACTAATAACAAAACAACAGAGAATTATATAATCAGAATAAAATGTTTTTTTTTCTATGCAGTGTAAGGGTATCGAATGAACTAGGGGCGGCGCATCCAAGAACTGCCAAGTTCTCGGTGGTGGTTGCCACCGTGACATCTCTACTAGTTGGCCTCGTACTGGCACTTATTTTGATCACTGCACGAAATCAATATCCAGATTTGTTTTCAAGTAACACGGAAGTCAAAGATCTTGTGTATTCGCTCACTGTAATGCTAGCAATAAGTATTGTTGTTAACAGTCTCCAACCTACACTCTCTGGTACGTATAAATATATAATGAAAAACTTATTAATTTTCTTTGTGTTTTTTTTGTTCCTTCTGTTTATTTAATAAAACAATATTATAAATTCTGAATTATTGTTTGCAGGGGTGGCCATTGGAGCAGGATGGCAAGCTTATGTAGCTTATGTGAACATAGGGTGCTACTATTTCTTTGGTATTCCTATGGGTCTTGGACTAGGCTACGCTACGGACATGGGAGTTAAGGTAATTATTTCTATTAATTAACTAAATGTAGATTAGCAGCGAATTAGTCCCTAATATTTGAATAAATCGATCTGTGTCGAACAGAAAAGAAAAAAAGAAGATGAATGATGATTGATGTTGCTAGTCATTCTCCTTTAATTTGTTTTTTGCTTATAGAATTGTCTATAAATTGCAGGGAATTTGGGATGGAATGCTTGCAGGAACAGTGTTGCAAACATGCATCCTGTTGTGGATGATTTATAGGACTAACTGGAACAAAGAGGTAAACAATTCCACTGATCTCCATTTTATGTATAGATTTTCTTTCTTCTTGCAAAGAACACGTACGGACCTGTACATCTCCATGGCAATGGAGCAACATATATGTTAAACTAACCCCAAGGGGTTGTCCGAGCGGTAAAACAGGCAAGCTGTAAACCCCAGATGCCCCGTTTGAAACTCGGTAACAACTATAAAAACCTTGGGGCCACTGGGGGTGTACAAGTGGTCGACCCACCAGGGCCTCGAGGACTAGTCGGCATTAGGTGGGGACTCCCCCAAGCCGTTACCCCCGGCTTGGTCCCAAGCTGTACCGGATACCTCGGTTATCAAAAAAAAAAAAACATATATGTTAAACTCGTCTCAATTTCTGCTACGTAGATCCAGCCAGGAACGGATTTAGGTAAGGCACTGGGGTTCCACCGAAATTCTCTTCTTTGTTTTTTCTTGTATATGTATATTTTTTGGGATGGATGAGTGCACACACAGCTAATACAAAACTTTATTTAAAAATTTTGAGTTCACGGTTAATCTCGAAATATTTTTTTAAGTAAAACGGTGAATTTTTAGAATTTTTTCGAAAATAAAAATCTAGGAATTACGACCGAAAGGGATTTAAATGAACGGTATCAATCACTTTTTTTAATACAGCGGTGGCAAAATGAGCATATTTTTTTCTTTTCTTTTTACTTTTATCACCGCCGCATTAAAAAAAAGTGACCGATACTGCTTATTTGAACCGCTTTTGGTCGTGTTCTCTGAATTTTATTTTCAAAAAATTCTAAAAAAATATCGTTTAATTAAAAAATCTATTTTGAGACTAACCGCAAATTTAAAATTTTAAAATAAAATTTATTTAACGGTGTATGTGCACAACACAGAAAAGGTATTTTATTTAAAAATCCAAAATTATAACCTTTTTCTCACACAGCATGTGTGATGTGCTCATAGCTAGCACAACACATACTCCATTTTTATATTTTTGACACGCAATTTAAATTTAAGTTTTAAGATAAATTTGCTCTCATTATATTATAGTATAATTTCTGAGAATTTTTTAAAAATGTATTCTAAATAAATGACCCACCTATATAAAATTCCTAAATCCGCCACTCCATACATTGATACCGATATAAGTCTTGATATCACAATTTATAACCTTCGATCTGTGATGTGAGAAAGAGAGAGAGTCTTTGTAATTAATTACTAAATTGATAAATGCATGCAGGCATCCATAGCAGGAGATAGAATAAAGGAATGGGGAGGAAAGGTGGATCTTCCCAAAGAGATTGACCCAGAAAACGAAGCAAGATGAAGTTTCACCAATAAATTGAGTTATATGGCCTTTATCACACCCGGATTATAAGCCATATAAACCTGCAAACTCTTCGTCTCAATCTGTTTATCTTTACAGTGTTTTACAAAGAAAAAAAAGGACTACAATCGGTGTTATTTTATTTTTCTTATTTTTATAGTAATTTGTTGTCAATTGTTTTGTGTTTCCTCGTTGTCTCGATGATAGCAATCGAGAAAATATAAAATCGTGAGCTCAAACAAAAAAAATCAAAAAGAAAAAGATTCAAAAGAAACAAACAAATATATATATATATATATATATATATATATATATATATATATATATATAAAGTTTTGTTCCATGAAGATTTTCTGTTTTGGCAAATATTTTAAGACTTTTTCTTTTATTTTCTACTTTTTATATTCATTTGGTCAAGGCGGGTATAAAAATTTCAACACAGAGTTGATGAAAGTTATAAAAATAGCAAAATTAAATATTAACATTACACCAATTAAATTGGGCTAAAGGGGACGGCCAACCTATTGCTATCAGGTCACATCTACCTTGACCTGTTCCCATCAGGTCACACCCATATCTCTAACCTGTTTCCATTTGGTCATACCTATCTTGACCTATTGCTATCGAGTCAACCACATCTTGATATGTTGTTGTTTGGTCACCCATATCTTGACCAGTTGCCGTTTGGTCACCCATGTTGCCATCAGGTCATTTATACATAGAACATGAGCTGAAATTCTTCCACCAAACCTCCTGGATGTAGATTTCAATTATGAATTTCATTATGTTGATTCAATATTGGTTAGAATTATTTGGATATATGGATAGAACTTATTTATTGAGTTTCATCGCTTATTTGTACAATTTTTCCCTACCCTGGCTTGTCATGCCAAGTGTCATTGATGACGCAACTGAGCCCGCTTACTCTGGCCCCAACAACAACAACTTTGAGAAATACCAAATGGCACCTTGGTTTACTTAGTTATTTCAGCTTCTTAGTTTTAAAATCTTTATTGTAGTTTCTTTATTCTATGTATTTTCATTTATGTAATTAAACTATAATTTTGCTATGAAATGACAAGTCGTATCTGGTTTTGTTAAAATCATTTAGATTTTAACGTCTCCAAAAATTTGGGGTGTTACAGGTTTATGTTAGCGTCGATTCTTATTTTGCTTATAGTTGGAGACTGTTAAGACAAAAGATTAAGCACACGGTTAAAATCCAGAAGCCAAGACAAGAAATTAAAGAAAAAAGAAGTGAAAACATAGTTACTAATGAAATTTTCGAAATCTTTAGTAAGTGTTAGATCCAGTCTTTTCCATATCGTAGTTATATTGAACATCCTGCCCAGAAACCTATTCAGTTCAACTATACACATGGTTATTCTAAAAGTGTTAATTGAGATTTGCATCGGCACAAGCTTGTAACAGGCCAAAACCTTATGAAGAATGGGTGTAATGGGAATCTAACCTCACCTTCAGCGACAGCAATTAAAGGGATGAGAAGTGTGTCCCTAGTGCCTCCGTCGTGAACATTGTTAGGACCATCAAGGGTAAGAATAACGTCATCACAGATGTTGTATCTACGACATTATTCCTTTACTTTTTTTAGGGATATCCACCATGGATCTGGAAATCCCCATTTTTGAGGAAGGGACCGGCAACAAAGAAAATAGAGACAAAGAAAATAAGAGACCAAGAGGGACTTACAATCAAGGAATTCCATGAGGCCCACTAAGTTTTTTGGATTTTGGATTGGGATTGAAGAACGAACTCAAGAAATCAAAAAACTTGGAAGACTGAAATTTTTTAGTAGAGATATAGAGAAGAAGGTAAAAGTGACAATGTAATATATAGTGAAATGGTAAATATAGGAGCAGTAAAACAAACTTGCAAATTTGGCATTCACAGAAAGGTTGCCTCAGTTATAAAAAAGCTGCAACCCGATCGTTATTACCATTTAATGCACGTTGTATGAATTCCAATGGGTAAAAGAAAGACATTTGTCTGAGTAGAAAATATACAAAGCTGCGAGCAGTCGAAGAAGATAAAAACTAATTAGGGTTTACTGAATAAATTGTTAGCTTGGCAAGGAGGTGCTCTTGCACACGTGCATGCTTCCAAGACAGGCAATGAATTTGCTATGTAATACCCAGACCCGGTTTAATTATTTGAATTTAAAAATAGCGCAGATAATTACGATTATTACGTAATTTAATTCTTCGATTTGGAAAATTCGATTTCGGAACCTACGCCCATTAAAACGTTAAATTTTAGGACATTTGGAGATGTCGGCCTACCAACGAATACTCGTATGAGAAATCCGAGCACGCCATAATGATCCTCGTATTTTTCTGAGTTCCCCAGTCCATTTTCATATTTTTCAAAAAATCGGTATCGGAACAGTTTCTCAGGATCGTGTAGCATTTTGTGCTCGCACACACGATCGAACCCTTGACCGATGAAATCCATCAGGGTCAAAATCAAATTCCCTTTTTCATAAAACATGGGGAGTGTTTTGCTCATGTAATTATTAACCCTAATAATTATTATTATTTTTATTACATTTTTACATATATCCATGTGCATATATGAAAGCACAAATCTTGCTCAAATCCCCCACAAAACTCACGGCTCTCTCCCATCTCTCTCTCTCTCTCTCTAACCAAGGGTTCTACTCTTCTCCTTCAATCATCTCTTCTTTCCTTGTTCTTCTTGTTCTTGTTCTTCATGTTCTCCAACTTTCTATCACCACATGACCATCGCCCCTACATTACCGCGCATATTTGGACGCCCCGAAGCCCTTTCGTGACTGCCGTATTTGTGGCCGAGCCACCAAACTTTCCGGCAAGGAAACAGGTAACACACTCTTGTTAAACGCATACTTTTTCTTATATTCGAGGTTTTAGATCTTAACGTTTTACATGGTTTAATTTAGATTTCGTTGTTAGACCTCGTAGTAGGACACACATAAACTTGAGAAAAACTGTCTTTTTCCAGATTTTTTTCCAGATTTTTAGCCAACTTCGGAGACTTAGAACTTGATGTTTCGGTGCTCAAATTACGTTTTTTAAAAGATGAAAGTTTGACATAAACACTTTATCTTAAACATAGATAGAATGGATTTGCTCTATGACATCCTGAACGCGTTAAAATCATGCTACGAAAATGACTCGCGGCCTTGTTGAACACTGATTTTCCAGATTTTTCCAGATTTTTTGTCAACTTCGGGCCCTTGGATCTTGATGTTTGGATGGTCAAAATTTGTTTCTTAAAACATAAAAGTTTTAGACAAACATTAAATCTTGAATCTATATAGATTGGATCATCCTCGAGACCTACGTAACTCACAGAAACCGACCCCAAAGTCACTCTGAAAAACAGTTCATTTTTGGAGATTTCCTCTCTCTAGGAACCCAACTCACGTACCCGCTTAAATCGCCACATCCATTAGTCAAATTACGAAATTGACCTCACCATAATGAAATTGGGGTTAAATAATATTGGGGACAAGTCTCGGTCCCGGGTTCCGGAGACCGGAGAGTATAATTACCAAAACGCCACTCTTACTTACTTTTTGGCCTACCGACACTAAAATCACCACGCGAACGGACCGACCATAGAATTAGGCTTTGGATATGAATAAGGACTGAAAATAATGTGGTTCGGGTCTCAATTATATTTTTGGACGACTAATAGCAAAATTACGAAAATACCCTTTTACGGTCTAAGTAACCGGCGATCAAACCGATTGAACGTGAGTTACTCGAGCCTTGGTATATACTAATGGAACTAATGACTAAGTAATAAAATTGACCTAAATCCCGAGGAAGCTCTCGGGGCCACTTGTTAATTGGGTAAATTGACCACTTTGCCCTAGAACCCAAATTATACTATGTACCCTTACGTATTAAGGAGTCCGAACGATTATACAATTCGAGTCACTAAGTTAGTATATTCTTTTAAGAGTTGTTGGCAATAAGTACTTTTTACTTATCATGATAGATCCGGAATTGGAGATCGTTGGACCGAGTTAATATAAAGGAATTACGGACTAATTTTAGATGAGTCTTGCATATGACTTGCTTACTTGCATTCTACAGTAAAAATAAATGATTTCTTACTTTGATACATGTACATTTATGTTACTGAATTGATAGTAGACTAAGCATGGCATATTAAGATTTTAAAAAGGATCACGACATCATGAAAACATGAAAATATCATGGCATGGTTATGAGATCAATACGGCGTCCCGGCTGCTAAGGGGCAGATGAAGATTCTAGCGATGCGGTAAAGTAATAAGGGTGGGGATTATTAGCCAAGTAATTCAACGGGTGATATCACGCCGACTATATATTTGGGGTCGCTCCCTAATTTACTGGTAGGCCGTAGATCATACAATGTTACCATACATGGTTACAGTGTAAGCCTAAAAGCTGAATTCATATGTCATATAATATGATCATTTGATAAATGTGTATGGCTAAAGCGTAAGCCTAAAAGCTGGATTCGTATGTCAGATAATGTTAGCATTTAATTATAATGAATTTCAAGAATACGGGTTATCTTAATAGAGAAAGTTAGTAGACTTGTCATATCTAGACTAACACTAGCCTAGTGCTAATGAAGTTGTTGATGCAGCAGGTTTTAATTAATGATGCTGATTATACTTGAAATTCTGTAAAGTTGTATCGGAATTGATGTATCTCTTGTAATCTCTAGACTTAGCATGTTTAGACGTAGCTTGATCTTGATTGTAATGTATTTGGTTGGCCGGTTGGGAATTCGGACCGTAGTCATGGTTTGTAAGCCCATAAGAGTTATATTGTTGCACTTTACTTTATATATCGAACTCTGGAAGTTAATTTTATTTTCGCACTCTGATATCAGTTATGTTGATAGGAAATCCCTAAATTGATATATTTTTAAAGACTTTACGAGTTCTACTCGTGGCTGGTCACGTGCCTTAATCTTTACGGGATGAGTCGTGACATGCTAACCTGAGAAATGCGGTGAAATATTGGATGAACATAACCATAGCACATGTTTATCCCAAGACTAGTTCTAATTAGATAAAGATGAGAAATCCTAGGCCAATTTAGTCTGTAACGATAAATTTTTTGTTGGATGACACTTTAACTATGGAAGATAAGGATATGAAGAGTCTGGATAACAATGAATGACCAATTCTCATATGTTTCTAATGAGAAGTTGGGAGCCGGACTAGTATTGAAATTATTGAGGGAGAACCTCTATGAAAGTCACGCACCATAAGGCCTTGTTCAATTGTCAGGAAATGATGAAAAAATTAATTTTTCTATAATTATTTTGGTGTTCAGTTACTAAGAAAGTAGTGAGTGTCACACTTAAAAATTTTCTACTAAGCTTTACTTTCCTACAAAATACGTCCGCTAAATTTGCAAGATTTTGCATCATAGGAAAATGAACGAGTAAAGAAAGGGCAGGTAAAATTGGCACCCACACTTAACTCTATTTCCCGTTTCACTCACAGTAAACCAAGATTGTTTTATACATTACCAAATTTAAAATTTTAACTAAAAAATAAATTAAATTTATGATTCAACCCTCAGAAAAGTATATAGAAATAGGCAACTACAATCAAATTAAGCTCACACACATGTAATCACATATCAAAAGAGAGGCGGAGGATTTTTTAAGTCATGAAAATTATCTATGATTGAGTTTACGTTAATATTTTATATTTTTTCCCGCACTTTAATATATTTATACCTATAAAAGTCCAACAATAGGGTAATGCATTTTATCTTCTTGTTTATTTAACTTTTTGAAATGGAAGTACACATTTTTTTTTTGTTTGATTTACAATTTGCATGATGACATTTTGATTTTTAGAAAGGAGTTGCATGCTGGTTGAAAGGACAGATGTCAAAAATATATTTACTAGTTATTATGCTGAAAAATTAATTCTGTTCAGAATTAGTCGTTGAATTTAGAAAAAGAAATGTTCTTGCTATTTTTTTCTAACTAATAAACAAGTAAATTTTTATTTTTCGACAAGATTTTGTAAAATGAACACACGAGAAACTGGATTTCCTTTTCTTTAATTACTTTATTTTTTCTGAGAATAACTTTCTCGTACAAATTTTCTCACAACTAAACGGAGCCTAAGGGTAAAAGGTACATTGTAATTAATTATTACAAGCAATACATTAGGAGTTTCTATAATTCAAGTACAACCTTAATCGTCGGATTGTCTTTCTGCCGACTAGAGGCTGAGGTTCTCTGACTCTTTATTATTTTGCAGAAATTAGGTTTTAAGAGAGATTATGAGATATATCGTTCATCCATTGTCAAGATGTTATCATCCATTGCTAGAAAAATCATACAACTCTCTCTCCCCCCCCCCCCCCAAAAAAAAAAACCTTTTTGAGTTCCTTTTTTTATATTCTCATCTTGGTATCTTCCTCTCAGGGGTGGAGCTACATTAAAAGGGCAATCATCCTAAGGTTTAAATTAAAAAAATCATTGTATACTAATCTAATTTGCTTAGGTACTTATCAGTATTCAAATGACTTAGTTTGTTTATGTAAATTATGAAAATATTTCAATTTTGAAAATCAATGGGTTGAATCATAAAAGAAATAATTCAATAGATTTTATTTAAACATAATAAGAGAATTTTTACCTAGCATTTATTTTTTCAAAAAATATAAGAACACCTCTTTCGTGCACAGATTCAGACACAGATGTTTCCGAATTCGTTTAATGCACGTGGAGCTAACATTATTTTGATGGATTCAACATCCATTTAACAGTTCCAGACATATCTGTATTTGGATTTGTGCACGAAAGATGAGTTCCTAGACTTACTCTTTTTTTTAACAGCAAAATAAAACCGAAGAAAAGTTCACTTACGACTTTGTATTTACTTTTCTCCTTCATATGTGTATGCAAACTGTGCAACAACACAAGCGAAATGTCACTAAGAATTGATACTCACCCCACACCACACACACAAAACCCCCACCCCTGGGAAAAAAAAAAATTGAATTTCTGGCTTCCTCGATCTCTTCCCCTTCATGGCCACTTGACTTTGCAACTCCTCGACCTTCCTCTCTTATCTCCTAAAGTTCTTTAACTCTCTTCCTTACTGAATTCACCCAATCAACTACCTAATCTTCCTCGACCTGGTTCCTATCCTGTGGTCATAATTAGAGTTGCTTTCGTCATCACTCATTCCCACAAGATTCAGTGCATTACACTTCAAATTTGCCTTCTCTCAGAGGCCATCTCTATGATTACAATCCTATTAATTTGATTTGAAGTCGCTCGTCATGGAGGTGGACATGTGATGGCGAGCTTCTTTTTTTATATAGACTCAGTAATCAATCAGGCCCAAGAGATGAGATTTTTGGACCTGAAAATCTCGTTCAGGCCTGCCAGGCATCACCCCAGCCAATTGACTCAGCCCAAGATACCTTGCCCTTGCAAGGAATAGACCTCTTGGTAGATCTAAACAAAGCTTTTCACAGAAAAAGGAGGAGGGAGATCGTATATAACCTTAGCCAAAATTCCAACATAGATCTACAATCTGTACCAAACTTCAGAAATGAGGATGGAAAGGCATTAACCCCGATAATTGAAGGTGAGGAGCAAGATACGGACAAAATGGCTGCCAATAGTACAAATGACTCAATCTCAAACACTGAGAATGAGGTCACAAACACTATTCGCACGGCTAAAATGTTGGGACTAACATATAAGGATACAGATCAAGGGGTCTGGAGACGACTGATAGTGGAGGAAACATGTGAGGGGGGATCAATCACCAGGGGAGTTGGGTCTGGCTTGTAGCTGATCCCTGTCAAGGTGCTAATTGAATCAAAGTTTTCTAATGAAAATCATTTCATGGAACATAAGGGGTCTAGGCAGCAGGAGGAAAAAGAAAGCTGTAGCAAGGCTCCTCAAAACCAATTGCCCAGACATTCTGTTCATCCAAGAATCAAAGTTAACCTCCCTAGATCAGTGGAAGCCAAATGCAAACAGGGGATTCCCTGAGATGGAACATTTGCTTATGCCATCTGAAGGATCAGCTGGGGGCCTAATAACTCTCTGGAATCCAGAGACATTCCAATTACATTCCCATCTCCTTCATCAAAACTTCATCCTCTCCATAGGTCGTTTGTTTGACAAGGTGGAATGCTGCTTGGTAAATATCTATGCTCCAACTGACATCTCCCACAAAGCTCAACTCTGGGAGGAATTACGCATACTGAAAGGCTCAAGCCCTCTTCCTTGGTGCTTAGGCGGGGACTTCAATGAAGTGCTACGTCAGGAGGAGAGGAGGGGGAGTTCTAGGGATCCCTCTAGAGGTATGCCTGCTTTTAAACATTTTGTTAACAATATGGAATGCATAGATCTCCCTATGCATGGGAGACAATTTACTTGGACAAATTTCCAGACCCAACCTTCTTTCTCAAGATTGGATCGCTTCATTGTATCTCAATCCTTTCTAGAGGCCTTCCAACTGACACAATGGGGACTCCCAAGGCTTATCTCAGACCATTGTCCGATCCTAATCTCGGATGAAGTCGTTAATTGGGGTCCAAAACCTTTCAGAAGCTTTGACTTTTGGCTCTCTAACCCTAAATGCTTGGAGATAGCAGCAGGTGCATGGAGGGGATGTTTGGTATCAGGATGGGCAGGCTACAGAATAGCAACCAAACTCAAAGCTATGAAACATAGCCTCAAGGAATGGAACAAATCAGAGATCGGAAATATTTCAAGGAGGATACAATTGGTGGAAGATAAAATCCATAATCTAGACCTGTTGGGAGAATCCAGACAACTCAATGAATCAGAAACTCAAGAGGCCCGCAGTGCAAGAGCTGAGTTGTTTCATCTTTCGGGCTTAGCAGAGTCTTTTTGGAGACAAAAGTCCAGAATTTCGTGGCTAAAGGAGGGGGATATGAATACAAAGTTTTTCCATATATCAGCTAATCACAGATACAGGAAAAATTCGATGGCACTAATCAAGTATGGGGGGTCCAATCTGGATAACCCAAACCTTATTAAAGAAGCAGCAGTCCATTTCTTCTCGTCTAAATTTAAAGAGCCTCTCCCCAACAGGCCTCAACTACAAGGTCCTTTTCCCAACAGTTTAACACCATGGGAGGCTATAAACTTAAGCAAGGAATTCAACATGGAGGAGGTTGAAGCAGCACTTAATGAATGCAATAGCACGAAGGCCCTCGGTCCTGATGGCTTTAACTTTAAATTTATCAAAGCTGCCTGGGAATTCATGAAAGTGGAGGTGTGGGAGTTTTTTAAGGAATTTCATAGCAATGGGAAGATCCTATCCAGCCTTAACTTTACCTTTATTACTTTAATTCCTAAAATCCCAGGGGCGTGTGAGCTTCAGAACTTCAGACCTATCAGTTTGATAGGCTGTATTTACAAACTCCTAGCAAAAGTCTTAGCCAACAGACTAAAACTCATCCTCCCCAGCATCATAAGTGAAACTCAGTCTATATTCATGGGAGGAAGGCAAATATCGGATGCCATTCTTATTGCGAACGAAGTTATACATTGGTGGAAATCATCCAATACCAAAGGGATCATCCTTAAGTTGGATTTTGAAAAGGCTTTTGATTGTGTTAATTGGGAGTTTTTGCTAGCTATGATGAGGAACCTGGGTTTTGATACTAAGTGGATCTCCTGGATTGAGGGCTGCATCTCCTCCACATCTATCTCTATCCTTGTCAATGGATCCCCTTCTAGTTTCTTCAGGCCATCCAGAGGTCTGAGATAGGGCGATCCCCTCTCTCCCTTTCTATTCAACATTGTGGTTGAAGCCCTTAACATTCTATTCCTACGAGCTAAACAGGTAGGTCTGATCAGAGGGGTTACGGTGGGGAGAAATGGTGAAAACCTTACTCATCTACAATTTGCTGATGATACGCTCATTTTTGCAAATAATGATGAGGAAGAATTGCAAAACATCAAAAGAATTTTGAGATGTTTTAACATGATCTCTGGTTTGAAGATAAACTTCCACAAGTCCACCTTATCGGCTACAGCCATTTCAGAAGCAGAAGGATCAAACAGGGCTACCACTCTAGGTTGCAAGTGGTTAAAGATGCCTATTGAATACTTGGGCATGCCCTTAGGCTCTAATCTTAAGAGGAAAGCTGCCTGGACCAAGATATTATCGAAGTGTAGAGGTAAATCGGCGCTATGGAAGAAAAAGATTCTCTCTCAGGCAGGCAGACTAACTCTAATCAAATCTACCCTATCTCAATTGCCATTATTCCTTATGTCCATCTACAGAATGCCTAGCTCAGTGATTAATCAACTGGAAAAACTCCTAAGAGGCTTCTTCTGGGGGGACAGTGAAGAGAAGAGGAAAATTCACTACTTAAAGTGGGAAGCTATCGCACGCAATAAGAAGTATGGAGGGCTGGGTATCAGAAGGCTAAAGGTCCACAACTTAGCTATGTTATCAAAATGGTGGTGGCGATTTAGTAGAGAAACCAACGCCCTTTGGGCCAGAATTATCAAGAAGAAATATCAAATGAGCCCCACAGCTTGGTTGCCGTCTATCCCAAGGTTGACTAGGGCCACTCAAGTTTCCCAAGCCTGGCGTAACATATGTTCACTGGGTGAAGGAAGCCCACTGGATAAATTTGCAATCATAATTCAGAAAGGGTTCAAAATCTCAGTCAAACCTGGGAACCGCACGAAATTTTGGGAGCATCTATGGTTGGGAGACTCAAGGCTACAGGATGACTTCCAAAGGCTCTATTCAATCTCACTCCAACAATCAGACACAATCCAGAGTATGATAACCAATGGATGCTAGACCTTGCATTTTCGAAGAAGCCTATTTGTATGGGAAAGAGAATTACTCAATGAACTACTGCTCAGAATCAGTAATGTGATGCCTTCGAATCCTAACCAAGACACAATGTCTTGGTCATGGAATAAGGAAGCAATTTTCTCAGTGTCATCGGCATATGCCAAATGGGAAGAACTGGTTTTCACTCCTCAACCTACCCTATCGAAAGTATGGAAAAGAAACTCCCCTCCTAAGGTGAATCTATTCATTTGGCGTGCATTACAGAATGCTATAGGGGTCAATGCGACATTAATTCGTAAGAGCATAATTCTAGCCATTGAAGGTATGCTTACCTGTAGAATCTGTAATGGGGGAGACGAAACCACGACCCACCTTCTTCTGCACTGCAAGCTCGCCTGGAAACTGTGGAACCGCGTCTTCAACTGGTGGGCAGTTTCATGGGTCATACCACCATCTATAGCCTTACTTCTGTCAGGACACCACGGATTGCGACTCAATAGATTTGGAAAATGCCTGTGGACCGCATCCCTCTCTGCAACCCTTTGGTCAATTTGGCTTGCACGAAACAACCGAGTCTTCCGCAATGAAGAAATGGAATGCGATTCGATCTTCTCCTTAATCCAACTCAGAGCAGCAACGTGGGCAAAATTCACAGCGGAGGGTAGCCGATTCTCCATCCAAGATATCATCAGATGCCCACAAGGGGTTTGCCTTATTGACAATGGTTAGGATCGCCTCCCGGTAGGCGGTGGCTTTGATGGTGTTCAGGGATCCATTTGGTAGATTTGGAAAATCAAGTTTACGGAGGTGTATAGGTGAAATGGCAATGATAGGAGGTTGGTGACTCACCAACCTTCTTTAATCTATTGTACGTTAATTCCGATCTTCTTTTAATATAAATTTTCTTTTCTTATCAAAAAAAAAAAGGTGCCAATCGACAATAGAAGAGGCTTGGTTGTCGACAATTAAAGACTGACTGGGATGAGTTTACTTATAGTACAAAACCTGGGTTCCCATTACTATTGCTATGTCAATGGTGTAGAGTGAGGGGGAAAAGAGGGAGACAAGCCGAGAAAAAATAGGGGTGCCGAAAGACTAAAAGGAAATAACTTTGTATTTCAAATGCTTTGAGATGGTTGAGATACGGAAGGATGCTAATGAGTAACTTCTCTAGAAAGAATGTGATAGTGGCACTATGTGTTGGAATATTTTTATAAAAAAATATATTATTAGTTTTGAGTAATCAAAAATTATATTTCTCCATTTTATTCCAACACTATGTGTGGCAATGACATATGACTTTTGTTATAGCGGAGTTTTCTCACTGCAAGGCAAAGTTAGTGAGGCAAAACATTTAGTATGAGTAATTATTCAGTGCCTAACATTTTTCTTCCTCCCTATGTTCATGTGGTACTCACACAACTAAGACCCGCATCAATGTATGACAGAGAAGAGAGTTGAGGCACCACTACTAGGACCCACTGCTAAGTTGTGACCCACGCGGCATTACTTAGACAATCAATACGTGTCACAAGTAATTCTAAGTGACTGGACATAAATAGATCTAAATTTTTGTTTGCAACCCTCATTATGACGGACGAAAAAAAAATTATAGTATTTGAGGAGGTGATCCTCTTCCAACCCATGATAGTGAGATAAAAAAAAAAAAAAAACTCAATGAGGCTTATCCCATCTACATAAGTTAGCATCCATAGAAAGATTATGGGTCACAGACCATAGAAAACCATCCTTCTTGAGAGGCTCAAATCGTTCAAAACAGAATGTGTGAAGATTTTTTTTGATCCTACAAAGTTCCACAAGAATGGACTTAGGAATGTAAAACTATTTATTTAATTTATGCTTAATGAATGAATATGTGGATAACACGGTAATTCTAGATTTTGGAAGTATCAGAGCCAATTAGAAGTATAATATATTTTCCTACAACTATTAATATGTTTTGTGGAGTTATTAAAACATACCTTTTTAGTCTTGATGGATTTAGTTTTAGTCTGGTGAATAGTAAGAAAACAGCTTATGTTAGATGCTTCTCACTCTAGCGTATCATCCAAATAGTAGAGTAAGATTTTTTTGTCTACACCCAAAGCTATGAATTTGTCGTACATGTTTACGTTAAGTTGCCTTTAAGAACCAAGATCATTTCCAAGGCACATTTGATATTTTTAAATCCAATGTCTAACAACACTTTGTTTTTGTCTTGGGTTATGAGATCATGCAGGTCAAGTAATGATGTGTTTTCCCTATGATCTAGAATCGATACATGCGCTTAGGGATATGCATGATGCGCTTGTGTATGTGGCTATTTACAACATTGGATCTCTGAAGTCTTTTAGTTCGTGTGACGATTCCACTTACGATTGTTTCCTCCAAACTCAGAGTATCTAGATCTACAGCCACAAACAAAGATTAGTGCCCAACCGGCCAAAGTTTGGCCGAAAAGCACTCTAATGCCTAAGTCAGTACTCGAAAAAGATAAAGAAAGAAAGTACTGAGCTAGGGTTTAGAATATTGTGTGTATCAGACTTCTCCAAGTATTGCTCCTTTTGCACACCTCTTGGCTTGAGCACCAAGCCTAGATGTGCGGAGCACACTCCCTAGTGACAGTGACCCATTATATAATTTTGTTATGATATCAGCCACTGACATATGAATTACAGCTCAAACATCACATGCCACAACCTATACATCTATCTGCCAGATGGACTCTAGTCTGATGTAAACGACTCTGGCTTGGTCAAATAGATTTGGCTTTGGCTCGGACGCATGAAGTGCCCTTGGGTTGTTTATGGAGCACTATGAGTCATGTGCCTAGTCTGAGCTTGATCCGGCCTACTGAAGGTGTCGTCCTTGTGCTTGGTTTGCATCCCAGCTCAAATCTCACCTCGATTCAGCTCATAGCCTTATCCCAAGAAAAAGATAAAAGAACTGGAACTTCACATAAGAAGGGAGAAGAGCGCAAAGGAGACTATCAAGGCGTCTGCATATGGCGAAGGATTTGGCAAGGTCGAGGCAGCGTACATGCAATAGATGAATGGGTTCATGGATGAAATCTATCAAGACGGATGGATGGATCTCTTGGAAGCTGCCAGAGTGCCGGTGGGATCTCCTCTCTATCACAATCTGGCCAGATATCCCAGGCAACTAAATCCTTCAAAAAGTGATGCCAGAGTAAAACAAACAAAGCCGGCCAAGGCCAAAGAGAGAGCTATACTGATTGGATCTAGCTCGAAAAAAGGTCATCTGTCATCTGGGGGCCAACCAATCCGAATGTTAGCGGTTGTGGAGAGAGAGAGAGAAGGACAAAAGGAAAGCATCCCTAGTTGTTGAATGACTTACCACCGACTTTCTAGGATCAAATTTTGTAAACATAGTTATAATTTCTTGTTTCGGTCAGCACTTGAACTTTGACCCAATTGGCGACCATACCTAGGTAGGCCGGGAGCAAACTCCTTTTCATGCTTTTTGACCCTAAAGTTTGTAATATTTTTTGCATTTTGCTTGCGCTTCACTTCACAAGTTGCACATTGTTTGCACCTCACTTCACAAGTTGCACTTTGTTTGCATATGCCATAATCTTTTCATGATCCTTCTCCCATACTTTGAGCCGGATCAAGCTCTGAATTCAATTTGGCCAAAGTGAGGCTGTGAATGAAAAATATGGTACCAATGGTGAGGATTGACAACTCAGTACCCGGAAATACCACAAGAATCCTACTGGATTGGATTATTTGAATTTAGAAAAGCCTGTGAAAGCTCAATGATACAGTCGGCAAGCCGAAAGCATTGTTGGGCAATGCCACCAAGGCTTTGCCTTAAACCTAGGAGGGTTCGGCAATAGTAACGAATGGGTTCTAAAGCTGAAGCAACTACTAGAAATTCCACCAATCTTTTATCTAGAACCCTAAGGGTTCGACAATACCACTAAACCAATTCACAGGCACAATTCGGTAAATGTTGATGTGTCCAGTAATACTACCGAAAGAAATTAATGGTCCTGGCAGAGCTTGGGGTGGTCGACAGTACCATCGAGCCACGCTCTGGCAGAGGACTTTCATAAAAGAACAGAGTAATTGAAACTTTGATTATATTGATATAATTGCTTACAATGCCCATCAAAGGGTGTCGAAGTGAAAGATGTACAATTTTTTAATAGAAGTGATTGTACTTTCTCAAGTTCTGATCATTCCAAGGTGCACAAGCGTGTTGTCGAGTTTCTATAATCTATAGGAGCTGACACAAATAATTTTGATTACCCTGTACGGTTCTTCCCAATTTGGCCCCAATTTGTTTGTCTTTTTGCTTCTCACAACTTTTGTCAGAACCAAGTCATTTGGATTTGATCTTCTTGTTAGAACTTCGAGAATCTTCTTGTTGATAATTGGCCAGCTTGATTCAAGTCGAACTCTTCCTTTCTTTGGCCAAGTCAAGGTCTAGGTGAAGTTCCTCATTGTTGGTTTCTTCATGAAATTCTTTAGTGTGGATGGTTTGGAGGCCGACCTCCAAGGGGATGACGACCTCCATGCCAAAGGCCAATGAGAAGAGAGTTTGCTCAATGGATCTGCATGGCATGGTCTACTAGGCCCATCTATTTTTACTGCCATTAACCTCTTCTCTATACCGCAAATAATTATTGTCTTTGATGCCTCGGCCTGACCATTGCTTTAAGGGTAAGAGGGTGTGGAGTTCTAAAACTTTATTCTCTACTCGGCACAATTTTTTTTTAAGAGATCACCAGCAAATTGGGTACTATTGTAAAAAATGAGAGCATAAGGGATGTCGAACCGAGAGATGATGTTGTGCCATGCAAAGCATTTGGCATCATGATCCTCAATAGTAACTAGTTGTTAAGCTTTGACCCATTTAGTGAAGTAGTCAGTTGTGGTGATCAGAAACTTCAATCCACCTAATTTTCTAACAATGTCCAGACCCCACTAAGCAAATGGTTAGGGAGAAGTGAGGAGTTGGAGATTCTCAACAGGCTTATGAATGAGAGGGGCAAAACGGTTGCATTTGTAACATTTCTTAACCATCTGCTTGACATCCTTGTTCATGGTGGGCCACCAATAGCCTTGAGAAATGGCATGATGAACCAAAGATCATCCTGGATCAGTTGGGATGGTATCGGCTCAAGGAGAGAATTTAACAATAAAAGCTACGAGGACTTGAGACTTGATTGTCATCCAGGGTTGAGAACTGGTATCAAAGTTGGCCAATCCAACGGCCCACTTACAAACGCACGTGGATATATCTGCTTTGTGTAGAAAGAAGTTCAATTGGAACTCGGTTCGGGCAATTGTGGGGTGGACTTAAAAATAGGGGCAAGCTTGTAAGACACCGAGATGAGAGCCAAATCTATCCTCTCTAGAAGTAAATATTATGTCTTGGCACTCATTTTTCTCTTGCTTTGATAATAGATAAGTAAATGGTCTTTGTCTTCCAAACACACAAGGACTGAGCTGATAGCATGCTAAGATACGGCCAATTAAAGGTAAAGGTCCTTTATGTCCTTTGGCATTGTTAGTAGGGGTGTCAAAATCAAGTATGTTTTAATCCCTTGAGGGCTTGGCTGCACTTAAAATTCCACTAGAAACTTCTCGGCTGCTCTTCTTAAGAACTTAAAAGAATGGCTGACATTTGTCGAAGGAGAGATTCGTGAATGATTCAGCACAGCCGCCAGCCGGTCAACCTCTAATCCTCTTTCAAAGCATTAGATGGAGAGAGCTCTTCTATGGCCGACAGCTAAGTTGGACCGGCCTTAATGCCATAGCCTGTAACAAGATAGCCAAGGAACTTACCCAAGTCAACTTCAAAAGCACATTTCTCAACATTGATTTAAGTCGGTGGCTGTTGAGAATAACGACGCCGTTTGCAAATCGGATAGATGGAAGCCTTCCTCCTTGCTTTTCATGACCATATCATTAGTATAAGTTTCCATTATGTCCCTGAGCTGAGCCCCAAACATTTTTGTCACCATCTGCTTCAGCATTATTAGTCATAACTTGGTAACAGAATAGGTGTCACGACCCATCCCTATAAATGAAGGATTAGTGACCGGCCAGTGAGTCCAACTCACTAAGGCCTCTAACACAACGAGTTTAAGGATTTTCATCAATCAAATGTATATAAAAATTAAAGGTTATCAAAGTACGGTTGCATAAACAAAATAAACCAAAGCTGTGAGTGTAGATAGTTATAAGCACAAATAATGCCTAACTACTATACTCATTAACTTACTACTACAGTCAACAGAACCAGCTCAAATGTAATCAACTCAACACCTTCTATGTATAGGCAGCTAGGCGTGACATAACGGCCTTCATGTCATCTATCATCACCTGTAATGTTGTATTACAACATTCTTAAGCATAAAGCTAGAGTGAATTCAAATATAAAATCTTACGAGTTTGCCATGTTAACCATTTATGCATGCAACCAAATGATCATTTTAAACGAAATTCATGGCATAGTCCAGAGGTCAAAGCCCGGGAAAATCATTCAAGATTATCTTAATAAACGGAAAAACACGTTATGGTCCATGGCCAAAGCCGAGGACAAATATTCAAGATTGTCTCATTTACGTTCAATTCAACGGCTGCCAATAATTCGTAGGTGGGAGCTACCCCCTTATGCATTATTGCATAAACCGGAATGACGTCATCTGTATGCCAAATTGGCCATGGCACCGCCGCCCTTATTCCAAACCATCGCTTTTCTCACCCCCAGCGGTCAGGGATCACCGTTTGAACAATTCGTCGTCACAAGTATTAATATTTTCTCGATTATCACATGGCTTATACAACAATCATTCGTTATGATCAAGCATGGTATTTATACGTAAAACAATACCTTTAATCATCAAAATACCTCATGCTTTCATGCTATGAAAAATATACACGTAATAACATCGTATTTGAATTCACCTTCTTATACTGCCTTGCGAACCGAATAATCCATCACAATTTATGCCTCGTCTCCTACAATGATCAAAGATAACTGTCACTCAATAATCGATTTCAGCGTTCAACTAGAATTTGCATTTAACGTTCCTATTTATTTCCTATTTGTTTCCAGCTTAATGTCATATAAGTGTACGTAGTTTTGTGCTTCGGTGTTGAAGCGAGCTTGGGTTGGCCACGTTACATCCTATTCTAGTAGTAAAACAATAACCAAGTCGAATGGTTGGTGGTCCAAAGGTTGTCAAAAGTTATACCTTAAAGTAATGTTATAGTTTAGCTTAATCAAGCATGACTCGATTCTAATCATTGAAGTGGCCTCGGGATGGTTTCTAAGGTCCCGTTCCCATGCCAAGGTAGTTTCCGGATCAAGTAACGAATGGCTTGCACTGCCGTCAGCCTATCTCCCAATGTCGGAATGACCTCAGAATTATCACATATTGTTCTAGAACCCAAATTAGGCCTAGGTTATGTTCACAATGTTCCGGGACAGGGTTGAATTGAGGCCCGAATTAAAGCTCCAAAACGCATCAAAACCAGCTCCTTGCTGAATTTTACGCCAATGAAAATCAGCTTGAAAACCTAGTCTATTGGGGTCCAAAATTTACCAAACTTTACAGAGTGGTAGTTTAGGATGTTGGGAATACATTAGATGAAGAACGCAAGGTTTGAAATGGCCTACAAATGGGGTAAAATCTCAGTTGAGCAAAACTGGTAAAAAATGTACGCAGTCTATGGAAATATCAATTTAAGGAGTTCTAGACCTCCGATTGAGCTGATTCCAATTGCAAATGAAAGCTAACATCTTGACCTATGCTCATACCAAATTTAAAGTTAATCCGAGGTCTGTAGCCTCCTACAGGTCAGTACAAACTTCGGGTCAAAATCTGTCTGTTTAATAAATCCTGAGTTGGATGTCAGGGTGGACCTTTGTATAGCAGTTGGGTTTCTTCTCGATTTCAGCCATGGCAGACCTCTGTACCCCTAGACTACACCCTTATTACAGTAAACTAAGGCTATATGGAACCCAATATGTGACATAAACTAGAACTACCTACCAATTCTTGAAGAAAATTAAAGATCAATACCTAATTTGGTATCCTGGGTTGAGCATCTTGTTCAACTGTTTGTCCTTCTTCTCCTCTCTCCCTCTCTCTCTCTCTCTCTTTCTCTCTCACGATGGCAGCAGAAAAATGAAAGTGGAAGCTGCTTGCATGACTTAAATGGTGAGTTGAAGGGTCAAGCAAGAGGTGGGTTAAGCTTCTTGGTGGCAATCTCTCATAAACCAAGCTGATGACTATCCAAAACAACTTGGTCAGGCAACGTTAAAAAGAAAAATCTAAGGCTTCCTAGAAAAATTATATGGTGCTTCTCCTTCTTGGTTCTAATTTACAACCACTTACAAATGACATCCTACATACATAACGTCAAATCAGGCTTCGAAATCATTAACCGACCCTCAATAAAATTAAACTCAAATTTGAATTGACCAAAATTATTCCGATTTTATTTCGATTATGTCCCTAATTGCCTAATTGTCGGGTCAAGGTCTCACAATAGGCCTCTTGGACTGATGAATGCCGTCGTGATCTTGTTCAGCTCGTGCACTGTGATCTGGTGATAACCTCTATAGGCGTCCATGAACTCAATCATGCATGGTTGGCTATTGCGTCGACGAGCTGATCAATGCACAAGAGAGGGAAATAGTCTTTGGAGAAAACATCATTTAGATTCGTATAATCGATGCAAGCTCTCCAATTACCATTCTTCTTCTTGACGACAATTGTATTCATCAAACAAGTTAGGTATTGAACTTCCTTTATGACCTTTGCCTCCAATGACCTATCCACTTCTTCAGTTACTGCTTCAATATGCACAATGGTTGAATGCCAGTCCCTCTAGACGATGGGACGTCAGGCGGGATCCATATTGAGGTGATGAGAGATGAAATTTGGATCTACATTATTGTGAGTCCTATGCCCCGGGTGTCCAAGCAAACACTTCAATGTTCTTATTAAAAAATGCTATCATCTCTAACCTCTCTTGTTCGGTCGTTGAGGAACCGAGCAGAAAAATAATCCACAGAGGATTCATCAATTAGCACTATGACCAATTCTTCCATTGCCTTTTCAGCGGCAATCGTGTTGACATCCTCAAGGACCAGACATCCGAGACCTCCACCTAGTGAACTTTTTCTGAGCTTACCTTACTCTTGACTTCTGCCACATAACATTTCTTTGCTGAAAGTTGATCTCCCAAAATTTCCTCCAGACCGAACTCACCCAAAGTTGATATGTTGAGGCGACTGCTCGCAATCTTGTGGAGCTAGACATGATCCAAAATTGCATTATAGAAACTTGGCATGTCAACAACAACAAACTCGCAATCTATAGTGACAGATCTGGATGGTACCAAATAAAACTATCTTCCTAATGGGCCAGACTAGACCCTCATTAAAATCGACGAGTAGGACATCAGTCGGCAACAAACTATTCTCAAACAATTCAAGGTTCTTGAACAAAAAATAACACATCACCTCAATCGAACTACCCTAATTGACTAACACCTATTCTACATTGCAAGGGTTGAGGCAAAGGGCGACAATTAAAGCATCGTTATGTGGGTGTTGCACACTCTCTAAATATTTATCCATAATATAAATTACCCTAGTAGTAGACAACTCAAGTCTGGGCTTCTTTGCCAGAACTTCAAAGCTCGTGACTTACTTTGTTGCTTCTATCCTGTACTGCTCGGCTCAGAGGCATTATTCATCTGTCGCGTCGAACATGTTGTGTATCACATTGGTAGTCTAAACCTTCTCCCATCCAGCTTCGTCTTCCTTCCTAGATGGTCTTGTAACAGTCTTCTCTTCATTAATAAATTCCTCGAGATTTTCCTTAGCCATTAATTTCTCCAGGAAGTCCTTGTATAGCTTGTAGTTAGTAGTCAAGTGGCCTTGTCCCCATGATAGGAGCCCTCACAAGAGCACCTCAACAGTTTTTGTTTCCTTGCATTCCCCCGAAGGAGGCTAGTTCTGGCCCTCCCTAGCATTCTTCTAAGGTGGCTAGTTCATATCATTCCTATCAAGGTGGCTAGTTCATACCGTTCATTCTTCATTCATCATGTGTCATTAGGTTTTATTTAGCTATAACTAGCAATCAGAAGTTAAACAATCAACACACAAGAGACAGCCAGCCAATATGACATTTCAATTCCATAACTAGGCATAAAATCACTCTTCAAGATAAGTCCTAACATCATGATAGGAGAAGAGCATTTTTACAAAGGATTTAACAAGAAGTTATCAATGCCGAAGGAAACTTCCAAGGAAAGCAAGCAATTAAACTATGTGCCTCTCTATGTCCGACAAACACCTCAAACCCACACATGATCATACAATCATCCTAAAGGTTGATCCTCGACATTACAATAGGACAAAAAGACTTATTACGGAAAGTATTGTTGGATAATACTAACTCAATTGGTTGGATCAAAACAGGGTCACCCAGTTGAAGTCAAAAGGAGAGATTTGCATTCTAGTTCAACTGGTTGGACCAAAAATGGTCATCTGGTTGAGTTATAAATTTCATAACGGAGGCAAGATACTGCGAGCTAGTTCAACTGGTAGGTTCAAAAATGGTCATCCAGTAGAAAGTGAAAAGAAACAGCTTCGCAAAACATCTGCAAATTTCTAGGTTCAATTTTAAAACTTTCAATGGCCACAAATCATGAGAATCGTGACCAATAAATGTTATACATGCATAATAGAGGTAAGCATCCTTACCTCGAGGTTCGAAATGGAAGATCGAAGCTCCAACGGAAAGCCCTAACTCTGAATGTTTTTAAAACTTGAAATGACGTTCCTCCAAGCAAACCAACGTGAATTAGATTTGAATATCAACGGGTTATGAATGACTCTTGAAGGTATTGAGAGTTGGAGCAAGAAATTTTGGAGAAGGGAGTGAGAGAGAGAGAGGAACACATGAGAGAGAAAGGTTTAGACGTAAGTTATGTTTTGGGAAAAAATATCATCTGATATAACAAACTAACTAACTTCCATATTACACTTATCCCCTCCATATATGCAACATGCTAACTTCAAGTCCCATGACTAATATTTCATTACACATTGACCCGAATCACATAGTTTTTTGTTTTTGATAGTTGAGATATTCGGTCGGCTTTAGGATTATCCCAACCTATTGCCGACTAGTCCTCGGGAGTCCAATCTCACCGTCCACTTGTGAGGGCCCCATTTAAAGCCAGGGCTTTGCTCTGTATGGACTAGCCCCATAAGAATTGATAGCACCTAAGAAGTTTTGAACTTGAGACCTAGTAGAGAGCATACCTTGAAGTCCCAAGCCTTGACCTAAATCACATAATATGCATAAGTCAATGTCAAATAAAGTCCTAAACATTAATATTGAAATGAAAATTTTTTGGGGTCTCTACGCAAAAATAAGTTAGTACAGATTCTTTATCTTCACAAATATGAAAGACAAAATAAATTCTCCCAAAAGAGGATACCACAAAAAGACTTTAATTTTGATATTTCAGAGCTAATCGGAACCTACGCAAGATGAAGCATGGCTCTACCGGTTCTTCTTCTGGGAATGAATCGTCGTGGATCGGGTACTCAGGTTTAGCTACATCTTCGTTAGTACCTAGCATGAAATGGTAGGGGCAATAAAATATGTGCCATGAGTTATGAGGCTCAATAAGTTATCATACCCTTAAATTTCCTTTTGAATATATGAAAGTAAATGATATAGTAAACATAATATGGAATGCGCAATATGTATGAAAGCATTAAGATATAAATACATGAATTAAAATAAATACCGTGATGTGATATCATCTCTAAGTATGCTAGTAAAATCTCAAATGTTCACCGTTCGTACACCTGTACTATCAAAGTGTCAAATGTTACGTAAATCCATGACTGAATCAATATTTCTAATGATGACCACATGTCATATAATTTCATCTATAAATCTCTTTATAGTGCACCCATTAGATGACAATCCCGATTGCCATGCTAACTGTGCTCTCTAATCGTCATATTTCCGTACGACATGCTCCAAAATACTCATCTAATAACAATCCCAAAAAAGTAGGATTACGCCACTTGGCCGCTCTCCCAAGTAAACATCATTCCCTAATATTTATATTTTTCGACGACGTTCCAACACCAAAGTACTTCCTACACTTGACGACAACTAGACTTAATCAAGAAGGGCATGCTACATCCAAATGTAATACGGTTAAACACATAAATTGGCTAAAGATATGGCACAACTAAAGGCATATACTTGGCTAAACAACTTTGCTTGGGTATTACACCTCAAGTTCAAGTCATAGCTCAGCTTTAGTTGCATCACGGCTAATGGCAATGATAAATATTCTCACGAATAATATAAAATCCGCAATAATCCAATTCCACGGTTTCCAACAAAGTTTTCAAGTTCGAGCATCCACGGAATACCCTAAATTCAACGTTCAACTTAACGTTATAATTTCATAGTCTAATCTCATGCCATAAGTTAAATCTAGCCTCATGCTTGATCAAACATATGCGATTGAAAGACAACAATTAAATCATAACAAATAAATAAAATAATTAAAATGAAATGAAATGGACATAACATAAACTTAAGAACAATCTATTCCTATTATGATCGAATATCGATTGAGTGTGTCCTAACGTATTCTAAATCATTTGTGATCTACAGAACCCAGGGTTATTTAGGTAAGTAAGTAGTAAGGGTTTCTAAATGAATAATTTGTTAAAGTGGGGTCAAAAATGTAATAAGTTTATTAAAAAGATTGTTTTGTAGTTTTAAACTATCACAAGAGGTAAAATGATAGTTTTAATAAAGTTTTATTGTAAGAATATAATTTTGGAACAACTTATGGGTAAAACTATAGTTTCATAAAGTAAGGGTCATTTTATAATTTTTCGAAACTACAAAGGTAAATTATAAATATTAAAACCATATGGTTATTTTCCAAAACTGCAAGGGTAAACTATATTTATTGAAAATATAGGGATATTTCCATATTTTTCCATCTAGGATTAAAATAGTAGTAAAATAAAAGATAGGGAGTTAAATGTGCAATAAACAGAGCTAGCGGTCAAACTATAATAATACAAACATATAGAGAACGTTATGTTTTTGGGTTTGGACTCTGCGATTGCAAGGTAAGACATAGCAGTCGTAGTATAATGGTTCGACCGTAAATTACAAAATTATGGAAGAAGGCAATATCGGTCGTAAGGTGTAAAAATTTCAATCTTAAGGTGGTAGTGTGCAGCCACAACCTACTGGTTTCTGCCACAAAATGCAGAGTTGCAACCGCACCTCAAAAAATGGGTCATCTTTAACCTTGAGCCAACTACGTAGAATTTTTAAGGGACTTCGGGCTTAAGAATGTGTCACGCCCCTGACCCGCCCCTGACCCGCCCCTTAAGGGTTAGGCTATAAGAAAGTGCCGGTGAAACCATCACCAAGGCCATTTCACATAATTAACCTGTCCAAAAGCAATTGATTAAAAGGGACACGAGTAACGAACAGCGGAAAAACAAACCATTTTATTACAAAACCATTAAAACGTATCTTTACATGAGGATCTTACAGCCAAACCACTCAGAGCTGTGCTTAATACAAACCTATAAACTGTCCACAACTTACAGATACATAAGATGTCCAAAAAAATACAACTTCCTATCTATACATATAAACAAGCCTCCTATCTACAAGCTATCCACAAAAGAGTCACGCCATCCTACTCGTCATTGCCTGAAAGGTGAAAAACATTTTCATAAGCCAAAGCTCGGGTGAATGATTAATGCTTAAACAACATGCTTTCCATGGATAACCATAAAACCTTTCAGAAAGAAACACATTTCATATCAACATAGCATATTAATGCACATCCTCTTATTCGTGTCTCGTTTCATAGCACCGAGCGTCCCCGGTGTGGATAAGCTTAGACGTCTTAGCGTTACCCCATATCATATTCATATCACGCCTTGCTAGCCTTTTAGCACATGTCCCCTAGCAAGCTGGGACGTGTGAGGATGCCATTACTAGGTAAAAAAACATTGGTCACCTTTCATTCATATCCATGGAGTTCATATCATAGTATAAAACAAGTAGAACAACCTTTGAATTGAAAAACTTATGTAAAACCATGTAGTTTAGGTATTACATCACTCACCTCGGTTTGCGTATTCACACGAGTCTCCTATAACAAATAAGCATCAAGAATGTATATTAGACACAATTCAAGGCATATTGATCGTATCCTAAGCATTAACAAGGATTCTAAAATCAAAACATAAGGTAGGAAACCAACTTAGCGAAACCAACTTCAAATCTGTAACTTTTGGGAACTTTAACTCAAAATCTGAATGTGCTCACAAAAATTAAAGGCACAAGCCCTACATATTTTGAAATCTCTACGAGTCTACTTTCAAAATCAGGAAACGGTTCGCTTTTTCATCGCCCGAGTTAAGAGTTATGGCCGTTTCCCCAAAGTATGGCAGTGCAGTCAGCACAGCGACGAATCTGCGCACAACTAGGTTAATAATTTCTACAGGGCTCAATATTTCGAATTAGGTTCTGAAATGTTTACCACAAGCAAACAACTAACAGAGCAACCTTCAGTAAAATTATCAGAAATTTAACAGAATCCGAAGTACCCCAACAAAATTCGCCAAAATCAGACAATTTCAGGTTTCACAAAACTGCAGATTTCATATGCACGAAATTAAAGGCAAGAATTCAATCCTAGGTCCATTATTTCACCAAGAACTTGCCAAAAACCTAAATTCAACCTGCAACCAACTATTTCCATCATGAATTCACGTAAACAAGGCATGAAATCAAGCATAGAGAGCAAAAATTACCTAGTTAGAACTTCAATTTCATGCCAAAAGCAAACCCTAGGTTTTTCTCTTTTTTTTTTCCCTTCTTCTCCTTCTCCTGCCGTCTCTCTCTCTCTCTCTCTCTCTAAGATGAAGATGAAGATATGAACAGTGGAAGGAAAAAAAAACAACGTAGATATTTTCTCTTTTGTTTTGTTAGGCTACTTAGGGAAAATTATTGCATGTACATAAGACCATTGTGATACCATGTACCTCACTCTTGTCTTGTTAGGCTACTAGGAAAATGATATAGTGTGTGTGTGCCATGTAATTTATGTGCTCTTATTTTTAATTAGCAAGTATAACAAAGCCCTATAATGCATATAATTCATAAAATTATGCACGTAATTAAGTTCTAAGCATAATTAAAGGATAAGGGTATTACAGAATGGGCATTCAAAACAAGGTCTAAGTGTTGGGAACTTACTTTAAAAGAGGGATTTGGAGTTGAAATGAAGAACTGAAGAATTTTCTCTGAGGCGGATGTTACTTTCTCTCTCTAGAATTTCTCACAACATATCGACTATAATCTCTCTCTCTCTCTCTCTCTCTCTCTCTCTCTCTCTCTCTCTCTCTCTCTCTGTTTATGAACTCACAATGCACTGAGGAAGAGGGTGGGTGTGGGTGTGGGCTTTTATAGCCGAAGTTGGTGAATGGAAACCTTAGGGTTGGGAATAAATGATGGAGATCTAATCAATGGATAAGGGTTTATGGAGTGGAGTGTTGGATTAGAGTTCGTAGAGGAAGAGGGTGGGTTTTGCAGGAGATTTGAGGGATGGAACTAAGGAGGGGGTTGATATAAAAACCATGGAAGAAAGAGATGGTATGCAATATATATATACACACACATATGTATGGGTGTATGCGTGCATGTGTGTGCGTACAATCCCCTTCCTATGAGAGATCCTTCATTTTTCTAAAACATAAATCTCATGATCTAAAGCATTCAATGTGTTTAAAACATGTTTTTAAAAGTATCTGAGAGAAATCAACTAAAAAAAATATATAAAAGACTATATAAAAACTGATCGGATCACGCCCTTCTAGGTAATATTTTGAACCGATTTCTCACGATTTTCTGTCAAAACATGTTTTAAGCACATTGAATGGTTTGGATTATCAAAATTTAATCAAAAAATGAGAGATCTGCACTTTAACAAAATGAGAGATCCCTGACTAGAAATTTTCTGTATATGTATATATGCATGTGTGTATGCGCGTGAGCGCGTGTGCAACAAAAATGGGAACGAGAGTGAGGGAGGTGCAATTTATGTTTATGTGTATATTTATTTTGGGGTGCACCGATGCCTACCCTTGCAGTATCTCATTTGTGCACTGTAGAACATTAGTATATGTATATACAGAAGTTGGCTCAAAAAAATATCGGAAAGAGCATAATTCAAACAGTTTAACAAAATGAGGTGTGTTTGTGTGTGTGTGTGTGTGTGTGTGTGTGTGTGTGTGTGTGTATTTCTATGTAATGCTCCAAATTATTGGAGACGTTAATTTAGAAAAATTTATCAAAAGTCAACTACAATTTCATTATTTAGTCAAAATATGGTTTGATTACATTCATCAAACTTAAAGAAAATTACATTAAAGATCTGAAAGTAAGACCTTGAAATAAATATTGGTGAACCATGGGGGCTATGACGTCCTCCTCAAAAGTACTGCCGTGAGTATATGGGTAAGCGGGCTCAGCAATGTCATCTTCGATACCTGGCATGAAAGGCCAAGAGTAGAGAAATTGCACCATGAGCTATTGACGCTCAGCAAATAAAATATATATACATATACAAAAAAATTATCTTTACACCTAGAACCTTAGTGCATCGGTGCCCACCCTTTGCAGTATCTCATTTGTGCACTGTAGAACCTTAGTGCTTTAGTGCCTTGATTTTGATAGCACCGGTGCTTTTAGCATTTTGCATCTCTACTTCATGAGAGCACTAGTGCCTTGTTTCAAGTAGCACCGGTGCCTCTGAAATTCTTACACTGGTCCCTCTGTTGTGTATTTTGACAGTGAGTTTATGTCTCAAGCTTGTTAAACCAAAGCATATTCTATGATAGCATACTTATTTTCTATAAATAAATCCTTACACCTAGATTTCTTTATTTTAATTTTATTTAATGAACATAAGGAAGAATTCCACATTTGAAAACAACGGGATTTACAGAAAATTAAAATCTCATCCATATCAACATGTACCGTGCCCCCCCCCCCCCCCCCCCCCCCCCCCCCCCCCCCCGCGCAAACTAAAAAATGAAAAATCACACTTTTTCTTCCTGTAGAATGGATTGAAATTCACCCTAGCCTTATGTGTTTAAGACCCATAAGTATACCATTTTCGGGGCTAATTTTCATTTCTTAAATCAAAACTTTGAAAATTCAACTTTTTCTATACTTAAAAAAAAATTCAGACAGCAAAAGTTTTTAGCATGTAAGAACACCACCCCAGTTCTTACTTAATGACTGCTTCACCCGTAACCAAACTTAGACCATCTTGTTAAGTATCATCCTTTATGGTAAGTTGATATCTTATTCAATGATTATCGTGTTAGGAGTTTCTTTCCAAGTTGAAATCATGCGATTATGCCTATGGTCCATAGCTAACTTTATTATATCATCTTGTTTATTTGTTAAAACCCACATCTCCACCATATTATCATGCTATCATGTGTCTAGACATTTGAACGAAAGTTAGATGGAGTCAATAAAGAACATTTTGAGGCTAATAATAATGGCACCTGAGGTTTTGACACTACTCATGGAAAGTCACAAGCTTTGTAACAAAAATTGAGATTTTGAAAAAACTCTTATACTTATGACTCGAGTTTTGACTTACTCTTTGGGGAGGCATGTTAGGATATCTTTAGCCGAGATATGACTTGAGCCGAACTACATCTGCTATCACCAGGCTGTGTTTTGGAGCCAAGACAGCCACATCTCATGTATTAAGCCAAGTTATGTCGTGAGTCAATTATGTTCATAAGCTGTGCCGTGTCTTTTCTAAAACAAAACATAGCTGAAGGGGAGGAGTTTAATATTTTTTAAGTCAAGGCACGACATATGTGAGACATAATGCTGGGAACATAACGATTGGGAATATGGTGTACAAGAACCAATCTTTTGATACACTAGAGTCGGATATGAGGTCAATGTAGGGGTTGAGACCATATCAGTCAGGAACATCATGACGCCAATTTGGAAACAAAAGTTTGATGATGAACAATGCTTGTGTCGACCTGAACTTTGGATTTTGAAAGGAATTTGGACACTTGTGAATATTGGTCAGACAAGTGTGTCACAAACTTATAAACAAGTCATAGGAGTTGACTAAAAGAAAATATTGTTGACATTTTATTTATTTATCACACTTACTTGTTTAATACTTCCGCTTATCGTTTAACATGATTACATCGCATTCTGATTATATCGCTCTATTCATAACACGCGATTAATTGCTCGTACTATCATCATGATCGTGCATCATATGACCCATTGCATAAATTTGGGATTAAGGATAGGTTTTATTTGCTAAATGTCAATAGCTCATGCTGCAATTTCTCTGCCCCTGGCCTGAAAGGCCAGGTGTCGAAGATGACGTTGTTGAGCTCGCTTACCCATATACCCACGGTAGTACTTCCGAGGAGAACGTCATAGCCCCATGGTTCACTTATATCTATTTCAAGCTCTTACTTTCAAATATTTAATGTAATTTTCTTTAAGTTTGATGAATATAATCAAACCATATTTTGACTAAGAAATGAAATTGTAGTTAACTTTTGATAAATTTTTCTAAATTAACGTCTCCGATAATTCGGGGCATTACATAGAAATATATATATAGACACACGCGCACACACACCCCTTATTTTGTTAAACTGTTTGGATTAAACTCTTTCCAATATTTCTTTGAGCCGACTTTTGTATATACATATAGATAAACTAAAGTTCTACAGTGCACAAATGAGATACTACAAAGGGTGGGCACCAGTGCAACCAAAAATAAATATATACATATACAGAAATTGCACCTCCCTCATTCTGGTTCCCTTTTTTTTTTTTGCACACCCCCTTCCCCCCCAACACACAACATGCATATATACATATACATAAAAATTCTAATAGTGATCCCTCATTTTGTTAAAATACAGATCTCTCCTTTCCTGATCAAATTTTAATGATCTGAACTGTTCAATGTGTTTAAAACATGTTTTGATAGGCACCCACGAGAAATCGGCTCAAAATATTATTCGGAAGGACTTGATCCAATTATTTTTTCATAAAACTATATGAAAAGCTGATTGGATCAAGCCCTCCCTGACATTTTTTTTGAGCCAATTTCTCTCAAGTACTTTTAAAAACATGTTTTAAACACGTTGAACGGTTCAGATCATCAAATGTGAGGTCTATATTTTAGCAAAATGAAAGATCCCTCATAGGAAAGGACTATACACACACACACACACACACACATTGTGCATACCACCTCTTTCTCCCATGGTTTTGATATCAACCCCTTTCTTAGTTCCATCCCTCAAATCTCCTGCAAAACCCACCATCTTCCTCTGCGAACTCCAATCTAACACTCCACTCCATAAACCTTCATCCATTGATTCTCCGTAATTTACTCCCAATCTAAGGTCTTCATTCACCAACTTCGGCTATAAAAGCCCACACCCACACCCACCCTCTTCCTCAGTGCATTGTGAGTTCCTAAACATAGAGAGCAAGAGAGAGAGAGATTGAGAGAGAGATTATACTCGATACATTGTCAAAAATTCTAGAGAAAGAAAGTAACACCCAGCTTGGAGGAAATTCTTCAATTCTTCATTTGAACTCCAAATCTCTCTTTTAAAGTAAGTTCCCAACCCCTTAGACCCTGTTTTGAATGCCCAGTCATAACCCCGAAGTCCCTCAAAAATTCAATGAAGTTGGCTCAAGGTTAAAGATGACCCATTTTTAGAGGTGCGGTTGCAACCTTGCATTTTGCGGCAAAAACCAATAGATTGCGACCGCACACTACCACCTTATGACCGATATTGCCTTCTTCCATAATTTTGTAATTTATGGTCGAAACCAGTATACTACGACTACTATGTCTTACCTTGCGACCGCAGAGTCCAAACCCAAAAACATAATGTTTTCAATATGTTTGTATTGTTATAGTTTGACCTCTAGCTCTATTTATTGCACATTTAACTCTCTATTTTTTAGTTTATTACTATTTTAATCCTAGATTAAAAATTATGGAAATATCCCTCTATTTTCAATAAGTCTGATGAATGTAATCAAGCCATATTTTGACTAAACAATGGAAATATAATTGACTTTTGATAAATTTTTCTAAATTAATGTCTCCGATAATTTTGGGGTGTTACATAGAAATACACATACACACCCCCCCTCATTTTGTTAAACTGTTTGGATTAAGCTCTTTTCAATATTTCTCTGAGCCGATTTCTTGGCGATGCCCTTAAAATATGTTATAAATATACTGAATGGTTCGGATCATCAAAATTTAGCAATACACACACTCATAAAAATTTTAATAAGGAATCTCTTATTTTCTTAAAATGCGGACTTCTCCTTTCTTGATCAAATTTTCATAATCTGAATCATTCAATGTGTTTAAAATATGATTCTAAGGGTACCTGTGTGAATCAGCTCAAATATTATTGAGAAGGGTTTGATCTAAGCAGTTTTTCATAAAACTATTCCCGTGAGTATTTATGAAAAACTGCTTGGATCAAATCCTTTCCAATATTATTTTGAGCCGATTTCTCACAGGTACTCTTAAAAATATGTTTTAAATACATTGAACCATTTGAATCATCAAAATCTGATCAGAAAATATAAACTTCGTATTTTAGCAAAATAGGAATCCCTCATAAGAAGGTGATTCTTTATATGTGTATATATATACACACACTCATATTTCAGTGTGTCAAGGTTATAATACATATAAGTATAATATATCCATGTAAGATACAGTACATATAATACACATAATGCATGCACATAAATGTAGTAGAATATACTATACTAGCGGATTGCCCGTGCCTGAAGGCACTTGATCGAAAATTAAAAAAAATTTACAGGTAAACACTCGAGTTTAAAGGGAACACAACGGCAATATAAGAAGACACTCATGGGGATACAAATATGTCTCTTATATGTCCCCACCGTGTTTCCATCATTTCCCTTGTGTATCTCTATTATTTTCTAAAATAAGTTTCACAAAGCATCCCTTTGCAAAATGAATTTACAAAGCAATTTACTTCAGGAAATGAGACCAAAGTATGTCTGATATCAATAGATTCATTTCACAATTATTGATAAAGAAAACGTCAATGACAACCACTAAAAAAATAGAGAATGCAACACAATTTTTGGCCATTATCTCATTCACTCTCCAAAGCCAGTATAAAAATAAAGAAAACCACACGATTTTTGGCTAATATCTTTTTTATTATGCTAATCAAATTCTATTAAACCACAAAGTATGGAAGTTCATTGTTTCTATCCAACACCACTGATAATTAGCATAAATAAAATAAAAAATCTCCATATCAAAGAAAAACTTTTGACTTGTGTTATTACATATCAAAGCAACACTGGCATGAGCATCCCATCAATGAATCTCAAATGCTTTAAAATTAAATCTCGTAGCAAAATGTCAATGCCAGGCGGCATTTGATCCAAATTTTAAATTTTTTGAAAGACGGCACTCAATAAGAATGTTTAAACTTGACCAAAGCGATCAAACAAACATGACAATCAATCATAAAATAGAAGGCAGTATGAAGAGGCATTATATATCCTTGCTTGTGTCAATGCCCAGATCACAAATTATACATAAACATCAATAAAGTTTTTAAATGGAAGGCATCGGAGGTCAAATTCCATAACACATTTTTACAAAAGCACTTTCATGTGCCAATAAATGAAAGAAAGCACACAAAGACAACATAATCCACCCAAGAAAAGGATAGGAAACTCAATGGACACTCATGAGGATAGTTTCGAGGAAACCCTGTTTGGTCTCTTGTGAACTTCAAAAGCACCATCGCATCTGAAAAAGGTAAGATTCAAATGGTTGCTCAAATTAAATAGCATTGCAAGCACGGCAATAATGGCGAACATGGTCTAATGAGAGATTGTTTTGGTTAGCATGCATGCCATGAAACCAAGAGGCTGTGTTAGGTAGTGTTTCCCTTTACTTGAAGCACCCCTCAAATCAAATTTCCACAATGATTGGCCCAATCAAAACACAATAAAATGATTCAAGAAAGTATATTGTACACATCTAAATAAAATAATTGGTCCAATCCAAACACATCATTTTTATAGGATGTGCTTGTAGTACCGCTTTGTCATCTCCATTATGGAACAAATGCAAAATTGGCATTTAATCAAACATGTTGTGTACAACGACAGATGTGTACTCTGTAGCCATTGTATATGAACTAAAAATTGGCATTCTATAATGCAAACTTGCTTCCAGAAAATCCCAAAAAATACAAAATCGAGGTGGATATGAAAACAAAAATGTACTCAACTGCAGTATCCACTGATGGCCCTACATCTTTTATGACTTCTGCAACATCAGAAAACTCAAATTTGATTCCATGGTGTGTATACTGTTTCCATGAAAAAGCAAGCAAAAAAATACATTAATTTAGAAATTGGTATTCATCAGTAGGGTTTCCAAGTACTATAAGAACATATTTTTGAGAGACGAATCACTATTGAAAGGGACAGTAAGAGAGAACTGCAACCAAGTTTAAACTTAGTTAAGAAATCACCCAGCAATTAATTAACGTATATTGAAAGCAACACAAAAAAATTCCCCAAGAGTAGAATCACCTGAGAGATCGCCGAGTGAGCCATGATCAGATCAAAAGAACTTTGGGAGAGAGAGTGATTGTAAGTTAATGACCTGCAGCAATGAAAAACAAAAGTTCAAAATTAATATAGGTATAATACATCGGTAATTTGTATGTTACCTGGCAACGGAAGTTACCGCAACTGATGCCCAAAAATGTTAAAAGAAAAATTGAAATTTCAAGAGAGGTTCGAACTTCTGGGGGGTTTCTATTCTATATACACACACAAAACAAACCCACACACACACACCCCAAGGGCTCTCCTCGCCTACTCTCCATGTTAGTGTACAGTGGAATGATGAAAAAGGGCAAAAACCAAACCTTTCACATTGTCTTGAGGATGTCATCATGAGACTATCAAAACACCAAATTAGTACGAAGGCTTAACTGTTAATGCATATTTGAAGAAGACTAAAGACATTTCAGAAACTAACGTTTACCAAGCCTCTCCCACAAACAGATCTCCTGCACTGAAAATATCAAGTTCCAACTCATGAGTCACATTTTTTTGGATAAACTACTTGAGTATAAATTCCACAAATAAAATATACCTCAAGGGCAAAAAAGTATCAACTCCTTGAGATCGGTGGGGAAGCCGGAGGCTCGGCATATGCCACTGCTTTACGAACCAGTTCTAACCATATACAGACCTGCATCCAACCGGATCCGAGATTAAAATCCTTGTCTGCGTCTTCTCTCTACCTATGAAGCACGGATACTCCGAAACTAGTCGCGTACGCATATCGGATACTTACCGGATACCGATACGCCCCCGGTATGCCCCGATACGTATCGGATACGGCTGAAAAGTATCGGGTATTAAAATTAAATCATTTTAATTTTGGATACGTTTTGGATACGCGACCGATACGTCTCCGATACGCGACCGATACGTTTCCGATACGGTAGAGGTTAAAAATAATTTTTAAAAAAAAACAGAATAAAGATAAAGGAAAAATGGGTAATTATAGCTTAATATGTGTAAATATAATCGGATAAAAAAAATTAAATGCTTAAAACCCTAACTTCTATTTCGACTCTCTACCGTTGTGCACTTCTAGCTACCTCAAGGCTTCATTGCCATCTTCCACTAAGTTCAACTCTCTCTCTCTCTCTCTCTCTCTCTCTCTCTCTCTCTCTCTCTCTCTCTCTCTCTCTCTCTCTCTCTCTCTCTCCCTCTTCGCTGCTCTATCTCTCTCGCATCCTTGATATTTCTTGATGTTTTCGTTTTTGCTCAGCCATTCTTGATGTTTTATGTTTTTTCTTTTTATTGTATACTGATAAGTGATATAGTTACAGACTGATAATGTGATTAGTGATACTTGCAGGCACTTGGTAATGGTCAATGACTCTTGAGTTTTGATAAATGATAATTGACTTGTGCTTAATGTTTGGTATAATGGTATTAGTAATTCAAATACACTTTTAATTTTTTGGCTCATTTTTTATGCGTAGTACATGTTTAATAATTATAAAAAAAATTAATTTTACAGCCATATCCCCGACGTATCCGTATCCTACTTTTTTAAGTTTTGTCGTATCGTCGTATCCGTATCGTATCGTATCCATATCTCGTATCCGTATCCATGCTTCATAGCTCTCTACATATAGATGAATTGATCCTCCAATTTGATGATTGATGAGCTATTTTTTAACCAGAAATGGGGGTGGGTTGGGGGTGTTGATGGTGTTATGTGTGTTTAACAGGCTATGGGAAGAGAGAGAGAGGATAGAGGTTCAAATTTTGAATGGGAAGAGAGATGTGGAAATACAGAGGAGAGATGAAAAAGAGAAAAGAAATGTTAGTGGCATCGTTAATTAATTTTTTTAGGAGAGAGAGAAAGAGTTGGTAGCCAGCTAAGGATGCCCTTCGTTTTAGGGGGCACGCTTGTTGAGATAAATGTCAGCCCTTGGATCGAATCGATCCTGGCCATTCTTATAAAAATGTGTTTTAACTTCAACCGTAGGATGAAATCAATAATAACCGTTGGATTAAAAATGTGCGGGGTCCACACCGTTGTAAAATGTAATATAGATATTTACGTATATATAAACACATATAATATATATACACATGCATCAAATAATAAAATATACACGTATAAAATATATAAATGCACTCACAAAGGGAAAGTCTTTGGTCCCAAAAAAAATTTTCAGAAAGGTTCCCAGAATTCAAAATAAATGGATTAGATTTACCTGACTTTGTAGGCTTCCAAATCCCAATGAATCCTAACCCTTGATTTTGAATTCGAGAGTTCGGAAAAAGTTTTCTAGGACCATAGCACTCTTCGTTCGCAAAACATACACATATACATGCGACTAATATAAAATAGGAACTAAAGCATAACTCTCAATTCTTGATGAGATGAAAACCTGCACTGCATGCGCTCATAGGCCTCATTTGTTAAACTTCTTCGTACGTTGGGATTAATAAGTGGTGGGATTAGGATAAGATTTGTAATACCAAGAGATTATTAAAACTAATCTTGTATGTTTGTTTATACTCGAGATAGGATTAATAGTGTCATGCTGGTGTTTGTTTGCAAAAGAGGTGGATGAGATTAAATTACATATTTTTCAAATTTACCCTCACATTGATTGTTTAATTATTTTACTTGGTCATTTCTAGAAATTGTCCATTCTATAAATTCCTCAAGAGACAGAAATAATTGCCTTTAATCCTTCAATGTTCAAATCAAACAGCAACTCATAGAAGCAATCTTCCTCTGATTACAAATAGAATGTCTAAGTAAAAAAACCAACAAATTTAAAAGTGGACTTGAGGTTGAAGGACCCCAAGAAACTAGAAACCTCCTAAATTGGACCATAGAAATTGCATGAAGCAATCAAGAACTTTCATCTTCTGTATCTTTACAACAAAGCATCCTTTGTAGCTTGGGCTAAACAAGCAAGCCAACAATACAACAATGTGTCATCTTGTTAGCTAAAGCAAATTGTGTATGAAGTCTACACCAACCTATAACCTCTTCCAATCTTGTCCGGCTTGAGAAAGAGGATTGTCTAACTAGAAGTCTCTTACTATGGGCCAGCCTTTTCTAATGATATCATTGATCTTTGCATCAATGTGGTTTTGAATCTTAGTTGGACAAAACTCTGCTACATAGCTATTTAGTTTTGCTGTCAAGTTTGATTTCTCAAGCTCCTATTCCAGTAGGTTCCTAATAAGCTGGAGAAAGAAAGGATGTCGCACGAGCTCAAATTTTTGCGGATGTTGTATTATGGAGAGTTGAATTAGACTTACCCAAGGTTTAATTCGAGTGTCTCGTGTTTATTGAACAAAATCGATCGCAGCAAAGGATGGGGTAGATGTGAAAGCCTTAAAACTAAATGAGAATACTTTCATTTCAACAAACATGTTTTCCCCAAAAAAAACATGTTTTCAAACTCCCTACCCTAATTCCAAAAGAAACATCCTGGTTTAAGACTTACAACTATGACTCTTTTGGGGAATTAATGTCGTCCACGGGTACATATACATAAACCATCTGAAAGTCTCACCAGATTAACCATAGGAAACCAAGTCATGGCAGATCATATTTTGAAAAAGGCATGGTGTCGAAAAACAGATAGAAATCTAAATAGACTATATATACGTATAGATAGTGCTATAGGATTAATCCTATACTGCTAGATTCTAGCAGTACCATAGTAAAAACTCAGGTCAGTTCTCCACTTCTCCACCTTGAGCTTAAAAACTATTCTTCACAATCCATTCATCAACATTGGCATATGTACATCAACACAGTGAACAAATCTAGCTCTGGATCAGGTGAAAGGTAAGCAAAACCGTAGTTGTGACTGTAACGCCCCGATTTTTTGAGACATTAATTAAAATATTTTCTTCTTTATTTTATTATTAAAGTATAAATCAAAGAAATGTCACTAATTCAAAAACAAGGAAATATGATAAATCAGAGTTTTTAAAGTGCGGAAGTGAAATCGACAAAAAATATCTCTTAGGTTTTACATTTATTTAAAAAAAATAAGATAAACAGAGCATCTAGAGGTAAGACAGCCAAACGTTATCAAGATCTTCTCCAATAACTCCCAACTCTTCCTGCTCAGGTAGATTTTCCAATTGCTCATCGAAATCTGGTATGAAACACCAGGGGCAGAGAAGTTGCTCCAAATGAGTAATGAAACTCAGTAGGAAACAATACCCGACAACCAAACCCAGAGATAACATGCATGCTCAACAGGATATACATAGATATAACGCAAATGATAACAGAATAAACTATAGCTAGATACCAAAAGATAAACACAAAGGTGTATTATGAATTTGTTCTTTTAAGTTTCTAGGAATTCCACCGAGGAACGCCATTTCTTACCCAACTATCTAACATAGGGCACTCAGTTGATATTGACCAGTCCTTACCTACCCAGGGTCTGTAGTCTGAGGTTATGTACCCGACTTGAATTCTGACCCGATAAGGAAGGAACCTCCTACCGTTCACTCAGGTCAATAACTACCTCACCCTAGTTAGATCCGACCGAACGTGGCGTCACCAGGTCAGGTACCAACGAACCTTAGCCGCTTCCCCTTAATCGGCTCAAGGACGCCCAAGACACTGGCCGTCACTCCCTCGGGGTCCGGAGCTGCCTTCGCAGACGTCCCCGAAGTCACCCTCAACCGTCTCCAACAACTCCTAGTTGGGGTCCTTTCAACATATCCACAAAAACAAACACGGGACGACGCCCAACAATAACCTTGCCACGACGGGCCTTCCAAATCAATTTTATTCTTTTCCACTAACGTTCACTTAATTGTCTCTATATAATTCAACTACTTATAATGCACACTCGACACCCTCCGCTGCCTTATCCAAGTGCCATTCGAACCTGTGTCTCTAACGTTCAATCTATGTTTTCCCCAAAATACAATAAATGTCAATTATTAAAAATTGGACAGCATAACTATAATTGGAACGAAACCAAGATTTTCAGAAGCTCAACAATAACATACAATAACAGCCCTTCAACATAACGACACTAATGAATATCATTACAACATAAATAAATTAACAGAATATATTCAACGAATGTATTTCTGCTCACACAAAATCCCACAAAAATCCATGGACACCATTACGGAATAAAATATATGCATGAGCAGGTGTACATGTGGTCCATGTGATGTTTCATGAACTTTCTATCACAATTTAGAGCAGCAGGTTGACCACCTATAATTCACCAGTCGGCCACCCAAATCATTGTCCTAAACAACATTCTAATAAATGAATATATACATATGTACACATATATGTGTGTACTTTACTTTCCAAATCTAAAGTCCCCTTATAATTTTATCATGCCACAAAATTAGTCAAGTTTGCATCCTCTTTTCTTTTATTGTTTTTCCTTTCAATATCTCAATTTGTCTTTTGTTTAGGTAAACTCCTGCAATCGTTAATGGCAACCATAGCACACACGAAAAAGAAAACTGTGCTTTGAGTGGTCACGTGCATGGAGCTAATCTCCATCCAACTACCTAAATAGAGTACATGTCTGATGTTAGTGAGATGTCCACATTTGAGAATCTATTAATTAAATATTATCTCGCAAAGATAAATTAGCACGCAATTCGTTCGTAAACATGGAATCGGGATGGGTTAAAGATAGTAACTCGTACAAATAAATAAATAAATAAATACAATACCTAAAGATCAAAAGGTATAAATCCCTACGACATGCATCCAAAACATATCAATACATAAATTAGAAAGACTACAGAACATAAAAAGAAATATTATTCACGAATCTACTGATCATGAGTTATATAGAAAAAAGACAAATGAAGAACGTGACCAATTTATTTTCACACAAAAATAATCAATACATGAATCTAAGGGCGGTAGGTATAGAATCCTACCTCGGTTGATGAAAGAAACGAAGAACGGAAACTAATTTCACAGAAACTCAACTCGGCAGTGATTTCCTTCTCAAGACCCATTCCCCAATTTGTCCAACTCAAGCTCTTTTTATGAAAATGAAATAGTGAATGGATTCAAGGTTCCTACATATATTGTTTTTATAGACTCAAGAAACTAATTTTCCTATTAAGCCATTAATCACATATTTTATCACCAAAATAATTATAAGTCATAATCACCACAATAAAAAATAAAATAAAACTGATTTTTCTTAATTAGTCCAATAAATCTAGCCATCAAATTTCCATTAACCTCTAAAAAGAGTTACAAGGGTGGAATATGAAGTGATAGAAAATAAAAGTTTCACTCCAGTGTAACGTGACCTACCGTAACTCACGTGCACCTTCAATTACAACCTTTCATTTGCATGCTAACTCATCCGTTCATTAACAAAAATTATTATGTACTAATTATTTAAAAGAATCTTAATTAATTAATTTTAATTCACCAAAATCTCGGGTCGTTACAATCTACCCCCCTTAAAAAAAATTTCGTCCTCGAAATTTCATGTAACGGTATATGCGTTAATGATGTGTATTTTATTACCTTTTATGCTGTTGTCTGTCTGGTAGGTACATACAAAAAATTTGTATCAAAGGTTTCTATTATTATTTTTTTGAAATAGATGCATATGATCGCATAATAATTATCACATCTTCACAATTATGAGAGATGAAGCCCACAGTCTTCAAAAAAAAAAAAAAAAACACATAAATATAAACATGCATTGTGTCCTCTATCCAATCCTGATTATCTCACCGTCGTGTCAATTCTCTTACCTTAACTCTATGCAAAATAAAATAAAATAACGTCTCTCATCTACTCATGAGGTGTTCGGTGTGGGTGGGTGATAGTTCTTGCTCTTTCAGCTCCTCATCTATTGGGTCTATACTAAATTCGTTGGGGTTGGAGTAGTAGAGTAATTTCACGTCAAAAATGATGAAGCATTTTTCTCTAACTTGGAGCCTAATATTTATCAAAAATATTTATATAGTACACTTAAGTATATTATATCTTAACAACTTAAAAAGTCTAACTAAACGGTCAAACTCTCGGATTTGTGATCTACCCGTTCTACCCAAGGTCGCAGAGGTGAACCTATGCTCTGATACCACTTGTAACACCCCGATTTTTCGAGACATTAATTAAAATATTTTCTCGCAAAGATAAATTAGCACGCAATTCGTTCGTAAACATGGAATCGGGATGGGTTAAAGATAGTAACTCGTACAAATAAATAAATAAATAAATACAATACAATACCTAAAGATCAAAAGGTATAAATCCCTACGACATGCATCCAAAACATATCAATACATAAATTAGAAAGACTACAGAACATAAAAAGAAATATTATTCACGAATCTACTGATCATGAGTTATATAGAAAAAAGACAAATGAAGAACGTGACCAATTTATTTTCACACAAAAATAATCAATACATGAATCTAAGGGCGGTAGGTATAGAATCCTACCTCGGTTGATGAAAGAAACGAAGAACGGAAACTAATTTCACAGAAACTCAACTCGGCAGTGATTTCCTTCTCAAGACCCATTCCCCAATTTGTCTAACTCAAGCTCTTTTTATGAAAATGAAATAGTGAATGGATTCAAGGTTCCTACATATATTGTTTTTATAGACTCAAGAAACTAATTTTCCTATTAAGCCATTAATCACATATTTTATCACCAAAATAATTATAAGTCATAATCACCACAATAAAAAATAAAATAAAACTGATTTTTCTTAATTAGTCCAATAAATCTAGCCATCAAATTTCCATTAACCTCTAAAAAGAGTTACAAGGGTGGAATATGAAATGATAGAAAATAAAAGTTTCACTCCGGTGTAACGTGACCTACCGTAACTCACGTGCACCTTCAATTACAACCTTTCATTTGCATGCTAACTCATCCGTTCATTAACAAAAATTATTATGTACTAATTATTTAAAAGAATCTTAATTAATTAATTTTAATTCACCAAAATCTCGGGTCGTTACAGTGACACTCATCAACTCGAGCTCAAGAATTTGCCTAGATTCATCTCCCCCGAGTCTCCCACAAATCAATCTGGTGCAGGCAAATACAATAAAAGTGACACTCATCCCAAATCCAATAATTGTAGTAACCAAGTTCATGCTCCCGGAGCCAAACACTCCTATTACCACTCCTTGGATCCCAAATTCACAAAAACAACAAAGACAACCAAGTTCAACAACCGAAGGGAAGATCAATTGAAAAATAAACAAAACAGCAACACCAAGTGGAGATGCCCAGATCCAAATCCTTCAACAAATGGAAACATGTGTACATAGATATACGTAAAAATCAATCACAAAGAAAATACTATTAAAACTGAGACTTCAAAAAGACAAATAGATTAGAGAACAAAGGAAGCACATACAAGAATGAAAGCCCAAAAATAGTGAAAACCCAATTCAAGGAAAAAACAACAGTTAGAGATTGAAGAAAAAAGAAAACAAGCACGACAACAAAGATCAAGATCAAAGATTCACTATCAATGAAAGATTGAGAAGACCACCCATATGTCGTCACCTAATCCCTTTGGTGTTGCCTGAGCAGGAGCAGAGAATTCAAGTCGAAGACTGAAAGATACAGGGATGACAACGACGGAGGGCCAAGCCATAACTCTTCAACATTGAGCAATGACTGGCTTCGTAATACGTGGTTGGACCTAGTACTCCTATTACGCCCTAGTGAAGGGTTTATGTCTCCCGTCGGCTTCTTAGTCCGTTGAGTTTTTGCAAACCAAACATATGGATAACAAGCCTATGGAATTATTTATCCCATTCTAAGCCTTAAATAGGTTATCAAATGGAACTGTAGAACCTTTATTTAAATTATCCTAAAAATATTAATAAAATATTTTATATTTTCAAGTTACAAATTTGTTTGTCATTTGTGTGTATTGATATTATTACGTTTTTAGTATTACATTAATATTGAAATAACATAATTGTTACAAGTATAATTTTTTGGTTCGTCTAAGTTGACAAAAGAGCAAGTTTGCAAATTTTTTTTAAAAAATTGTAACAGTTAAAAATTTTTTAAAAAATCTATATTTTTGCTCGTTTTTTGCTTTATCGAGGTCGATTTTATCTGATTGTCAAATTGCGATTCTTCTCGCCGCAGATTGCTTCCTTTGTTTTTCGTCTATTAAGGGGCAAACAAAGTATGTTGTCATTTTTTTGGTATCCTTTCCGTATTTTCAGGATGGGGAATTTTTTTCTAAAACGGCATTTAGGAACTGAGTTTCATTAAACTAAAACGACCCCGTTATGGTTACTGCAACCCTGCTTCCGGATCCCCGCTTCCGCTTTTGCCATCGTCAATTTGAGCTGAATAATGTGCAATCTACGGCGGCGAAAGGCTTAGCATCCTTTGAGGGTCCCACATCTCTCTCTCTCTCTCTCTCTCTCTCCCTCTCCCGCGAGGGTACGCATGCACGGTTATAACCAGAAATTGCTTCTTTATCCTGAGCCGGTGAGTGTTTGTTACTCACCAATGATGGCTCTGATTCTTCCCCATCTTCAACCTCGTCTCATTTTTCCTCTCCACCACGGACAAACCTCTCTCTACCTCAATCGCCAAAGTCTCCGTTTCTCTTCCAAAACCAAAACTGAATTCCAATTCAATTCCTCCTCCTCAAACTCTAGTGCCAGATTCGGCCCCACTTACGCACCTAAATCGGCTTCCATCAATGGATTTCCGGCGCAGAGCAATTCAGAAGAGTCTCCGAAAGACTTTGGGCAGAAGAATGTTGAGTTATCGGAGAAGCTGCGAAGATGGATTGGCTTTCTTAGGTCAATTTTGCCTGGTGGAAGTTGGTGGAGCTTTTCCGAGGACGTCGAAGTTGTAATGACAGCCAAACCTGTGACTGTGTTGCGAGCTCTCCAACGGATGTGGGAATTGATTGCGAAAGATCGCTGGATTATCTTTGCTGCTTTTGCAACCCTTATTCTTACAGCTGTGAGTACTCCCTCTAGTCGGTAATCAAATACGAATTACAATGGAAATCATTGTCAATTGACAATCTAGACGATTCTAGGTGAAGGCTTCTACATTAGCAAGATCATCGCCTGCCTTTTAATCAAATATTTACCTATCTTGAGTAAAAACAGCTTCATACGAAGTGCTACATGATGATAAGGTGGCAGCTCCACTAACTTGAATATATGCACCATTTGAACCAAATGAACTTTTTTTTGAACTTTGCGCTGAACCTGCAATCACAAGCACTAGTTCACTTCACTCAAAAATCCAGATTTATGCCTAGGTTGGAGTATAAGCTTCAGTGATAAATTAAAGCCACCAAATAGCCCTTGTGAAAAAGAAGAGAGGGTCCCACTTATGGCTCCAAATTTATACCTCCCCCTTGATTTTAGTATGAGACAGAGAGCAAATTTGGCTGTTAATCCTGCTTCTTGTTCACATTACGCCGCAGACTCTAATGGAGAGTTTATTTTCTTAAATGAGCTACCGATTTCTGAGATCCTGTTCATTTACTGATGCACCTGAATTCCATTTCCATGATACAGCTATCGGAGATATCCACACCACATTTCTTGACAGCGTCAATTTTTTCAGCACAAAGTGGTGACATCATGGCGTTCCAGCGGAATGTGCGTCTCTTGGTTCTACTGTGTGTCACTGCAGCAATTTGCAGGTTATAATCTTGTATGGTCAAATATCCTTCCTCAGAAATACATGAGTGAATGAACCTTTGTTTTGCACCAGCTCTCTTGTATGGTCAAATATCCTTCCTCAGAAATGCATGAGTAAATGAACCTTTTTTTTGCACCAGCTATCTAGTAATATCTGAGGATTGATTGTACACAACCGATTGTTCGTAACCGCTATATTAATTATGAATAACTTCTTAGTTGGCAAAAAAAAATGGAGAACATTGCTTTTTAATATTCTAAATCACTGAAGAACTCACGTAGTCGTCCTTTTTATACCCTTACTATAACAAGCAATAGCAAGGATATGGATGTGTAAATGCGTTCTTTTAAAGCAATCTTCTATCCTGTTCTGTTCTTGGTTAAAAATTTACCACTCTGTATCAAAGTTATGCGGCTTATAACTGGAATCTGAACTATCTATTTTAACAATGTGGCAAGCTGCTGATCCTACTCTTTTTATTTGAACTACAGTGGTCTCCGAGGTTGCTGTTTTGGCATTGCTAATATGATCCTTGTGAGTTACATCCTATAGTTTCTTTCTTAAAATCTTTCTTGAAAGAGCAGGAACATCACGTATCAATGCTGTAACTTGTGTCCTTTTGAATGAGTGATTTGGATATCATATAGACTGCCTTTCTTGTCATGCCATTCATTTGTTGGTTTGGATGGTTAAAGTGGAGACATTTACTGTTGAGGAATGATATAAGAAAAAAAGTGCACATGGCTCTCGCTTACAGGAAGTTGTGGACAGTGCTAATTAAATATACAAAACTTGAATTTCTTTCAAGAATGCAGAGCCACTATTTGTCTGAGATAACTTTAGTGAAAGATATTTCCTAGATATTATGTGGATTGATGTTTTTGATACTGAGTGTCATACCTAATACTGTTTAGGTCAAGCGGATGAGGGAAACATTATATTCCACCCTTTTGTATCAGGTTCTGAATTTTATATGCACAATTTTGTTTCTTAAATTCTTCTCTGTGATGTACATACTTACAAGACCACCGCAATCCTTGGATTTCTTAGTTCATCATATCATTGTTTTGGTGCTTAACTTCTTTTGTAGGATATATCATTTTTCGACTCCGAAACAGTGGGTGACTTGACTAGTAGGCTTGGAGCAGATTGTCAGCAAGTGTCGCGTGTTATTGGAAACGATCTTAATATGATATTACGCAATGTTCTTCAGGTTGCTTAACTACCAAAATTAATGTCTTCTTGACTTAATGTGCAAGAGGAATATCTCACGCCCATTGTCCTTTTCCAGGGTACAGGTTCATTGATTTACTTGTTGATTTTGTCCTGGCCACTTGGATTATGTACCTTGGCAATATGCTCTACTCTGGCAACTATTATGCTGTTATACGGCCAGTAAGATTTTATATAGTTCCCCTTTATCATGTAAAGATGTTTCATCTTATTTTTGTTTTGTAAGAAATTTTTCTATTATATTTGTGGAGCAATGAATGGAGTTAGAACTTATTAGAGTAAGTGTTAATAATAAAAAGATTGATGTCGACTAAGTATCAGAGCAAGGGCAACCTAAAGAGCTATTGAATTGAGTTACTATGAGAAACGAAAAAGGAAGTGGTGAGAGCTTCTTTGTTTTGAATCCAAACTTGATCATGGGACATCCCCTGTCCAGCTTGTGCTCTGTTAAGCTATATTGAGTATGAGAAATTGACCTGGCTTCTCGGTATAAATTCCATTCGTATTGTTGTTTTTGGGTTACTTGTTGAACTTTGTTAATGACTTTAGTTCGAGTGATGACGATAGTCGATTAAAATTTACATGGCCTTTCCGAACAACTACTTGGAACAAGTCATTTTTTGGTGCTGTCCTTTTGAACTAGTGGATGAAACCATGTTTGTTTCTTTGCAGTTTGCATTACAAAGTTTTGCTGCTTAGCTATTACTGCTTAATTCCCTTGTTATATTGGTTAGGTACCAAAAGAAAGCAGCAAAGTTGACTCAAGAATACACTGCTTCTGCCAATGAAGTACGATTAGAAGATCATGTGTAATTTTTTGTTTATGTATTCATATATTGCCGAAGATAGTTAAATTTGCCAATTTTCCTTCCCTTTTCATGTAGGTTGCTCAGGAGACATTCTCTCTGATGAGAACCGTTCGAGTTTATGGAACTGAGAAACAAGAACTTGGCAGGTAATGTACTAGTGTTAGATAATTTATATAAAACATACAAGTTGCATTTTGTGCATGGGGACACTAGGATTCACATCTAGGTTTGAACAATTTTTGTTGTGATAGACATAAACTAATCCTGCTTTGGTGAATAGGTACAAGCAGTGGCTGGGGAAACTAGCTGATATAAGCTTGCGGCAAAGTGCTGCTTATGGCCTTTGGAACCTGAGCTTCAACACTCTCTATCACTCAGCACAGGTCCTTTCGAGTCAATGAAATGATTACAACTTGTAGAAAGGAGTTTACTTACTCTATTGTAATTTCTCTTTTGTGGAGATTGCCTCTTACAAGACCTGTGCCCCTGCTTTCATCAGAAAAGCCACGTTTATCGAGTTTAGGGTCACCTTTACTGACACATTTGTATAAGGATGAACAAAATAGTGAAGTAGGAAATAATTGTTGAAAGAATTTGGGTCCCTTTCCTGTATCCATTTAGTGGTTTTAGGTTAATGGCTTCGTAAGAATATGCATCAAAGTAGGCAACAGAAGGAGAGGGATTGCTTCCTTTTTTTAAGTGAGCGCAAGCAGCTTTCATTATATTAAATATGCATCTGAATGTTGTAGCACCAGCGAAAAATCAATAATGCAATTGATTATATATGTTTTGTCCAATCTTGATACCTTGGATAATTTGCTTTATGACTAGTGTCCGTGGTGTACCAATAAACATTTTGGTTTCCTTGCGACAATTTCATTTGTTTCATATAAAACTTTTGCCGTTGTAGTTCCCAGATCCACGGATCATAAGTTTCAAATGCAGAGTATTAGTACTGAAGAATTTTATACTCACATTGATGTCTTTGGAGCATGCCTCAACAGCTCTTAGTGCCAATTGCCAATTGCATAAGCACTATCATGGTGAGCGAGCAAGCGAGAGAGGCAAGTGAGAGTTTTTCTTCTCCAGAAGCCCTTAAAATATCCTTCCACTCTTCCATGTGCCTGTACTATTTTCACAAGCCATAACCTGTGATTGTTTTTTCTTAGGTTATGTTTCCTTCAGTTAGGTGAAAATGGTACCTATCCTAGAATTATTGGTGAGAATGGTGGTGCATTTGCGATTGTTGCAATGGTGTTATTTGGAATAGAATGGTGTCCTTGTGAATTGACAAAGCCAAGTACTAGTGTTCTACGACTGTACGAGACGATTGCTTCCATTACTAACCAGAACATATTTGGAACTGACACCAACAGAAACATCCGCCAGCTTCTATTCAATATTGGGTTTGGATTAAAGTCACAAGAGGCTACCATGGATTTTTTTGTCTTTTGGGTAAGTAGCTATAGTTGTGCTTTGAAATGCTAGGTTTCAACAATGAAAGAGTGTATCATTGTAGATGATAAGAAGTCCCCTTCCCCATAATGTAGCAAAGAAGAAGTGAGTTCTCTATAACTCAAGATAAATATGCAAATAGTTCAGCAAACATGCCCCTTTTCTAGTAATCAAGTAAATATTTCCACTTAAAAAAGTTCAATATACAGAACTATGCCTGCTGTTGTGCAGCTGTAGAAGTCGCGAGATTATTTGTTTATGTTTTGTCCAATTCCTTGAACATGTAATTATGCAATAAATTTGTATTAGAAATGTACTACAATTGAAGTATATGCATGTAGATTTGTACTACAAATGTACTACCAATGAATGTCTTTTGCCATGCAAAAAAGGTATAAACTTTTGTCACATGGTTTCATCAAAGAAACGACACATCTACTTCAAGCTTACATGTTTGAGGTCTACTTCAAACATGATTTTTGGAAGTTGTTAGAATATTAGAATAATAGAGTTAGTCGAGTCCCACGTTGGTTATGTGGAAATCTTGTATTTAGGTGCTCTCTATATAAATATAAGCTTTCTTGTGTTAGGGTTAATTAACACCCTATATACTTCTATCTCTCCCTCTTTTCCCTCTAGATAACATGGTATCAAAGCCCAGTTAAACCAAGCCCTAATCCTAGCCGTCACCCACCAAAACCTAACCCTAGCCGCCACCACTGATGTTGCCACCGCCATCAAAACCCTAGCCCTCGTTACCACTGTCGTCGCTGCTGCCCTGGCTCTCGCCACCGCCTACAACAACGCCGGCGACGACTTCTCTCGTCGTCCCTCTCGCTGTTGATCAGATGGTGAGCTAATTGTCGATCTGCCTGTGTTCTCCTTTCATTAGCACTGTGCTTTGAGGTTTGTGATATGAGGAGATCAGGTATGTGATTGTTCGGATTCAGCGAGACCTATTATTCAATTGCTATCATGATTTCAATCTGCACTTGGCTATATTTGGTGTTCGGACTCGGTTCAATCTTGGACTTGATTTATGTTGACATCTTGGGTGGCCACTGTTGCTTGATTATTTCTTGGGATTGAAGTTTAGTTGATTGGTTATTGCTTCATTTCGTTGGTGGACATAGTTATTTGGTTGATAGGTTGATTGACAAAATGTCTAAATGGAGTCTGATTCCATTGCCTCTCATGTTACTCATACTGTTGCCAGGAGGTCTATTACCTGCTTCCTTTTGAATGATAAGAATTATGCTCTTTGGGTCAAGGTTGTTGATGTCTATTTTGAGGGTGATTCAACTTCACAATGGTTCACTGATGATCCCCTAGCGCAAACTAGTTCAATGTTTGTTCCCTGGAAATTTGAGAATACTCGCATTTGCACCGACTTATGGAATAGTATGGAACCCCAGATTAGTTGATGTTTTTACCCACAATCAAGCATTTATGGAAATAGGCTCAGGAGATGTATTCTGGGTTTAACATTCTTCGTCAGACATATGATCTCCATCAGGCTTTCTTCTCGTTGACCATCGACGAATAGTTTTTGGAAACTCATTATGTTAGGTTTTGTGGGCTTTGTGAGGAGATTAAGATTGCGGAGTCTATTTCTGCTGAATATTCAGGTTATGGAGCGTCAGCGACAATCTCTGTTTATTGTTTGATTTCTGTCCAGTTTGCCTTCTCCTACCTAGGATTCAATCCGTCTGTAGCTTTTGGGAGAACAAACTTTACCATCTCTTGGTGAGGTCTTTAGTAGTCGTGTCCGTCAGGTTACCATTTCTAATAGTAGTTCTACTTCTACATCTCAGTTACCTTATGACCGTTTAGTTTCAGTCACTGCAGTTTTCCGTAGTGGTTATACACGTAGTGGTTCGATATCAAGGGGAGGTAGCCGTGGTAGTCTTAGTCTTGATTCGGGCCAAGGTGGTTTTAGTCGTGGTGCCGACTGAGGTTTTGGTTGTGGCTCTGGCCGTGGTGTCGATCACCAGAAGGAGGTGGTCGAGGCCATGGAGGGATGCCTCGTCATTGCTCTTGGTGCAATGTAATAATCATACTATTGACTTGTTGGGATTTCCATGGTTGCCCTTCTGCCCACCAAGTCAGTTTCTGAGGATGATGGTTTGTAGTTCTCTTCCAATACTGCCCCTCGTGTAGTCATTGTTCCAAAGGATGAGTAGCAGCAATATCGGTCTACTCAGACTTCTCATATGTCATCTGCCTCTACTGCTACGCTTGCTCAGAAAGGTCTACATTCTGCTCATCTTGCTTCCCAAACTCTTTGGGTCATTGACTCTGAGGCTTCTGATTATATGACTAGTACTTATGCTGCCTTGTCTGATTGTCGCCCCTCTGAGATATCGTTTTGTGTCACCTTAGCTGATGGCTCTACTACTCCTGTTGTTGGTTTGGGTTCGATAACATTAAATTCTTCTCTTTTTTTAGACTGTTCCTCGCTTTCCTTTTAATCTTATGTCTGTGAATAAAATTACCAAAACCTTGAACTATTCAGTCACATTTTTTCTTGATTCATGTGTCTTTTAAGATCTCAAAACGAGGACGAAGATTGGTGGCAGTTTTGAACATGGTGGCCTATACTATTTTTTTGGATGGCAAGCAGTCTATTTCTGTTGAATTCCAATCCACAGTTTCACCTTACCAGTATCACTGTTGCCTTGGCCATTTGTCGCTTCCCAACCTTAAATGGATGCTTCCTTGATGTACTCGTGTCGAGTCACTTCCATGTGAAATATGTGAGTTTAGTAAGTATCGTCGTGTGTCGAGTCCTTTTCATTTAGGGCATTCTAATGTTTGGGGCCCTATGCGGGTCTCGTCCCATTCTCACTTTCAGTATTTTGTGACATTTGTTGTTGATTATTCTCTTGCTACTTATATTTATCTTATGCACAATCGGTTCGAGTTGTACTCCATCTTCAAATCTTTTTAGGAGGAAATAAGCACACAATTTAGTGTGCATATACGCATTTTTCATTCTGGCATTGCTCGTGAATGTTATTGTCATGCTTATCACAGTTTTTGGATACCCATGGGGTTTTATATCAGTCCTCTTGTGCTCGGACTCCACAACAAATGGAGTTGCCGAACGCAAATTGTTGACAGTCACTCGTGCTCTCTTGTTGAAAATGAATGTTCCAAAATCTTATTAGAGTGATGCAGTCCTTACTGTTAGTTACCTTATTAATAGGATGTCCTCTACTGCCGTAGGCAGTCAAATACCATATGTTTTACTGTGTCCTGATCGCCCATTTTACTCCCTTCCTCCTAACCTAAGGTTTTCGGGTGCGCATGTTATGTTTATACACTGGATCCTGATTGGGATAAATTTGATCCTCAATCCACCAAGTGTGTGTTTTGAGCTATTCCTGCACTCAAAAGGGTTTTAAATGTTATTCTCCCACCTTTTGTTGTCAGTTTGTGTGTTGTGTTGCTTTCCATGAGTCTATTCCATCTTTTGCAAGCTCCACTTCTTCTGAGGACCTGCCAGCTTCCATGCCCAATAGGGAACCCTCTATATTGCCCACCTCGCCCCCTTTTCCACTCTTGCAAGTATATGTTCGTTGTCCCAAAGATTCTCCGACTTTGCTTTCGCCAGCTACTAATTCGTCTCCTCGGCCACGAGATCCGCCGCCTCCTTTGTCTCCTGCTCCGGAGCCTCCATCACTAGATTTTTGCCCATTGCACTCCAAAAAGGTATTCGTACTTCCACTACTTCTCATTCTATTGCTCAGTTTGTCTCTTATGATCATTTTTCTCCATCTTTTCGTACTTTTTCTACTTCTTTGTTCTCTATTTTTGTTCCTAACACTGTTCAAGAGGCCATGTCTTTTTTTTTTTGCTAAGCGGCCATGTCTATTTATGAGTGGCAGACAGATATGGAGGAGGAGATGTTTGCTCTTTATAGCAATCATACTTGGACGGTGGTACCTCTTCCTCTTAGAAAGTATATTGTTGGTTGTCTCTAGGTGTTCACTATCAAGTATCATCTTAATGGGAGTGTTGAGCGATACAACGCTCATCTTGTGGCAAAGGACTATACTCAGATTTATGGTATCGACTATGCCGAAACCTTTTTCCCGGTTGCCAAGCTCAGCTCGGTTTGTTTTCTTATCTCTCTTGTTGCCAACCTTGGTTGGCCCCTCTTTTAATTGGATGTCAAAAATACCTTCTTGCATGGCGACTCATTCAAGAAGTTTATATGGAGCAACCATTTTAAGTTTGTTACTAGGGGGAGTCATATCAAGTATATCTCCTTCGGAAAGTTTTTTATGAGTTTAAACAATCTCCGAGTACTTAGTTTGGCAAGTTTAGTGGCATGAAGCGCTGCCATTCTCAATTATTCTATCTTTTCTTTGGCATCTGAAGAGAGTATTATTGATTGTCTATGTTGATGATGATATTATTACAGGTAATAATAAGAAAAGCATTGATGATCTGAAACTATTCATACAGTGCCAGTTTCATATCATAGACTTGGGAAAAATTGAGATATTTCTTGGGTATCGAGGTAGCACGTTCTAAGGATAGTATTAACCTATCACAGAGAAAGTATGTGCTAGATATTCTATATGAGACTGGCTTGCTCGGGTCAAAGCCTGTCGAGACTCTTATGGATCCTAATCTCAAATTAGGTGCTGATCATGGGGAGTTGCTTTCTAATCTAGATCAGTATCGTCGCTTGGTTGGAAAGTTGAATTATCTTAGTGTTACTTATCCAGATATTTCATTTGCAGTTAGCATGGTTAGTCATTTATGTCTGCTTCTCGTCTTTCACACAGGGAAGTTGATCTAAGAATTGTGAGCTATCTCAAGGCCCATTCGGGACGTGATCTATTTTATTGTACTAATGGACACTTCCATATTGAGGCCTTAACTGACTCTGATTGGGCAGGAAGTCTGTTTGACAGAAGATCCACTATAGGACACTGTATCTTTCCCGATGGAAACCTTATTAATTGAAAAAGTAAGAAGCAAACCGGTAGTTACGCTGTCTAGTGCCGAGGTAGAGTATAGAGCGATGGCTTACATAACTTGTGAGATTGTATGGACGCGTTCATTTCTTGAGGAGATTGGGTTTCCAGTGCAGTCGCTTGTAAATCTGTATTGTGATGATTGAGATGCTATTCACATAATGTCCAATCTATTATTTCACGAAAGGACTAAATACATCGAAATAGACTGTCATTTTGTATGAGAAAAATTGACTAGCGTGTTATTGCTACTCCTTTTGTTTCCACCAATGCCTAGTTAGCCGATATGTTTACAAAGCCATTGTTCGAACCATAGTTAGAGTTACTCTGTGACAAGTTTTGACTTATGAATAGTTACTCGCCAGTTTGAGGGAGAGTGTTAGAATATTAGAATAATAGAGTTAGTCGAGTCCCACATTGGTTATGTGGAAATCTTGTATTTAGGTGCTCTCTATATAAATATATGCTTTCTCGTGTTAGGGTTAATTAACACCCTATACATTTCTATCTATCTCTCTCTTTTCCCTCTCGATAACAGAAGTTTTTGTAATCACTTAAGATTGATGCAAATTGATGGTTTTTTTTAGTACAAATGGAAACATTGATATTGGCTACCAGATTACATGCCGTTGTAAAAGATGCTTCGATGTATATCATTTGGAAAATCAGAACTGGCTTCTTCATTCAAAATTTAACTTGTAGTTTATTTTGCATATTTAAGTTTTATAGGTTATTGCTGTGCTGATAGGAGGGATATCTATTCTGCATGGTAAAATAACAGCAGAGCAGTTGACAAAGTTCATATTGTACGGTGAATGGCTGATCTTTTCAACGTGGTGGGTTGGGGACAGTTTGTCATCATTGATGCAGTCTGTTGGTGCAAGTGAAAAAGTCTTCCAATTGATGGATTCTTTGCCAAGTGACCAGTTCCTAGATCAAGGCAAGCACACGTGGAACTTTCTTAATATTGTCTCTTATGTGGATGCGTGTAAAAGTCCATAGAAAGGATCGATAAGTTTCATTGAATTGCCTTGTGGTTCACTTACAAGTTTAGTATTTTATCTTTTGCGCAATGTCATTGTAGACACCTGGCATTTGTTTTTGCATTAGTAGGCTAGTGATCTTCTCCTAAGATGTAAATGGACAAAGATAGGTAAATCTAGTCTTTGAGTATTGAAGAGGATATGGGAGTTCAGTGAGGAAGGAGTGGTAGGCATTGAAGGGCACATTAGTGCTTGGGTAAGGTTGAAGACCTCACTGAACTCTGACCCTGTGCTATATAGGGGCCTGAAGGCAAAAACCATGAAACTCCACCTTTAGGAATGCATCCTTTTTGTGATTACGACCTATGTTACATCACTTGGGTTCAGTGTCGGGTGCGGGACCTGCCAAAATATTTTAATTCCTTGAGGGAAAATAGGCTTAGGTGGTTTGGGCATGTCTATCGTAGACCTACGGATGTAATAGTTAAGAGAGCGGATAGGATAGCTTTGCATAGCAATGCTCCAGGGTGGGGAAGACCCAAATTGACATTAGATGCGGTAGTGCGCAAGGATTTAAGTCTACTAGGGCTAAGTGAGCAAGCTACACTTGACAGAACTCTTTGGAGGAAAAGGATTCATGTAGCCGACCCCAATTGATTTGGGACATAAGGCTCAGTTTGGTTTGGTTTGGTTTGGGTGTTATTCTTTTATTCTCGGATAGGTAGTGTTGATAAAGTGCCTTGAGGCATTTTCTGGATAATATAAGAGTTTCACGCATAGCTCATGGTAAATTAGAGTTACAAAATACGCTTGCCAGTAAATGTCCAACTTAATATCTCCATCATAATCACATATCATATCCGAGTGTCCAGTGTCTGACACAGGTATTTTATACATCTAGAAGGATCCATGCAACATAGATTGCATCTGTTACCAGACCCCGTGTTCTGTTGCGATACCACATTTTTTTCCCATATTAGTTGGCATATTCACTCCTTTTTCCTATTCTGTGTTTGTGCATTCTTTACAAAGTTTTGAATTGCAATTTATAATGTTTAGCAAATTGGGCATCGGATGTCAACATGTTGCAGGATTGAAGTTGCCAGATCTGAGGGGGCATGTTGAGTTTGTAAATGTATCCTTTCATTTTCCTTCAAGAGCAACGGTACACTTTTTAGCCCTTGTGGCTTTGTCTTTGTCACATTGAGAATTGCATCTTGCTTTTTGCTGATTTTGGTTGTTACTCGGAACTTTCTTGGACTTGATACGTTCAAAACACTCTTGATCTAATGCTCTTTGGCTCTTCTAAGCACGTTTGGTTGAACGTGCATGATGCACCCAGTAAGCTTGTCCACTACGAGAAATTCACTTAGGTTGTACATGAAACTGACTGAGTGTTTTCTTTTTCTATTCTATTGATGCTTCAAAACCAAATAATATGAGGTTGCTTCAGAAGTGCTCGCTCCTCTTATAGGACACTCTCTTATCTGGGAAAGAAATGGAGAAAATGAATATCAGGGCATGGATTTCTAGATAGAATTTTGATATTAGAAACTGATTATGCTCACTTTTTTCTCACCATGCATTTTTGCCTCTATTGTACAAATTTTGCCGTGTTACAATGTGCTTTAGCTGCAGAGTTTCTCAGCTCCTTCAGTAACTATAAGGGAACTGTGGTTTTCATTATATTTGTACTCCATATTGCTACATGTCTTGCATAATGTTACCTGCTTTTTTGGTACCGTATTATATGGTTGAACTAGTTTGTAGTATGAGCATTAGTGTTCAGTTAAAGACTTTTGGAGCTATTGTTGTATGTTGATATTCTCATCATGGGAACAGGTACCTGTACTGAAACATGTAAACATCTCAGTGCATCCAAATGAAGTGGTTGCAATTGTAAGTAAGTGTTTTTCTCTTTGTGGTGCTATTCCTTCCATAATGACCGTATAATAATGAATAGAACTACATTCTGATGTTGGTTAGGTCGGTCTTAGTGGTAGTGGGAAAAGCACTCTTGTAAATCTCCTGCTTCGTCTTTATGAGCCAATAAGCGGTCAGGTGAGCTCCATTACCCTTGTGCTGGACTTGTAACATCTTGCAATTGAATATGGAAGAGTTGGTGCTTTGCACTTGAGGGGACGATATTGATGCAATTATGTGAATACATTTCTAGCCACAAAAAGCCTTTCAGAAAAATACAGAAGTATTTCTAACAATCTCTGTTGCAGAATTATTGAAGTACTCAATTTAATCATAGAGAATCCAAAAGGCTTATGGTTTATCCGAAGGAAGAAATTCTGGACACTCCTGTTCATTGAAGCATGAGCTCACAGTTACAGAATATGTTACTGTACATATTTTTAAAATGTGAAAGGCCTGTGATTTCCTTGAATTAAGTGAATATTACTAGATTTACTGAACGTGCTATATATTCGGTGTGGAGCTTTGGTCATGTTTGGTCATTAGGAAACCTTTCACTTTATTATTGTTTTCCTTTCAAGTAATTATCACTTCTGACTCAGCTTCAGTTGCTGACCAGATATTACACTATCCTTGTTGCTTTTATTCATTCATATGCTACTCAAATCTACATTACTCTAGCTGTTATAGTACTTCTCGTTTTGCAGATTTTAATTGATGGCTTCCCTCTTAAAGACTTGGACATCAAGTGGTTGAGGCAACAAGTTGGATATGTGGGACAGGTACCATTTTCAACTTTTAGCTCCTTTCTAAAGTGAAAATATAAGACGTTTCTTTTCCTTACTGGAAAAAGTTTTCAATAGGAACCCCGACTCTTTCGGATGGATGTAAGTTCAAACATAAGATATGGATGTAGGCGAGATATTAAACAGGAAGATGTGGAATGGGCTGCCAAGCAGGCGTATGCTCACGACTTCATCTTATCCCTACCTAATGGTTACAAAACAATTGTTGATAATGACTTGCTCAGTGGAGGACAAAAGCAACGAATTGCAATTGCTCGTGCTGTTCTTAGGAAACCAACCATTTTGATCCTTGACGAAGCCACTAGTGCTCTAGATGCAGAGAGTGAACACAATATCAAGGTATCCTGTATCCACAACAAAACTTTGCATAAACCATAGCACATGGAACTTTTGAAGTCACTGATTCAATGAATGTGGTTTACATAGGGTGTTCTTCGTGCCGTGAGTGACCGGAAGACCGAGAGAAGTGTCATAGTAATTGCACACAGGTAAGGTCTTCTATGCTCTCCATTTCAGTATTCGATGGCAAGTTGTAGTTAATGATTCCCTCGTTCTACAGGCTCTCCACAATACAAGCTGCTGACAGAATAGTGGTAATGGATTGTGGTCAAATTGTTGAGGTATGCACTTTGGTTGATGGATTTCCTAATTAATGTAAATATTATCTACTTTGTTGGTTTTATGGTGGCGGTTCTCTTATTTACGTAGAAGCACGAAAATAGACACGGATACAACTAAACGGTATGGCATTTTCATCGAGATCAGAACACAACATGGGTGTTTGAGTGATGTTCTGGAAGTGATTTTTAGATTCACTTTTTTCATAACAGTTCTGAGTATGGGCCAAAAAAATCCTCTCTTCCCAGATTTTAGATTCTAGGTGAGTTGTGGAAATTGAAACATTCTCAAAATATTGGATATAGAGAACCTGGGTTTAGGTGCTTTTTGGAACAGATTTTGATTGCAAGCGATTTTAAAAGTTTTTTCCCATCTTTAGCAAACAAGCATTACTAACTTTTCTTGCAGCTTAATTCGCTGTCGCACAACTACAGCAAACAAGTTTTCCAACTTGTACTGGATTCTAAAATTTATCATTCATCTAAAGAAAATGTTGATCTATAATCTTGTTTCCATGGCTGTCGCAAACACCTGGACATAGCTGGGACATGGAATGTTAAAGTGTTTGGCATGTGTCTAGAAGTGTCCATGAGATTTTAAAATTTGCTCTTGCTTTAATTGGGTCCTCCACTATTGGACAGTGAGATTGGTTCTAGGCGCATGTAAGTTAACCCGCACACTCTTGAGTTATAGGAAGGAAAAAGAAAAGGTTTCCAACACGGACACGCCAATGCTCGGTATTGTCACGCTTCTAAGGTTATTTATTCATCCGATGTGTAAAAGCAATAGATAACAGCAAAACGATGATACCTAAAGAACTTCCCACCGTGATGGTTTTGATACTGCTATCTTTATATGATATTGACTAATATTCATACATGCAGATGGGCAACCACATGGAGCTTTTAACTAAAAATGGTTTGTATGCACGACTAACCAAGAGACAAGCTGATGCTGTGGCATGAGATGCAACAAATTCTTAATTTTTTATACAGATGATGCACTTTGGTAGCAGTATGGAGTTGAATCAGTGTGTTTTCACTGGTGACCATTTAGGATAAATCAATCCATCCAAAAGAGTTTGGAATTTTCATGAATGGGAAACGGAAGGTACGACATTAAAGTAGTTCCATTGCAGCTGTATTAGCTTTCTCTGGAACACAGCTCACTTATTCTTTTGAATTTGTTGCATATTTTAAAGAACCGTGGACATGTTTAAGGCCGCACAATGTAACTAAAATGAAAAATTGTTCATGAGGTTCAGAGTGGTGCGTGTTTCCCCTTGTGGATACTACAAGCCATTGTAATGTATATGGTCCTTTTTGAAACGATTCTTTTTGCTCTGGGACTCATAAACAATAGTGAATTTGGTCATCAGACTGATACTGAGATATTTTTTAGTTAAATTGGCATCCTGCAGGATTGAAGCTGCTGTATATATTGGTAGTTACCCTAGTCTTGGAAGATGCAAGTCCACAGTGCATCTTTTACGCTACTATCACTGCAGAAACCATGTCACATCCCCTTTACATGAGGATGAATAATTTAGTCCTTTACTATCTTTTTTTTTTTTGTTAAATGTAGTAGGTATAATTTGATATTTTATAATTTATCGCATTTGTTTTTTGTATTTTCTTATCCATCTCGATGATAATAATCAAAACAACATAAAAATTATTTTGACTGAAATTTTAAAGACACTAAAATAATAAAAATATTTTTGTTTCAAATTGTTTCCTCTTTAGTAAGTATTTTCACGTTTGTAGTCAAAAAAATTTGCCCGAATTTGATGACATGTTAAATACAATAATTAGAATGACAGTGATAATAAAATTGGGTAACTTAAGCCAAAGGGTTTACATTAGCAAGGAGATGTAATTAATAGCATCTCCATCAGCTTTTTTTTATCACCCTTATTTAGGATGCTTTTTTACTCACTATGCCAACTAACAAAATTTTATCTTTTCCTTCCTCTTTCATTGATGATTTTTAAATAATTTGAGACCAAAATTATCTCCTTTTATATTTGCTTATTTATTTTTAAATTATGAGATTTTATTTTATATGTTTAATATAATTTTTAATTAAAAAATATATTAATTTTAGCGATAAGTTTGGAATAGTATGCCGGCAAACACCGGTACTAGTACATAATGTATCTATAATAAAAAAAAATGTATGTTCATCAGTATGAGATCGATAACTTTGGCGCTAATATCCTTCAATGCTATACTTTTTATGTGATCTTTTTTGATAATCCATTTTCATCACTTAAAACAGAATAGGTTAAGTAAAAAGATATCGGTTTGATAACGAAACTTTGAGAAACTCAATGCTTTAAGTCTTCAACAAAAATAAAATGTAAACAATTAAGTAGCTACCCTCTACTTAATTAAAAAAGTTGAACACACTAAAAAAAAAAAGTTTGCCACCGCCAGTGTTGACTGCCATTGCCAGTAGCCACCACTACCATCGACCACCGCCACCGCCACTGCCACTAACCACTAGCATCACCTGCCACTACCACATTGCCGACCACTGCCAATAACCACTACCGTCACTCGCCACTAACCATCACCGCCACCCGTCATACTACTGACCGTCGCCGCTAACCACTACCGCCATTAACCACCCATGTCGCTAACCACCACACTATCGACCCCCGCCCCTAACCACCCCACCGCCGACCACTGTTATCACTAACAACTACACTGTTGATCACCACTGTCACTACTACTGCTACCCACCACCACCACCACCACCACCCTCCACCACACTAACCACCACCAAAGCCCTGCGCCAGTAAACACAGCCGCCACCTGCCACCACCGCTGCCACCAACACACTACCAATCATTATCGCTAACCACCACCGCTACTAAGTAACCACCCCCGTCGCTAACCACTACACTGTCGACTACCGCCACTAACCACCATTGCCATTGCCATCGCCATCCACCGCCACTACACCAACCACCTATCCACTGCCGCTAACCACCACCACCACGACGCCTACAACATCAGGTGGGGCTTGGTGTGTCGCAAGGCTTATGGAGAGTTAAGTTGAAAAATCAGTAAACTTCAGACTTCAGCTACTTATGTAGATCAAATAACTTCATTAATTCAGTACTTAAATTTCAGTACATAACAAAATAACTTTTATACTTAAAAAATTTAGTATTCAATTTTCAGTGCTTCATTTTCAATTTTAAAATTTTAACTTTCAATTTTATATACCGATAAGAGAAGAATCCTAAACCACTATAGAGCAGGTAAGGACGGAGAGGAAAAGAGAGGGAGGGAGCGTGGGTTATTTTTGTCTATTTTATGTACTTCTATACATTTTAACACTTTTAAATTCTCAACCATGTGTAGCATTTTTTTTAATCATCTCTCTCTGATGAGAGATTCTCTCTCATCACGAGGGTATATAATATAATTCAAATTGTAATAGTCTGTTTATTAGTAGTGATAATTTTAAAAGAAATATAATAGATATAGTAAGAAGGGGTATATAGTAGAAGAGAAAACTTATTATATATTGGTGAATTGTTATAAAATATTTCGTTGAGTATTTTCTAGGAATGAAATTATGATAAATATGAGTAAGTGAATAGTATTTTTCTCATTGATAATAGTATCTCATAATTAATAGTCATATTTGTGTAAATATGAAAAACAGAAGGTGGATAAAATACGAATAGGAGATGGGTTGAATAATTTTATCCCCTCGAGAACAATAAAATAATCTCCCGGATATATATACATGGTTCAAGGAAATAAATAAATCTTGGATATGACAAACATTGGATAGTCATATTCAAAATGATTACAATTGAACATTGTATGTGTGACGACCCGACATTTCGAAACTGTTAATAAAAGAAGAAAATAAAAATAAAACATTTATTGATTCATAAAGTAATTAAAATTTCATATCTTTTATTTAGAAACATAGAGTTTTGTACAGATAATCATTTCTTGACAAAATACATAAGTTCATAAATAAAGTTGCAAGCAAAAAGTGCATCAAAAAGACTTCCTAAAGAAAGTCAGAGCAATTCTACACTAACTAGGTGAATCAAGGCTTGACGACGTCGTCTTCTGGACAGGTATCTTCTTGGATCGGGTATTCGAGTTCCGCTCCATCTTCATCCATACTTGGCATGAAACGTCAGGGGCAAAAAAGGAAGATGCACTATGAGTTTTAACACTCAATAAGAAGATCCTACCATTTAGATTCTCTTTTTAATGTTTGGAACAATATGATGCATAATGATGATGAATGAACAGTTAATCTAAAAACAATAGCACGTAAGCGCTGAAATAAAGTATCAAAATGCCAAGTCCCGTTTAATCAGTGATATCACAATATCAGATTTCTCCATTCAACCAATATTTGCAATTATGACCACGTCATATATACTCAATCAATGTTTCCAATTATGACTTTGTCATATATATTCCAATCAATGTTTTCAATTATGGTGCTCTCGAATGATAACGATCTCGACCGCCATGCTAATCGTGCTTCCCAACCGTAATGCCCATAACCGCCATGTTCCGATTAATCATGTTTCCAATCAATATGTTCTCCTGATACGTCATATGTTCCTTACCATGCCAACATCAAAATACACTTAACTCACTTGACTACCACTATACTGAATCAAAAGGCATCCTAAGGATAAATATAACACGGCGTGAAAATAGTTTAGCTAAATACATGATACGGTTAAATTACATAACTTGGGTAATACATCGCTTGGGTCCATCATACCTTTGGTTCAGACAAAGCTCAGCTTAAGTCGCATCATGGTTAAAGACAGCCATAAATATTCTCAAGGAGAATATATCCACAACAACCAATCAGTAGTATAATTCTCAATCAATTTCCAGCTCGGATATCCACGGTATACACTAATGTCAATATCTAATCAACGTTTCACAAATTTGTATATCTATATCAACTAATTCATACTTTCAAGGTGGTCATGCGATTGATTTCATAGTATAGAATATATATCATTATAGCATAACAAAATGAAGTGATGTGTTTCAGGGAATATGAATAGCATTCTAACACAATAAGATGACATGGCACAATGTAATTTAATCATTTCAAAGCGTAAAGTTTGAACTGTAATCTAAGTATGCTTTAAACAAACTAACGTGACTTAGAGGCAAATGATAGTTATCTTATTCCATAGGTCTACGAGATTTGTGAAGACTTTCTAGTTGTTTGACGTATAATTTCTAAGGCTAAGGGTAAGTTCATCCGATTGGATGTTTAAGGTTCATCCGGTTAAAGCTCATGTTTCTAAGGCAAGATAACTTCCGAAGATGAAAATGATCCGGATGGATTGGAGTTTTCTAAGTATAAATAACTTTCAGAGGTAAAATTCATCAAGATGTGTTATCTAGGTTTATTCGGTTGGATTAAAGATTTCCACATCAACTGATATTCAGAGGTGCAAGTCATCCGGATGGTTAAGTTTAGGTCATCCAGATGGAAATAATATGGGCATCTGGTTAGATTAAATATCTAAGACAGTAAAACAAAACAGTGGCATAGCTCATCCAGATGGATGGATTTGGTCATCCGGTTGTTAGTGTGCTTTTTAAGGCAAAATAGGATATTGAGAGTTTCCTCATCCAGTTGGATGAATTTTAGGTCATCTGGTTGAAATACTAGTTTCTGAGGCAAAATAATGGTTACACATCCTAAACCTCAAACATTCTTGATTTAGCATATGTGTTTCCCTAACGAGAAAAAATGAGCGAGTACAGGAGGTGTTGGTGTCCGAGAGAGTTAAAACAGAAATATCTAATCTTTGTCTTCAAATTTCAGTTTATAAAATCGCAAACTTAAGGTATGAATTCAACTCCAAATGTTCTATAATTTTACGAGGACATAGTTCAATATGTTGGGAATACTTCTTATGAAGGTCTTAAAATTTGGAGGTGACTTTACGTTGGTCAAAATATGGCGATAATAGGCTTGGTCGCAATCTAACACAGTTTACTAAAACATTGATAAACGAAGCTTTACAAGTCCCAATGAGTTGGTTCAAATTGGAGATGCAAGATAATGTATTGATCTACCACCCTACTAAATTTGAGGTCATTCTAAGTTACGTAGCATTCACACGGTTGGTTTGAAGTTCGGGTCAAAAATCTGTCTAAAACAGAGAAGTTCATTTACAGTAGTGAAGGTCATCCGGATGGGCTATCTATAGCCATCCTGATGGGATGTGTTTTCTACCTAAAAACTGAGATACATCAAAGGGGTTTATCCAGATGGGCTATCTATGGCCATTCGGATGGGAAGGTCGTCTTTTCTAATTGGCAGAGCTACTTCCTCCATTGAAGTATTCCAATCTTATGAACATTCTCTAAACATTAAAATTGAGAACCAAGGGTTAGAAAACTTACATCTAGATGACGAATAAGAATGAATTGAATTGATTTGGAATGGATATGAGCTCTAAATTGGTAAATTTGTCAAGTAGGTTTTCTTCCTAATCTTTCTTCTTCTTCTTCTTCTTCTTCTTCTTCTTCTTCTTCACTGATATCTCATTCTCTCTCACTCTCAAAATTAGGTTATCAATTCAATGGTGTCCATGAACCAAATAAACCTTGCTATTTATAGGCAATGAATAAAAATTGATCTAACGTACAAGAGAAGATCAAAGGGAAATGAATGAAAGAAAAAGAAACAGAGTGAAGGGGAAGCCTTCTCCTGTCATGGAAGTCATGGCCATGGTACGCTGAAATGACTTTCATGATGAGCTACTAAGGAGAAGAAAACAGAGGTAGGGTGAGGTCATCAAAGGAAACATGGGGAACAATTTGGTTTGGGATATAATATGTGTATACATGCATATATAACTACTGATTTTATGCACACACACACGCGAGCATGTATATGAAAGAAATGTTTAATTATGTATTTAAAACATAAAAATGCAAAACTTCAATTTAAATATTTAATATTAATTTAGGTTGCGATAATTTAAATGGTTCACATGAAAGAGGGTTAAAAATATGAAACATGAGTTAAATACATGAAATTTATTTTAAAAGAATTATGAAAATACGTGTCCTTACAGTATGATCTCTAACAAACAGGTCCTAAAGGTTTGTTTAAGTATTTTTTTGAAAAAGAATATGATAGATATAAGTTGGTATATAATATTTTTATAATTAATAATGACATTCTCGTAATTAATAATGACATTAGCATAAATAGAAGTGCATATAGAATGGATAATATATGAATAGCGTGAGATGTGAGATAACTTTATCTCATCTTAAAAGATGAAATACTTTTCGACTATTATATATGGGTGCAAAGAAATAAACAAACTCCAAATATGACAAAATCGAATAATCATATCCAGATTGATAGTAATGCACCTTTCTATGGGTTGATTGTAACGACCCGCTCCCGCCCTGTACAATACTGTCCGCTTTTGTCGCCCAAACCCCATGGACTTCCCAGTAGGTCACCCATCCCAAGATTGCTCCAGGGTGAGCACGCTTAACTGTGAAGTTCCATTTGGTGTTGGCGCCATCACGGCTTTAAAAGGCCTTGTACATGGAAGGTTCATAATCTTATAAATACCACCAAACTTACATCCACCAAGCGATGTGGGACCCTGACCACCCATCCGGACGTCCCACCGAGACTCCATCTCATGGACGCCGGCCTCACAGCTGGCACCACGGCCTAGCTGGGGTGTCACATTGATTTTTTCGGCTATCGCAGCCGTTGTCGTGTCCATACCACCACCCTAAAATTTCTTCCTTCACATCTTGTTTGTTCTAAACCACTGAAAATCCTCCATAGCTCCTTCTATATCGCCTATTCTCCGACCACTTAATCTCCCATCCATCCGTTTGACCTCCCTTCTCTCGCCTCTATTAGAAACACCCTGTGTTACCACACTCTATCAACAAAGGATGAAGAATTTTTGTATTTCTTGGTGATGTGACAATACATGGCGGTATAGAAGTCCATGTGGCTAGAAAATTTGCCCAAGTATGTTTTGAAGCCCTGAAAACAAGCCTTGAAAGAGGGGCACTTGAAGCTTGTGATGCATGTGTCGATCAAGATAAGACCAAGGTTGATTACTTGTTTGAATTTAGACATGGAACTGAAGGCAGTTGAAGATGTAAATGATAGTTATTTTCTATGAAATCGCCTATGTCTAATTCAAATTCCAATGAGGGAAAGACAGAGCGGTTATCATTTATTATTATAAATAGGAGTAATTAGGTCTTAGAAAAGAACTGACATGCCGATCACCCAAGTCATTTTTTTTCCAATAGAGTATTTTGTAATTTACTTAACTTTTGTTCCCCTATCGAAATCATTAGTGGAGTTCATAAAATCAATTTTATTACTTCTCTTTTTATATTCATACACTTTTGTACTTCTGGTGAAGTCCTGAAATACGACAATAAATTATACATTCACCTTTCAACAATCCATATTTCCAGCACATCCCACTTTTTGTTGTTGTTGTCAATAATTCCTCATCCTTTTCGATAGATTTTGGTAACATGGGGTGTTTCTAACAGAGGTGAGAGAAGGGAAGTCAAAGGGATGGTGGGGAGATTAGGTGCTCGGAGAATAGGTGATAGAGAAAGAGCTATGGAGGATTTCCAATGGTTTTGAACAAACAAGATATGGTTTTGGTAACAATATGTCTTTTTATTTTTGTTGCAATCCTTGTAAGGTCTTGTTTGACCTTTTTAATGTTTTGAATGAATGAAAAAACTTCCTTTTTCGTCACTGCTTAATTTCTTTATTTCATATCTATGTGGTTGTGTTCTTGTCTTTTTCTTTTTTCAATGCACAGTTTTCTTCTTTCAACACGCACTATGTATCCACAGAGTCCCACAACAAAGGGACATATCTTTTTAAGTATTTGTCATTAATCGGCCATTTATGGAGTATTAGGGGTGTACATGGTCCGAATTGGACCAGTTCTGTAAGAATCCAAGAACCAAATCATATCTAACGGTTCCAAAGAATTGAGAACTATAACCAGACTATTACACATATGGAACCATATCAAAACCAAACCATTAGACCGGTCCGGTTTGCTTCCGGTTCTGGTTCCAAACCATGTTAGCATTAAAAAAATTTTAAAAAAATATGAATAGAATAACACTAGTTTTTAAAATTGTGAACAAAATAAACAACATAATAATTGCATCAACTTCATTAATCTTAAAAATTGAATTTATACATCTAAAAGTTTATGAAAAACACAACTACATTGAGAATGAAAGAGTTTTTCATTTTGGAAATGGAAGGATTGTAACTTTTTTGGGATATATATATATATGTATATATACATATATATTTTAATCGGTCCGGTCCGGTTCGAGCCACGGTTTGTAATTATGAAACTATGGACCAAACCATAATATCCAGTTCTAATTCTTTTAGAACCATAACCGATCCACTAAACCATGGAATGAATCCAAAAAGACCGATTCGGTCTGGTTGGTCCAGTTTAGTAGTTTTTTTGATTTTTTTGTACACCCCTATGGAGTATTACTTCCAAAAATTCTAACTAGTAGGCTCCTCCACCTGACAGTTTGGCGACCTTATATGTTCCTTCCAAGTTTGGTGACCATTTACAACATTTTTATCTATGGTCTCTTTCTTGTCTAAAGGTAAAATTGTTTTTCCAAACTAAGTCTCCAAAATTGTTTTTCCAAAATAAGTCTCCAATGCTAAAAGACTTACCTTCAACCTTTTTGTTGTAAGCTCATTCTATCTGCTTCTTCTTCTGTGGTTGAAGAGGATTTAGGACTTCTAACCTTGTTTCTTTAAGGCCATCAATCTTTAAGTACATAACCTCTTCAAATTGTAGATTTTCAGGCTCCAATATTTTTCTATTCTTTGTGACTAGATGTTTGTCCATATACCAATTCAAATGGGGTTGTATTTACACTATTGTTTTTTGTAGTTCTATAAGCCCATAATACCCTGGGGAGCAAATCATGCCAAACCCTAGGATTGTCCTCATTACCTTAGATATGGTGTTCTTAAGGATTTTATTCATTGATTCAACCTAACAATTGGCTTGTGCGTAATAAGGTGAAGAAGTTAGGATTCTAATGCCATATTTGATGGCATATGCCTGAACTTCCCCCCCATTAAATATAGAAGCTGGTCTACTGTGATCGTCTTTGGTGTTCCAAATTGACAGAGAATAAACTCTTCAATAAAGTCAATCACTTATTTTGAGCCACTTCTTTTAGAGGGATTGCTTCTGTCCACTTGATGAAATAGTCAATTGCAACTATAATGTATTGATATTGCAATGAAGACGCTAGCTTAATTTCACCTATTACATTAATAGTTCAACCTCTAAAAAGCCAAGGCTTGACTATCAGCTGAAGTTAGAAGGCAAGAACCCTTTCAATAGGTCCATGTTTTTGGCACACTTGACTCCCTTGGCATAAGAAAAACAATCCCTCCTAATGGCAGGCCAAAAATAACCATACCGTTTGATTAACTACCCAATTTTTTTGCCTAACTGGTGAAATTCACAGGTGCCTCCATAGAATTCTCTTGTACGGACCTCACTCAGGTTGTAATTTAATTATCCAGTTTATTAATTATTGGTGGAATTGACCATGGAATGTATTTTTGGAACTTTATGACATTGTTTGAGTTTATATACGAATATGGGTTTGAGTGTAATTTACCTTTTACTTAGTATATAAGTTGTGTAATATCCTTCTTTAGGATTTTTCCTCATAAGAACATTAAACGTTTAGAGAGAAGGAGAGGAAATCCTAGAGAATCCTCCACCCATCGTTTGAGAAAGAGAGTTTGATCAAGGAGAATCAAGTTTGACAATGGTATTCATGAAGATTGCATGAGGAAACATCAAGACAGTGTGGAGAGGAGGGATCGAGCCAAGTGTCGACGTGTTCGTGGAGGAATCGGTTAATTACCGGCGTGCTACAGTTTGCACAATTGTCAAATTTGAGGTAAGTTTCATGTTAAACCTGAATTTAGAATAGTTTATACGTGTTGTATCTTCCTTTGGGCGTTGATTGGATCATTTGTGGAGTTATTCGGCCACGTTTTAGGTTGATTTGCAGCGAAAATCGAACACATTAGTTTTTCTCGAAAATGGAAGTGTGACCAGTCAAATTATGATCAGTCAAGGTCGTTTCATAAGACATTTTCAAAACTAATGTCTGGCTGGTCAGGGGGTCATTTCAACCGGTCAGGAGTGCTTCCCAAGATATTCCAATGGCCAAGTCTAACAGGTCAGGGGGTGAGTGTGATTGGTCAGGATCTTCAAAACCTAATTTTCTTGAAGCAAATGGTGACCGATCAAGGGATACAGGTGACTGGTTAAGATTTTCTCAAACAGTTTTTCCAATGGCAAAACCTGACTAGTCAATAATGTGTTCCAACCGATCAGACATTTTTCCAATTTGTTTTACAAGCTTAATTAGTTGATGACCGGTCGGAATCCCTTGATCATTTATGAATAATTTTTACCTCAAATTATGGTCATTGAGTAAATATTGTTAAACTACTCAGGATTGTTGGTTCAAGGTTAGTTCGGTGCATTTTAGGGTCATGGTTGGTTTTTGTTCCATGTTAGTCTGCATTTAGTGACTGAGTAAGGGATGACACGTTGATGTTAGTCCGAGAACCCAATTATGGGTTAGAGTCCCTCGGTGAAAGGCCTTAAATTTGGGTTTGGGTAATCTTGTTGGTAACTATCTGAGAACCAGAGATAAGGGTTAAGATCCCACACTACAAGTCCATAAGTTGCTCTTGGTTCAAGTTTGGGGGTGCACCGATTCGAGTCTAGTCAAGATAGGTTGCACTGATCGAATGGGATGCATGAGCAGTCATGAGTTATAAGAGTTATTCATCCAGTTGCAAGATGTATCCTTTTGTATAAGTTAGACTTGTTATGTTTTGATGCAATATGCTATAGGTTGTTTCAACCTTGTTTTTATCATGCATTATGTTTGAACTTCAGCTTATGTTTTGTTATTAGATCATTTTATAGGAGATGATATTGAGCCTAGGGAGTGGAGCTCAATTGACTGAGCAGCTGTTTAGATTTACTTTTCTTATCATAGTTTGTAACTGGAATTGTTTGGGCAATATGGGTCTCTTTTTATTGTTAACTTGAAATTGATGGTTTAATCAAGAGGTGGAGTTTTATTGGTTATTCATTTATATCATGGGATCGTGAATATTTATTTATTGCTCATTTCATCCACGAAGTTGGGGTGTGACAACTTGATATTAGAGCATGGTTTGAATACCTAGAGTCCATGGGATAGGGTCCTATGTTGGGTTACGTGCTTATGTGAAGATGTACTCCATGGATGTTGTGCCTCGCCTTCAGACATGCATGCGACTGCTTGAGAAATCCAGTTAGAAAAAGCACTTGATCATTGTGTCTTATAGCTAAAGGTCCAAAAAGTTACTTAGAATGTAGGTTTGATGTTCCTATGTGTATTTCTCTTATGTGCTTACATGTTTAACTATTTACCTGCCTACTTGCTATAATCATTATGATGAGTCCTTGTTTGTGTTATTGTAGCAGTATACCTCCTCATAGAGCTTATGGTAGGGGGAGAGAAGGTGCAGTCGCTGGGGCACTAGAAGTAGTAGACGGTAATGACATGGAAAGGGTCGTGGTTAAAGCGTTGCAACAACCAGTATAGAACAACCAGAATGTTGCTACTCACCGATCGAGTAATGAGAACCGAGCAATGATGGAAATGTGAGAGTTCTATCGGATGAATCCACCAAAGTTCACCATTTCACAATTGATGATTGGGTCGAACAAGTAAAAAAGACATTGGATACCCTCCAGATTAGAGAAGATCACCATAGGGTCTCCTTGGCAGTGCATCAATTTATGCGAGAGGCTACTCAGTAGTGGAAGACTGTGAAGGAAGCTTATGAGGTAGAAGAAATGACTTGAGACGGCTTTAAGGAACACTTCCTTGATTACTACTTTCCAGAGATGATGAATGACTCACTTCAGCTGGAGTTCTATAACCTCAAGCAGGGTGACTTGTCCAGTTGTCTGTAGTAGAGTATCATAATAAGTTCACCTCGCTATCTTGTTTTGCAACTAAGACAACGGACGATGAAGATTTAAAGTGCAAGCAATTTGAGAAGAGTCTTAAACCTGTGATCAAATTGAATGTAATATAGTTGAAAATCTAGGATTCTGGTGATCTAGTGGAGCAAGCTATGATTGTGGAGGTTGATAAAAAAGAAAGGACATGGCTGCTCCAAAGACTATGTCATCGAGGATAGGATACTAGGCGAATAAGAGGCCTAGGCATGAAAATTCTCAATTTTGGGGGTATCAGCGACATGCAACGTCTACTCCAATAGCGATGTCGACTGGAAGGAATGCACAAGAAGAATTGATAGCTTTCTATTCTGGGAAACATGGCCATATGAGGGCGGAGTGCTGACAGCCAAACCTCAGTCCTTGACTATCATTTGTACTGTGTGGCCATATGAGGACATATGCAGTGGAATTGTCCTTAGAAGTAAGGGAGTGCTAGTGTTAGGGGTTCAGTGCAAACTCGACCTTGTCAGTTAGTGTCTGTCACTAGAGCTTAGCTTCAGTACAGTAGGTGGGGTAGTTTGGCTAGCCCTGTTCCCTCGGTCAGTGCAACAGAGGCAGGGTACTAGGGGTCGAGCATATATAGTGGTAGCACCGGAGGCAGGAGTAGGGACTTTTGTGGTCCGAGGTACTTTTCTATTACTCCGCACATGGGCTAGTATCTTGTTTTACACGGGTGCTTCGCATTCCTTTATGGAATCTAGTTTTGCATATGTCTTGGGCTTAGAAGTCATTGGAATCTATATCATACGTGGAGACACTTGTTGGGGATGATGTAGCCCTTAAGAGAGTGTGTCGGTCGTACAACACAGTGATCGTCGAGTGCAATTTTCCCTTCGATTTAATTGTGTTCGATATGATGAGCTCTGATGAGTTATTGGTCATGGATTGGTTGGCTTTCTATCGAGCCACTATTGACTGTTATCGAGGTGCAGTGACGTTTATACCCCTAAGCTTGATAGTTTTCATTTTTGGGGAGATCGAGGTGGAGTTCATTCAATTGTTTATGGGTTGTGGGACGTGAAGACTTCGGCCACCTTTTTGCAGTTATTTGAGATGGTGATAGTAAACTGTGTTAGGGTGAGTTACCTCTAGCAGTATGTGACTTACCGAATATCTTTTCGGATGATATTGCAAGTTTACCCCGACAACAAGAAGTAGAGTTTTCAATTGACCTTATACATCGAGTTGAATCTCTTTCCATGGCACCATATTGGTTTGCTCCCATAGAATTGAAGGTTCATTTGGCCTCGTACTTCACTGTGGGGTGCACCAACTTTGTTTGCCAGGAAGAAAGATGGGCTTGTACATTTATGTGTGGATTATAGACAATTAAATAGGGTCACAACCAAGAATAAGTATCCTATTCATAGGATCGATGATTTGTTTGAAGAATTTAAGTGTTCTCGAGTGTTTTCTAAGATCGACTTGAGGTTTGGATATCACCAATTGAGGGTTAGAGAGGAAGATATCCCTAAGACTACTTTCTGAACACGATATGACCACTATGAGTTTGTGGTTATGTCGTTTGGCCTGACCAACCTTCCATCAACATTTATGGACTTGGTGAATTGCATCTTTTATGCCTATTTAGACCAGTTTGTGGTGGTGTTTATGGATGATATTTTGATCTAGTCACTGTCCAAGGAAAAGCATGAGGAACATTTGAGATTGATATTGCAGATCCTTCGTGAGCATAGTCTGTATGCTAAATTTTTCTAGCACAAGTTTTAGCTTTCACAAGTAAAGTTTCTCAGGCATGTAGAATCGGGAGATGGTATTGCAATTGATCCATCCAAAATTGAAGTTGTGTTAACTTGGGAGACGTCTAGGAGCGTGTTCAAAATTAGAAGATTTTTGGGCTTGACCTGCTACTATCAATGATTTGTTGGGAACTTTGCACAGTTAGTTGCATGAATGATCAGACTTTGACAAGATAGGATCAAATTAGAGTGGAATGGGGCTTCTGAATTTTCATTTCAATAATTGAAGAGGTTATTGACATCTGAACCAATTTTCATGATACCCAAGCGAGGTTTAGGTTATTCAGTTTATTGTGACGCATCGAATGAGGGGTTATGGCGTGCATTGATGCAAGAGGGCAAGGGTTGTGGCGTATGGGTCCCGACGTTTGAAGACTCACGAATGTAAACACCCAACTCGTGATCTTGAGCTGGCGTGTCACGACCCACCCCAAAATGGGATGGATTAGTGACCGGCCAGTGAGTCTAACTCACTAAAGCCTCTCCATAATTAAAAATTTATGAAATTCTATCTGTCTTTTATGTTAAGTCATAAGAATTAATTAGAGTAGCGGAAACATGTAATTAAACGAAATATTTCACAAGGACATGCATAACTTGTCATTCAAGATTAAAGTACAAACATAGTTTATACTACACTTTCAAAAATGGCCTGTTGTGACCTATTGAACACAAGTCCTATGTACACATACATATCTACAAAGTAACCCAAAAAATGGAGCAGTGTCTATCTATTTTCAACGTCTATCAGGATCCTACTCTTGACTTGGCATGTTGCATGGCAACATTCATTAGCAATAAGCTAGTGTGAATCTAGATATGCAGACCTTACAAGTTTGCCATATTCTAATCTCATTTATTGTATTTTAAACAACATGTCATCAACGTTTAGGAATCGGTCCATAGGCCGTAGCATGAGGATATAACAAAGTATAATCTCAGTTTCTCGTAACCCGTAGATTATGCAATTTAAACAGTCCAATAACAATTCATACTTGACATTCAGAATATAAACAACGGTATATGCCAGAGCTAGTGTAGGGAGCGATCCTCAGTGTAATCTCAATGATAGGCATGACGTCACCCGATGCCACCTGGCCGTGAGACTCTTCCTTATTTTAAATCACCGCTTTTCTCACCCCCAGCGGTCAGGGATTCACCATGTTATGAGATGTCATTTATGCTTGTCTTCGTATTCAAAATTCATAAATTATAACATGGCTTTATGGTAGATAAAATATCCTATCATTCAACGTGTTTAAACATGCCTTGAATATAAAATAAGTTTTCATATTAAACATAACCATACATGTTTGAACTCGCAGTAAAAAATGTGCAAGTAAGATAAGCATATCCGGACTCACCTCACGTAATTTGATGATTTTCACTGACTTCGATGTCACAATTGATTCCTATAATAAGAAATGCAATGGTTTAATAATTATCTTGAATTCCAATTTCTAATGACAAGGTCATCCTAGACCCGATACGTTAACATTAACATCACCTACCCCAAACTGCTCAAGCCTGAAATGAACAGATCACACTAAGTCCAGTAAGGTTTGAAAGTGAATGTACAAAGATTCGGGTGATTATGAAGTCAAAATGGGGGTCCTGGGGATCGAAATAATTCAAGTGCAAAACATGACAGATTTGCTGAAATTTACATCGATAGAAAATAGCTCAAGCACCTAATCTAATGGAGTTTTAAATTCACTAAATTTGACAAGGTACTAGTTTAAGATGTTGGGAACATATTGTAAAAAGGAAACAAAGTCCAATTTGGTCTTTAGGTAGAGTAAAAATGCAATGGAACAAAACTGTTCTAGATTAGACACATCGTATCGAAATCTCAATTAAAGGAGTTCTGGATATCCAATTGAGTTGGTTCCAACTGGGATTGAAATACAACATATCAGGGTATATTCATACCAAATTTGAGGTCAATCCGAGATCCGTAGCATTCTGGAGCTTAACTCAAAGTTTGGGGTCAAAACTGTCCAATCCGGTAGCCAATCTGGCTGGGGATCCGGAAATCCAGATCTGTGGTACCGGATGCGTGGCTAGATGTGTTGCAGAATGTGTTTCAGGACATGATTTCTTCTAATTTCTTTCTCTAATCCTCAAATACTTATTGATATCTTACAAATAGGATCAAACTAGGTCTACCTTAGTCTTAGAATCGAAGAATTGACAAAGAAATTCTAAGTTAGGTGATTAAGGAACTCACTGTAGATGAAGAACAAGTTGAAGGTTGAAGAAGCAGCTGAAGGTAGACGATGAACAGATTGAAGAAGTAGCTTCTCTCTCCCTAACTCTCAAAATTATGGCGTACAGAATGAAATTGAGGAGATTCATGTGTTTAAGTAGGCCAAAGCCTCAAGCAAGTGGTGTCCTAAGCTACTATGTGTCAAACGTTTAGCAACCAAACGCATGCTAAATATCTAGACGTGAAGTATATCCACTGTTCAACAGGAAATTATCACATGTTACTCGATCCACCTCCCTAATGTTACAACACCCAATAAATTTGCCTCGCTCACTTAGTCCGATCCTATTCTGGGATTTAGAACACGAATAACGATAAAAGCCGTGACCATTTCTTGATTTCCAGTTAAATCTCGAATTATCATCGAATTAGAGTTTAATTACAAATTTAATCCCCGATAACGCCCTACACTACCTAATTATGGGTCGAGATCTCACATCCTCCCCACCTTAGAAAGTTTGGTCCTCAAAACTTGCTTGTGCTTGATTTATGATGCAACGAGATGTTACTAATGTAATTAGGAAGAATTAGGTGTCGTACCTCTAGTAAATAATTCCAGATATTTTTGGCGCATGTTTGTCTCCTTCTCCCATGTTGCTTCTCCCATGGTTTGGTTCTCCCACCAGACCTTGACTAGTGGAATCTCTTTGCTCCTTAATTGTTTGATATGCGTGTCTAGGATTCGAACAGGTCGTTCTTCATAGTGTAGACTTTCCTCCAATTTCAACAGGCGGTTGTTGTAGAATGCGTGTCGGGTCTGACACATATCTTCTCAGCATAGACACGTGGAAAACATCATGTACACTAGCAAGTTCAGGTGTTAAGGCCAGTCGGTACGCAACTGGTCCTATCTTCTCAATCACTTCGAAAGGTCCGACAAAACGTGAATTGAGCTTCCCTCTCTTTCTGAATCGCACAACTCCTTTCATAGGTAAGACCTTAAGAAATACGAATTCTCCTTCTTGAAATTCTAGCTCCCAGCGGTTAACATCTGCATAGTTTTTCTGTCAATTCTGAGCAATCTTCAGTCTATCTTGGATCAACACTTGACCTTCTTTGTCGTTTCTTAAATGATCTCCGGCCTGTAAGTTCAATTTCTCCAACTGTTGTCCAACAGGATGGCGATCTGCATTTTCGACCGTATAACGCTTCAAAAGGTGCCATGCCAATGCTAGCTTGAAAGTTGGTGTTGTAGGTGAATTCTGCCAAAGGTAAGTGTTCCTCCCAACTGCCTTGGAATTCTAGCGCACATGCTCATAGTAAATCTTCCAGCGTTTGTATGGTTCTCTCCGACTGCCCGTCCGTCTGAGGATGAAATGTTGTACTAAAGTTAAGCTTAGTACCCATAGCCTTCTGTAGAGATTGCTAGAATCTTGAAACAAATCTTGTATCTCGATTTGATATAATGGTTATTGGCACTCCGTGTAAGCGTACAATCTCCTGCACATATAAACTAGCCATATGATCCATCGAATATGTGTTCTTGATCGGCAAAAAGTGCGCTGACTTGGTCAATTGGTCAACTGGTCAACTATCACCCATATAGAATTATTTCCTTTTGCCATTCGAGAAAAGCCCGCAATGTAGTCCATAGTGATTTCTTCCCATTTCCATTTGGATATCGGCAATGGTTGAAGTAAACCTATCGGCTTCTGACGTACAGCTTTGATTTGTTGACACTGTAAGCATCTACTAACATATTCTGTGATGTCCCGCTTCATTCCCATCCACCAATATGTTCATCACAAATCTTGATACATCTTCATCATATCGGGATGTATTGCCAATTTTGTCTTATGTCCTTCATCAAGAATTCGTCGTTTAAGTTCTTCGTCATTTGGTATGCACGTTCGGTTTCAAAACCATAATAAACCGTCGATCATGATAAATTTAGAATCTGGCTTGGACATTGCATGTTCATGAACCTTCTTCAACTTAGGATCCATTAATTGCTTCGCTTTGACTTCTTCGAGAATTGTTGGTTCAGTGATCAATACTTTACAAACTCCCGCCTCTTATTTGTCGTACCATTGTCGTTCCACATATAAATAATTTAGCCTTCCCGTTGTATTACGGCTAAGTGCATCCGCCACCACGTTCGCCTTTCCCGCATGATACTGGATATTAATATCGTAGTCCTTCATTAGTTCCAACCATCGGCGTTGTCGTAGATTCAAGTCTTTTTTCGTATAGATGTATTTTAAACTCTGGTGGTCGGTGAAGATATCACACATAACGCCATAGAGATAATGCCGCTAAATCTTTAAAGCAAATACCAACGCTGCTAATTCCAAATCATGAGTAGAATAATTCTTCTCATGTGTTTTCAGTTGTCGAGACTTATAGGCAATAACTCTTCCATGCTGCATTAGAACACAACCAAGTCCTTGATGTGAAGCATCACTATACACCGCGAAACTTTCTACTCCTTCTGGCAATGTTAGAATAGGTGCTGTTGTAAGCCTCTTCTTCAATTCCTGGAAGCATTCCTCACGTCTCTCCGTCCAGACAAATGGCTCCCTTTCACGTTAACTCTGTCATTGGTACTACTATCTTGGAAAATTCCTGCACAAATCTCCTATAATAGCTTGCTAGTCCAAGAAAACTGCGGACTTTCATTACAGTTGTCAGTCTCACCCAATCTACAATTGCCTTGACCTTTTGATCATCCACTGAGATTCTCTCTCTGGTAATGATATGTCCCAAAAACGTCACACTCGTCAGCCAAAATTCACATTTCTTGAACTTGGCGTATAGCTCCTAGTCCTTCAACGTCTGGAGCACGATCCGCAGATGTTTAGCATGTTGTTCCTCACTTCTCGAGTAAATTAAGATGTCATCGATAAAGACAATAACAAAATCGTCTAGGTATAGCTTGAAAATTCGATTCATCAAGTCCATGAATGTTGCTAGTGCATTTGTCACTCCAAACGGCATGACTAGAAATTCATAATGGCCGTAACGGGTCCTAAAAATCGTCTTCTCTACATCCTCCAACTTCACTCGCAGTTGATGGTAGCCAGACCGTAGGTCGATCTTCGAGAATACTCTCGCTCCTTGCAACTGATCGAACAAATCGTCAATCCTAGGTAAAGGATATTTATTCCTGATGGTGACTTTGTTCAACTCCCGGTAGTCAATACAAAGCCTCATTGTCCCATCTTTTCTTCTTAACAAATAATACTGGTGCATCCCACGGTGATGAACTCAGTCTGATAAACCCCTTATCTAGTAGTTCTTAGAGCCGAGTCTTCAACTCCTTTAGCTCGACCGGAGCCATACGATACGGTGCTTTTGACATAGGCTTCGTCCCAACTACAGTCTCTATAACAAAATCTGTCTCTCTCTCGATAGGCATTCCTCGCAACTCTTCAGGAAACACTTCTGGAAATTCTCATACTACTGGAATATTGGCCACTTTTAATTTACTAGTTTCCGGCATTGACACACTACATAGGTATCCCTGACAACCTTTCTGCAAGAGTCGTCGGGCTCGAGTCACAGAGATAATGTATGGTGGCATTACAATCTCCTCATCCTCAAACATAACTTCCTTGTTCTGTTTCCTAAGAACTACGTGTTTCTGGGCACAATCAATAGTAGCTCCGTTATTGGATAACCAGTCCATACCAAGTATCAAGTTAAACAAATTCATCTCCAAGAAATTCTAGTTTGCCTTCATTTGTAGTTTTAATATGATAACCATTACGACGTATATCTTTAAAACTCAGTAGATTTTTTCTGGATCTGGTAGAGTATAAAATTTCGTCAATATATAATTTAGTTTCATTAGAAAATATAATGTTAGCTCTTCCAAAGCCTTCAATGAGATTTGCAGAACCTGATATTGTATTGATGTTAGCTTTTATCATTATTATATGTGTAAAATATTTTGTATGTCGAAAAATAGTGTGTGTTGTTGCACTATCTGCTAGACAAGTATCTTCTCTATTAATTTTCAAAATATTAGTAGAATCCATTTAAGCTACAAACATACGCAACAAAACTTGATAATTATTAATACAACAACTTCAGATTTGAGATAACAAGATTACATAGTACATGATTAAAGTAATCGAAAAACACACTTACATCGTAAAGAAAACACATTTGTATACTAATAAAAGTAACGATCTTAATTAGTGCATTCATCTGTATCATCAGTTAGGAAGTCAAAACAAAAGTAAAAATGGTTAATATAAAAAAAAAAGTTAGGAAGTCAAAAGTTTCATCTAGTTTAATAATGTAGTCATCAACATCCAAAAAGGTATCATCAAATATTTTGGTCTAATTAGCAAAATTTACTTCTATGTTTTTTCCTTTCTTGACTGAGATTTGGTAAAACTCAGCCAAATATTTCGTTGTACGATAAGTACGTGACCAATGTCCTTTCATTCTACAATGGTAACCTATATCTTCGTAATTATTAGGAGGTTTATACTGCAAATCATTTCCTTTCCCTTTGGATGATTCATGGCATTATTACCCTTTTGGTGGTATAGCGAGACATATCCGTTGGATGAATCTGCGGGGTTATTCTGATTTTGGTAAGATACTGAGTCATTCATGTTGACTGATTTTTGTATAAAACTCCCACGATTTTAGCGATACTGATTTCTACCGCGTCCTTGTCTACATCTACGAAAACCCCCACGACAATTTTGAAAAGAAACTTTGTTTGCCTCAGGGATAGTTGTAGATCCAGTCAAATGGAATTCATGATTTTTCAATAAAACTTTGTTATTTCGTTCAGTTACCATAAGACACGTAATAAGTTTAAAAAACTTGGTAAAACGACGCTCTCTATATTGTTGTTGCAAGAGCAAATTAGAGGCGTGAAAAGTGGTATCCTTTTTTTCAGAAGATCTCCTTCAGTGATATCTTGTCCACATAATCGTAAAGTTGAGATAATTTTGTATAAAACAGAATAATAATCTTGAACTGTTTGAAAATCTTGAAGTCTTATGTGTAGCTAATCAAAAAGTACTTTTGGAAGAATCACTCTTTTTTGGTGTTCAAATTTGTCTTTCAAATTCGTCCATAAAACTTGTGGGTTTCTCACCGTAAGGTATTCAGATTTTAGATCTTCGTGAATGTGACGGCGAATGAAAATCATCGCCTTAGTGCGATCTTCTGCTGATACATTACTCTTATCTTGAATTGTATGGCCAAGGTTCATTCCATCTAAATGAATTTGTATATCTTGGACCCATGACAAATAATTTTTTCTGAAAATATCTAGAGCAGTAAATTTTAAATTCTTGATGTTCGACATGTTCTCTAAAATAAGAAAATTTAAATTTAGATATTTGTTCAAATAAAACATACTTAATAGTTGACAATTATAAATGTTACAAATAAGTGTTTATGGATTAAAACATAATTCTCATAAAAATTGAATTGCAATTATGATGAAGCCACGAGTTTAATAATAATATGAATATAAATTAATTTATAAATATTGTAGATATGCACACTAAATTATTATTATTATAATACACAAACTGTGTAATAATTATTACTTCTATATAAGATGAAACGAAAAATTCAAATATCTACGTAATTATGCTTAATGTATTTACTAATATGTATATACGTGTATATTTACATATTTATCATTTATCAAAATGATTAGTCTATATTTTGCATTACTCATAAATAAATTGCACAAAAATTCTAAGTAAAATTAAATAAAGATGAATAAAACTTCAAATAAAATTATCATATATAAATATATAAATATGTAACAATAATATCAACCACTAGGGTTGGCTTAGTGGCTAAACCCAATACTTTTTTTAAAGAGATTGCGGATTCGAGATGGAGTGGTGGATTCAATACTAAGGACCAATCTATTTTTGTCACTGTTTTCTAAGAAATTTATTGACATGTAACTAGTAAAATTGCTATGAAAGAAAACAGTACATTTATAAATTATAACTATTTCTTTGATTAAATACTTCAAGTATTTATTTTTTTCTCTGAAATACTTCAAGTATTTATCATTTTTCTGATAGAATATTTTAGGTATTCCTCATATATTTTATGTAAAAAGAAACGAATAAAAAAGTGCATATAATAAAGTATTCACTTGTTTATTTTTTTTCAGTAAGGTAGAGTGTTGTGCTGATAATGTGTTATAAAATTGATCAGTAATAAAAGAACTTTTCATAAAATAAGACAATAAGCGAGCACAGTATATAAGTTGACGAGGGTAAAATGTGATTGGGAAAATACATTTAGACCCCCCGAGTAAATTCGGAGTTCGGCCGAGACCGAATAGCACACCCGGAAACACGTGCTGGTCACGTGAGATAACGGCCGACACGAGGAGTGCCGACCTTACCCAAATCAGGATAACAGAACCGGGTATTGAAAGATGCCGACCTGAGAAGGGCGGATCGACGACCCGCCGAACTGAGAAAGTCGGTCAGGACTACGGGTAGCCCGTGGGAAGTGACAGATAACCGCTCTTCAGAAAAGGGCATGGAGCCCCGGATACGATGGGACAAGAGAAAACTCTGTCAGGAGGGGCATGGACGTGAAATCCATGTCCAATCAGAGGACACTTCGGTGGAAAAGAAAGTTCTAAGAGGATTAGAGCAAAAAGGGAAAGTCTATAAATAGAGCTAAAGATGAACAAAAAAAGGTACGCCTAAAGACTGAGAGTTTTTGCCTGCTAATAGAGAATATTAGCTTGCCTTTCCTTTTCCCTGCGAGTTTTTGGTCTGACTTAACCATCGGAGTGTCTTCCTGCCGCAGCGGCAGAGGGCTCTTTGACGGGTTATTCCTTTGCAGATTACAGGTCCACATATTGAGAGTACCGTTGTTTCAGCTGGATAAGTGGATTCTTAGCTTTCCGTCCTGATTTCCTCGAATCAACCCCCTTACAATTGGCGCCGTCTGTGGGAAAGTTAAAGATCCATGGCTGAAACACCTAGACAAGATCAAGGGAGGGAGCGTGATGTAAGTTCAAGGTCCCCCCCTCCAGTTCAACAAAAAACGAGGGGTCCTAGGAGGGAGATCCCTAGGGTCCCTCCCCCAAGGATGGCAGGGGAACAACCTGGAGAACAGGTGCAACTTCCCGTCGTCCCATTGCCTCTGGAGCAACGTCCGGACCGCCCGCGAGAAGCGGAACGGTCAAGGAACAGGGACAGATCTCCGACTCGATCCCGGAATGAGGGAGGGAGAGAATCCCGAACTCATGAAAGATCTCACCGAGACGAAGAATACGATAATGCCGATCGGATCCGGAGGAGGGATCAGGAGGTAGAAGATATGAGGCGTTACATACGTCGCATGGAGAGAGAAAACCGAACTCTCCGTAAACACAGAGACTCAGCCCGCCAGTCTGTGTCTAGACTCGACGAGCGTTCTGAGACCGGGCCGTCTAGACAAGATAGCCGACATGAAGCCAGCAAAAGGCCTCGAGGAGAAGAAAGGCAGATGGGGATTTCGTCGCGATTGGGCGAACCGCCTCAGGCGCGGCCGCTTCCCGACATGAGGGAGTGGCTAAATCAGCGGGCAGAATCAGCCCCAGACGCCCAACAGAAGCTACCGCATCAGCCTTTGCCACCGGTGGCTCCACCAACCGACATGAGGGCTTGGCTAAATCAACAGTTGGGACTCAACCGCCCAGAGGATGATGAAAACCACAAGGAACTGCAACAGCTGTCAGTATCGCCGCTATCAGTTCAGATAGAGATGGAGGACTTACCCAGAAAGTTTGTCCCTCCAAAGTTTACGATCTATAATGGCCGAACGGATCCGATGACTCACATCAAAGGGTTCGTGAACTCCATGATGATCTATGTAGGCCAAGACAGCCTCTACTGCAGGGTATTTTCACTAAGCTTGGGAGAGATAGCCCTAAATTGGTTTCAGGCTCTGCCGCCGAGATCAATAACAAGCTGGAGGCAGCTGGCGGACCAGTTCCTCAAGAGATTCGTGGCTAACCGAGCACAGAAGAAGTACGTGAACACGTTTCTGGCCTTGAGAAAAGGACCAGAAGAGGATCTGAGACAGTACGCCAGCAAGTACTGGGCCACCTACAATGAGATCGGGGACTGTACGGAGGCCTACGCCATGGAGTCTTTTAGGTTGGGGCTGTCTTACCGAGATCGGCTCAAAGAGTCTCTCACCGTCGATCCCCCAAGCACCATTGCCGACTTGATGAGCAGAGTCGAGAAATATGCCAAGTTTGAGGACGAGATCCGCCGAGACAAGGATCGGCCAGTATTAAAGGCACCAAGGAATGCGGTAATGGTGCCCGGGGCCAAGAGGCCCAGAGTTGAGGTGGCCGAAGTGTCACAAGCACCAAGGGAGCGAAAACCGCTCGGGGCTCAGGCGTATAAGGCTATACGTACGGTTTTCAATACCCCGATCTTCAGGATGATCTATCCCTTGAAGAACGAGCCTTTCTGGAAGTGGCCAGCTGGATCGGGAGAGCCAGTGAAGCGGGATCCGAACAAAGATTGGTGCAGCTACCATCGCAGGAGTGGCCATATGACGGAGAGATGCAAAGCGCTTAAGCAATTCCTGGAGGAGTTAGTGGAAGCCGGGCATCTTCAGCGTTACATAGCCGAACGAAGGCAACAGGTGGTTCAGCCAGAGCCAATGGAAGCAGAATCCTCTGAGGAAGAGGTGATGGTGACTGGGACCGTGCATGTCATACACGCGGCAACCCCAGTTCTGGATGAAAAGGAAGCTCGGCTCCAGCGCCGCCGAGACGGACACGAGCACCACATACAACATCTCGGGCAAAAAAGAAAAGAGCCCGAGACGCAGATGGAAACAGTCATTTCCTTTTCCGAGAAGGATTTGGAGGGGGTAACACGTCCCCATAACGATGCACTGGTGATCACGCTGCTCCTTGGCACCTTCAACACGGAGAGAATTCTAGTTGACCAGGGCAGCTCGACGGAGATCTTATACTATGATGCCTTCAAAAAACTCCAGCTGGACAAGGCCAACTTGAAGAAGGCCGACATACCACTCATCGGTTTCAGTGCCGAAGCGGTCTGGCCCTTGGGATCCATCACCATCCATGTCCGAGCAGGGAAAATAACTTTGGATGTGGATTTCCTGGTGGTGGATGTACCATCTGCTTACAATGCTATCGTGGGGAGAACTTGGCTCCACAGGTTGGGGGCAATTCCTTCTACCTACCATCAGATGCTGAAGTTCCCGGGGAAGAAGGGGATCGAATGTGTTCGGGGTAATCAGACGACAGCGAGAAGCTGTTATGTCACCTCCATCAAGCATAAACCTAAGGCCGAACATGTGAAATCCATTGAAGTCCCAGATCGGCCGACGATAGAGGATATCGGGCGTAATCCAGCCGATCGCGTTGTGGAGGAACTCAAGCAGGTATCGGCTCACGAGACGGATCCGGAGCGGTATTTTCTGATCGGGGCAGAACTATCAAAGCAGGATGAGGAGGCCCTGGTCGCATTCCTCAAAGAGCATATAGATGTATTCGCTTGGACACCACAGGAGATGCCTGGGGTAAGCCCGGATATCATATGCCATCACCTGAACGTGGATCCTGCCCACAAACCAGTGATGCAGAAAAGAAGAAGACCGGTAATCCAACATGTGGATGCCGTAACAGAAGAAGTAGATCGGCTGCTGGAGGCCGACGCTATCAGAGAGGTACACTACCCTGAGTGGTTATCTAACACCGTGGTGGTCAAGAAGAAGAATGGCAAGTGGAGAGTGTGTGTGGACTTCACTAGCCTCAACAAAGCTTGTCCCAAAGATAGCTTTTCACTGCCCAAGATAGATCAATTGGTGGATGCCACAGCTGGGTATCGGCGCATGAGTTTCCTGGATGCATATCGGGGGTATCATCAGATAGCCATGTACGTGCCAGATCAAGAGAAGACGTCCTTCATTACTCCTCGCGGACTCTTTTGCTATAAAGTGATGCCATTCGGCTTGAGAAATGCAGGGGCAACTTATCAGCGGTTGGCGACTCTCATGTTCAAAGAGCTGCTTGGGAAGAGCATGGAGGTCTACATCGATGACATGGTCGTCAAATCTGGGGAGTCCGAAGCCCACATAGCTGATCTCGGTAGAACTTTTCAGGTGTTAAGAAAATACAAACTCAGGCTCAACGCATCAAAGTGCGCTTTCGGGGTCAGCTCAGGGAAATTCTTGGGGCATCTGGTTACACGCAGGGGGATAGAGGCCAATCCCGATCAGATCGTCGCCTTGCAAAATTTATAGAGTCCCCGGACTGTGAAGGAAGTTCAAAAGCTAACCGGAATGGTGGCAGCCCTTAACCGGTTCATCAGCCGATCATCCGATCGATGTCGGCCATTCTTCCAGCTGTTGAGAAAACAGTCCAAGTATGCATGGGGGGAGGAATGTGAAAGAGCTTTCCAAGAACTGAAGAGCTACTTGGCGAACCCCCCACTGATCATGACTCCTGAGAAGGGAGATGTATTGACACTCTATCTGGCCGTATCCGAGCATGCGGTCAGTGCAGTATTGTTGAAAAACAAGGATGGTGAGCAGACACCAGTCTATTATGTGAGTAAAACACTCCTGGATTCGGAGACAAGATATCTCCCCCTGGAAAAGCTGATCTTATCCCTTGTGGTGGCATCCAGAAAGCTGCAGCATTATTTCCTGGCCCATACGATAGAAGTACCGACCAAACATCCCCTCAGTACTGTCTTGAGAAGAGCGGAACTGTCGGGAAGGGTGGCAGCATGGTCCGTGGAGCTCGGGGAATACGACATCAGATTCCTCCCAAGAACGGCAGTAAAGGGACAAGTCCTGGCAAATTTTATTGCAGAGTTCTCCCATGAACCAGCGGAGAACGTCGCTCCAATCTCAGAGGAGGATACGCCCGAACAGAGGGCAATAGTTCCCGACCAGACGCCGTACTGGAAGCTATATGTTGATGGGTCATCTTGCTCGAGGGGATCCGGAGTCGGCATCGTGATAGAAGAGCCAGATGGGTGTTATTTTGAGCAATCCATCCGATTGAATTTCAGCGCCTCCAACAATGTCGCCGAGTATGAGGCATTAATACTCGGACTCAAATGTGCGCACAATCTGGGGGCAGAATATGTGGAGGTCTTTTGCGATTCACAGTTGGTCCTCAACCAGCTCAGTGGAGAGTATGCCACCCGAGACGAGAAGATGACCGCCTATGCAGAGAGGGCTAAAGCAGAGTTATCGAAATTCAAGAAGACTATGATGACGCATATCAGCTCAAGGCAGAACGACCACGCAGATGCCTTAGCATGTTTGGCTTCGGCAATACCCAGAGACAAGTTCAGAACAATATATGTGGATTCCATTGAATACCCGAGCATCGACATCCCAATTGCCGAGAAGGCTTTGGAAATCGATCTCGGCCCAAGCTGGATGGATCCCATTATCTCTTACTTCACTACGGGGACTGTCCCCGAGGACAAAAAAGAAGCCCACAAGCTGCGGATCAAGGCAGCCCATTTCTGGCTATCACCAAAGCAAGAACTCTATCGTAAGTCCTACACTGGTCCCGATTTGAAATGTGTACATCCTGCTTTGGTTCAGAAATTCTTGTACGAAATTCATGAGGGAATATGTGGGAGTCACGCTGGGGGCAGGTCCATAGCCCATAGAGCCATATCTCAGGGATATTGGTGGCCATATATGCAAGAAGATGCAAAGAAGTACGTCCAGATTTGTGAAAAATGCCAGAAGTTTGCCCCGATCACACATCAACCTGCCGCTGATCTGTCACCACTCACCAGTCCATGGCCCTTTGCCCAATGGGGAATGGATATCGTCGGCCCGCTTCCCAAGGCAACTGGGGAAAGGAAGTATCTGTTGGTTGCCACAGATTATTTCACCAAATGGATAGAAGCCGAACCACTGGCTAAGATCACCGAGAAAAATGTCGAGCGATTTTTTATGGCAGAACATTATCACCAGATTTGGCATCCCCTACGCCATCGTCTCGGATAACGGGACCCAGTTTCAAGACAAGTTCAAGGCTTTCTGCTCACAGTACAAGATTAGAAACTATTATGCCTCAGTGGCATATCCCCAATGCAATGGGCAAGCAGAAGCTTCGAACAAGACAGTGTTGGCAGGAATCAAAAAACGGTTAGAGAAAGCCAAGGGCAAATGGGTGGAGGAATTGCCACTCGTCTTATGGGCATACAGGACCACCCCTCGCCGATCTACGGGTGTAACCCCATATTCACTTGCTTATGGCGCAGAGGCTGTCATTCCCTTGGAAATTGGCATCCCGACTCTCAGAACTGAAGTAATGGAGCAAGGTGGCAATGATCGAGCATTGGCAATAGAACTCGATTTCACCGAAGAAAAACGAGAACGAGCCGTGATCAGACTCGCTGCTTATCAATCTACTTTGTCTAGAACCTATAACAAGAAAGTCCATCAGAGGGAATTCAGCCTCGGCGACCTAGTTCTGCGCAAGGTCATGGGAAACACGAAAGATCCAACTGATGGCAAGCTGGGGGCCAATTGGGAAGGCCCATACAGAGTTATAGGCCGACTCGGGAAGGGCGCCTACAAGCTGCAGGATCTGGATGATAAAGAAATACCAAGGACTTGGAATGTCTCCAACCTTAAGAAGTTTTATCAGTAATTTCTTTATTTCTGTACTTTTGTATTTCTCTTAGTGAATAAAACCTCCAGTTCCGATTCAGAAAGTTTGTCAATCATGTCACCATTGGATCATAATGTTCAACACTTGAGAAAAGTTTGAACTCCTGGACACGCTCGAGAAGAGTATAGGTTAAACAGCCGAACATACTTGAGAAAGGTTTGTTCGGCTCGACACCTGAGAATTGTTAAGGATATCCAAACATGTTTGAGAAAAATATGTTTGGACCTAAAGTACAAGTTAAACAGCCGAACAAATTCGAGAAAAGTTTGTTCGGCTCAACACTTGAAGATGTTCAATACTTGAGAAGAGTTTGAACTACCAAACATACTTGACAAAAATTCAGTACTTTAAGAGAAATGTTCACATCAAGACAAAGAGTTGCCGACGAAAGATTCAACTTGTATTCATTTATATGTGTAATACAAAAGCAAAAGAGCAGAAATGAGTACAAAAGACTTGTGGCTACAAGGAAAAAACGACAGAATTACAAGAAGAAGAACACAGTCCATCGGGACTCGATCCTTCTCAGACGTCCTTCAGACGATGTCGGCGACGTCTTCCAGGATCTGGCCCTCTTCTGCAAAATTGTCCTCCGGGACTCGACCCTTCTCAGACGCAGAGCCTGCCCCGATGCCGGCTTCATCATAGTCTTCAACGGTCAGCTCGGCCTCGGGAATAGGTTCCTCCTCCTCGCCAAGATCAGAAGAGTGGGGAATCTCCTTGAACAGGGTCGAGTCGGCAGGAACGTTGCAAGCCTTCAGAGCAGCCTTCCAGCCAACGGCCAAGAACTCCTCCTGCATCTCGGGAAGCTGGTTATTGAGGAAGTCCTCGGCGGCTTCGTCCATGCCGAGCTGGCGGGCCTTATTCTTCTCCTCGGCCATCTCCTCGGCATGTTTGGCCTTCAGCGCATCCAGCTCCGCCGCCAGCTCGGCTGTCCTTTTCTTCTCCTCAACCAGAAAATGGTCGAGGGATTCGGCCCTCCTGGCTACCTCGTGAGCCTTCTTCTTGTAGCCCTCAGCCTCATCGTGGGTGGTGGAGAACTTCAACTTGAATTCTCTCACCTCGGCTTCGGCTCTGTTCAGTTTTTCCGTCCGATCCTGGCTTTGCCCAATGCAGAGCATGGCCTTCTGGATCGCCTGCAACATCAAAAGAAGAGTTAGGACAAACCCGGTTCAAGTGTACAGAAGGTGTTACCAAAGTAAGAAACTTACAAACATGTTGTGGGCAATCGTTGTCCGAAGCATCACATGATCTTCGGAGTCGTCGTAGGGCGCAAGGTCCCTTGGCAGCATCACGGCCTCAGCCAGAGCCGTGGCAGTTCCCAGATCCATGACCGAGTCGGCCGTTGTGATCGGGGTCACTCCATTTATCAGCAGCTGGGGAGCCCAGATCTCGGCCTTTCTCGAGACCTTTGACTTACCCTTCCCCTTGGAAGGGCCGACTTCGTGAGCCTTCACCAGCCGCCGTTTTTTGTGGATGGCGTGGGCATCCTCGGCATCAGCAGGGGTGGAGCTCGGCAGGTTTCCCCCCACTTCCGGCTTCCTCTTAGCCAAGACGACCCCAGAAGGCTTCTTCGCCTCAGCTGGAGTCGGCTTCTTTTTGGAATCGGCAGCATCCTTGGCCCGCTGCCTCATCATCTCCTTCAGGCTCGGCACATTCGGATTTGCAGACATGATCTCGGCGTCTAACTCCTCCTCGTCCTCGGTGTTCCAGGTGATCCGAGGTGGGGATTGAGTCCGTTCGGAAGAAGATGAAGATGGGGAGCTGGAAGAGCTGGCAACCGCAGCGACCGTTACACGGCCGGGTTCCCTAAGGTATGGCAGGGGTATGGCCTCGGGAACAGCAACTAGAGAAGTCTCTGCTACTGCCTCGGCCACGTATGTTCTCTCTTTGATATAACCCTTGTAAGACGGGTTATATCGCAGCAGTACTTCGGCGGACCTTGCTTCGGTTTGTCCTGCAACGCCCTTGTACCGCAGAACTTTTTTCAGATCGTCGGGGTGTGTACCTTGCGAAGAGCGACCTCGGTTTGCGTTGACAGCTGCATATGAACAGACGAAGACAGTTAGAAGCCTTAGATCGGCAGAAATGCAGAGAACAGAAACAGACGGGAAAAGGAACTAACGGGGTTTCCCGAAACGGCGGGGGACTTGTATCCTCTTGTGCTCGGGCTCATCAGGAGAAAACTCCCAATTTCCCGAGACGATCAGAAAGTCGTCATCATTCCCTCTATTCGAGTCGGCTAGTTGTGTCACTATCTTCTCTCGGCCTCTACGGGACTTGAGATACCATTTATCGTCTTTATTATAGACCATGTCATAATTATAGTTTATGTCCCAGAGATCCAAGTTCGTGTTGCACAGTTCATTCAGCCGAACTATGCCCATTATGATTCTGTACGTGTTTATGGAAATCTGCATAGGGTTGAGTTTATACCAAGATAGAACCCTACGGAGAAGGGGGCGAAGGGGGAACCTAACCCCACCCTCAATGACGGCCATTAGAGGGATATGAATGGAGTCCTCATCCCGAATTTCAGGATGAGTCTCAGGCCTATTTATTTCTATCGCTACGTCGTCAGGGATGTTGTAATGTCTACGGAATTCTGCTATGCTCGCCGGAGAGGCGAAGTGCTTACGGAAGATTCCCATGTTCAGAGAATAAGCGAGGAAGAAAGACGAAGAAAAAAGACAAAAGACGAGTTCTACAGGGACGACTTACGCAGATGGAAGAACAGTAGCAAGAAAAGAAAAATGAAAGTGACGAAGTTGGTTTTATAGGGCTCGGGGCAGGTGAATCTGATACGTCGCACGCTTTTGACCCCAACCGTCGGATCCATTACTCCTGGACCAATCAATGAGGCGCATCTGGGATACTGAAACGACACGTCAAAGCACGCGCAGGAAACGGCACGTCTTCCACCAGAAGGGAAACAAACGGTCACTTCGCATTTATGGCGAGACAGGGCACGCCTCAAACGGACCAGATACGGATGAGCATCCTCTGGATCGATGCAAAGTTCATCATGAATACGCTAGATAGCTTCGCCTACCCCGACAGTTCGGTTCAGAGCAGCCGAAGCTAGGGGGCAAGGGGGAAAGTCTGAGAACACCTGTTCGGCTCAACACTTGCTCGGCGCCACAATTCAGAATATTTGTTCGGCCACATACCTCGTCGGCTCAACATTTGCTCGGCGCCACAATTCAGAAAGTTTGCTCGGCCCCACGAAGAGTCGGCTTAACTCTCGAGAAAATTCAACACTTGAGAAAAGTTTGAATCCCAGAACATGCTTGAGAAAAGTATGAGTTTAAGCCTAATCAGAGGTTAAACAGCCTTACAGATTTGAGAAAAATCTGAGACAGCCTTACAGATTTGAGAAAAATCTGAGACAGCCTTACAGATTTGAGAAAAATCTGAGACAGTTCGATACTTGAGAAAAGTAAGAACATCCGAACAGGCTTGAGAAAAGTTTGTTCGGCACAAACTTGAGAAAAGTCTAAAATAATTCGATACTTGAGAAAAGTAAGAACATCCGAACAGGCTTGAGAAAAGTTTGTTCGGCACAAACTTGAGAAAAGTCTAAAATAATTCATTACTTGAGAAAAGTTTGAGTTTAATTTAGGACTTGAGGAAAGTCTGATATTCAGAAGGTTTGAAGACGATCCATTAGATGCAACACATCATTCAAAGGGGAACCATTCCTTGTCAGATCGGGTGTCTTTTGCTACAAGAAGGTCGCAAAGAAAAACTCAAATGCATTTCATTTAATTCTTGAAGACTGGTTACATATGAGTTACAGAAATAAATGAAAGAGCAAAATCCTAAGGCGCAACATCGGCGGCCTGAACTACAACTACGTCAGCATCGGCGGCCTGACTCGCCTGCCCTTCCTTAGTAGCAGCAGCGGGTTGGCCTCCTCCGGCTTCGGGTTCCTTGTTCTCCAGTTCGGCAACGGTCGGAACCCTGGAGAAGAGAGAAGAGCCCCTTGGCACTTGGGCGGCCTCCAGAGCGGCCCTCCAACACAAACCGACGAGCTCGGTCTGGATCTCGGGCATCTGGTTCTCTAAGAAGTCGGCAGCAGCGTCCGACATGCCCCTGGCGTAAGAGCTCTCCTGAAGCCGTCTCAGCTCGGCCTCATGCTGGGAGTTGAGACTGGCCAGCTGGTCCTCCAACCCGGACGACCTCGCCTTTTCAGTCCCGAGCTGGGACTGAGCAGTTTTAGCCGCCAGTTCGGCTTCCTGGGCCCTCCTCTTGTACGAAGCCATGCCTTCCTGGATTTTCAGAAACCTGGCGTTGGACGCCCTCAGCTCCGACTCGATAGTGCTGTATCGAGTCTCCAGGTCCTGGCAACGGCTCAGGCACATCAAGGATTTCTGCGCAGTCTGCAACAAAATCAGGAAGTATGAGATCAGAAACAAAATCACGAGTAAAATAATGGAGAAGGCCGAGACAGAATACTTACGAAGACTCCATGAGCCATCACGGATCGCATCATGGTTGGTAGGTCGAGGCCTTGGTAGGGCTCGACGTCCTTGGGCAGCATCAGCGCACCTGTGAGGGTTTGCGCGACGTCGAGATCAACCGCCGAGTCGGCAACGGTGATGGGATCGATCCCATTCACCAGCAGAGAAGGGCACCAAGGGGCAGCCCCCTCGACAGCCTTGGCCTTACCGGCCGTTTTGCTCCTCTTCGGCGAGGAAGTTGTGGCGGGATCTTCTCGAGCAGGGTCCCTTTGCCTCCGCTTCAGGATGAGAGGAACGTCGTCCTCAATTGAAGCCTCTTCGGACACAGAGGTCGGTTCCCTCCGCGGCAAGCTCGGGCCGGCGTCAGGCTGTTTCTTCTTTTGCTGCCGCATCAGTTCGCGGAGATTCGGGACGCTGGGGTTTCGGGCCATTATATCCGAACTTTGCTCGGTCTCCTCGTCGTCTTCAGAATTCCAGTTACCAGGCGACCGGGAAGAACTGTGCTCCGAGCTGGTGGACCTAAATGAGATTGGGGAATTCCCGATATTAGCTACTGTCACCGGAACTGGCCGCTGAGCTGGGGAAGTCGGCACTGTCTCAGGAAAGTATCCTGGGAGATCGGCACCAACAGCGGCGGCGTCAGGAATTGATTTTTTGATGTACCCCCTATAACTCCCAACGTATCTCAGGAGCACTTCGGGGGAGCGGGCCCAACTTCGGCCAAAAGATCCCGTGTATCGGGCGATCCTTTTAACAGCGTCGAGATTTATCGACTGCTTGCTCCGGCCCTTGTTGGCGTTAGAAGCTGCAAAAAGAATGGAAAAAACACAGTCAGCATCAAGATATGCACAAAATGAAAAAGAAAAAGACAGAGAGACGAAAGACAAGGTCGGGGCACTAACGGATGGCTCCGAACCGGGTCGGAATGTGGAACTTGGGACGTTCAGGCTCGTCACGGCCAATTTCCCAGTTGCCAGTAACGATGAGGAAGTCATCGTCATTACCGCGGTTGGAGTCCGTCAGGTAGGTGACTATCCGCTCGATATTTGGCCTATTCTTCAGGTAATAGGCATCGGAGCCTTTCCTGACCATGTCATAGCAGAAGCGAATCTCCCGAAGCCCTATATCGGTATGGTTCAGCCTATTCAGCTCTACTATGGAATGGATGATCCTATAGGTATTGACGGAGATTTGCATCGGGTGAAGCCGATACCAGCAAAGCACCTCGCGGAGAAGGCGATTGAGCGGAAATCGGACTCCACCCTCAACGACCGCCATCAAAGGGACGTGAAGGGTGTTAGGGTCATTCCCATCACGAGGAGTGCGGGGATCGTTGATCTCGAAGGCAACATCAGCAGGGATGTTGTACCGTCGCCGGAACTCTGCCATTTTTTTCGGCGTGTTTACTAGCTGCCTAAAGATCCCCATTACAGAAGAGGATAGGAGGCGAAAGATCAAAGAGGAAAGGGAAAACCTAAGACTCTGGTTGAAAAAACTTACAAGAGCGGCAGATCTCTCTCTCAGTTACGACGACAATGGAAAGTTGCAGAAGGAAAGTGAAAAGAGAAGAACGGGCGAGTATTTATAGGGGGGGGGAAGCCAGACGGATCAGACCCCACGCCTCCCCAATGAGGATGCTCCACCTGTGGGGGGCGCGCAGGAGGCGCGTGGCCCCAAAGCCATTAAGGCCAGTTGCACGCCCTGCCAGACTTCAATGCGACGTCAAATTCAAGAGTGGTGGTTCAGAAACCGCCCGAACATGCGTAAGAGAGGGCATCACGGGTACGCTGTGTAGCCTCGACTGCTTCGCCGAGACGGTTCAAAGCAGCCGAAGCTAGGGGGCAATTGACGAGGGTAAAATGTGATTGGGAAAATACATTTAGACCCCCCGAGTAAATTCGGAGTTCGGCCGAGACCGAATAGCACACCCGGAAACACGTGCTGGTCACGTGAGATAACGGCCGACACGAGGAGTGCCGACCTTACCCAAATCAGGATAACAGAACCGGGTATTGAAAGATGCCGACCTGAGAAGGGCGGATCGACGACCCGCCGAACTGAGAAAGTCGGTCAGGACTACGGGCAGCCCGTGGGAAGTGACAGATAACCGCTCTTCAGAAAAGGGCATGGAGCCCCGGATACGATGGGACAAGAGAAAACTCTGTCAGGAGGGGCATGGACGTGAAATCCATGTCCAATCAGAGGACACTTCGGTGGAAAAGAAAGTTCTAAGAGGATTAGAGCAAAAAGGGAAAGTCTATAAATAGAGCTAAAGATGAACAAAAAAAGGTACGCCTAAAGACTGAGAGTTTTTGCCTGCTAATAGAGAATATTAGCTTGCTTTCCTTTTCCCTGCGAGTTTTTGGTCTGACTTAACCATCGGAGTGTCTTCCTGCCGCAGCGGCAGAGGGCTCTTTGACGGGTTATTCCTTTGCAGATTACAGGTCCACATATTGAGAGTACCGTTGTTTCAGCTGGATAAGTGGATTCTTAGCTTTCCGTCCTGATTTCCTCGAATCAACCCCCTTACATAAGTAAATAATAGTTTTTTAAGAACTATTGGGATTGATCTTCTGGACCGATCACAATTTCATTAATTTTTTTCTGTCTAATTTCTCTTCTCTCTTTCTTTCTGCTTTTTTTTTCTCTGTTTTCTAGTACAAAATATGGTACAAAACATTGCAAATTATATAGGCAAAAATTCAATGAAACATTAACTGAAAATACTATTACAACCTCTAATTACTATTTTACACATTGATTTTTCTTTGACATTTGTCATCTATAATAAAAGCATGTTTATTAGTTTTCAACACCAAGAAGAATATTTCAAATATTAGGGAAAAATGAAAAAAAATTGGTTTCCCTTGTAAGTGCTCTTCTGTTAAGTTTTTTAACGGGAATGAATAAAGGGTTCGAATTGGGACACGGCTAAAAGTATAGGGTTTAATTGCACAAACGAAAATTCTAGGTTTTAGTTTGGAATACAGGTAACACCGTAGGGGCTACTATGTAATTGTATAAAAAAAACCTACGATCTCCTGCAGTAGTACTTTCGTATTACCCCTTTGGTAAATCCTCTCTATGAAACATTTTCATCGTTATTCCACTCCTTCCCCTCTTGGCTGCTCTCCATTCCCCCCGAGTCCTAACCTAATCGCAAGCAGCAGCCCCTCGCCAGATATTCAGTTGATGGAGTATCAACCGCCTCACCGGTACATGCCGCCTCCCCCGCCATCCACGGCGGATCCCTACAATCAACTCGGGCAGCCCGTTCCTCCGCCTGGCCCCTGGTACCCCGGGCAATTCCAGTACCAACCTCCGTCGCAGCAGCACTCTCCGCCCCCTCCACCACCCCACCAGCAGCAGTGGGCACCTCCACCTCCATATCCTGCGCCTCCTTCGTATCATGCTCACCCTCTTCACGACCAGTACCAACCACATCCTCCTCCTCCTCCTCCTCCTCATCGTCCTCCGGTTCCCCCCTCATACCGTACTAATTCGCTGATTCCCCAGTCGTATCCTCAGGTAAACTACTTATTAGCTTCTAGATTTGGTTGTTACTTTCTTTTGTAAGCTATCTAGGGTTTTACTTCACAATTACTCTCTCTTAGTTAAGTGCTGTTGTTTTTGTTAAATGTTAATGAATTAGGTTTTGAAAATGGAGATTGTTAAACGCATTAGGTTGATGATATAGTTTGCGGAGCTAGTTTTTAGTTTCTATTCTTTTTGTGAATTTGCTATTTGTCTGAGTAATGATCTTTTGTTTCTTCTCTGAATTATGTTGGGTTTTATTTTAGAAGTACTGCTTTTTTATTTGATTGCTGTTGTTTTTTTGATGTTAGAGCTGGAACACTTGCATATTTTCGTTTTAATCTAAAAACTAGGTGTGTAATTGGTTCGGTCTGTTCATTTTTTGGCCATCTTAAGAACCAAAACCAACTGAGAAAGGTATAAAACCGAACTAGTTTAGTTATTTTTGTTTCAGTCGGTTGTGTGGGTTGGCCCCATTTGTGGCAAGCATAATATAAGTCTTAATGTAGTAGGCCTCATTTGGACCACAAATCAGAATATAAACTCAGCATATTAGGCTTTCGTTTTGGTCATGACAAATCAGTGCAATGTAAATTTTGTCATAGTAGGACTCACTTGGGCCCATAGTAATTAAAGGCGAGAGGCGCAAAGGTCTCTTGGAGCCTAGGTGCGAGGCGCGGGCTTTATTGAAGCGAGGTGCTTAATACAAATAATAGATATATATCGATAATATAGTAGTATACTACATTATTTCAGATTACAAACAGTGCAATACTGCATATATAGACATATATACAGAGTATGGTCACTATACTGCAGACTATAGACACTGCATATATATTATATACAGATTACAGATGCTGCACATATAGATATATATATTATATACAGTCATCCGACTATATCTATCTATTATAGTATATACAATATATGTAGATTACAAAGAGTGTATATATGGATACATATACAGACCATACTCTGTAGACAGAGCATATATAGATATATGGTGTACCTGGGTCCTTGCTTACTCAATCCGCGCGAGAGAGATACAGAGAGAGAGAGAGAGAGAGTGGGGGGGGGGATGCGCTATGGTGTGTGTGAGAAAAGAATAAAAATTAGGAAATAAGCACGCGCCTCGTGCGCCAGGTCCATAAAGCCCGCTCTTGATTCAAATTGCCTCGCCTGGCACTGTGAGGCATGGGCTGCACCTGGCTGTGCCTCACGCCTAGGCGCGCCTTTCACAACTACTAGAGGTCGGGGCACACACAATGTGTGTGCAAGTTGAAAAATTGTGACCTTATTTGATATAATGGTGATGGTGGTGATCGTGGGCAGTTATAGAGCATTTGGTGGAAGATAAGTTGTCATTTTTACCCTTATAGTTATGGGGTGATTAAGATAACTTATAACTAATTAGAATATTTTGCATGGGCAATTTAGGAATTGAAAAATAGACACAATGACAAAATCGATAGACACCAAACTGGTGCTCTCCCTTTATATATAGAATAGATGCTTGGGCCAAAAACAGAGATACAACATCTTGAATATTAAGCTTCATCTAGGTCCTGAAAAAAGACACAAATCCCTAATATGAAGTCTCATCTGGGCCCGAGAAAGCAAAATAAATCCGTAATGCTAAGCCTCATCTGGGCCCAAAAAACAGATATGCCAATTAATTGTTTTCCAACATCAGATATCAAATACAAGTTTCCTAGTTTTTCAACAACAGAGACGTCAGCCACCACCTAACAAGTTCCACTCAATGTTACCAGAAAAACACGAAAAAGAAATAACAGAAATAAGCAGCAGTTTGGCCACCAAGGCCAACGAAAGCATCAACAGCAAGTCAGCACCATCACCACATCAAATTGCAATTAGGCCTGCATTTCTGAAATAAACAGAATGTAGAAATCAGTAGAAAGAAACACAGAATGCTGAAATTCTATATCTCAAATAACAGTAGTAAGACAATCAAACGGCAGCAGTAGCCTGCAGCACATCAAAGGCAGCATTTGAGACAATCAGAATGAGGAATTTACCTCAACCATGAACTTTTTCTGTCACATGTCAATGAGAATGACTCCTCACTTGTTCCTAGAAGCTCTATTGCAAAAATACAGTACTAACAAAAAAAGGTAAACAAACAATAGTGAAAGATATAGAAAAAAAAACCTATACCCAATTAGTTAAGGAATACACGTGTCTAATTTTTCCACCTTATCCATGTAATTCCTTAGGCAAATTTTTGTTGAACACAACCAATTTCGAGCACAAATGAGGGCGTTGACCACTTTGGAAGAAAGAAAAGTTCGGTATGGATCAAGAACCCGTCATCTCGTGCTAAAAGAGGATTCCGATGCAACTTTAGACATGGGAATAGCTAGAACATCTCGTGCTACTTGAGAGAGAATATGATACCTGGCGGAATTAGCTTGTCACCGACCTAATATATCAAATTCGGAGCTGTCTACTTTACAGTCATTAAAGGCGTGCCTAGGCTCGAGGCTCACCAAGGCTTAGGTCTGACGCCTTGACCAGGGCCAGACGAGCCTCCTTCACTAAGGCGCGCGCTTTCTTGCACCTTGAGCTTTTTTGCATCTTGCGCGTCTTGATGAAAAAGCGAGCTTTTTTTAAAATTAAAAAAATAACTGAAAAAGAAGACATACATGTTGATCATATCACAGACATCACGTCTCCCTCTTACTCTCTCATGATCGCAATCTCACCAAGCCACCATGTATGTTCCGTCGATCTATCTCTTTGTCTTGATCTCTCTCGTTCTCCGTCTCTCAACCCCCCCCCCCCCCCCCCCCCCCCCCCCCCCCCCCCCCCCCCCCCGCGGGTCTATTTGTCTGTATCTCTATCTCTCGCTTTCACCGACTTACTCTCTATCTCGTTCTCTCTCACCAAAAGGACAGAATTCCTAATTTGTCTAAGTAACACCTTGTATATTGTTATATAATATGATGAAGTTATTGTGTTTATACATATATATATAATACTATTGGGTTGCTTTGGCCTTTGTGATACATATCTTATTATATCTTATTCCTAATGGAAGTTTTAGCCGGTGGACTTATACTATTCTATTTATTTTTCTTATGCATTTGTCATTTTGTATTCTTCTTACACACACACACACACACATATATGTATATGTATATGTATATGTACATATGGGTGTGTGCGCGACTCCTTCCTTGCCTTGAATAGCTTTGTCGGTTGTTTACTGTTGACTGTTGAACATTATATATGTATATATGTATTGTTATTTTTTCTCGTTTAAGTGCGCTTCGCTTCAATAAAGCCTGCACCTCACCTTGCGCCGTGTGCCTAAAAGCTCTAAGGAACCTTTGCGCGTTGGTGCGTCTCGTGCCTTAAATAACTATGGTCTACTTCACAAGCCTCTATCCAATCTCTTTTCAATTTAGACTTGCTAACCATGTTATTTTCTTCCACTAAATGCATCTTGAATTGATATTTCATTTTTTCCAAGGAATCCATATCATCACATTCACCCACCTTCATTTTCTTAAATGGTTGATCCAATTCTTTTACATGCAATACATGATTTCCATTCTTCTTGTACCAATCATAAAGACGAGCCATCTCTTTCTTTATATCCACAAACATTCCCTTAACAACTTCTTCTTCATAACATTTCTTGAGACACCAACGAATAGGAGCGAGGTGTGACGAGGCCCGTGTTACGTGCCACAAGAGGTGCAAGGTGAGGCGCCTTCAAGGACGCACGAGTTTAATCCTTGAAGCGCAAGAAAGGTTCGAGGTGTGAGGCACTAGAAAGGTGCCTTTGTTTTGCTTTTTTTCCGTCAAACAACTTCATCAAACCACCTACCTCTCTCTCTCTCTCAATCGACTTAATCAGATTAGGGCGCACCTCTCTTTTTCGATCACGTTGTACCTAGATTGCAGGTATCTCTCTTCTTCCTCCTTCTCATGCTGCTTGACTTTGATCGTCTAATTCACTGTTTTTCCATCTTATTGACTTCGAAATCCATCTATGAACTTCGAATCTTTTAGTCGACTATATATATATGTAGAGAGAGAGAGAGAGAGTACGGTATAGATATATATTCTCTCTGTTTGTTCTGTATTGATATGTGACAGATGTCCAATACAGATCTAACATACATTATATACGTGTTTTTTCTCTGTCTTAAAGCCATATTATATTCTATTCTATTGTATATATAGTATATGTTGATATTTTATATATATATATATATATATATGTTCTCTCAGTTTAATGTGTTTTGAAATAATAAATTGTGTGTATATATATAGTTACATATGTGAATTATACATATGAGTGTGCCTCGCTTCAATAAGACCCTCACACCCTCGCTTCAATAAGACCCTCGCATCGCTTTGCTACTCGTGCTTAGACCCCACGAGACCTTTGCATCTGAGTGCGCCTCTCGCTTTAAATAACTATGTACTAGGTGGAGTTAGCTTTCCACCAACCTATTGTATCAAATTCAGAGTTGTCTACTTCACAATCCTCTATCCAATATCTTTCCAACTTGGATTTGCTAACCATGTAATTTTCTTCCTCTAAATGCATCTTGAATTGATATTTCGTTTTTTTCCAAGGAATCCATATCATTTCCTTCACCCACCTTCATTTTCTTTGATGGTTGACCCACATCTTACTGCAATACATGACTTCCATTTTTCTCATATCAACCATAAAGACAAGCCATCTCTTTCTTTAAATCCACAATCATTTTGTTAACAACTTCTTCTTCACAACATTGCTTGAGACACCAATTTACATACAAAAATTTATAACGAGAATCTGGAATGAAGCCAAACAATGAGTTCTTCTTAAACTTCCAATATTTTTGAAACTTACTCTTCATGGCAAGTGCCAAAGACTTCAAAAGGAGTTCTTTTTGTTTGCCCACACACAATGAGACAATTTTCAACCATATTAATATCATATCCATAAAAAAGAATTCCAAGTCATGTACACATACAATCTAGAAAAAGGCTTGGGTTGCATCGTGAAACAATTTGAGAATGTTCACATACAATTTACCATCTCCCAATCATTGCTAGTCGGAGTCATGTACAAAGATCACAAAAATGGGTTGGGTTACATCGTGAAACAATTTGCGCACTTTCACATACAATTTACCATGTCCCGATCATTGCTGGTTTGAGTCTCGTAGGCTTGCCTTCTCCCTTTTCCTCTTCCACAGTCCGTAGGGACAGATGTCTAAATCTTGTCGTTTTCATCCAAATTATCAACCTCCCCAAGCTTATCCTCTATAACACTCAATGACAAGAAAGTATTTTCTTCTTCTAGTCGCTCAAAGCCTTTTTGAAACACTAAAGCCCTTTCCAACATGAAGTAAGTGGAAATCCATCGAGTGGGCACATTGAAACAGGGTTGAGAGTTTGACTCAATTGCTTCTTTCTCAACACAAGACCTAAATGTTGCCATTCTAGATGGCGATGATCTCAAACCTTCAATGCACATTAAGAAATAGGTTCAAATCCCAACCACCAAGAATAGAAAAAGAAATTTGACTCTCATTCTAAGATGCAAAAATGAAGAAATCGATATTTACAGAAACAAAATCCCAAACGCAGGTGTCAGGTCCTATGTAACAAAACTTCAAAAACTGCAGATTTGCATAAAAAGACCCATATTTCATAAGAAAAATGTAAAATTCCCAAATTTTTAGCCTTAGTGTTTAGAGATTAACCTTATTGTTCTTTTTTAGGTGTGGGTTTTACTTAGCTTCTCATGAGATAATCGAAAAGAAAAAAACACAGATTTCCAAATAAACAAATAGATTTCTGAATAAAAATTAAAAAACAGATTCCGAGTTAAATAGTACAAAAAAGGGGAAACCGTTCTCGTATTTTATTAGAAAACAAATGGAGTTCCCAAACTTTTGGCTTTAGTGTTTAAAAATTGACCTTAGCGATAACCAATCTCAAGGTTTGTGCTTTTGGTTCTTTGTTTCTCAGATTGACACATGAGAGAGAGAGAGAGAGAGAGAGAGAGAGAGAGAGAGAGAGAGAGAGAGAGAGAGAGTTGCTTCGGGCATGATTTTTTGGCTTCTCATCCTAAGATGGATTCACTGCTTGTAGAACAGAGAGAATTGACTTTTGAGTTCTAAGAGCTAGAGGGGAAAACGGAAAAACGGAAATGACAAGGAGAGAGAAAAGAAGAACAAGAAACAATGCTTGTTTGACATGATTTTGGGTTGAAAATGAATTTTGGGTTAGAAGTCTTTGTATGGTTGTGATTTCCTTGGCCTTACAACTTGGACGAGTCCCTTGTTAGATGCATTACATTGATTGTATATTTTAGGGAGTGCTAGGTTTAGTTTCTTTCTTCGAGCATATTTGTTAGGGATTTGTTGAGTATTGAATTTGCCTAAGAGTGTGATGGAAATCACCAAATGCCATTTTTGAATTTCAAAAGTATAATGTATTCTTTTGGAACTGGTGTTGGTTGATATTTTTTAGTTTTACCGGTTAGTTTTCTTGAGTGATGAATTTGTTGCAACGATACGAAGATCAGACTTTTCTTTTCAACCACGACGACTTCACTATCGTTACTCCTTCATATTAGTTGATGTGAAAGCTCTGAACCAATGTAAAACTCAACTAAGGCTATTAAGATCAAGGCTTTGGGGAGGGATTTGTTAAAGGAAAAATTAAGGGCAAGGGAAACACACATTGAACTTATGGACATAAATTCCTTCAAAAAATTTCCTCCACAAATTCTAATCTGAGCCCATCCTCAGAGTTTATTATTTCTCTCTCTCTCTCTCTCTCTCTCTCTCTCTCCCCCAACGACAAACACACATGCACCCTAGTGTGCATGTTGACACCTGCTGGTGTAGAATATCCACCATCCACTGTAGAGTGCAAACATAAAACATGCGCTACACAGGTGAAAACACACGGATGAATACTAATGGAATTCCTCCCACCAACTCTCTTGGGAAAACACAGAATACATGTTTCTTGTCTTGTCAAAATAAAATAAGAAATGCATTTATTAAAGTTTCAATTTTTGTAGTAGCTTTTTAAAAGGCTATGGAGTTCTCCACTCATTGGTTTAATTGCCTCTTTGACACCCAACAACTCTATCCTCTCACTTCTCCTCCTATATTTATAGTTCCACTTTTGCTCACATAGTTACCCATTTTGTGCAATTGCAAGTAAAGTAAAGTAGTGGGGAAGCTCTAATTTAGATTATTTGAATCAAGGTTACGGTAATAGTGAAAATTTAGGCAACACATATCTTTTGAAGGTGTATTTAACCAATTGGGATGTTGATATGTTAAATCAGAAAATTTGGCTTCTAATAGTAGGATGTTGTTGTTAGAATAGTTTACGTTTAGTTTATGTGTTTGTCCCACATCGCTTAAGTGAGACATGTTAGTTTATGTGTTTGTCCCACATCGCTTAAGTGAGACACGTAATGTGGTAAGCAATACTATAAATATAACTCTTATGTGTTAGGGTTCATTAACACCCTATACACTTTCTCTCATCTCTGATAACATGGTATCAGAGCCACCCTTAATTCATACCCTAGCCTAATTAAACCCTAACCCTAGCCTATGTTTAAACCCTAACCCTAGCCTGTGTTTAAACCCTAACCCTAGCCTGTGTTTAAACCCTAAACCAAAACCCTAACCCTAACCACATACTTCCAGCCACCACCATCAGCTCCTTCAGCCGCCACCATCACCCAGATCAGCCAAAACCCTAAACCATAAGCCATCAACCAAGATCAGCCGTCACCTCCGCGCGCACCCTCACCTCCGCGCCTCCGTTCCGCGCCGCCGCCGCTGGTCCGCTGTTCCGCCGCGCCTCTTGGTTTGCGCCGCCGCCGCTAGTCCTCTGTTCCGCACTGTTGCCGCTGTTCCGCGCCTCTATTTGCTGTTCTGCACCTCGAAACTGGTTCGAATACTGTTCGAATACTGTTCCGCGCCTCTGATCTGTTTGCCATCTGATCTGTTTCATCTCTAGTCCGACCTGCCGGATGCCGTTGATCTCTGGTCCGTTGATGATCTGATCATGTCTTATCTCTGGTCCATTGTTCCTGCCCAATCTGATTGCTCGATCTATGATATCTGTTGGTGTTTGATGTTGTTTAATCTCTATTTATGGCCCTTAGTCTCTGTTTATGGCCCTGATTTCGTGACCTTTGATGATTCGTTTGTCTGATTTGGTACTGGTTAGTGTTTGATCCGTTAAAAGTGGTGGTTATTGGATTTCGTTTGTCGCTGGTTATTTGTATTTATCAACATGTCTATAGAGCAGTCTGATCCCGTTTCTACTGTTATTGGTACTCTGTCTGGTTCTGACTCGACAACTATTGGTAGTTTATTGGGTGGTTCCCGGTCTCGTGATCGGCGTTCTATTACCTCCACACCATTAAATGGGGGAAATTATGTTTTGTGGGCAAAGGCTGTTGAGGTGTATTATTTGGGTGAGTCCGAGGGCTCTTATTTGACTGATGATCCCCCGCCTGCTACTTCTTCCACATATCGGGCCTGGCAAGCAGTTGATGCCCGTATTCGCTCCGAACTCTGGAATAGTATGACGGAGCAGGTTGCCAGTACATTGATGTTCTGTGTGACCGCAAAAGAAGTGTGGACCGAGGCCAAAGAATTGTATTCAGGTGTAGACAATCTCCGACGCACATATGAGCTTCATCGGTCTTTCTTTACTATATCTCAGGGTGATGCTTCATTTGAGGAGTATTACGCTAATTTTCGGCGTATTTGTAATGAATTAGACATTTGTGAGCCTCTTTCTACTGATATTCAGGTTGTACGACGCCAGCGCGATCGTATGCGGGTTACTCGTTTTTTATCTGGTGCGTCATCGACCTTTGGCCCTGTGAGTAATCAGATTTTGGGATCTCCTGACTTACCTCCTCTCAGCGAGGTATTTCGTCGTCTTCGTCAGTCATCATCTATTTCTACACCATCTTTGCCTTCCGCTGCTTCTGATAGCTCTGCTTTCTCTGCCAACCGTGGCCGTGGCCGCGGCCGTGATTCTGGATATAGCAGTCGTGGTCGTGGAGGACGGGGTTCTGGTAACCATGATTCCAGTCCTCATTATGGTGGTCATACTGGTCGAGGTACTTCTGGTCGAGGGGGAGCTAGTTCTGGTCGAGGTACTTCTGGTCGTGGCCGTGGTACTCGTTTTTGTACTCATTGTAAGGGTACAAGTCATACCGTGGACTATTGTTATGCTCTCCATGGTTATCCCCAAGCTCATCAGGTTGCCTCTGAGGATACTGGACAGTATGCTCAACCTTCTGCCGATAGTGTGGTTATTTCAGCTGAGGATTACCAACGGTTCTTGTCATTGCAAGATAGGACAGAATCTTCCACTGCTACGCTTGCTCAGACCGGTCCATCTGTTGCCTGTGCTGTCTCATCCTCATCCTCTCCTTGGGTTATTGACTCAGGAGCTACGGATCATATGACTGGTACACCTAACTTTTTTCTTAGTCAACAGTCAGTTGGTAAATCATCACATGTCACCTTAGCTGATGGTTCTACCACTGCTGTTGCTGGTTTGGGCTCCGTTCCTGTCACTTCTTCTCTCACTTTAACTTCTGTCTTACATGTTCCTCGTTTTCCATTTAACCTTATGTCTGTGAGTCGTCTTACCAAATCTTTAAACTGTTCCGTCACATTTTCTCCTCATGGCTGTATTTTTCAGGATCTCAAGACCGGGAGGAAGATTGGTGGGGGCATTGAGCGCGGTGGCCTCTATTACTTGACTGTCCCTCAGCCTGTTGCTCTTCAGACATCCGAGTCACCATACCAACAACATTGTCGCCTTGGCCATCCATCTCTCCAGAGTTTGAAGCGTCTTGTCCCCTCGTGTCGTTCTCTCAATAAGTTGGTATGTGAAGTGTGTGAGTTTAGTAAACACCGACGCGTCTCTTTTCATCCTAGAGTTGAGCGTCGTGCCTCGCGGCCTTTTCAATTGGTTCATTCAGACATTTGGGGGCCTATTCATGTGCCCAGTGTTTTTGGTTTTCAGTATTTTGTTATTTTTGTGGATGATTTTTCTCGTACCACATATCTTTATTTAATGAAAGAGAGGTCTGAATTGCAACATGTGTTTAAATCTTTTTACATGGAAGTTAAGAATCAATTTGATACCTGCATTCAAATATTTCGTTCCGATAATGCCCGTGAATATTTTCACAGTCTTCTTTCTCAATTTCTTGATGATCATGGCATTATTCACCAATCATCGTGTGCTCGGTCTCCACAACAAAATGGAGTTGCTGAGCGCAAGATTCGCCACTTGTCTGAGGTTATGCGTGCTTTACTATTCCACATGCAGGTTCCTAAGTCATATTGGAGTCATGCTGCTCTCACTGCTTGTTATTTAATCAACCGTATGCCCTCTACGGTCTTAGGTGGGCAGGTTCCCCATAAGGTCTTGTTCCCTGGTCGGCCTCTCCATTCCTTACCCCCTCGGGTTTTTGGGTGCACTTGTTATGTCCATGTCCTTGACCCTGATAGGAGTAAACTTGATCCTCGGTCTTTTAAAAGTATCTTTTTGGGATACTCCCGCACTCAGAAAGGATATCGTTGTTACTCTCCTACCTTACGTCGTCACTTCGTCTGTGCCGATGTCACGTTTAATGAGTCGTTGCCATATTACTCAGACCCTGTTACTCCCAACGATCTGGTTACCCTTGAGTCTGTCCTACCTATGACCGTTCCCACTGGTACTGTTTCCCCCAAATGTCTACAAGTATATGTTCGTCGTTCTCCCGCACCCGCATCAAACCAGCCCCAGACATTCCTTCCACCTACCGAACCATCCCCGGCTGCTGCACCATCTTTGCCCACGCCTCCGTCTTCCTCCTTGTCGCCAGATCCGCCGGCTCGTCGCTATCCTACTCGTGAGAATCGTCACCCACCGGTAAAATATGGTTTTTCTAATATCTCGAGCACTTCTCATCCTATTTCTCAGTTTATCTCTTATGATCATCTCTCTCCCTCTCTTCGCGCTTTCACTACTACTGTTTCCTCTATACCTGTTCCTAACACTGTTCAGGAGGCATTATCCCGGTCTGAGTGGCGGACAGCTATGGAAGCTGAAATGTCTGCTCTTCATAATAATGGCACGTGGGAGTTGGTTACTCTTCCTGCTGGTAAAACCACTGTTGGCTGTCGTTGGGTTTATACCATTAAGTATCTTCCTGATGGTACTATTGAGCGTCATAAAGCCCGCCTAGTTGCCAAAGGCTACACACAGACTTATGGCGTTGATTACTCCGACACATTCTCTCCTGTTGCCAAGCTTGGTTCTGTGCGGATTTTTCTTTCTCTTGCCGCCAATCTTGGGTGGCCGTTGTTTCAACTTGATGTTAAAAATGCTTTTCTCCATGGTGATCTTAAGGAGGAAGTCTATATGGAGCAACCACCTGGGTTTATTGCTCAGGGGGAGCATCATAAGGTATGTCGTCTTCGCAAATCCCTTTATGGCCTTAAACAATCTCCCAGAGCGTGGTTTGGCAAGTTTAGTGATGCTATTATGAGGTTTGGCATGCGTCGGAGTCAGTCTGATCACTCTGTATTCTCCCTCATATCATCTCGAGGGAAAGTGTTGCTCATTGTTTATGTTGATGACATTATTATTACTGGAGATGATCAGAGAGGGATTGCTGAGTTGAAACAATTCTTACACAGTCAGTTCCACACTAAAGATTTGGGTAAGCTACGATATTTCTTGGGTATTGAGGTGGCAAGATCCAAGGATGGGATTAGTTTATCCCAACGAAAATATGTGTTGGATATTCTAGAAGAGACAGGTTTATTGGGAGCTAAACCTGTGGAGACTCCAATGGATCCTAATATCAAACTTTGCATTGATCAGGGGGAGGTATTTTCTCAGCCAGATCAGTATCGTCGCTTAGTTGGTAAGTTGATTTATCTTACCAATACTCGTCCTGATATCTCCTTCGCTGTTAGTAAGGTGAGTCAGTTTATGTCTGCTCCTCGTATTCCACATTGGGAGGCTTGCCTTCGCATTGTGAAGTATCTTAAGGCTCACCCTGGACGTGGCTTATTTTATCGTTCTAATGGCCATTGGCGTGTTGAGGCATTTACTGATGCAGATTGGGCAGGGTCACCTTCTGATAGACGTTCAACTACTGGTTATTGTACTTTTGTTGGTGGCAACCTCGTTACCTGGAAGAGTAAGAAGCAAACCGTTGTTGCAAGGTCTAGTGCAGAGGCAGAATACCGTGCTATGGCCCATACTACATGTGAGGTTGTCTGGCTGAAATCCTTTCTTGAGGAACTTGGATTTCCAGTGCCGTTACCAATGCCTATGCATTGTGATAATCAGGCGGCAATACATATTGCCTCAAACCCGGTGTTTCATGAAAGAACTAAACATATTGAGGTCGATTGTCATATCGTTCGGGAGAAGATTGATAGTGGTACTTTGGCTACGCCTTTTGTATCCACAGGAGCTCAGATTGCAGATATTTTTACTAAGTCATTGTTTAAACCACGTTTTGAGTTTCTATGTAACAAGCTGGGATTTTGTGATATTTATTCTCCAGCTTGAGGGGGAGTGTTAGAATAGTTTACGTTTAGTTTATGTGTTTGTCCCACATCGCTTAAGTGAGACATGTTAGTTTATGTGTTTGTCCCACATCGCTTAAGTGAGACACGTAATGTGGTAAGCAATACTATAAATATAACTCTTATGTGTTAGGGTTCATTAACACCCTATACACTTTCTCTCATCTCTGATAACAGTTGTGTATCTTTTGCTTCGTTTGTTTCTTGAAGACTGTGCTGTGGTGCATACCCGGTAAAGTTTATCCATGCCAATCAATTCACACACAAACTAATAAGTGATATATTAACGTTTGTAGGATTGGGGCAATGCAAATTGGGGTCATCATCATGGCTGGGAGTACCCAGGTTAGCTGATATGTGGAAGTCACTTTTTGGAAGTCATTTGTGTTATAAGATGAATTTGTTTCTTCTCTTCTCATACTTGGATAACTTGTTGCCAGTATTCTGCATAATCTTCTCATACTTGTTTGGTATGCAAGTAACTTGTTTCATAACTTTGCATCCAATGGATAGAAATATGATTTCATACGTGGGCCAAATCTGAATAAACAAAGCCTACCTTCCCATCATGACATTTTGCTGGACATAGATTGTACCTATTACATATTTGCTGTTTCTTCATTTCTGATGGAGTCTTATAGCTTCATATTGAACTGTACGGAATTCTTTAAAATCGAATGTTGTATTGCTACTCTAGTTTACTGATTGTAATGAACTTGTTAGGTTCTTCGGAAGCTATAAAAAATGATTGCACGAAGGTAACATGGTGAATGGGTGTTATTTTATGGGGAACAAAATAGCCATATAAACGTATTCGTAAATTCACCATATCAAAAATCACATATAAACATATCCTTTTTGCTTACAAAATTGAAACAAAAAGGATTGAGCGTGGTTGTGGCCATGTAAACAAAATTATGTGTATGTTGGAGGATCATATGGTATAGCCATGTAGATGGTATGTGCGAAAAGAGTTGTGGCCTGCTTTCGCCATTTCTCTTGATATAAGCACTTGTCAGAAAATCTATCCATGTACATATACGATGTATAAACATTGGGTCATAGTCATGCTTTGCAAGTTATCTACTGAACATTGTCATAGATTGTTTGGTATTATAATGTCCGAAACTAATGTAACTGAGGGGGATGATAGATGGACATGGTGTTTGGACTCAAATTTGGTATGATTTGTTGAGCTATGCTTAACTCTCTCATCTTTAAAAACTGGACAAGAGGTGAACTCGGATGAAATTATAACCTGCTAAGGTTCTAGAAGAATTGTTTACGGTTCGCCAAACAAAAAATGGCTGGTGAAGCATTAGCCCAGTACTTATCTGCCGTGAGGAGGGGTGTTAGGGAGGGGAAAATTTTTCAGTGAAGGCCATCTTCAAAAGAATGGATGTTCTTATTAACTGAAGGAGGGTCCAACTGAGAATATTGACTTGTATTTAGTGGACCAAGCATGTAGAATAAATGTTTCACATCATGCTGCTACATGTGTTACTACACACTTTTTTTTCCTTCTCTAGTCTTGAGACTTGGCGGTTTGCCCCTCCACTGGGATAAGAAATAATACTGGAGGTCTTTCTCTATTTTGTTTCTTAATACTAGAGGTCTTCCTCGATTTTGTTTCTTAAGTTGTTGATTTTGCCACTGAAATTTTCATAATACGAAATTGAAGTACATCAAAATGAAGAAGATTGGGCAGCCAAGGCCAGAGCGTGGGCTGCAGCCAAAGCTACAACAGATTATCAGCATTCACAGCCCCAGAATTATCAGGATCAGTATCCACAAACTTCTGATCTTCGTTATCCTGATATTCTTCAACCGTCGATTCCAGCATCAAGTTATCACCAGTATCCACCTCCAGCTGCACCCTCACATAGGCCGCATATGGCTCATTTGCAAGAGTCTACACCCATCAGTGCTGGGCAATCTTCTTTTGTTCCAGATGAGCATTTAGCTTACAGTGCTAGAGATGGAAATTTTGGAGGAGATTCAAGTGCTGTATTTTCTCCTCAAGAAAATTCACCTACAAGCTCATCGGTTCATCTGCAGGAGGTACCTTCTAGTTATTCTTCTGTTACAGGTAATAACTCACTTGGCACATTCATTTTGGATGTGAAGCTCAAGAACTGCCTCTGTATAACGTGAATTTTATTTGTTGAAGAGTGTCTATGGTCATTCAAGTCATTTTCAATGTTGTAAATTTGGTTGGAGATGCTATTCTTGATATTCTAGGTTATAATATCGCGTGCTTCAGACCTCAAGCATTTATCTACATATTGAATCTGACGGATATGTTCTTTCTGACTTCTGAGCAATAGAATGTGTTTGATTATGATACAATGACTCTTTTGTTTATTTACCATTTATCGATGAAAGTGTTTTCCAATTTAGGCTTGCTATGAGGTGATGAGAGCTTTCCTTTTTTTCTCGTTAAAAGTTTATACACTTAATTCCAAATTTATAAATAGTCTTGAGCTGATAATTTTCATCAGGACTGTTGCACTTTCTCCGGAACTTTTCTCTGTCCTCATGAGATAGCAATATTCAGAAGGGTAGAAGGTTAGGGGTGAGTAATAATGAGGATTTCTCATGGCTATGTTGTCAACTCAACAACGCTTTGTTCCAGTTCCATGGGTTGGGGTACGTGATCCATGTCTTCCAGTTGGCCGTTGTTGGGATGGCAAATTGTTTTGTCTTGATTTGCACGATTCCCATTTATCATCCCAACGTTTATATGACTGGTGGTTGCACTTTCCTACCAGTCAACCACCATCTAGTCTGTATGTTTGATTGTGCCAGGGTTATGCAGCAACAATTGCAGAATAGTATCGGTAATTTACACCCTTTCAAAGAGACCATTGTAGTTCTTTAGTACCTTTGGAACTGAATCCATAATTGGTGTTTTTTTTGGCCACCAAATTTAAAGGTTTCTGGTGGCCCAAAAACAATTAATTGGATGGTTTACTGGTTCTTTTGTCATAGTAGTCGATCTAATGTCTCTGATGAGCCAAACTGACTGCAATTGGGTTTTAAGTCCCACCCTTTACAGCCGTGAGAATTGTCATGGTAAAAGAGTATTTAACTAGTCAAGCCATGGCCAATTAAGTTGCTCCAAGTAATAAGCCGCATGGCTACAGGTGCCATTCAGTCCCATGGGCATGAATGGCCCAAATACTGTAGAGAAGCCAGGTAAGGCGCCAAATACGATGTGATTTAAAATTTTACAATTCCTTTATATCCTAGGTGAGGCGATGGAATGTATGTGCGTACGTGACATGGTTGACAATGAAACTCCAACATCTACGTGAGTGGCGGCTATTGGTGGAGGGAACGATGTAAACATACATTTGGTATGATGGAACCTGAGGATCTATGTAATTGGAAGCTTTTGGTAATTTTCAGTTTGTATTATCTTTTCTGCTGGAGTAGGAGTGGGTGATCGCTTTGGTGAGTTGCTTGGGTAAAAATGTTAGTGTGCATTTTAAAGTGGATCTCATAAATTTTGACTTAGTTCCAAGCCTTCCTGAAATTTAGCTAATTTTGGAGGGAATAATGATGTACACATAGGATGGGATACAATGGAACCCCTGGATCTATGTAATTGGAACCTTTTGCTGATTTTTAGTTTAAATTTTCTGGTGGAGTAAGGAGGGGGTGGTATCCCTGGTCAGTTGGTTGGGCAGAAATGTTAGTATGCCTTTACGGGTGGTTCTTATAAATGTTGACTCGAGTTGCAACACTTTCTGAAATGTTATCCTTCTGTTTTTCAGAAATATATGAATTTTGTGAATATTTGGTGACTGGTGTGTACATTCTCACTAGTGATATATATGCAGAAATCAGTGGCGTAAAGGAAGTCCTTTCAGTTAAATGATGTCCGTACCTGCTGCAGGGTGTGGGTTACGTGATAAATGTGTTTGTCAGCACGTTTAGGATATTGTATGACGGTATCCTTTCCACTTAAGAGCCATCTTTCGAAGATAGTTGTAGTTTCAACTTCTAGGTTCTGCTGTCCAATCAGAGTAATTCTCAGTGCTTGTTTGTTTGGTTTTTGCGATAGTAAGAATTCGAAAAGTTTTTATTTTTTCTTATGGTTCAGACATGTTGGCTTTGCCTGCACATATCCCAGGCATCGGAGTTGTTGCTGACTGAAATAATTTTAAATGACTTAATTGTTTTAACTCTCACTCAAATGTCAGGATTGAAAGAGGCTGGAGGTCAAAATGAACAGTTCTACAGGTCTTTTCCTTTGCCCATTGATTCGAATCAAGCTCTGCACAATATGCATCCGCCACTGCATGCCGTTGGTAGATCCGTTTCAATGGAACAGCCCCATTATGCAATTGGCAACCAGTCAACCGAGGCCTCAGTTGATCTTAGTGACCAGCCTTTAGTTTTTGCACACAGGTTTAATCACAATCATGAGTCACGTGCACAACCAAGCTATATTCACACTGATTCAGTGGCTGCTACTTCTAACCATACTTGGGTTACCTCAGCTGTGCCTGGCACTGTTTTTCCTCCAATCCCCTCAGTACTCCAATCAGGACAACAGGTTTTTATTGTGAGTTGAATATCCTATTATATTAGAGTTTTGATTGGGTATGCTAATATTCACGACATTCTTCACAGCATGATTCTCCGATACCATCTTCAGTTCCTGGACATTCCGCAGCGCTGTTTGCAAGGATGCCTGGACCAAGCTTCCAACCAACGGTTCCTTCTGTTGGCATACCCTTTGGCATTGGTGCAGGAAGTGGACATCATCCAACAGCAGCCTTTCCTGCTGATGTTTATGGGGTTCCTAGTATTCCTGAACGCCCTAAAAAGGTAATTTCAGTTGTCTACTCCTGCATTGCTACTTGTACACTTGCATAGTTGTTCCTACAATTTCAGTCACATAATTATTCCCGCAATATTTCCTTTTTTGCTGGAAAATCCCAGGCTTCAGTACCTAACTGGCTAAGAGAGGAAATAATTAAGAACAAAGCTGTTATTACTAGTTCTTCTTTAGAGCACCCGAAGGAGGAAGCTGAATCCATTGAAGATGAAGCTGTTGATAGATCTCTTGGGAAGGCTGATCAGGGAGATAGCAAAAGCATTGACTCTTCTAAGTCGGCTGAAGAGGAGGATGATGAGGTATTTTTGCTTCTTATTTGTGATGTTTATTTCACTTCTCTATTGTTGAAAATTTTCTTTCCTGGTTGAGTTCTATTCATTGGTCTAGCAGATGAGTTTTTAAGACTCAAACCCATGGTTATGTGGGTGACTTTCTTCTCTCCTCCTATTTTTATTTTTTTGAGAAATTGAACTGCTATTTGTCCGTGTAGGACGACGTGGAAGCAGCTAGAACGGCAGCAATAAACCAGGAAATAAAGCGTATTCTTACTGAAGTTCTGTTGAAGGTGCCAGCCAGTTGGTGACCAACATACTTTATGTTTTTTTTTTTTGGTTGGTGTTTTGACTTTTGTTTTTGCACAGGTCACTGATGAACTATTTGATGAAATCGCAACAAAAGTTCTGAGCGAAGATGATCTCACTGTTGAAAGTAATATATGACTTACATGTCTTTTACTGACTTATACTTTTTATTTGTGTGGTGTAAACACTCAAGTTCTCAGAGTATCCCTCCCTCTCATAAACTAAATCTATGTCTCGATTCATTTGTTTCAGTTGACCAAAATGTTGTTGGTTCTAATCCTAAACTACCTCCATCTGTGTCAGCATTTCCAACTCCTAAGACTTCTGCAAAGGTTATACTTCCAGCCAAAGTTGAGGGACCTGAAAATGAAGATGGTAATGGAAAGTCGACATCTATTTCTGGAGATGTATTGGGTCTTGGTAGTTATGCCTCTGATGATGATCAGGATGACAACAATACTGTTCAGCCGCAGCCAAGTACTAGAAAGCTTTCAGAAGATGAACATGCAGTCGAAAATGGCAGATCACAAGAAGAAACTGAATGCTACGGTAAAGATCTGAGAAAAGAGGAGGTTGCTGCCAGAAAATTGGCTTCTAATGGGGACACAAATCATAATGGTGATAGAGTTAACGAGCTGAGTGATAATAGAACAGGTAGAGGGTCATCTGATGGTAATTTTGGCTCTAGATATACTTCTAAAATGATCTCTGGTGCTGAAGAAGATGAGGATAAGTTTCGGAGTGATAAAAGGCCAGAGAGCGGCGATGCCTCCAGTACAGATCATATTGCAGAGGAAAAGGCTATGAGAACTGAATTGCCACTTGAGAATATGAATGCCAAAAGGCCAGTTACAGATGATTCTCATGGGAAAGAAACCACAAATAAACCGGATAAAAATGATATCCGTGGTGAACGCAAAAGGAGTTCTTATGGAAAGGATACCGTTAAGGAGGTAGATAGTGGTAAGGGTAGAATGGATGAGAGGGAAGATGACAGACAAAGAAGGCAGGACGAGAGGCATATGAAGAGGGAAAGAGAAAGGGAAAGGGAAAAGACAGATGATAGGAATGGTTCAAAAGAGAAAATGAAAGAGCAGAGTGGGAACTCTCGGGAAAAAGCAAAGGAACCTGATTCAAGAAAAAGGGCTATTGATCCTGATGTTAAGGAGGATAGGAAGGGAAAAGAGAGAGATAGAAGAGCTAATGCCGAAGATGATGGTGATAGAAGGAGAGAATTCACAAAAGATGAGAAGGGAGAAAGATCAAGATATAGGCTTGCTAGTGAATCAAGCAGACATAAGAGGCGTCGTTCTTCTTCAGTTGGCAGTAGAGGTAGAAGCAGCAAGGACAATTCATTGGTTAGTCATGCCAATGAGTCAAGTGAGGAATCGTCAGATGATTCGAAGAGGTAGATCTCATATTTTACTCTTTTTCTGCTCTCAGGCTATAATGTAGTTTCTCATATTTGGCTTTGCTGCAGGAAGTTGCATTCAAAAAGGCGCAACTTATCACCGTCACCTAACAGGTCTAGGAGAAGGTATTTTGTTTTTCTGGATACTATTCCTTCGTCATCTTCTTCTTTCACAACATTTAAGCTTTTACATGTGCATACTCGTACCAACCGAAGCCTTATGTCCCAAAGTATTGGTGTTTATGGCAATTTAATACTTGCATTGACCCCATGGGCTTTAGAGTGGCCACTTAACAGTGAGTTGTTAGTTCAATATTGAGATTGAATAACGTGTAATTCCAAAATGAAATAGGAAAATAGCTATTTTGCCTAACCACACTGTGCTTATCAAGAGAAGAAAAGAACCATGCTAAGCTAAAGGATGGTGCTGATACATGTGCTAAAATAAAGATTGCTTGTGCAATAGAGTGAAAAGCTTAATTTTTGGCTCAAGTGTATAAATGAGCCATGTCACCCGCCGAGAGACAGAATATTCGCATAATGGTAAGAACAGTTAGTGTTCTATTTTTACCAATCAATCCCACTGGAGGGATTCATGCACATTTTCGTATATGCTAGAAGTCTAGAAACAGCTGATCATAAGAAATGATTGCTTAAAACACAATGAAGCTGAAGCAAGCTCAAGCATGTTGAACCAAGGCTTGAGCAATTGGGCTTTGGTCCGCTTGTTTCCATGCTTACTTCTCAATGTCCAATAAACACTTTTTCCCTCAATCGATTGGTATTGAATTCTTCTCTTTACCGTATCATGTCCTTCGGTATTTTCTTGGTTGGAAAATTGTCGTTTTTGAATCTAATTCTGTCGATGTATTTTGGTGTTTGAGTCACTTTGGTCTTTTTTCCTGGCTTTCGTAGTTGTGTTTTTTGGAATTCTGACTGGTTGCTGCCTTCTGACTCTTAAATGAAGAAATTGAGGCACTATTGGAGTTAAAAGATTACATTCCCCTACTGTCATGTTTCATGGCTGTGATTTTTCTCTTCTTCTGTTGATTTCCGTTTCAGCTTAGGATGATTTAAGATTCAATTCCTGGTAAATTAGCCTTACTGGATTGAAACATAATTTAGGTCCTGGACCTTGGTTACCTTTTATGATTGCTTTACTAGTTTCAACATATTCATTATATGGTAAGATCTATTTGCAGGATCTGAAATTTTGACGCGGTGACTAGTACTGAATATAGATTGCACCTATTTACTCCTTAGATAAACATCGCTTGGAGTTAATAATGTTATACATGGGGCTGGACTTATCTCATATTGATAACAATTAACGTTCTTATCAGAGTTGTCGTTGGATGGTTGTTCTGTGATCTTGTTTGTGCTATGGGATTGCATAGTGTTATACTTAATAGTCATGTTCACATGAACAACTTCTATAAGTAAACTTCATCTTGAATGTAGTTTTATGGTGTTGTCTTAGTCAACCAAGTATTCTCGTAACTTGTTTCTCTGTGTGTTTGTGGAAGGTTCTTGGTAATATTTTCTAAACCCATCTTAACCACCGAATCTCTTTTATACCTGGAGTGATGAAGCCTTCTGAATGCCTCTAGGTTGGTTTGATGATTTTGCACATAACTAAAAATATTTTTGTAAGCTGAACGTTTTGCTTCTTTTGGAAGCTTGTCTAAGTTTTGTTGTCTTTGGTGTTTTTTATGGAAACATAACGCTTCTTACTTGAGAGTTATAATCCAAGGTGCTTAAGAATTTTAACAATTTCATTTACAACTGACTTGGATAGCCCAAATTCCCATATGTCCTCTAGATGTGGGCCTGCACGTATCCTTTCAGCAGGTGGATCTGTTTTTTCTACAAGGGCCAGCTTGATTTGCCAGATAAGTCAGCGGGTTGGATTACATATCCTTCCGGAGGTCATTTCTGGTACTGAATGCAACCCGTTGTGCAAGAATTACATATACTGAAACACCAGTCCAATAAAACATGGATAACTACACCTTGGGAGATGTGGTATTGCTAATTCCCTAACTATTATGCTGGACAATTACGCGTTCTATGCGCTTATATATCCCATCTTGATTAGCATGACCAATCTAACATGACCTTAAGAGTTTTGGCAATTTCATGTGTCTTTGTCGATAGTACTCCCTTTTTGTTGATTTATGGTAATTGGATGCCATTTGATTGCATCAGAAGCAGAACATCAAATGGCAATCCTCCTGTAGTTGGCTGTGTGCAAGGCTGAACCTTAGTCTCTCTTATTGTATGTTTTGACTCACTGCCTTAGTATGGAATGTTTTCATGTCTAGACAAGATTCGCGGTCTCCACATAGCAAGCATTCTCAGCGCATGCATTCTCCTTACTCTTCTCTTGACAGGACAAGGTATGTTATTAGTCAGTCTCTGAGGTTAAGATTGTGTTAATGTACTTGTGGCATCATCCATCATCTTAACAATTACCAACTCAGGTGAAAAGCGTCAAGTCTTGGACTTTTTACTTAGAAGTGTGTTCTAGCTAGTGACTGTTGCTATATATTGCAGGAGAAGGAGATCAAGATCCAGGTCACCGGTTCGTCGACAAAGATGATTGAGAAGGACTTAGTCTTTAAATGCTTCACATTGGTGCGAGAAATTTAAGTTTGAAGACTTTATTTTCTTCACAAACTGAGATCTATCATATAACAAGGATGCATAGAATGTATGACAGGGTATTCCAAGTTGGAGTTGTTGAGGGGAATGGAAGAGATCCAATATCGTGCATGTATTGCATGGGTAAAGCTTGGATTACGCAGATGATGGATAATGTATCTTCCACATGGTTGTATCATTTATGTCTTCACTCACATATTACATGGGAAATTGTATATTTTCTTGCTTTGTGGGACTGGGGATGCATGTCCACTGTCTGTTATCACTGTAGTTACATAGGTACGTGGATTGGGGCTGATATGTTTGCATGTGCAGTTTCATAGTTTTGGTTTTGCATCTGCCTGTATCATTCACTGAGTTTGTTAGAAATCTGAGTTCTGTTTACCAAACTTATGGGTCATATACAGAGTTTGTTTGAAATACCTTGCTTCAGTGGATGAATTTTAATTTGCGTTGTGGAATATTAATTTACTTGAGGATCCAACTTTTGTTTGCTTGATGCCAGTTGAAGTTTCGCCCAGAATTTCCCAAGTCAAATGATAAATATCCATGTGCCTAGGTATCCCACTTTTTAAGATCACATGCAACTAAATTCCATGTTTCTGTTGCTGCTGATCTTGAAACTATCATCTTGCTTAATCTCACTTGAATGAAAATCCAAAACATTAGCTCGGAGAGGATGTTAAACAGATCATAATTATCTGACATGTTGAACTTGGATGGCCTTCGTCGCAAGAATTAGAATCGTATTCTCTTTCATTACTTCCAAGGTTTCTTACTGAGGTTTGGCAATGCTAGCATCGTGGAGAGGTTGCTCCTGACATGGAACAGTGGTGATTGGATGGTGGTGATCTTCTCTTTTTTCTTCTCTTTTTTCCCCTTTTGATAATGAAACACATTATGTGTATGTAGATGTTTATTATGTGTATCTTTGATATAAATTTCTTTCGGGAAGACAACTAACGCGGAAGTCACAAGCACTCTTACAACTTGAGCTAGCCCTTGGTCTTAATCGAGATATTCCTTTGCGAACTGGAGACATTGCTCAGATATCCATATACTGTCCTTTTTCCAAATAATCCTCTCGAGTCTCTCTCTCTCTCTCTCTCTCTCTCTCTCTCTCTCTCTCTCAATTTGCTTTCGTGGTCTGCACTTGCTCCAACCTGTGACATAGAAGGGAGCTTCCTGTCACTGTACACCAAGTCCCATACTTTCGTATTTCAGGAGACTTGTACATCTACTTAAGAATCTTGTACTGCAGGAAGTATTTAATTTTATAGTACTGAAACAGCACAATGTTCATGGATGTAGCCTAGTTTGGCGAACTAGGTAAATGTCGTGTTTTTGGTGCAATTATCCTGGTTAACTTTCTACCTTCGGAATACATCTATTTATAGTTCATGCCTCCTGGTTATGCTTGTGCATATTCGTTACCACAATAAACGTCCGCTTTAATGGTAGCTGCATGATAGCAAACTGGTTTCAGACAATTGTGTTGATAGTGAAACTGGGTTATAATAGGTCTGAAAGAATTCCATTGCTGTTTCCCTACTCTTTTCGGCATGCAATTCTCGGACCACAATTTGATGAATACAAGAAGGATACAGAGCTAGAGGAGTTTATTCCAAGAATCATGATTCTGAAATATACCTTTCTTATAGCTTCTTGTAGCTGGAGGGGAGAACTCAAGACTACTGCAATTCTGGTCTAATCTATCCATAATTGGAACATTTTTCGGGTGGAGGAGAAAGGCAAATAATTCCTAGTAGTATGTGTGTATATATATCCTTTGTCTCCTTACCCTTCATTCACCGCTGGTGTAATCTGATAAAATGTCAACACAGACCGCCAGCCTTGGTTAACAATGTGATATCTTGCATTGATACATTGAAATAACTGAATCTAATCGACTTCAGCTATGCCTACAATCATAATGATCTGAATTGGGAGGAACTTGTGGTTGTGGACTATGATGTTGAAGGAAATCGCTCGTTTGTTAATTTGTCCAGGACCGCAGCAGAGAATCTGAAAGAGAATAAGGCTTAGGATTGTACTTGTTCAGTTTCAGTCGACTTGCATTGTGTGCCATTGAAGGAAAATTACTATGACAATAATCCACGCGGCCGGGTGCGGAGAACTGTATCGGCCTGCATCAAAATGAGATTCGAGCATCTAAATTGATGCACAAGTATCCCGGAATGTCTGTGGCCATACCATTAGTATTCAAGTGTTTTGTTTTATCTAAGATTTACATAATCCCATCGGCAACTGGCGAAAGATTAAATCGAAAGAACTCGAAGAAGAACAAAGAGAAGGATTTCACTGAAAGTAGAGAAGTTCTGTTAAATAACAAGATTGATGGAGATTTAGCTGGAGATTGCTTCGATGGATTCGTTTTTTCTGCAAATGACTTTTAGGGGTCTAGAGAAAAGATGGTCTACATGTTTGATGAGAAATGCAAAAGACGGAGGAGGAATCCATTTGTATCCCTAGTCCAAATGCCAAAAGAGTGTTACGGATTTTCAAAATAACAATGGGTGTCAATTGAGTTTTTGTAAAGCTTTCTTATTTTTTAGAATGCTTATCTTTTGTGTTTTTTCCCTACTTTGCTTAAATGTAGAGCATGGTTGTATATTGGAACACACCTTGAGTGTTCATGAATTTGATAGCTTGGCTCTCAAGTGGCTATGCTTTTTGGTGCTTCACACCATTAATCGGTGAAATCAATGCTTCGCATTGAGGGCTCGCACATCCGTGCTAGCATGGTAGTACGCTGGTGGCTTCAATATGTTTTTGATGGCGCACTTTGCACATTGATGCGAGGCACCTAATAAGAGTGACGTGGCACACACGTGACATTTTGATCAAGTAACTGTTGCTGGTTAGCCAACTATGGGATGCGATGGTTAGTACATTTGCAATTGCCGTCGTTGATTTCTTAACAGCATGATCGGACAGACAAGATCAAAATCAATCAGGTGTATTTCATTAACACATAAGTAGATCATACGGATAGTACATTTGCAATTGCCGTCGTTGATTTCTTAACAGCATGATCGGACGGACAAGATCAAAATCAATCAGGTGTATTTCATTGCACATAAGAAGATCATACGGATAGATTTAACGGTCAAGATTGGTTGGGTTCGTGCCTCTTCAAATAGGTGTGTACTGGCATGTAAGTGAGCCATCACACATCAATTCGAATTTACTTAGAAAACTCATTATTACTTAGTGTCTAAATGCCATGCACCTTGGCGTTAAATACTTGAGGAACAAAAGCTCAATGATTCCTGGTTCTCTTTTTACAGCACAACAAATATTTAGCCTATCTTCGTTTGTGCATACATTGATAAAAAGAACCCAGAGTTCAAGCTTCATTCCATATTAAAAACAAATTTGCTCCGGTGCACACCATTTGATAGAGGAAACTACTGGTTTTAGAAAAAGCGACATAGTAATGTGCATAAAAGAGTTTTTTAGTGTCTTATTTTACAAGTTAAAGACACCGCCAATTTCTAGTTCCACAATAGACTTTCTTTAACAATCTAAAAGTAGTATTATGCAATGGGGATGTCTCTATCGGAAGATGCAAGACTGTGTGAAACTTGACCGATTCGATGGAAGCAATTTCAGACAATGAGAGAAGAAGATGCATTTTCTCCTTACCACACTAAAATTGGTTTATATTCTGACCACTCCGAGTCTAGAAGAGAAAGAGGATGAAACACTGGAGTGGGTCCGTGAGAGGATTTAAGGGGAGAATGGCACCTACATTTGCTGAGGACATATCATCAATGCTCTATCCAACGCTTTATTTGACATCTAGCAAAACTTAGAGACGACGGCTGAACTTTCGGATGCACTATAGGTTAAGAAGTTTTTGTTAGTCAATTGATGAGTTATTGTATGGTTTGTAATAAGTCTATCATTGATCAGTTGGATGAGATGCAACGTATTTAGAATCAGTTTAAAGTAAAAAATAAAAATATAGATGAATCTATTATTGTTTCCTGTGTGATTGATAAGCTTCAACCATCGTAGAATACAAGAAAGAACTCAAACACAAAACTGAAGAACTTACTCTTGAACAATTAGCCTAACACCTTCGAGTGGAGGATGAGTGTCATACCCCAACTCCAAGGTATGAAATGAGCAATATAAAGTCAAACATGATTACATAAAATAATTAGAACTTCCAAAAATATGCTTATAGTTGCACCCATTGTAAAAACAAATAACAGGAATAATAAAAAAAAGGTTTACAAATGTCCAACAAAATAAGTTTGACATAAAGGAAACATATATCCTATACTACGCAACTCCACTTGAAACTCTATCACTTGGGTTCAATGTCCATTCCTATAAAAAAGTTTTACAACAAAACATAAGCCGAAGCTCGTATATGATACTAAATAAAACATGGTTTAAAGATGTTCAATAAGAGATTATTCCGTCATAATAATAAGAGACAAATAATATATAGTGTTAAACCATGTAACTTGTTAATGCATCCACTTTACTCCCAATATATTTTCACGGCCTTTTATCAATGACAACCCATGACAATTATGAAGACCTATATGTTTTTACGGCCTTTCATCGACAACTATTCAAGTCGACTGTGAAGACCAGTAGATTCTATGACCTTCTACCAATGACAATCCGTGGGGCCATGGAGACTAGTAGAAGTAATCATCATGTCAACACAACTAGCACATGAACCCATATTCTTTCAGCTGAATCATGCAAACGAAGTAACATCAAACCATAAATCTGTGCCCACTATATGCCCAAGACATTCACTCAGTAGCCAAATTCGTAAAAAGAGAATTCCATGAAGTTTTCATGACCAGGCAAGGTTGATCGGTCATGATTACACCTCTGACTGGTTAAGTTTGTCCCTGACTGGTCAAGGGATAATCCTAATTGGTCAGGATTGCTCACTGTTTTGTTTTGAGAATATATCCTGACCGGTTGCCTCCCAACCAGTGAGGATTGGCTATTAAAATGTTTTGGTTCATACCCTGATCGATCACCATCTCACCTCTACCGGTCAGACTATGCCACTGAAAATTCTAATTTTGACACGTTCTGATCGTCAGACCACTACCCTAACCGGTCACTCCTGTTACGCGAGAACAACATATTATGTGAGATACATCAGATTTTTTAGGAACCCCTAAAATTCAACCTTTTGATCCATAAACAACATCACATATTCTATCTTTAGAACCACGATTCGACATGAAAAATATTAAACAACGTTAAATCATATTTTAACTAGAATCCTATATTAAAAAGATGAATCCTCAACCTAAGAATGCAACGATTCTTTCATTTCTTGACGCAAACACACCAATACCCGGTTTGATCTACGCTTCGACACATGGTATGATGCTTCTAGAAGTGTCCTTCATGATCTTGAATGCCGGATGTGCGTTCTCTTGGTCAATCTCTCTCTCGAATAATGTTGGGAGGCTCTCCAGGGTTTCCTCCTTTCTCAAAACACTCAATATAATATTAGGCAACCCTAATAAGTCTAAAATGCTGATATTTATATTAATTACTTAGTAAAACACACCATAACCCCCTGTGGTCTAACACATACTCAAGTTAAGTCTCCAACTTTTAAAAATTACATATTTTCTTCATAATTAAATAAAGCACTCAACAATCATCAATCCAATACCAAATTTGGCGTAATCCTTACAACCTCACTTCCTATAAGAATTTCATCCCCGAAATTCACAACTAAGAAGTAAACAGCTCTGGGTATTTAGAAGGAAGCTCGGATTCTCATTTCCGTGTAGCTTCTACAATTCCATGATGCCTCTATAATACTTTGGCTAATAGAATCGTTTTCCTGCGCAAGCCTTGTTCTCTTGTATCTAGAATCTCCACCGATCGCCCCTCGTGCAAAATATCGTCTTCAACATCCAGCCTAGTTCAGTTCAATGCGCGTGATGGGTCTGGCTCGTACTCGTGCAATATTTATACACGAAACACATCGTAAATCCTCAATATTGGTGGTGGCAAGGCGAGTTGGTACATTGCTTTTTCAATTCTCTCTAGAATTTCAAAAGGCCCGATAAAAGCGTGGTGATAGCTTTTCACTACGCCCAAACCTCATTAACCCTTTCTTGGGAGCGACATTAAGAAAGACATGGTCACTCACCTCAAAGGCCGCCTCCGGTGATCTGTATAGCTTACTTTGACTGACTAGCAGTTGTTTTTGTATCTTAATTATCTTTTCAGTCCTTTTTCTCACTAAGTTTGGTCCCAACATTGTACCCTCTCCAACCTCGACCCAATGCATCGAGGATCAACATGGTCTGCCATTTAGGACTTTATAAGGAGCCATCTCGATACTGGATTGATAACTCTTATTATAAGCAAACTCTACCAGTGGTAGATCATCCTCCCATGAAAGTCCAGAATGTAAGCACGTAATATGTCCTCCAAAATCTGAATGGTACGTTCTAATTGACCATCTATTTGTAGATGAAAGGCAATACTCATTTGTAGATCTATACCAAGTGCCCTCTGAAGGCCTGATTAAAATCGTGAAGTAAACCTGAGATCTCAATCCGATACAATGGATACTGGCACCCCATGAAGTTGAATGATTTTTCGAACGTATAACTTGTTGAGGGTTTCCACAGCATCCAACACACAAAATAGGAAGAAAATGCATGATCTTCGTTAGTCAATCAACTATCGTCCAAACTGCATCATGACCTATTGGTGATCTAGGAAGTCCTGTCCATAGGCACATGTTCCCACTTTCATTCTCCCATTTACAAAGGCTACAATAGATTGGTCGATATCTGATGTTCGACCTTAATCTGCTAACAAACTAAGCCCCTAGATATAAAGCGCGCCACATCCTGCTTCATATCCTTCCACCAGTACTATCACCTCAAGTCCTGGTACATCTTAGTACCACCTGGATTCACTACAAGACTAGAATGATAGAACTCATGGAGTACTTCCTCTCGGTATGACTCTAGAAAAGAAATTCTACCTGCAAACCTCAACCCTTGACCAGTATGTAGCACCCATCCAACAACCTATTCGCTCGAAACTATTCAATTCTAAACTGACTAGGCCTCAACATCTTCATATTGTGCTTCAATTACCCTTGTCAATAATGATGGTTGAACCACAATACTAAACAAGGCTTCCCATTCTTTACCCGAGCTGAGTTGTAACTCATGTTCACCAATCACTCTTAACATCTTCCACTCACTAATGGCTAGGTTAGTTAAACTGTGAAATGATTTCCTGCTCAATGTGTCTGCCACCGCATTAGCTTTACTCGGATGGTATTGCAAATCAAAATCGTATTCTTCCATGTACTCCATCCAGCTTTATTGGCGCATATTTAGGTCTTTTTAAGTGAATATGTACTTTAGGTTTTTGTGATCTGGGAACACCTCGAATCGTTCACCATACAAATAGTGCCTCCAACTTTTGAGAGCAAAAGTCATTGCTGCCAAGTCAAGATCATGAGTGGATAATTGTGCTTGTGAGTCTTCAAATGTCGGGACCGTACACAAGAACCCTGCCCTCCTGCATCAATACACACCCTAGCTCTTCCTTTGATGCATCATGGTAAATTGAGTATCCCAATTCACATTCTGGTATTATCAAAATTGGTGCTGATGTCATTCTCTTCTTCAATTCCTAGAAGGAAAGCTCACATGCTTCATCCCATTCAAACTTGATTTTTTTACGCGTAAGTTTGGTCATTGGCACGGTTAATCGTGCAAAATCTCCAACAAAACGTCAATAGTAGCCGACCAACCCTAGAAAACTCCAAATCTCGAGCACACTCTTGGGTCGATCCCAAGTGAACATGACTTCAATCTTTGATTGGTCATCAACAACCCCGTCCTGCGATATCACATGCCCAAGAAATTTCATCTCTAAATGCCAAAACTTGCACTTGGAAAATTTAACGTACATACTATTTTTCCAAAGGATCTGTAAGGTCAGTCTGAGATGTTCCTCGTGCTCTTCCTAAGGCTAGGAATAGATCAGAATGTCATCGATGAACACCACTACAAACTGATCTAGATGAACATGGAAAACTCGATTCATTAAGTCCATTAATGCGGTAGGTGCATTAGTCGCCAAACAACATTATCACAGATTCATAGTGACCATATCGAGTAATGAATGCGGACTCGGGAATATCCTCCTCCCTGACCCTCAATTGGTGATACTTCAATCTCAGATCTATCTTTGAAAACACTTGCGAGCCCTTTAGTTGGTCAAACAAGTCATCAATCCTCAGCTAAGGATACTTGTTCATGACGGTGACTCTATTTAGTTGTTTGTAATCAACGCATAGACTCAAAGATCCATCGCTATTCTTAGTAAACAGGGTTGTAGCACCCCAAGGCGAAGTGCTAGATCAGATAAAACCCTTATCTAACAACTCCTGTAATTGAGCCTTTAGTTCCTTGGCATACATATCGTGTCACGTCCCAAACTTTTAGGGTATAAAATAAGCAATAGAACAATGCAAACCAATATTTGAACATGACATAATTCTATAAACTGAAATAAATCTCCAGAATTTGATAATCAACTATCAGACAAGCAAATAATTAATCCCTACTAGTCTGAACCTGAATTAATTAAAATAGACCCACAATACCCAAACAAATAAATACATAAAGTCTAACCCATCTAAGAACATGGAAATACTACTGTCAAAGTAAATCATAAACTAGCATACTGAACCATCTTCATACTTGAGGTTTAAGTCCTCGGGTCCACATCATCATCACCCGTAAATTGTTAGTTTTTAGAAAAATATAAGTCAAAACTCGAGTAGGAAGTCATACTGAAAACATTGACATATTAAATAAAACGTACTCGTGTCAACAATATAATATGCATTAAACGACAAAGTAACCAACAGACTACGTAACCACAATGCTATCATGCGATTCACACATAATTTTGACAGTCTTGCATCCCGTGCTGCCCACAATGGGGATCCTATCATAGAGTTTACGGGTTGCGTCGATTGTCGGGCCACCTCTTAACTCGGTAGTTTCACGGTCTTTTCACTGGAGGAATCATAAAGACCCCAAGTAGGGTTCACAAGCTACTCCAACTGTCGGACCATCTCTTACCCAGTATTCGACATCCATGCATGCTCGTATGCACCAACTATAATCAATTCTAGACTTAAACGGTAGTCATAAATGGACCAAAAGGCAAGAAACATGCCGAATGTTAAAATCTAAACATTCTAGTTTTCTACAGGTCACTCGAGCGGCCAAAACCAGTACTGTCCAAAATAGACAATCGAAAAATTAAAGAGGCCGCCTGAGAGGCCTATAGCTCGCTTGAGCGGCCTATGTAATTTTTTAGATTCTGTTTTGTCCAACAGACCTTGTGTTTTTTACCCTTGTTTCTGCAAATAATTGTCCAATATGCTTGAGGACTCCACAGATTATGCATGACTCAATCACATGCCAAAAATAACATACATACCATTGAAATAAACACGATCTATATAATATCTCAATGTAAATTAACATGAGATCCTACCTTATTTGTGAAAAATACAGAATATAATATTGTGATTGAAAACTCCTAAATACTCTGCGTACTTGGTTGATTTTAGGCTCCATACGAAGCTCTCAATGCTCTCTACAACTTCCTAGTTGATCATCTTGTATGAATCTGCCGTCTAGGCACTCGTTCTCCTTTCTCAAGCAATTTAGGGTTTAGAGATCTCTAGAAGAAGCTGAGTTTAAAAAAAAAACTAATTTTTGGGTTTTCTAATCATTATAATAATTAAATTTTGATTAATTACATTAACTTCCTCGAACTATGTAAACCTCCACATTGAGCCCAAAGCTTTGATTAATTACGCACGAGCTAGAATTAGACATTAATCACAAGATTATGAAGTTCTAGAATAGACCAAAGTAATAAAATTAAAATATCGAATCTCGGGTCCTCACATATCTAGCTACTGATTCTTCGCTTACCGGAAATCACATAGTTTGGAAGTAAGTTACGAAGTGAGAATGTGTTAGGCACCCGCCTCGCCCGATCCTAAGATCAGTCTCTACTCAAGCATTTACAAGATTTTGATCGTATTTTATATTAAATAACTCACGTCCAACTAAAGCATCCATGGTCAAGTATACCAAAACTTAACATGACTTAAGATTTCATTCGAGAATAAGAGTATCATTTTTCATCATCGGGAATGTTCAACTGTTACTTTCGAATAATCATCGGGATCCAAACTGGGGTGTCTATAATGCCATTCATTATATGTTCCAACTGTTGTTGCATGGCCCTCATGCTTTGTCTTAAGGATTCTAAGTTTTTGATCAGCCATTGGAGTGAGTGGTACAAAAGACACGGAAGGCAATTCTGGCCCGACTAGTCATCTTTCTGATTAGATTCAAATGGGTACCGATTCTTTCTTGAGTTCAATAATTCTAGGTATGACAGGAGAACAACAATAACTCACCAGGCCCCTGTGATGCCCATGAATGCATGCACATTTTTTTTCTTCGTCTTCGTAGGTATCATTGTATAGATTGTCTTGACTAAACACTGAGGTATTTCTCCATCCAAGAGTCCATGGCTTCAACCTAGATTCCTATTGCTTTTTTGTTTCTCCATCTAAATGTCCTAGAGTACATGATTGAAAAACTCGACTGTTATGATCAACCGTAGAATGGGCTATATCAGCCCTAAGGACTGAGCTACCCCAGATTTTCTGTTGGTTATTTTAGAAAACTGGTGGAGATGACTGGGACAATCATGTAAGCCTACGATAAAAGATGCCTTAATTGCTCGAGACATAAGATACTCTCTTTTGCACAAAACAGTGGCAGAGTTTTCAAATCATGTACCAACCTTGAATGTTTTGAAAATATTTTTCTTTTGAAACCAAAATAGGTCTTGACTAGTCATCTCTTGAGATACCAAGTCAATCAAATACTGAGATTACTTTGATCCCACTAGACCTTGACCAACATGACCTTTCGAACACATGGTGGATCCTCTTCCTATCTGCGTGCCCTTTTCATTGTCTCCGTTCCAATTCCTTTAGATGGTCAAGTTGGTCCAACATTAGGATTTCCTTAACCCTCGTCGAAACAACCCCTAGTCAAGTCAGCTATCCTGAGCCTATAATCTATAGTCTAGACATGAATAAAATGCATGCATACAACATAACAACATTGTGAAAGGGGTAACATGTTGTCATATAGGCAGGGTATAATGGCGATAGTAACAAATAGTCCTGCAGGGTTTTTATCCTAGTTTAGAAGGTGATAGAGCTTATTACTGTTAGGGACCAATTTCTAAGACCCAGTGATGAACGCGTACAGTTTATGCAACAAAAAATTATAAAACCCTACTAGGCGGACTAGAGTTCATACCTTGGAGATCTGTCTGGTTTGATCTCGGTTGTCTTCAACAGTTTGATTCTGATCGAACTTTGAACACCGCTGGTATGATCTTGCTCGACTGACCTTAAGATCTTCTACCGTGATCCTATTGTATCTTGATCATGTAATGGAGGTGGGCTAAAAAACGTGATCTCCTTTCCTTCACAGAAATTCTCTCAAGTTTTTGAATATGAAATTGTATCTGACCTAGAAGGCATAGCGGTGTATATATAGGTAACGATATGGACCCCTAGGAGAAGTATGGACTAGGCTTCTTGTATAATTCGGGATTCCTAATCCAGCCCAGATTAATTTCGAATTATATAAATTAGAATTCATACCACTACAGAATTAATTACATTCTCCTCCCATACCTTAAAATTATATTTCAAGCTCCATGTAATTAAATGCTTATTTATGTCCCCACCTTAAGATTACAGATACCCGTTGGTTAAAATAAATTACTGACAATTTATTTAATCAACATCTATAAAATTTTTTGAGACCTTCTACTTTACTTATTCATTATATCGGATACTAATATCCATCTGCAGAGTTTGACATAATCGAAACGTATAAACTTCCTCAAGAGGATATCATCAATCCCTATAAAAAAGACGTGGATTCCATCAATAATTAATAATTGTCATACACTTAATATTATGACCCAACTCATCGAGACTATTGGCCGACAAGGCCTCACTCTATAATGAGTCAAAATCAACAATATTAAATATACACATAAATTAATTATCTTTGGATTAAGAGTACAAGCACATATAATAACCATGAGGTGTAAATTATATTATATTGTCAGTATAAATACAATTACCTTAAATTGGTCTTGTTCAATACACACAAAGTGTACTAATACAGTGAGTTAAAACTATACAATTTTTCGTAGTCAAGACAAACCTACTGAAGCACTATGCTATAGTTCTACTGGTGGTGTGTCCAATTCCACCTAAGACTGTGAACCAAAAACTTATATTCTACAAGAACCGATAATCTGATCATTTATGTGTACGCCAAACTTTACACACCAGATTATCTAGTATGTGGAATAAGAGACATTCATACACAATATGATAAGATATAATACAAACATTTGCCCATAAAGATTCTTATCAAGAAAGGAAATAATTGTTTAAATAATTTAAACAAATATCAATCCATTATATAAAGTCATGACTTTTAGTATAAAATCCTAACAATCTCCCACTTAGACTCAAAGCCATGATGCCATACATCTCACTCCCATTCCCTCCTGATGACTATCAAAAGTTTTTGCTAGTAGACTTTTTGTGAAAGGGTCTACCAAGTTGTTCGCTGATGCAATCTTGGTCACTATTACATCACCTCTCTGAACGAATTCCAGTATAAGATGATACTTATGCTCAATGTGTTTTCCCTTCTTATGAGTTAGCAACTGCATCACTATTATCACAACAAAATGTAATAGCTGATTGCACTGAAAGGACTACATCTAGATCCATTAAGAAGTTTCTGAGCCAAACGGCTTCCTTGGCTGTCAGAGGCTGCCACATATTCAGCCTCCATGGTGGAATCAACAATACATGATTGCTTGATATTTCTCCAACTTATAGCTCCACCTCTGAGGGTAAACAGATATCCCAAGGTAGACTTTCTGGAATCCTTATCTAACATAAAGTCTGAGTCTATATATACCCATAAGGCATTAGACTATCTGACTGGTAAACCAACATATAATTTCTAGTCCTTTTTAGGTATTTTAGAAAAATGTTTTACCACAGTCCAATATTCTTATCGAAGATTAGATTGAAATCTGCTAACCATGCCTATAGCAAAATAGATATCAGGTCTAGTATACAGCATAGCATACATGAGACTTCCTACACAGAAGCATAAGTAACTGCTCTCATCTTATCTTCCTCTTCAAGTGTTTTAGGACATTGATCCTTGAATAGATAGATTTTGTGTCTGAAAGGGAGGAACCTTGTATTGGAATCTTACATGCCAAAACAAGCAAGAATCATATTGATATAAGTAGCTTGTGATCATCCCAACATTCTTTGCTTGCAATCTCGAATAATTTTGATCCCAAGGATGTGACTGGCTTCTCCCAAGTCCTTCATATCGAATTGGTTGGACAAACCACACTCCCACATCATTTCTGATAAGCAAGATATCATCTACATATAGTACCAAGAACACCACTATTTTTTCGTTGTATCTTTTGTACAAACACGACTCATCCGGACTTTGATCAAAATCAAAAGACTTGATTTGCTTAATCAAAATGAATATTTCAAGACCTTGCTTGCTTAAGTCCATAAATGGACTTATTAAGCTTGCAAACCATGTGCTCTTGACCCTTTTCTATGAATCCTTCTGGTTGCATCATGTAGATGCATTCATCCAAATTGCCATTAAGGAATGCAGTCTTGACATCCATTTGCCAAATCTCGTAATCGAGATAAGTTGCGATGGATAAGAGAATCCGAATGGACTTCAGCATAGTTACCGGCGAAAAGGTTTTCTCATAGTCGATCCCTTCTTTCTGAGTAAAACCTTTCGCTACAAGTCTAACTTTAAAGGTTTCCACATTCCCGTCCACTCCTCTATTTTTCTTGTAGATCCACTTGCATCCAACAGGTTTTATCCCTTCAGGTGGTTCTACGAGATCCCATATTTGATTAGAGTACATAGACTCTATTTCTGAATTCATAGCCTTTCGCCAAAGTTTCACATTTGTGTCATGCATTGCCTTATTGTAGTTACAGGGTTCGACATCCAGTTCCTCAAAGACTCTACCAAATGATTCTGCCAACAACATGTACCGATCGGGTTGAATAATAACCCTCCCACTACGACGAGGCACCATAGTGTCAATTGTTGTTTCTTGTGGTGTTTTCTCTTACACTAATGGTGCTGAAGAAGTTTGCGTTGGTCTCTCTCCTCTCAATTCTTTTAGAACAATCTTACTTCTGGGCATGTGATCCATAACATAGTCATCCTCTAAGTATCGGGAATTGGTATTAACAATGACCTTCTGATCCTTAGGACTATAGAATAAACCACCCTTCGTTCCTCTAGGGTACCCTACAAAGAAATAAACTTCTATCCTTAGTTCCAACTTATCTGTGTTTCCTTTCAGCACATGTGCTGGACTACCCCAAATCCGAACATGTCATAGGCTAGGTTTGTGTCCAGTCCACAGTTCTGTGGGAGTAGAAGGTACTGACTTAGATGGTACCAAGTTAAGAATATATGCCGCTGTTTCTAATGCATGTCCGCAAAACGAAATTGGTAAATCTAAATAACTCATCATAGATCTTACCATGTCTATAAGAGTCTCATTCCTTTTTTCCGATACACTATTTTGCCGTGGCATACTAGTTGCAAACAACTTGGATGTAATCCCCTCATGAGGTAAGTAGTCCTTAAACTCTTCGAAGAGGTATTCACCACCACGATCAAATCGTAGTGTCTTGATACATTTTTTAAGACGCTTCTCCGTTTTTGTCCTATACTCATTAAATTTATTAAGGCTTTGGACTTACTGCGCATCAAATAAATGTACCCATACCTTGAATAATCATCAATAAAGTTGATAAAATATTCAAAGCCACCTCTTACTTGGACGTTCATAGGTCCACAAAAATCAGAGTGAACCAATTCCAACGGCTGTTTGACTCTATACCCTTTGGTCGAGAAGGGTCTTTTTGTCATTTTACCTTCTAAACAGGATTTACAGACTTGAAGTTTCTTTACTTCCAATGAACTCAATGGTTCACTTTGAACCAGTCTAGAAATCTTTTTTAAATTAATATGACCTAGGCGTAAGTGCCAAAGATACGTTTGGTTCAATTCAGAAGGTGCTTTTCTTTTACATGATATACTATTTGTATTATTCAATTCATTCAGTTGCAGTGTGGGAGATAAGATTAATAACATAAAGATCATCCACCAATGAACCAGAACATACAAAAAGTTTATTAAATTTAATAATCATAGAGTTATTGAAATTAACTAAATAACCATTTTTAATTAACTTAGAAACTAAAATTAATTTCTTCTAATACTAGGAACATAAAGAAAATATTTTAATATTAAAACCCTATCACTACTAAAACTAAGATGTAAGTCTGTCACTGCAGCTGCTGCTACTTTCGTAGCATTGCCCATGTGTAGGTAAATTTCTCCATCACTAAGCTGTCTGGTTTCCTGAAACCCCTTCAACGAATAACAAATATGATTAGTGGCTCCCGTATCTACAAACCAAGAGTTTGTAGATAACATCGCTAAACACGTTTCAACCACTAGTGAATAGGTTTTACCTTGATTGTTCAATTTGTTGAGATAGACCGGACATTACGTCTTCCAATGTCTTGATTGCTTGCGGTGAAAATAATTGTCCTTAGGCTTTTTCACTCCACCTTGAGGACTATTATTCACTTGAAGAATTACAACCTGCTTTTGAGCATTTTTCTGCTTCTTCTTGCCTTTCGCTTTAGAAGCAGAACCTTTCTCAAGTATAAACACATTTTTTGACTTTTTCATTACGCCCTCTGCTGCTTGGAGTTCTTTAAGAAGTTCCGCCAAAGTATGACAATATTTATTCATATTGTAATTCATGCGAAAATTCTTAAAGCTCTTCGGCGGCGAATGGAGTATGATATCGATCTGGATTTTCCCATCCATTTCAGCTCCAAGGATCTCTAGTTCATTTAGATAACATGATTCTCTCAAGAACATGTACCGATCGGGTTGAATAATAACCCTCCTACTACGATGAGGCACCATTGTGTTAATTGTTATTACCTGTGGTGTTTTCTCTTGCACTAATGGTGCTGAAGAAGTTTGCGTTGGTTTCTCTCCTCTCAATTCCTTTAGAACAATCTTACGTCTGGGCATGCGATCCATAACATAGTCATCCTTTAAGTATCAGACATTGGTGCTAACAATGACCTTCTGATCCTTAGGACTATAGAATAAACCACCCTTCGTTCCTCTAGGGTACCCTACAAAGAAACAAACTTCTATCCTTAATTCCAATTTATCCGTGTTCCCTTTCAACACATGTGCTGGCTACCCCAAATCCGAGCATGCCGTAGGCTAGGTTTGTGCCCAGTCCACAGTTCTGTGGGAATAGAAGGTACTGACTTAGATGGTACCAAATTAAGAATATATGCCGCTGTTTCTAATGCATGTCCCCAAAATAAAATTGGTAAATCTGAATAACTCATCATAAATCTTACCATGTCGATAAGAGTCCTATTCCTTCTTTCCGCTATACCATTTTGCTGTGGCATACCAGGTGCAGACAACTGGGATGTAATCCCTTCATGAGATAAGTAGTCCCTAAACTCTCCGAAGAGGTATTCACACCATCACGATCAGATCGTAGTGTCTTGATACATTTTTCAAGACGCTTCTCTGTTTTCGTCCTATACTCTTTAAATTTATTAAAGGCTTTAGACTTACGTCGCATCAAATAAATGTACCCATACGTTGAATAATCATCGGTAAAGCTGATAAAATATTCAAAACCACCTCTTGCTTGGACGTTCATAGGTCCACACAAATTAGAGTGAACCAATTTCAACAGCTCTTTGACTCTATACCCTTTGGTCGAGAAGGGTGTTTTTGTCATTTTACCTTCTAAACAGGATTCACAGATTGGAAGTTCTTTACTTCCATGAACTCAACGGTCCACTTTGAACCAGTCTAGAAATCTTTTTTGGATTAATATAACCTAAGCATAAGTGCCAAAGATACGTTTGGTTCAATTCAGAAGGAGCCTTTCTCTTACATGATATACTATTTGTATTATTCAATTCATTCAGTTGCAGTGTGGGAGAGATATGATTAATAACATAAAGATCATCCACCAATGAACCAAAACATACAAAACGTTTATTAAATTTAATAATCACAGAGTTATTGAAATTAAACAAATAATCGTTTTTAACTAACTTAGAAACTGAAATTAATTTCTTCTAATACTAGGAACATAAAGACAATCTTTTAATATTAAAATCCTATCACTACTAAAACTAAGATGTAAGTCTCCCACTGCAGCTGCTGCTACTTTTGTAGCATTCCACTGCAGCTGCTGCTACTTTTGTAGCATTGCTCATGTGTAGGTAAATCTCCCCATCACTAAGCTGCCTGGTTTCCTGAAACCCCTTCAATGAATTACAAATATGATTATTGGCTCTCATATCTACACACCAAGAGTTTTTAGATAACACCACTAAACATGTTTCAACCACTAGTGAATAGGTTTTACCTTGATTGTTTAATTTGTTGAGATAGACCGGACATTACGTCTTCTAGTGTCCTAATTGCTTGCAGTGAAAACACTTGCCCTTAGGCTTTTTCACTCCACCTTGAGAACTATTATTCACTTCAACAATTGTAACCTGCTTTTGAATATTTTTCTGCATCTTCTTGCCTTTCGCTTTAGAAGCAGAGCCTTTCTCAAGCATAAACACATTTTTTGACTTTTTCATTACACCCTCTACTGCTTGGAGTTCTTTAAAAAGTTTCGCCAAAGTATGACAATATTTATTCATATTGTAATTCATGTGAAAATTCTTAAAGCTCTCCAGCAGCGAATGGAGTATGATATCGATCTGGATTTTCCCATCCATTTCAGTTCCAAGGATCTCTAGTTCATTTAGATAACCCATCATCTTTATAACAATGTACCTTATTGAGCTCTCTTTAGCCATTTTTGTGTTGAGCAAGTTCCTCATAGCAACCTGCCTTACTGCACGATTCTGTTCCCCTAATATTTCTTTGAGGTTCAGCCTCATGTCATAGGCAGTGGGCATAGACTGATGCTAATGTTGCAAAACATTTGACATAGATGTCAAAATGTAACACCGCGCTATCTCATCAGCTTTAACTCACTTCTTGTAAGGCCAGACTTCCTCATCGTTTATCCCTTCACAAGGTTTTTATGGACATTCCTCACTGAGCACATATTTGTACTCTTTAGTAGTGAACATTATATCCAAGTTTCTTTTTCAGTCAATATAATTAGGTCTACTGGGTTTGTTTTCTTTGAGAATGACAAAAAGTGGATTGAAAGAGCTCATTCTTGAATCTGAAAATCACATAATAATAATTATGAAAGGCAAATAAAATTTTTTGAATTTCATTTAAAAATTGGTTCCCTCTACCCAACTTTTTAAAGAAAAACGTTGGCAATTTACCAAACCGTGAAAAGTATGCCTTCGATAGAAAGGTCTACTATTTTTCATCATTTGTGCAGATAGGCCTATTCCTTTTAATTTGATTATCTAGATAAAAAAAAAATATTGTCAAGCAAAATTAAATAGGCAACTAAACTTTGGTCCTATAAATAATAGCAGTGACTCAGATGGAGAGGATACTATTATTTATAAGTAAGTGTACACCATCACCTCATACTAAATCAATTATTCTATAATGAATCATTTTAGATGGAGACATGATTCACACAATAATTAAGTTAGAGCTATCCCATTGAAACTTATACCGATGATTCCACAATTTATTTTGTCCAATGTGGAGGAAAGTTTAAAATCAACACACAAAATTAATCATATCATCTACAAACTAGTGATGGAGACCATGAGATTTGTACGTGACAAACTCTCTCTCCCACTTAGTTATTTAAAATATTTTCATGCGGGTTATAAAAATATTTGCATGTGAGTGATTTAGGTAAAGTTTAATATTCCATATTTTCCAAAATTATGAGAGAACTATAATTCAAACAAGGAAACAGTATCAATCACATATGAATAAGGAAACATAAACATAATAGGAATCCCAACTATTATGGTCAAATCATCTGTTTCCAAAACAGCCTTATTTTTTGCCGTCGACTTGTCCCCATAGCGAATATGATGTCGACGCAAGGGTGGAATACACACTGTTTTTTCAATAGAAACAGATTGATCCCTCCAAAATTGCTTATTTCTTTGATCACCGGAACCTATTATTACATATTGATTCTATGCTTCCATATTGGAGTTCACAAGACTAAATCAGTAAAAAAAAGCAGCCGCGGTAAATAAACTGAAATCATTACATCAAACCCTAAGCTTCCATATTACAGGAGTTCACATGCTATGTATTAATATTATAAACTCCAAAACTGGTAATAAAAAAAAATATGTAACCACACATAAAAATAGTGTAGGATCCAATCACACCAAAACTATCTATCACACAATCATACATGCGTGACCATAATAGTGGGATAAAAAAAACTACAAAACAGACGTTAGCACAATAATACTATGTTTATTTCTTTTATGTGGACAATATGGTCTGTATAAACCACACACGTTATCACAGCCGACTCTGATACCACTGTTACGGATCGATTCCCGAGACCCAGTGATGAACGTATACAGTTTATGTAACAAAAATATTATGAAACCCTACTAGGTGGAACTAGAGTTCATATCTTGGAGATTTATCTGGTTTGATCTCAACTGTCTTCAACAGTTTGATTCTGATCAAACTTTGAACGCAGCTGGTATGATCTTGCTCGACTGACCTCAAGATTTTCTACCGTAATCCTATTGCACCCTAATCACGTACTGAGAGTGGGCTCAAAAATGTAATCTCCTCTCTCAATCTTTTGAATATCAAGTTGTATCTGACCTAAAAGGCATAGAGGTGTATATATAGGCAACGATAAGGACCCCTATGAGAAGTACGGGCTGGATTTCCTATATAATTCAGAATTCCTAATCTGGTCCGGATTAATTTCAAATTATATACATTATAATTTATATCACTACAGAATTATAATTGCATTCCCATCCCATATCTCAAAATTATATTTTGAGCTCCATGTTATTAAATGCTTATTTATCTCTCCACGTTAATATTACAAATATCCATTGATTAAAATAAATTATTGACAATTTATTTAATCAACATCTATAAAATTCTTTGAAACCTTCCACTTAACTTATTCATTATGTCGGATACTAATATCCACCTGCAGGGTGTGACATAATCAAAACTTATAAACTTCCTCAAGGAGATATCATCAATCCTATAAAGGGATGTGAATTCTATTAATAATTAATAGTTTTCATACACTTAATATTGTGACTCAACTCATCGAGACTATTGGCCGACAATGCGTCACTCTATCATGAATCAAAGTCAACAACAATAAATATACACATCAATTAATTATCTTTAGATTAAGAGTACAAACACACATAATAACCATGAGGTGTAAATTATATTATATTGTCAGTATAAATATAATAATCTCAAATTGGTCTTGTTCAATACACACAAGGTGTACTAGCACAGTGAGTTAAAACTATACCATTTTTCGTAGTCAAGACAGACCAACTGAAACACTGTGTTACAGTCCTACTGGTGGTGTGTCTAATTCCACCTAAGATTGTGAACCAAAAATTTATATTCTACAAGAACCGATAATCTGATCCTCTGTGTGTAAGCCAAACTCTACACACCAGATTATCTACTATATGGAATAAGAGACACTCATGCATAATATGATAAGATATAATGCAAATATTTGCCCATAAAGATTTTCATCAAGAAAGAAAATAATTATTTAAATAATTCAAACAATTATTAATCCATTAATAAAGTCATGGCTTTTAGTATAAAATTCTAACAATTACTATGCAAAACAATTGGTGTTCTTAGGGATATCTTCAGGCTAGAGCCAATATATACCTCTCATTGTCATGTAGAGGCGTGACAATGGTCAAGTGATACCATATGACTCTACATGGCTAAAAGGGTGCAAGGTTCACCAGATTAGCCAACGAAAAGGTAAAAAGCTAGTCTAGATCCTCAGGGCATCAGCAGCGTGGCTATGCATATATTGATGCACGTGCAATGTAAGACATTGGCATAAAATATAAAATAAAATCCCATAAATGTGTTTCGAGTTTACTCACAGTGATCCCTAATGAAGTTGCCACTCGGCCATTGATTGACGTGCCCAATTGTTTCGGTTACACGTGCAGTCTTGAGCTCAATTAAAGTTTTTTGTACTTGGAGTCACCACCCTAGTTTAAAACTGTGCCAAAGGAACCAAGTAAGTACATGTGAACAGAGACAAATTAGAGCAACTAGTCTGTCATAACCAAATATTGCATGATTTGAGAGTAAGTTACGAGGTGGGAAGGTGTTAAACAGTGACCTCACCTGACCCGAAAGTTAGTCTCTACATAACATTATGGGATTTTTAATATCTCATATTGGGAATGAAGAACAATTAATGGGGGAGTAAAACAATAACATGTAAATATTTGATTATTTTTTCTTTATGTTAAATGACATGTACAAAAGGAAGTTCGATGAAAATTGTGGTGTTTCAACATGGGGTTTACTAGCTGGTACAGCGGAGTGCCGAGCGCTTATGAAAATTTGATTTTGCCTTTCTTCGAATAGCCATATGTAATTTGAGCCGAATGGTGTACGCTATATGAAGACTCAAACAATGCATGCGTTGTAATTTCTAAATATTAAAAGCACAAGTATCATGCAAAGGATGACAATAAGATCAAATAATAGGATCAATGTATGCCAAGGAGATATTGTATACGTCAATTCTGGAAGTGGTGTACGCCTACAGAAGAGTGTGCAATGCATCCCACTCTAGGCTCAGATGACAGACTTTCCTTCTATTAGTATTTTAAGAAGATGATGATAGGAAAATAGTAGGTAGTATTGATTGCTACACGAATTTTCCTTAGTTCTCTCAAGAACTTGTGCAAGTTAGCACTATGTAGTATATTCCTCGATTTCACATTGAATCTTTAGTCTTTAACGTGAGTGCTCGAGAATAAGGTTGGAAATGACTAAGTAAAAGTCTTCCTTGAATACTCCTAGCTTGTTTTTGAAGAACTCTCTTTTGAAAAGAAGATTTTTCTCACTTCTTATACTTTTTCAAAGGAAAAATTTTCACCACAAAAATCCACCACCATTGGTTTCCATGCTTTGGGTCCCTTTAGTAGGCTTCAAAAATCTCCAAAATTGTGCATGTGAGTGGAGTGACTTGAATACACTCTTCGCAAGTGTTGTTGATGTGACCGGATAGAATAAATTGGGGTACGCAAGAATGAGATGGTATGCGTCACTTGGTGAAATAGCACATCGAAAATCACTTGACCATGTAATTGCAAGCCGAGTTGGTAAGCCATTGTGGTGGACCATACTCTGAGATAGTGTAATTTGATTATTCAATCTGAATTTGCGTACGCCTAGATGGAGTGGCTTGCGTTGCTCTATAAAGATTGGCGCAAGCCACTTAGAGAGGCATATACCGATTCAAGATTGTTTCGTAAGAAAATAGAGCTAGGGCATCCATGGTTAAGCTTAACAATATCCAATTGGATTCAAAACTCATCTAGGGATAAATGTAATTGTCATCTATGGATCCAAACTAGACTATCTACACCAATCTATTGGTAAATCCTTGACCAAGCATACCTCTTCTGCCTCTGTGATTAATTCCTATGATGCTAGGAAATGCTCCACGTGTTAAGAAATTTTGTGGAAAATCTTGCAATTCTTTGATTTCTTCTCGCAAGTCTGTAGGCCATAGCAAGGGTGGTATACCTTTTGGACAAGCATGAACCATCACCAGGTCCATAGCAGTGATTAGATGGCCGATGCCTTCATAAATAGTCTTTGCAGCATTGTATATTTGGAGCTCATTGCCCCATGGTATTGAACTTGATCCTGTTTTCAACCGGCGAGCTTGTTGATCTCTATTTGCTATTATGGCCTCCCTTTCTTCAATTTCATTACAACACTTAAAGAAAAAGGTACAGCTCCTACTTCTGACCACACTAGTATTCCTTCTCAATTTCCATTCTACCTCTATCCTTGCTTGCTTCCACAACACTATGACAAGTTACCTTCTTACTCCAATAGTTACCATGCTAATTTCAAGATTTGGGAAGGGATTAGTATCCACCCGTCAATTCTTTGCTTCTATCTGCATATTGGAGCCTTCCTTTATGAACCACAACCTGTACACAATTACGAAAAGTTATGCAATTGTTTGTGACATGCATGAAAGATTTGTGTCACTTACACCATTCCATTCCCTTTGTATGTTTTTCTAGTGGGATTACATGACAAAGACTCAAAGTTAAAAACTTTTGTTTAATAAATTCATCATTTTCAAAAATTAATGAATTCTTTTTCGCTGTTCAAAAATACTATTGATATTTTAACTGATCAATACTTTTCTTGTTAGTGTGCGACGATGGCATATTGAGAGGCTTTTCAACCTTATCCAAAGTATCAAAAATTATAGAAGACTTTCCTATAATTTGTTCCACGTCAATCTCAAAATCCTCCTAAATATCATGGTGATAATCCCAATAGAGGAGTTCTTAATTTGTTGACATTCCACGAGGAAGGCCTCATACCGTGTTGCTCTGATTGATAGGTCAAACAAATCTTTAAATTCAACATCCCCAAATATAACTTTAAGTTTGTAATCTAGGCCATCTCGTGCCAATATTTTCACTGTTCTCCTTCAAGAATGTAAATAACATCTAGAGTAAATTACTCCAGTGGTCCTTGTAGTTTGAGCCGCTTCTCACTTTGGTCCCTACCATTTAAAATGGCTCGATTTTGATCTTGAATATATGTTTTTAGTTCGAATCAAGTCCAATCGATAACGTCCGTTTCTTTTTCTAATGGAGAAGTCAAATGTTGACTTGTTCGAAGTCATTTTGGTAACTTAGTTTTTTTAATTATTTTGTGCACACCTCTCTCTCCTCTCACCCCACTCACTTCCCCCTCTCTGTCTCTCAAATAATCCCTCCTACACACACACACATACACGTGTACATATATACACACACACATACACACTACATCTTCTGTCTCAAACATTGCAGTTGTAGGAAAAAAGTTCTTGTCAAAATTGTAAGAAAACAGATCAAAGAAGAGAGTTTTTGCCACTTTGATTCAGAAATTGGTTCACCCATCATCACACCATGACAATCACCCACTGGAGGCTTGAAGGATTCATCGGCGATGCAGAAGTGATTTCAGAAGCTAGTTCGCAATGTGTCGGAGGCCATCGCATCCTTCAAGAACTCACTCAATCTCAACTTGTCCACAACTCGCTGCCTTCTCGTCCGTCTCAAATTCATGTAAAAAAATGGTAAAAGCTTCATTTGGTATGAAAGTGTCCATTGAAAAAATTCAAATCTAGGCAGAAATTTTGGTACAAGCTCGTGTAATAGCTTATTGCAGATTTAGAAGAGGCAAAATGCCTCCACATTGGAGTAAATACTTGAGTCTTCTTATTTTGAGTAAGAAAATTGAGCAAGGAATGTTAAAGGATTCTTTAATTTAACTGAAGATTTGAGTAAGACTTCAGAGATGCTCTTATGTAGACATTTATCTCTAATCTTTGATATAATGTCCTTTATTTTTACTCTTTACAGTTATGCACAAGCGAGATTTCACATGAAAGAAGTGTTTATACATATCAAATTGATAAAACATGCATCCATGGACGACCAGCCGGCGATTTCGATTCAAAAGGTGTCTGAGGATGAAGTCCAATGGTCTGTTCTCAAGCTTACATTTGCTTTTAACTCTTTGATTTCATGGCTAGCCATGTCCTGTGCCCTCGATAATGCTTCAATTTGCTGCAAGAAGATACAAATACTTGATAAAACAGGGTTCACACTAGTATTGTTTTGCTTCTGGTTCACCTTGGGAAAGAGGGGTTCACAAATGGGTGTGTATATATAGATGGATTATTTGAGAGACAGAGATGGGTGAGTAAGTGGGGTGAGAGATGAATGAGAGAGAGAGAGAGAGACGTGCAAAAAATAATTAAAAAAACTGAGTTACCAAAATGCGCTTGGAATAAGTCAACATTTGACTGTTTCGTTAAAAAAAGAAACTATCATTATCGATTGGACTTGATTGGAACAAAAATGTACATTCAAGGTCAAAATTGAGCCATTTTAAATGATAGGGACCAATGTGGATGCGGTCCAAACTATAGAGACTACTGAAGTAATTTATCCGAACATCTATTTATGGCCCCAACAGTTTCTATTGGCTTTTGTTTTATTTTGAACAAGTCTAGCATATAAACTTCAGGCTTAGTCCTAAAGAACTAAGCACGGAACGGGTCTTCTATTTCCTACCATGGATGAATTGAATTGGTGAGAAAATTGAAAAACCAAGAAAAAAGCAGTACGTGTGATGAATGTAGGAACAATTTTAATTTTAAAATCTCATCATTTTCTAATTCCCCTAACTGCAGTGTGAACTGTTCAATATGCTCTATAGTATAGCGTATTAGTATTCATCCCCACAATGGACAAAGACAAGTGTAGAATTTTGCAACCTTTTGAAGCATGGCATTATGAATCTATGATGGAAAAGTGTAACACCCCGAATTTCGGACACGTTAATTTAAAAGAGTAAAGTAAAAAAATTCCAATGTTTCATTAAAATAGTAGTTTGATATAGATTGATAATTGAAATATGTTTGAAAAAAAGATTTTACATTGGAAATACATAACAAAAGTAGAGCAATCTAAGTCTTATTTGGATAAACCATGGTTCTACTGGGTGTTCTTCGGGATATGTGCATTTGTGAGTTGAATAGTCCGGTTCTGCTCCATCTTTGTCAATACTTGGCATGAATGCTAGGGACAGAAGGAAGTTACACCATGAGTTTTGAAACTCAATAAGTTACCTTACTCTTAAGTTCCCTTTTGAATGTTTTAGAACATCAATATGATATGCAAAGTATAGAGGTATACAAGTAATCAAGATTAACAACATCATGAAATAAAATAAGTGCGGAAGCAGTAAGTACAAGATTTAAACAAAGTATCGTAACTGAAATAATTCGAATAGCTATTCTAGTGTTTATAAGTTTCGGGTATTCCATAAGTCCTCGACTTAAATGATGAGGTCATTCTTGGAAAGTTGATCATATGATGATGCATACTTAGAAACATTTCTAACTTGTGATGCTCCCAAACGATGACAATCCCGACCACCGACTAACCATGCTCCCTAACCACGGTGCTCTCCAATTGTCGTCTTCCTGTATGTCATGCTCCCGTCACTATGTTCCCGAACATTTATATTTCTTACTAACGTGCGTACACCAAGTATTTCTATTCTAACGCTAGACTCCGTCGAAGATAGCATGCTACATTCAAATATAACACGACTGGGACATAGCGTGGCTAAGGACATGACACGGCTAGAAGTAATGACTTGGATGGATGACACGGCTTGGGTCAGTACACCTTAGGTTCCAATTCAAGCTTGGGTTAAGTCGCGTAACGGTTACAAGACACGCATGCAATATTCTCACGGAGAATAATATCCACAATAAGCTAATCATTTCATCATGATATGTTTCCATGTTTGGGCATCCAGGGGATACCCTAGGTATCAATATTTATCCATCGTCTAATAACCAGAGTTAAATTTCATAATATCACTCAACTAGCATTTGTCAGATCATATAAACGGCTACCCAGTCTCCATTGTCGGCGACTTGCATGATATGGAATAGTTTTTGAGTTTGCTTCAACCAAGCCTCGATGGCTCCTGGACTGACATCTCTATTAAAGACAAGCGGTTGCCTTTTGCAAAACTCGTTGAGTAGGATACTATGGTTGGGTTGACTATAGTAATGAGGGGGTCATAATTTGAAATATTGGAATTTAGACAATTAAAATCGTAGCCATGCAATAATAAAATTAACAACAGAGTGAACCGCAAATCTAATATATCCATGGTTTATGATTTTATATTTAATGTTTTACTGAGTACATTACTTAGATTGCTTAGAATTAATTAGTATTGTAATATAGGGCACAAATGTAACTTATTAACTTAATTAGAGTTTTTTGTAATTTATTAAAAAAATAATGTTATAGTAACGATTTAATTTAATTTAAGTGTAACACTTTAATAAGGTTTATCATGATGTATACATGCGTGTGCGTATTTTTATCTTCTTTATTAATTTATCCTAAGTTCAAAACATGGCTTTTAATTTAATTAAGAGTGGAAATTTGATGTTTATTGAGTACAATTATAGTTTAAATAAAACTTAAGATTTAAATATATAATAATAGGATTTATACTAGGGCTATTCCATAATTACCATATAAAAGGGTATGTTCGTACATTTTCACAAGGCGACGATAAATTAGTCATTTTATAAACTAGGTAGGGGTTTAATTAATAAAATAATTTCTCAAATCATAATTTAATATTAACACTTAACAGTGGTGCAATCTGTAATAACAATAATAGTAGGGTAGAATCGAAAATGCATAAACCTATGTTAATTCCAGTCAGACTGGTCGGTCAACTGAACTACTATTCATTGTCTTTCAGATTTGGTTTTCTCTGTTTTTTTGCATGGTTCTCCATTTTGGAGCTTCATGGGACTCTCATAACAATCCAAAACACTCAAATTAATACGACCAAGGATAAAGACCTTACCTTGGTTCGAAGCTTTGCAGAGGTTATTGTTAGTCCCAAATTGCCCTTTGATATTTGACAATTTCTTAGTGAAAACACATTTGACATTTTTTTATAATTTATTTTATTATTAGAGTATCTGTTTAGGGTATAGAAAGAATCATAATTTAATTTCTATTAGGGAAAGGAAGGAATTAGAATTTAATTTGTATTTTATTAGGCAACTTTTTTGAGTAGTAAGTTTCTTAGTTTGATAAAAAGTCTTTTCCTATTTGATTTGGGATGATTCCAAGATCTCAAAGATTCGTAGATTGATCCAACAATTACAAAAATTAAACTTGACTGCAATCCGGAGAAAATCGCTCAAGTGACTAAAATTGGAAAGTTGTTCTAGCAACCCTAACGTCGCTCCAATGACTGGTGAACCCAAATCAGAAGAAGATGAATGTCATGTCTCCCAATCTATCAAACAAAATGGTTAAGAATGCTACTAAGTCTAAAACTAGACAGATTTGGATTAGAAAAATTGATTTGTACACTAGTTCTTATGTGCTTAACAACCACCTAGATGACAATGATTCATCCGGATAAACTTGTATATTTAGAGCTCGGTAATTTTTGCCGTAGTCTAGGTTATGCCTTAATTGTTCATCTTTACCTAGAGTTATAGTTGTTTTATATATATATTTTATATCTTTGTTTCTTATTTCTGTTATTTATTCAAAAAAAATACAAAAAGATTTTTTGTTTAAGCATGACATGGAAGTTTACATTATTGCTCGGTAAATTTTTTAATTCTTTTCTAGTCCTATGGAATAGTTTTTATTTTTATTTTTATTTTTTTATGTTTGTGTTTTCTGATATATTGAAAAAAATAAAAAAGATTTTTTAATTATTTTTTAGCATTACATCTTAGCTTTCATTGTTGCATAGTTGCATGCCATAAGTATTTATCATCTTGACTATTATTTTTCTCCCCGCCAAATACTTATATTTTTGGTCATGAGTTTTTATTGAATGGTTCTTTGGCTACGTGAAGCTAAGCTAATTTCATGGTTTCTTGAGCCCCACGTTCTCACTAAGACACTCCTGTTTTTGAGTTTTGAACCGTGGATGCCCCGTGTTTCGACATCTCTATTCTCTCTTGAGATTTGTTAATGCCAATCATTTGTTTACCTTATTCTGGTGGAATGTTTTTTCTTTTGTGATCATGAATAGAGTAAAAAAAGAAAAAAAGAAAGGAGACATCGTATAAAAAAAAAAGGGATATTATATCGAGAGCTGTTTAGTTGCTTGTCCGGCCATTTTCTGAGTAACCGGGTCTCCAACCTAATTCAAGCAGGCGTGCTTGCGTCAAAAGGATGATAGACCTTGTGAAGACAATAAGGACCACTTGCCTAGTAACTGATCATTCAGATTAAGTCAAGCTTAATATTCGCGTCAAACAGCGGTGAGGTAAAAATATTGAACATGCATATTTGATGTTAAGCTGTTTGATGGTATTTTGGTGGAGCTGCAGTGTGTTAAAAAATATTGGTAGTATGTTAATGATGAAGCATTAAATAGAGACTCCGTTCAGTTGTCGAAAAAGTTGTATGAGAAAGTTGTTCACAGAAAAAGTAAAGTGAAGTAAAATAAAAGAAAAAAAAATTCTTTTTTGTGTGTGTATTCATTTGACAAAAGAATCTTATAGAAAAATATAAATTTATTTGTTCATTTGTCAGGAAAATAAAATAGTGAAAATTTTTCTTTTCTGAATTCAATGGTTAATTGTGAATAAAATTAATTTTAAGGCCATATTTTTTTTCCTTTCAACCATCATGAAAGTATTCATAAAAATCAAAATTTATTCATGCATGTTTAAATCAATAAAAAAAATGTATGGTCATCCCAAATTTCCTTTTCTGATATTTGGTAATTTCCTAGTCAAAACACACTCGATATTTTTTTTATAATTTATTTTATTATTAGAGTGTCTATTTAGGGTATAGAAGGAATTAGAATTTAATTTGTATTTTATTAGGCAACTCTTTTGAGTAGTAAGTTTCCTAGTTGCATTAAAAGTCTTTTCCTATTTGATTTGGGATGATTTCAAGATCTCGAAGATTACTAGATTGATCCAACAATTGCCAAAATCAGATTTAGAAGATATCTGCAATTCGGAAGAAATCGCTCAAGCGACTAAAATTGGAAAGTTGCTCAAGCGCTAGTGCGTTTAGTTATAAATATCAGCAGTTAGGGTTATGGCTTAGTGCACATAAATATATACATTTGGAGATCAATACTTTGATAGAGAAAGGCTTTCAGTGTTTCTTGAATATATACCTTGGTGTTACATCAAATCAAGACGGATCTTGGAGCGTAGATGATCATCACCAAGGGTTTCGTTATTCATTCCTTTTACAACAGTTTTTGTTTTGGAAGACTTGTAGATTCAAGGCAGAGACGGCAATCACTGGGTACGGTGAACGAGGATTCGACAATCAGTCTTGGGTCAACTATGAGTGAGTCATAGTTGTGAGTATAGATTATTTTTGTAATCGCATAATAGTTAATATAGTCATTTGATTCATTCCCATGGTTTTTACTCTTTTAGGGGTTTTCCACGTATATCTGCGTCTCTTGTGATTTTTTATTTTTTATGCTTGTTTTATTTCTGTAATGCCCGAGTTAAGGTTTTTCAATTTTGACGGGTTTCGATCATGTTTCGGGTCTAGCGGGGCTTCGGCTCTGTTCTCATTCTTTCTTCATTCTTCTTCATTCCTTTCTTCTTCTCTCTTCTTCTCTTGCTTGTTGTGGCTCTTGGTGTGGGTTGGAAGCAATGAGAGGCCTCGTTTTTACAGGCAAGGTGAGGTGGTAGGGGCGGTTGGTGGCAGAGGTAAGGGGGCTGATGGGAGGGTGGTAGTGGATGGAGAGGGAGGTGTTGTGTGTGTGTTGGGGGGGGGGGGGGGGGGGTTGGGGGAGCCGAGAGAGATATACATATAATATGTATATATAATTATGTGATATATAGTTTAAATAGTATAATAATATATAAGCATTATGAGTTTAAAAATAAAGTATAAGTAATATCTAATATATATATACCTATAGATAATATGCGAAAAAATATTATGCATGTACACAAAATGAAGAATTAAATGCAGAAGAAAATGCTCGAAGTATCATATTTCGATTAAATTTTTACTGGTCATTACAAAAAGGCTTTCAAAACATGAATTTCTCAAGCCTCTGAAGGCTTGGACCATATATTTGTTGCATAAGTTTCATTATCTATGCCCTATTCATCACAACTGAGTCCTGTATTGGATCCAATCGTTGACCACTAACGGCCGCTTGCTGTGGAACTTGGGCATTCCTTTTAACGTTTTGGCATATGACACCCATCATAGATTCATAGGGTTGCATAGAGTTGCTTAGGGCAACTCTTCTATCTGGCCTAGGACATGTCCAGCTACCCCTGGGTCCTATTTGTATCAAATATGAGATTTGAGTATACTTGTGGTTGATGCATCTCCATAACCTCATGCAATGACCTTCCAGCTGACCCTTGGACATGAAATGTCTTTCTCTTCTCTATAGAAGGTGATATAGCTGTTCTCATTACCATAATGAGATATTTCACACCCTCTGTTTGAGGGTTCCCCAGTGCCATCGTATGTGGGTTGTTGGAAAGGTAAATATATGGTTCAATATTGTATTTCAGGACTTCACTAGAAAACACAAATATATCGAAATCAAATGAGAGAAGTAATAAAACTAATCTTAATAATCTCAACAATAACTTTGACAGAGGAAAAAATAACTAAGTTACAAACTACTCCTATACAAAGCACAAGAGAAATAAGTCGGTTGATCACAATGTCGATGTCCTTTAAATTCTACCTATACGTATTTATATTATAGAAGAAGAACTGCTCTCACTTTCTCTCCTTCAAATTTGAATTTGAACTAAGCGAATTACAAAAATAATTGCCTATTGTGCTTCAACTACTTTCAGTTTTTCTCTTGTCTAAGTTTAAACAAAAACTTTCATAAGAAAATTGTCACTCCTTTTCCGTAGCATCCTATTTCAAATGTTATTTACCTTTTTGTCCAAAGACTAAGGTAATTGATACGTTCTTATATGACATATACTTAAGAATCCTCAACCGATTGAAGTTTTTGATGCTGTCAAATCACCATCTCTTTTGGACACGTCAAATCATCCCTGACGTGTGCAAACAGACTTCTTAACCATCTGAATTCTTTTGGTGCAGTCATGTTAGTATTTTCGACAAATGTCAAAATATAAAATGTAAACAATAAATCAGACATTCGGAGTTGTATTAAAAAAACACTGATTATTCAGCCGTGACATGGAGTGTTATGCTGCTTTTGATGGGCTAACATGCAGCCAACACCATCACAGGGGACCCCTCATAGAAAAAGGCATAAAGGAACACCAAAAAACTCTTCTTATTTTAACATAAAAACTCTTCTTATTTTCTTGATAGTTAAAATTAAAAACAAGTTTTCCTCACCAACAAACCAATCCGGTGACAAACAAACCGTCCAAACGAGGTGTAAAGAGTGGATATGGCTCGGAAAAGATATTCCCATCGTCATCCAAAAGAGAAGCAACGAGCAGAGATTCCCAATCAAAGGGACCCAAACGGGTCTCCCTTTCTTCTCGTTTCTGTTATCTGTCAACACTTCACCTCTCCCTATCTTTCTATTTCTCTCTCCGAGACACTATATATACGACTTTGTCCTCTTTTGGGGAGATGGGTATCTCAGGAAGTCTTAGTAGGCGTTGGCTGCTAGTCAGACTCGAAATCGATTACCAAAAGAGAGTAGGCAAAGGCATCGTCTCGTTTCCCAATCTAATCACCCCAAGCTCTTCTTTGCTTCTACCCGAATGCCGGTTTGTTCCTATTTAATTCTCAAGACGCTGATTTTCTGTATGTAATCTTGGACTCTGCTTAATCAATTATGGGTTCTGCGGTTTTTGCTGTGGGAATGATCTGAAATCATTTTATTATAGCTGGAGTGGATGACAAGAGATAAACGGCACCCGATAGGAGTGAACAGAGCGAAGTGGAGGTGGCTGCTTTCCATAAATCAGATGCCTCTCGACAACATCGTCAACTACGCAGACGGTTTGCCTCGGGTTTTATTGTCCGAGCCTGGCGGTTCGTCTGCCGAGGTTCCTCTCTCTCTCTCTCTCTCTCTCTCTCTCTCTCTCTTCATATTCATGCGTACAATGGGGAATTTGGTGTTTGCTGCAGCTTATTCTGCCAGCTTTTATCCTTTCTTTTTTCGAAAACTGCTAGTTCGGCGTAGTGCAGCTTCTGCTTATGGGTGAAAAGAACCAACTTAATCCGATAATCCAGATTTTGATAATCTTTTATTTCCGGTTCCAACATAATCAACTTTTTCTTTTTGGTTATTCTAAAAACCCAGTTGATAATCCAAAAGCTCCTTTTTGATACTTCCGATTTCCCACTTGTAGTTTAGATCAACTTTTATAATCATCTAAGCTGCAAGAGACGTCCCTCAGGTCTTCTAGTCTCTTTGTAATGGTGTATATCACGGAAAAATCTAGTTGAATGTCTAATGGAAGTTGAACTGTTGGTTTTGGTTTCACTCTTGAGAAACATCAGATGTCATGAAAAGGGGTCACCATGATTACCAGTGATAGTGATTTTAAAGCATTTCACGAAGTTAATTAAAATTTATTTGCACTATGAATTGTGGTAGTTTATCTTACAAAATTTAGAATCCCTATCTCTAGAATGATGGATATGTTGCTTTCATCTGCTTGAGTGCATGAGACAGATTGATACATGTTTTACGTGCTCTGTAATGTGATGGGTGTGGCAACCATATCTGATTAGGTTCTTCTCCATGGCGGGCAAGTTGTCTCTTGGAAGAATGATCGTGGAGAAGAACTGGTTTTTAAGAGCAGCAAGGTAAGCTTTCATCTGAGTATTCATTTTGGTTTATATAACTTAGGTTGGTGGACATTCATCTAGTGTAAGGGTGCTACAGATGACTAATTGTTCTAGAACCTATGTTGGTAATCACAAGTAGTTAGATAATACATCCCCTATCGTTACATCCCAAAGATTTTCAACCATGTTTTTGAAACACACCGTCTTCTGAAAGTTGACATTCTCTCTTGCATGTCCTCTGTCAAAATTTCTGAAATATATCTATGGAAGCAAGAAACAATACATAGAGAACGATTAGTTGCTTGGTGAAACAATTATCAGCTCTCAACAGTTCTCTAATGGTTATAGCCCTTTGGGGCATGCTAGGAGTTTCAAGAGTAATTTTAATGAACGGGATCTGAAATGTTATTGGGTCTTCGATTGTAAAAACATAAAAACTGTGGTGGTACTTCAAATTCAAAAAGTGATTCGGTAGTGCCCAAATAGGCATATATAGATAGCTCTTCTAAAAGTGATTGTTCGATATCCATATCCCTCGTTTCTTTAACCTGAGTTATAATTTGTTTAACAACTCCCTTTTTTTGTGTTCCTCTCAGCAGGCAATTTGGAAATCGTCGAAAGCAATCAGGGGAGGAATATCTGTTTCCTTTCCACAGGTGGGCTTTGAGGAAACGTCTTGGACATTTGTTTCCTTTACATCATGAATTACATAAGTGGAGGGCATTCTTACTTCATCTTTTTCCTGTGAAGTTTGGCAATTTGGGGTCACTGTTCCACCAGTCTCCAAGGAACAGGTTGTGGTCAATAGATAACTGGCATTCAGCTCTGGATGCAACTAGCAAGCGGTCATCTGTAGATCTCATTTTCAAGCCCGTGGAAGAAGATATTAAAATGTGGCAACGTAGGTATGCTCTGCTTGGTGTTTGGAGTCAAGAGAATGACAAGTATTGTCGAGACAGTGATCAAACTTATTGATGACTTTGTGCAGCTTTGAATTGCGACTACATATTTCCTTGGGCCCAGGCAAGCTAACTTTGGTTCCCCGTCTGAGGAATACCGATAACAAGTCTTTCGCCTTCACGTTTTCTCTTTGCAACTACTTATCAGTATCTGACATCAGGTTTGCAATGTGCCCTTGAATTTATTCTTATTCAGGGAATGCTGATGATGTAAACTGTCTGTTTTACATTTCACTTGTTCCTCTTTCTGATGCTAGAAAGTTCCTCTGGATTTTGGATCTAAAAAGATTTTTCTGTTACCTTCTGCCTGAAAGGGTCTCTCCTCTTAGGTCCTGTTTGGAAGATATTTTTCTGGTACTATTTTCTGACGGACTGTGTTGGCGTTTGATTTGCAGTGAAGTCCGTGTTGAAGGTTTGGAGACACTTGATTACTTGGATAATTTGTTGCAGAGAAAAAGATTTACAGAACAAGCAGATGCAATTACTTTTGATGGCGAGGTCTCTCTCTCTCTCTCTCTCTTTCTCACTGATACACTGATCGAAGTTTGCTCCTCTTCTGCTATAACATTTCTATATGTGATAAATGTACGTTCTTTTACTTGATACAATCTAGTGCTAAGATAAAAGCAAATGTGTGTGTTCGCATGTTGATAGGTTGACAGGGTTTATCTCAATACACCAGAAAACATTGCGGTGATAGACCACAAGAAGAAGAGAACCTTTGTACTGCACAAGGCCGGCCTTCCTGATGCAGGTCCCTATGGTTTTCGAATCACTAATCCACCTTCTGCTTTATTTTTGCCAAGACAAAGCAAAAACACAGATTACATAGACAGATCAGGACACACGTGTCCAGAATTGTTCGATGCACGTAAAGTCTACATTGTTTTAAAAGACCCCCAGTGCATCTGGCAGTTCCCGAAACATCTGTATATGTAATAATCTGTGTTCCGTTTTGAATGTTTCCCAATACTTGAAATTTTCTGTCACTTGACAAAAATACTGAAGTCCTATCTACGTGCCATTGCAGTTGTTTGGAATCCATGGGAAAAAATGGCAAAGCAAATTCCAGATTTAGGGGATCATGATTACAAGAATATGTTGTACATTTGCTCGGCTGCAGTCGAAAACCCAATTGTTTTGAAACCTATGGATGAGTGGATAGGCCGTCAAGAGTTTTCTGCAGTCTCTTCAAGTTATTGTAGTGGACAATTGGATCCTCAAAAGGTTCTTCAGTATTCTAAGTAGCTGACACCCAACAACCAACTAAACAAAAGTGTCCTTTCGATGTATAGGCAGTCTCTTCTCCTGTTAATATTGAACTTAGTAACATCTTTTTATTGAATTAGTGTTGTCGTAGCCACGGTTTTAGTCATATTGGCTTTGGTTGTTGGAAACGTTATGTTTGATTCGATTGGAAGGTCAGATTTGGATGTAAAACTTTTATTTTTATACTTTGTTATTGTTGTCCTAACACAATTTGAACGAGTAAATCTATACTATGTTATGTCGTTGAAAAGGTCCAGATTTTAAAAAAAGAAAAGAAAAGAAATTCTAATAAATTTAATTTAATTTCAGAATATTTTGTTTAATAATGTAATTGTGTAATTTTATAATTTAATGCATTTTATATTTGGGCTTGATTATACATATATTGGTTAATTAGATGATGTGTGTGTGTGTACCTAGTGAGTCAAGCCCAACCACCATCTAACTCATCTATACTTCTTGGCCCAATAATTCCTATAGTTTAAGTCCATAATCTAGATCCAAATTCATGACCCATTTGGTTTGATCCATGACCCTTGAGATCATTCTCTTATCTTGGTCACTACCTTACTTGATCATTTTCTTTTCTTCTTCACTCATACACATTGGAAAAAAATCTTAGTAGATATACTTGCTCAGATTTTGCACATGGTGAAAACCTCTGGTAAATCTCTTCTCCCCAATGTTATTCCTCCTCTTGGTCACTGCTCTACCTTAAACATCTATGGAATATGATTTTTCATCTCAAACCTCTTTCTTCCTTCTCCAAACCTCCTGTCATCCATGGCATAGCAACAAACCACCATTCAAACCTCACATGGCTATTACCAACCAAATATATGATGGATACACATATACTCCTCTTTAAACCACCATTTTTCTTGTTTTGGAGCAAAACAACCCTCTTTCCTAAAAAATTCTGCAGATTTTAGCAAGCAAAATCTTTCATCGCCAATGGAAATCCATGCCAAGTGCTTCTTCACACTCAACTCCATGTTTTCACCTTGCAATTCACACTCCCCTTTTCCAATAAACATGGCTTCTCCACCTTCATTTAGAGTATCACAATCTGAAATTCGAAGTTTGCTAAACGAGAGTGAGGAAGAAATCAGTTTTTATATGAGAGAGAGAGAGAGAGAGAGAGAGAGAGAGAGAGAGAGAGAGAGGAATAGTAGTCCAATTGAAGTCAATTCCATCAATACAATCCATTTCCAATCGGTAAATTTTTGTATAAGATGATAGTCCAATCCGTTAGTCATGTTCTGGACCATCTGGATGACTTTGCAAACTGAGCCAGACTGGTCACCTTGGTCTACGACATCTTATTTCCATTAAGTAAAGATTACATTTATAATCTTACATTTAGAAATAATGGCATTACCAGAATTTTCAAATTCTAATCGTTTCAAAATCTTGTCTCCCCATTTTAATACAAAAGTGAAAATTACGCTTTTTCTACTAAGCGAACAGCTCGTAAGTCACTCTAATCTTATCCATTTGAGACAATAAGTATACTATTGTTCTTAAAAAAATTCAAGGAATCATTACCATCACTTTTTATTTTTTAATTCGGAATTTCAAAAATTTACTTGTTCCGTACTTAGCCATTCTTCCAGCAAACAGATTTTTCAGTTTAATACGAACATGAGATCAAATGAGCTTCTAAATCAAGATATGTTCTTTTTAACCATATTATCAATACCAAAACATAAATTTAGACTTTTCAACCTCGATATCATAATCAACCATCCACTTTAGGGTAATCTATTCGGATGACCATTATTTATCCAATTGGACGACTTATGCTTGGCGACCTACGCTTTGTGCTTGATGACTTATGCTTTATTACCTATATTATGTAATCTTTCATAATCATGTTAGAAATCGTGCCTATGCTTATATAGACTTTATATTTCATTTGATATCATGAACCATGTTATTCTCATGTTCTTTTGATCATCCTAGTTGTTTGAGCAAATGTCAACTTAGTAACAAAGGTCTAAGTTCATGTCACCTTTGAGTATAGTCACTCACGTGTTTTTGAATGATAAATGAAATTTTGAGGAAATCACTGAGATGTGTCTTATGAAACGTGATATTACTCTATGGAGAGATTGTGTCTTTTGAAACATGTATTAAGCCATAAGCCGGTTATGTTCTTTAGCCATGTCGTGTCTTTTGAAAATAAAACCATAAATAATGATGGAGTTAGAATTTTTATCGAGGCACAACACATTGGAGGCATAATGGTTGGGAACATGGAATACGGGAGTTGATGTTTGGGTACGTGTGCATCGGATACGAGATTCAGCTCAGGGATCAGGACCATATCATTCGGGAACATCATGACACTGTTTTGGAAAAAGGATTCGATTGATGGTCAATGTTGGTGTTATCCCGAACTTGGAATTTTGAAACAAACTTTGGACTCTTATGATTCATGTTTAGACATGTGTCAATATCTAGAGAGAACATTAGAAAGTAAACTTGGACTTTTATTACACACTTCGTACTATGATTATTTACTGTTAATATTACTTCAACTTATTCATTATCATTATTCATGACTTGTTCATGCATCATTTGTGTTATGGCATAAATTTAGTTACTGGTAGGATTTTTATTACTGAGCTTTATCGCTCATATGGTACAATGTTTCCCTGCCCTTGGCCTTTCATGCTAGGTCAATGATGATGTAGCCGATCCTTCTTACCCAGCCATCGATGATAGCACTTACATGGATGACAGCATAGCACCATGGTTTACCTAGATATTGTCGAGCTCATTTTCTATTTATGTATTTTATTTTAGTTATGTAATCGAAACTTATTTTATTAATGAAAAAGTTAGTCTTTTGATGTTAAATATTTTAATTAACATCTCCGAGAAATCGGAGCATTACAAAGTGATATTAGAGCTCTAGATTCCTTTTACTTCAGACCTATGGTAGAATGGTAGATCATCATGAGTGTTGTATTTCCTGGGTAGATATTATTATGTGTTATTATTCTTATTCGATATCACATATCATAAGTCTAACGCATATAATTATATTTCTTGTAGATGCCATCCGATTCAGACTTTGACCCAGTGGAGCGTTATATTATTGACTTCTTGAAGGACGAGCTACCTGATGATCTTGCACCTATTCCACCACCAGAGATCATGGCATCTTTACCCCCACCAGAGGATGACCTGCCATAGTTTGGGTTGCATGCCGAGGATGATGTAGATGACGAGGCAAACGACGGGGATTCTAAGGAGGATGACGATGACGAGGATGATGACTTTGAGGATTTGATTCTGGGACATGTAGAGGAGCAAGTAGTGACTGATGAGATGGACGCCGATGGAGAGGAACCGCCTGAGGAAGAGCCAGAGAGTGAGATTGAGAATCCCCTGACACCTAAGCCAACTGGAGTGCACATGGATGTTACTAGCTGGAGCACTTGGGAGGGATCCGAGTAGCATGCACCAGACATAATGGTTTATGTGAAGATTGGCCCTGTAGAGCGCTGCCATTGGAAGGCTTGTGGAGGGCCATACTTCTTGGGACCTTTTGCCATTATTGAGTAGCTCAATGATAGATGGTATCTATTCAATGTGCCGGCATTTAAGAACATGGCGGAAAATTCTGTGCCAGGAAACCTATTGCAGAGGCAATGACTTAGAGACAGACATAGAATTGTGAATCCACTTGGAGATATAGACTTCTTCAACCCTACCACCTATACTGACACGCCTTTGAAGTTTAAGGATTGGCGTCAAGTCGACCGTGGGACCCGGATTCGTGGTGCTACAAGGTCTATAGGAGATGCTTTGGGAGAGTTGAGACGACTTTGGAGCGCAAGTACCTGCTCCGGCGTGATTACCTGACTCTATTTCTCCTTTGAGCAGATTTAGGCAGGGTAGTGTCGGGTGATTTTGCGGGTGTTAGATGACTATTGTATACCCTAGCGGATAGGCTTTTATTTTGCATTCTGCATGTAGGCTGTGTGCCATTTTGATATATACATACATATGTCGGATGTAGCAGTATGATGTATCTCAGCCTTATTATATTATAAATGAAAAGAACTTTTGTCACTTAGTTTGCCCTAAACTCTGGTATATATTATCTAACTATATGGTTGAGATGAGGAAAGGTGCTAATATGGTAAACCAGGCCGGATCCAGCAACGCGTGCACTAACCTTCCACCTTCACCTCCACCTCCACCTCCACCCCCACCATACCCAGCAGCTAGTTTTAATGACTTTAACCAATTCATGCGCGCTTTCTTCAACTCCACCCCCACCATATCCAGCACCTAGTTTTAATGACTTTAACCAATTCATGCGCGCTTTCTTCAACACTGCCCGTAACCCTCAACAATTTGGTCCGCAACCTGAACACCACACTCAGCTGAATCGACGCATTCTACTCAATGAATTCTGCAAATGATGACCTCCAATCTTTTCTGGTGAGACTAACCCCATCGTTGCAGAGACCTGGCTGAAATAGACTAAGAAGTTGTTAGAAATTATGGAAGTCCATGATAATGGAGATCGAGTGGCTCTTGCAACCTATCAAATGCAGGGTGAAGTCGACCACTGGTGGGGCATGGTCAAGATGACACAAGATGTGCAGACGATGACATGGACTGCTTTCAAGACGCTCCTAGCCAAGTTTTTTCCAACACCGATCAAGCAAGCACTTCTCCAAGAGTTAATGAACCTCAGGCAGGAAAATTTTACAGTGTCATAGTACGCAACATTTTTCTAGGAGTTATCTCCTCATGCACTAGAGTTTGTTCGAACCTACGTCTCTCGAGCCTAGAGGTTTGAGTGGGGTTTGAGCCCTCATGTCAAGAGGAATGTCATACGCCACTCAAGGAGGAAACCTATATTGGAGTTGTCAGTGACGCACTAATGATGGAAAGAGAGTCCGCTGATTCAAATAGAATCTGGGACCAGAAGATCACCAAGCCAACACCAGGAGGATCAGTCCAGAACAACGATAAGAATCATAACCAAAAGCTATACAACAACAACGACAACCATCCACAGCAACAGCAACATTAGCAGCAATAGAGGGGTAACCAGTACTCCAACTAGTATCAGAACAAGCAGCAACCAGCAAGGACTACACCAATTACATGCTTTGGATGTGGCAAGGAGGGCCATATCCACAATCAATGCCCTCAGAATGCAATCGGAGCCAACCTTCACCCTTTGGGAAAAGATCCGACTGGAGGACATTCATAGAGGAATAATGGGAATTAACTCTGACCAGGATAGAATCAACAGTCTGGGAAGTTCAAGGGACCTACCAGACCTAACCAGAACAATGCAGGTTGTTCGCACTCCAAGGAGAAGTTGAAGAAGAAGAAGCATTCGACCCTTCAGTGATCCAAGGTAATCTGATTCATTTCAACTCCTGCATCAAGGCATTGTTTGATTCTAGTGCTCTTTCATATCTGCTTCATGTGTTCACATTTTGGGATTAGAACCTGCATCGCTATAGACTACTTTGAATGTTACGTCACCTTTGGGTAGTATTGTTTGACAGCAGGACCCACCCGTCGAGCAGGGACGAAAGTCGGCCTTAGTGATCTGACGGTGCAGAGTGGAAAGGCCATCGCTCAGCGGATAAAAGTTACTCTAGGGATAACAAACTGATTTTCCCCAAGAGCTCACATCGACGGAAAGGTTTGGCACCTTGATCTCGGCTCTTCGCCACCTGGGACTGTGCTATATTCCAAGGGTTGGGCTGTTCACCCATTAAATAACAACGGATGACTTCCATTACTGAATGGAAGAACTTTTCAAACTAGTTGATAGTTGTTCCCTGCTTGCACCCAAAAATGGTTCTATTTGACTAAGGCACGTGTACAATTTTTGGGGGGAAGAATCACTCAGTGTGGGGCTCCCCGTGTGTGTATCATCTTACGAGAATAGAGTATGGTGTAGATCAACCAGAAGAGGTGTGCACAAAAGTATTTGCCCCAAGGAGGAATCCTAGAATTCTGTCTGTTTTTTGGGTTTGCAAAAGTGTGGATTTTCAAGAACGGGAATCCACTAATTTTTGTTGCTTCTGTTATTGTTGTTGGATTGGCTGTGGGACAAATTTTGCCTTGGCCTTGAATACGACTCTTTTTTGGAGGTGGTGTCTCTACCTCTTGGAAAGATGAGATGTACCCATCTGACGAAAGTTTTGGTTTATCGTCTTCACTGACTATCCTTATTATCCCTCCTTAATGGCGATGGCAAAAGAGAATAAAGAATGCCAAAACTTCTTTAGCGATGCCCACAAGAAGCACTTCTAGCAGTTCCTCCTTCGTACACTAGCTTATTCCGTCCGTCGAATCATCAATAAGGCTTTCTGTCTTTCATCTAAAACTCCTTTCAATCTCGCCCTTCGCCCGGTCTCAACTCTCCCTAGTTAAGTACTTTCAATCTATCAGGCTAGCTGTCCGTGCCACCGGAACAAAGCTTATCACAAGAATATTTTTTTTAATGGGGCGATAGCTCTGAAAAGGCAGATTGCCTATCTTTTCTTTCATCTCGGGGGACATACAATCAGGAGGGGCTAATTCAAAACCCTCAGAAAAAATAAGAATTGGGAATAACAAGAGCATCTCTGAATACTCAAAGTTTCATATATGAAGCGAGTTTTTAAGAAACTGCTCGAGTTTTAGCAAACGCTACTCTCCGGGGTTGTATCGATTGGTTGAAAGGCTTGAAAGAGAATGTTGTTCAAGGGGAATGATACCCGTTGAGCGGCAGCAAGACCGGCAAGACCAACTGTACTAGTCAGCAAGACCACCAACAACTAGCAAGCTTTGTACCAGATATTGGATTGAACGACTCAACTGCAATGGTTCTATGGAGGGGAAAATTGTGTTTCTTCCTAGCGAACTGCTTAGGTTTTAAGGGCCTCAGCCCCTTTCATTATTTATCCTTTTGTAGCTAGTTTTGATTGAGCTCCTAACCTTTCACTAACCTGATTCTGAAAGTGTACTTTTTGCCTGATCTACGACCACACTAGTGCATACGGCTTTTTAACAGTGTCTGCTTATCTACTCCTTGATGTGAGAACTCCGTGCTAGAATTGCACACAATTGCTATAACTTCGGTCTTGTCATAATCCTTATGGGCTCAAGTCGTATTGGATCCTAAGTCTCAGAAATCGGGCTTAATTCAAAGCCCACAACCAATGACGATCCTACAACTTGACCATGCACTTACACACCATGATATATCCAATTATAATCTTTATTATTAGAATCTTTATTACTTCATATTAAAGTTGTACATAAGCAAAAGATTTCAAATAGTCCTTACTCTTTCCATTTCTACCCATTCTGGGGATTCCTCCTATATTATTGTAGTAAAATTATTCCCATAAAGTAAATGGTCTGGGGAGCACAATTGCTAGACCATGGGAGAATGAAGAGTAATGATTTCAGCAAGAGTAGCCGGACGGACTACTCTAGTGAGTCTAGTGACTACTAGAGTAGAGTTGAGTAAAAAAAAAGGTACGGTATAGCAGCCTTTCCGAGCGAGCCTCTGGGATCTCCTGTAAACCCCCATGATGTGGTAAAGGGTATGGCAAAAGATGTATTTGCCTATCTCATGTGGTTTTGAAGATATATTAACGTCCTTGGTAAGTAAGTGCTTATGAACAAGCATTTGATTAGCCTTAAGCTCCCTCCAAAGGCTTAAGTTTCACGTAACCTTTCTTGCTATTTTGCATCCTTTGGGGCTCCTTTTTAGCCCCACCTAGAGAGCTCAACCCAATCACAAGAATCATCATCATAGGGGTGAAAGTGCGAATCACACGTTCTCCTTTTATGTCACCACCGGTTTGGATGAGAGTGTCGTTGGGGTCGAGGGAGCTGGAGGAGCACCAGGTGTTGGTGAGGATGAAAAGAGGGTGGGCAAAAATAGGATTGACTATGGATTGGAGCCATAGCACATGGTTTCATAAAACTACACATCCCCAAGAGCTCACATCGCGGGAAGGTTTGGCACCTCAATGTTGGCTTTTCGCCACCAGGGGCTATAGTATCTTCCAAGGGTTGTGTTGTTCGCCCATTAAAGAAGTACATGAGCTAGGCTCAGAACGTTGTGAGACAGTTCAATCCCTATCCGGTGTGGGCATTAAAGCATTAAGCTAACTCCCCATGAGGTAATTTTATGATTTTCCAAGGTAAAAGAGCTCCTAACCAATTTGAAACAAAATAAATAGAAAGATAGTTCCAATAAAAAGAACCCTGGCTCAAGATGAACGCTGGCGGCATGCTTAACACATGCAAGTTGGACTTGGAAGTAGTGTTTCCAGTGGCAGACGAGTGATTAACGCGTATGAACCTGCCCTTGGGAGGGGAACAATAGCTGGAAACTCAACTAATACTCCATAGGCTAAGGAGCAAAGGGAGGAATCTGCCCGAGTAGTCAGGCAAAGCCAGACAAAGAAGAGAAAAAAACTCTCATCATTGGAGGACTCTTTGTCTGAGTAGTTATTTGCTTTTGACCCTTCTTCGGCATATGTTGTTTCTTGTTTAAACGGGGCTAGCACAACTTCCCAGTCTGGGGCAAGGTTTTGCTCGAAGAGAGCCATGACCGGATCTAATACTAAGGAGGTGTCACTATCTTCGTTCTTTGTTGTTTCGACCACAAGTATATCTGATGATGATCTCTTTACTCCTTTGACCTCTCTTTGGAAACCAAGAGGTTTCCATTGACGTTTCAGGAGGTGGTGGTTAAGGGCTTGTTTGGTAAGGGACTCTCTTCATCTTTAGGAAGAAGGAGCAGAGGAGGAACCTCAAACATGGATAGTTGGATAACCCCAGACCACCCATTGCTCTATAGATTTCGCCGCGAACTATGAAAGAAGTCCTATAAATGAAGACTTGGGCCTATCAAGCCTGCTTCCCTTGATGAAAGCCCATAGAAGGGCAAAAGAACAAACAAGCCTACCCATCATCAAAGCAAGCCCAAGCCTCATCCCTACATTCCATTTAGGATTAGGAATAGACGTAATCGGACTTATTGACATCTTTGATTTTCTATTCACTCATGATCCGACCTAGTCGACCTGAGTGCAATAGGTATAGAGAGGAGAGAAAATGTCTTTGTTCGGTTCGGCAGAAGAATGTCTAGAAAACAAATAGGAAAAGCATTATGATAGCTTATAATTATATTTACTCATGGGTGGGGCAAGCTCTTTTATTCTGGTTCATGGTTTCTCTTGGCTATATGGTTCATCCGGTGGAGAGCTCGAGCTTCAAGAAATAGTGAATGGTCTTATCAATACACAAACGTATAAATCTCCAGGAATTTCAATTGTGCTAATATTCATCACTTCAGGAATGCAGATATTAATGAACTCAGTAGAAGAGTTATCTATCGTAACAACACTCTTACCGATATATTAATAACAAGTAGATATCTGCCAGGAGAATTAGTAATGTACCATGAGAAATTGGTACAAGAAGCCGTGGATACACGTGTGCACCTCCAGATGGGCAGAGGCTGGCCTCCCACTGTCTTATGCAACATTTATTAGCTTAGATGGGTTGGGTGGATCGTGCAACAAGCCTCTCTTGACCCTCTGTTTCTCATATGTCGTTATGAAAGCCTTTCGAGATCCAGTGTGAGACCCCGACCGGAAATAAAGAAAATGAAAAGAAAAGTAGAAAAAAATGGCGAATTTGAAAATTCGATTAAATTATAAAATTGAGACATTTTCTTTAGATCGTTTCGATGATTTATTGGGTGAATAAAGAAATATTCTAGAATTATTTAGGGATATTTGAAATGGGTTCAAATTCTAAACGGAGACCGACGAGTTGTTCGAAAATTTATATTAAGCATAAGTGATAACTGAAGGTTGACCCTAATATGACTCTAAGGGATGATTGGACGAGATCTAGACATCTTTTTAATTACTGAGTAAGTAAATTAGTTTTACGTAAAAAAGAAAAGAAAACTATGAAATACAAAAAAATGAAGAAAACCTAGACTAGGATATTTATCTAATAACTAGAAGATATCTATCCTAGGTAATTCTAGACTAGCCTAATGGATAAACTAGAAAAGCCACCTCATGCTTGGCATGTTAGGATAAAAACCAACTAAGCACCTCTTTTCATTCCCTTTTTTTACATTCTGCCGGAAACAGAGAAGAAGAGAAAAGAAAGAAGAAGAAGAAGAAGAAGAAGAAGAAGAAGAAGAAGAAGAAGAAGGTGGTGGTGGTGTTGGGTTTGGTTTTTTTTCCACTTGTAAGGTAAGGATATTCCTCTCATGTTAAGAGTTCAATATTTCCTCCTTCTTGTTAGCTAATTAAGACCTTAAGAACAAGAGAAAACTAGAAAGAAATTCAGAGAGCCAAAGGTTAAAAAAAAGATGAAAAAGAAAGAACATGTTGGAGATAGAACAAGCCCCTCTTAAGGAGTTTACTATGTTTAATTTTAAAAAAAATATTAGGTTGCTCTATTTTTTTAATCACAATTTTAATTGTAGGATGTTATTATACCTTTATTAGATTAGTTTAGAGGCCTGAAACTGAAAAAAATGAAAGGAACAAGAAGGAACCAAAGCAGCAACAGTTCTGCCATAAAAGGGAAAGATTATGGCTGATGTTTTTGTGTTTTGGAGCTTCGTTTCGGGGCTCCATACGAGCCTATCTCGTAATATTCTGAACATAACATAGGCTTACTTTGGATTCTAGAATAAGATGTGATAAACCTGAGGTCGTTTCGATGTCGGGAAGAGGGTCAACGGTTGGGCGAAAAACACCTCCGCGATAAGGATTCAATACTTAGCCAAAAAAATTAAAAATTTAGGACTCGACCTAATTTTTCTAAACCGTTGCAACCGAAGGCCAAGGCCTTCATTATTTGTCTCGAAAACTGACTTAGCATAGGAAAGGGACCCACGAGACATTCCCAAGATCACTTTGTTGATTAGAAATTGAATAAGAATGTTAGACCGAAGATGATCGAGTCATAGGTTTTACCGATAGAATATTAGACTTTTATTAATATCATTGAACGCTAAACATCAATATTAAATAAAGTATCCTTGATTTATTGTAGGAGATTGACAAAATAATTGATTACTCAGACAAGACAGAAAGGTGAGTCCAAATACGACTATTGGGATGTAATGAGTATCAGAAGGTGGAGGTTGGGTCCTATCTCTTAGTAGGCGAGGCTAACAGATGGTGGAATCTGAAGAGAGGGACTGAGCCGAGGATGAGTTGGGACCGTTTTAAGGTCATATTCCAAGAAAAGTACAGGCCTAGGGCGATGCAAACCGCCAAGTGTTCGGAGTTCAAGCAATTGAAGCAGAAAGGGATGATGACAGTGGCAGATTATGAGGCTGCCTTCACAAATTTGGCAGAGTATGCACTGCATTTGATTGTGACGGATGAACTAAAGGCAAGAAGATTTGAGGAGGGACTGAGGCATGACATAAGGAGGGTGGTGCGACCTTTTTTGTTATCCAGTTATGCAGATGTTTTGGATAGGGCGATCATGGTGGAACAAGATGCCGATGAGACCAGGAGGTATCGGGATAACAAGCGGCAACAGATAGGACAGGCTAGTAATGCTGGGGGACAGAAACGACTGAATACAGGGGGTTGGAAAAGAGATGGAGGCAATCAACAAAAAAAAATAATACCGAAATGTACCATTTGTGGGAAAGAGCACCCAGGAGAATGCTGGAAAAAAGAGGGGTCAGATCGATGCTTTACTTGTGGACAACCAGGACACATGAGGAGGAATTGTCCCAAGTATAGGACTGGGGCAAATGTGGTTCCTATTGGAGGTCAAGGAGGACAAAATATGGGGCAGAACAATGTCAGGAATACGGGGACAGGGGCCGAACAATAATAACAACAATAATCGTCAAGGGGGACAGAGGAACCAGAATATAGGGGGACAGAGACAGGGAAAGGCTTTTGCAATGGTACCGGGTGATTCCAGGAATGATGAGACAGTGGTGGCAGGTAATATATTTGTGTGTTTATATCCTGCTTACGCATTATTTGACTATGGTTCATGACCAAACCGGCAAGGAGTGTGCGTCGTTAGGGTGCCGGCCTCGGGTCAATGGTTTAATTTCATAAAACAGGACTTCCCTCAAAATATGTTAAAACGAGTATAATGGATAGTCCGGAGTATCGATCCACAGGGAAAAGAACGTTGGATTCAAAGATTTCGCAAATTGGTTTTTTCGACGTTTCGGACGTCAACCTCAAATTTGTTTGGTGATTTGGTTAACAATTATACTACTAAAAGAGGGGAAAAACTAGATTAAGGAGTGGGGTTAAGTCCTAAAGTTTGGTCTATTCAATTCTTCCGTCGGTCTATCTCTTCTCCTTATAACTCAATCTAGCCCCCGGTCTCGGGTTTTAGATCGGAAAATACTTCGATGAAAATCAGGGTTTTAATTCACAAAATGGTTTTATGGATTCTTTCAAGTTCAAAAAAATAGGATTAAAAGATGAAGGACATCGATTCAAGTATTAGATATACCAACTCTAAGGTTGGCCATAACTAAGCAAGAACTTAACTCTTCATTTTTGTTTCAATAAGAAGAACTTAGAGAGATTCATCAATGGCGTTAATACATATGGAGAAGATATAGACCAACATGGTTTTGAAATAAACTTCACATTTTAGACTTAACCCTCACTAATTTAGGTACTCGTATTTACCATGAACATGAAATAAGTAAGAGAAAACATGATAAAACAAACTTATCTAAGGACAATAAGAAGGATCTAAACAAAACTATACTAGAAAACTCTAAGAGAATTAGATTTTAAGGTAAGAAATACAATACTAATGGAAATATATGAGTAAAACTTACCAAAACTTAAATGATTCCAAGAGAATACAAGGATCTTGAAGCATAAAACACTAAAGATTAACAAACTTACTCCAAAACTTGAAGAGAAACATGAAGAACAAATATTCTAAGGCAAAAAGGGAGGCAAGGAGCTCTCAAAACATGATATATTTTTGGTATATTCTATGTAATGTTATGTGAGAGAGAGCACCTTAGCCAAAGAAAACAACCTACAAAATATCCTAACAAACTAGGTGCTATTACAATTCTATCCTTCAAAATGGCATAAATGGAAGCTTCTTATTCCCTTCCCCAGGCTAAAATCCTTTTTGTCCCCTGATTTGGCACACAAATCAAGGCAAGGTGGTCCCCCAAAAGTCAGCCATCCCAAGGCAAAAGTTTGCTTTTGTCGAACTTGATACACCGGTGTCAAGGTAATGAGGCACCGGTGCCTCTGGTGCTCTGTATTTGGCATTGGGTGAAAGGGGTGGCACCGGTGTAAAGGAATTGAGGCACCGGTGTCACTATGGCTCTGTATCTCGATCTTCTGTGCAATTGGCAGAGACACCGGTGTAAGGATTTGAAGGCACCGGTGTCTTGGACACTCTGTATTCTCCTTCTTTCATTGCTTATCAGAAGAGACACTGGTGCATAGAACTCAGAGGCACCGGTGTCACTTGGTCTCTGCATCTTGGCCTTCACTTGGAATAAGGGGGAGACACCGGTGTCAAAGGAATGGAGCACCGGTGTCATTTAGTCTCTATATTTTGGCTTCTTCAGTGGAATAAAAGGGAGACACCGGTGTCAAGGTAATGGAGCACCGGTGTCACTGAGTCTCTGGACATTGCTTCTCCCAACCAAGTTCGGCTTCGACCATTCGGACCTCGTTTGACTTTTGAAGAGTTGATTTAGGCACTTCAGGGTCCTCTTTTCTCTGTTTGACCTGCACGGGACATGAGATACCTTTTCGTGCAATTATCGAGTGTAAACATGGAATAATACATGCACGCAAGTTAAAATAGACATGTTGAGCCGTAAAATACACAATAACACGCGCTCATCACACCCCCCAACTTGAATGTTACTAGTCCCTAGTAACTAATTAGGCAATTATGTCTCCCCAATGATGCAAGTGAACGATTATATGCTTTTTTGTAGTTTCCCAAGCGATTAGGATCAACGGCTACCACCTCCAACTCTTGCATAGTGTTACGAACCCAAGTTGAACAATTCTGATCATTAGATGTGTGCAAAGTGTGTGGTTCCCGATCTCTCTCACTCTCAAAAAGGGATTCTCTCCAGATTATGGCAATAGTCACCTTCCCTTAGTGCGCACAATGATGCAAAAGCGAACAAGAGGCTAAGCATTCCACAGAATTCAATAGGCAAACACGAGAAGTATGTACGCACACGATTCACAAGGAATAAGAGAAGAAACGGTTACCATACATTCTACACTACAATGCATATAATTGGGAATCCAAAACACGCTTAAGATCAAAAAGGACTTTATAGCTTATATTGATTCGGTTTTCAAAGAGATGTGTACAAAACAGTGTCGGCATACAATGAATGGCTCAGGTCATAACTACCCCAAATTTTTGCCGGCACTACCCACTACTGAATGCTATATATGTGATAACGCAAAAACAAACAGGAAAATGACAAGTAGAAAACCACCGACTCCACATGTGACATATGAACCTAAACTATCTCTCTGCAAGTCAAGTCGGGTGTGTGTAGTAAGCAATCACTGCTCCGGTGGTGGGGGCACATACACAACCAGTGCCTTATCTAACCCTGCATCAGCTTCAATGGACCCACCCTCTGCTGAATCACTCAAGTAGATCACATCAGTACCGGAAGGAGATTCAGAAGCATGGGTGGAGGGTGGATCAGTGGCATGTCTCACAGAAGGCCCAGTGGGTGTATCATCCCTGGCCTCTTCAGCTTCGGATAGCACCGGTGTCATCACTTTCTTCTTCCCCTGTCCCCTTTCTCTGTTTTTCAGCTCTAGAGCGTCATGAGAAGCCTTGGTGCGACGCTCCGGGAGATTTCCAGCGAAACTCTCCCTTTCTCCCCCCTTTTCACTTTCATCTCTACTTTCACTGTCATCCCTTGCACTGTCCGTCTCACTTTCATTTAATTCATCGTCCTCCTCATTCTCATCATCTTTGCTTTCTTCACTCTCCTCATCAGAGCTCTCCATAAATTTCTTGCCTGCCAACTCGCCCATATACTTTGCCGTGAACCGGGCAATGCTCAAACACTTTCGGATCTTCCTATCCGCCTTGTCCTGCCTTTTATGCACCTTTTTAAGCTCGTTCAAGATTAAGGCTTGGCGTTGGACAATGATCTCATTCCACTGTTCTTGTCTTTCTCGAGGGTTTTTGGATTTAGGTGCTTTCACACCGGAGTGGAAGTCAGGCTTGGAGTGTTTGTTGGATAGTGCATGGCTTTTGGCTTTGGAGGTTTCAGTGATTGGCCCGGGCACTCCCTCAGTCATCTTTTCACCCGCCCTTTTCGGCACCTTATGTTGCAAACAGAAATGAGTAACCATGGCCGGGAAGATTAAGTTTGCTGTCGCACTTGCCCTTTCTCTGAAGTACACCATCTCTTGGAAGATGGTTCGGCCGAAGTCTATCACTTTGCCCAACATGAAAGCATGCATGAAGGCTATCGTTCGAGGGGGTACCCTTTTGTCACTTGCCAAAGGGTACACATTGTGCTTCATGATTTTGTTGAGGAGACGGTAATCCTCCTTTAATCCCCCGGGAAAGAATTTCCCTTTATACCCCTTTGGATTTGTCATTACCCTCTTTGCGAACATCTTCCCATCAAAGGATGCCGGATCAAAAGCATATTTGGGAATGATAACGGTCTCTGGATCGGGTATGGGGCATTGCAAGTATTCGGATATCCTCTCGGCTGTGATCCACACGTTGACTCCTCTCACCTCCGCCACCATTCTTGGTTCGGAGGTGTTTAAATTTTCCAATCTCACCGACCGATAGAACCCTTCAACCATTCCTCGGATATATCCCGGGACAACTTCAAAGAACCGGGTCAAACCCCTTTGGTCCAATCTTTGGACAATCGCATTCGAGTCACCCAAACTCTCCCTTAAGACTTGCCTTTCGCAAGTAACATTCTTTCTCTCAACCTTTTCTTCCCACTCTTTCTGTCCCTTATCCCCCTCATCTGTAATTTTCTGTTTCTTGCTCCTAGACCCACTCTCTTCCCCTTGATTTTTTCGTTTTGAACCACTCGGGGTCTTAGAAGCAGGGGATTTCCTAGGAGTTGGCTTAGTTCTTGATTTAGAGCGGGAAGTAGAGGACATAGGGGCTTTCCCCTTACCCTTTGGTATGGCCATGGACGCGTTCTCAAGTTCCCTCCATATGGGATCGTCATTATCCGAGTCGGATTGTGGCGGGGTATCATTCGGATTGGGCTCTCTAATGGAGATGCCCTGGCTTCTACGCTTAACCATTATGAACACGGAGAGAGAGGATCAAACTTACCCGGAGTGATTCACACAAAGAGATGGAGCACAGAACTGATGAACTCGGAACCTCACAACCCAAACCTTCTGTTACAACCGAACCAGAGAAGGAGAGAGAGAGAGATAACCAGGCGGTGGTTGGTGCGGAGGAGAGAGAGAGAGAGGCACGGTGGTTGGTGCGGAGAAGAGAGAAAGAGGCGTGATGGTTGGAGATGGAGAGGCGCGGTGGTTTATAGAGAGAGAGAGAGGAACCGGTGTAAGGAGAGAGAGGGAGGCGAAAAGGTGGGAGAGGAACCGGTGTAACCCTCCCCAATCGTTATAACGATTGGGGTTTTATAACCCTGGTATTTTTTTTTTTAAATTTCCTCATGAGGCACCGGTGTCAAGAAGCCTCTGTATCTCAGTGGTTTGTGTTTGGGAAGAGGAGACACCGGTGTCATGGTTTTTGAAACACCGGTGTAATTTGCTCTTTGTATCTCAATTTTTTCTGTTTTGAAGAAGAAGCACCGGTGTAACCATTTCAGAGGCACCGGTGTCAAGACCTCTCTGCATTTCAGTTTTTCTTGTGGAACAAAACGAGGCACCGGTGTTACAAATTGGAGGCACCGGTGTCTTTACCATTCTGTATCTCATCCATAGTGCTGTAGAGTGAAGCATCGGTTTAATCATTTCAGAGGCACCGGTGTTAAGACCATTCTGTATCTCCTGAATTCTGATCTGTAGTGGAGTGCACCGGTGTCATGGAAATGAGGCACCGGTGTCTTTGGGCTCTGTACAATTCCTTCTTCTGAGATATTTTCTCCCGATTGCAATACAACACACACACAAACAACAAAACCCCATCCGACCTTATCTCATCCGATTTCCTAAGCTTGTTTCAATGGATATAAATTGGACAAGGATCAAATCAAGGTCAATGAGACTCATATATGGTACGGATCATGGAAGATGGCCTTTTATCATTTCTCAAATGTTTCATGGATTCCACAATGATGCACACAAGTGTAAAACATGAGTAAACACGCAGTTGTAGAAACAAGAGATAGATGAATTCAACTCTGTGGCATAGAATGGGTTAACATTGGATCTCCGCTCACAACTTATGATTCCAAATTGTTCAACAAAGTTCATGGTCGATGCACGTGTAGTGAAATAGCAATTCATTGTTCAACGTGATGCTTATGGGAACATATGTCAAGTTACTTGCAAGCATTTCAGGAGAAGATTGCCTAATACAACGATATGCCAATTTGTATTTATTTATTTATTTTTTTTTTCAAAATTTTTCATGCTAAAAAGGGACTAAAACAACTAAAACAACAATGGGCTAACACAATAATGAATCATTCTCCCCCCCCCCCCCCCAAACTTAAAGTTTGCATTGTCCTCAACGCAAAGTGATAACTCATCTTAAAGCATAAAGAGAGGGACGATCATACCCGCGAGGTGGAATGTCAACCACCATATACCTCGACCAAGTTTGAGGATTTTTCGTCACTTGCACTGTTTGTCATTGGAAGGGCTTCCAAGGTGTACTCTTTCGGCTCCAACTTGTGGACCATAGCTAGTCACATAGGATCATCGCCGGAGCTTTGTTGGACTAACAACCGTAGCACATAGCTACACCCATGACTTTGGGCTCTTGAATGCCGCAATCACCCCGTACTTAGACCCAAACTACCAAGGCTGACGTGGTAGCGTGTACACCTTGCGAAGACTGAACCACCAACTACCTACTAAGAGCAAACATAACTTCATGGAACACAAAATTTCATTAGCAGGTTAGTCCAAAAATGACAATAAATGAAAGTAAGCAATAAATCCACCAACTTCTTCACGCGAAGGACACGATTACTACTTTTCTTCCTTGTCGAAGGCTGTGTTTCCCTATTGTTGGAAGGACAGTATGCGTGGGGTTCAACAATATCTTGAGAAGTAGCGCCATCATCTAATAGGCTACCACTCCCTTTGGAGGGGGGCCCCCCAAATTCCTTACCCCTTCATTCCGCTTTGAAGCAATCTCCACGGAACTTGACACTAAAGCCGAAAGGGTTCAGACAGATTTCTCATTGTCCACGCGCCTGCCGTCAGACCCAACCTCAAGGTACTACATACGTAGCTTGACAAGGTGGCTATACGAAACCATCGGATGCCGTTCGAGCACGGCAAACACTGGAGGTATCACATACTCCAAGGATTTATAGTCTCCTAGACTTCAAATAAAGCTCACGGACCCAAATGATTGGGGTCCACATTGTCGACATCGGACCCGTCATAGACCGGGTCTCTCAATTCCTCAACGGATTCCTCAGGATCAAATTGTTCAATGTAAGGCTTTAACCGGTGGCCATTCACCTTAAAAGTTGTTCCATTCTTAGGGTTCTCAAGTTCAACCGCTCCATGAGTGGAGACGATTTTCACAATGTAGGGACCTCCCCACCGGGATCGCAATTTGCCCGGAAACATATGCAATCTCGAATTGTACAAAAGTACTTTTTGACCGGGGGTGAATGTTTTCCGGACAATGTTCTTGTCGTGAAAGGCCTTAACCTTATACTTGTAGATGTGGGCATTGTCATAAGCATCCCGGCGGATTTCTTCAAGCTCATCCAATTGGAGCTTGCGGTGGGCACCGGCTTCGGGCATCCGATAATTCAACTGTTTGATAGCCCAAAAAGCCTTGTGCTCCATTTCCACCGGTAAGTGGCAAGCTTTGCCATATACCAAGCGGTAGCCTAACACGGTTTTGTAGGCAGTACGGTAAGCCCAGAAAGCATCAATTAGTCTAAGAGACCAATCTTTGCGATTCGGGTTTACCGTTTTCTCAAGGATGTGCTTGATTTCACGGTTGGCCAATTCAGCTTGGCCATTGGTCTGTGGGTGGTAGACAGTGGATACTTTGTGGTTGACCACATATTTCTTGACAAAGGCTTCCATGGGGCGATTGCAGAAGTGTGTGCCTTGATAACTGATAAGGGCTTTAGGCATACCAAACCTGGAGAAGTTATTCTCTTTAAGGAATCGGACCACAACAGCGTGGTCATTGGTTCTGGTTGGAATGGCTTCCACCCACTTGGACACGTAATCCACAGCTAACAAAATGTAGAGATTCCCAAAAGAATTGGGAAAAGGACCCATGAAATCGATGCCCCAACAATCGAAAACTTCAGTGATTAAGATAGGTTGGAGGGGCATCATGTTACGCCGTGATAAAGCACCCAACTCTTGACAGCGCGGGCAAGCCTTGCAGAATTCAAAGGCATCCTTGAAGATGTGAGGCCAATAGAAGCCACACTGTAGAATTTTAGCAGCTGTCTTTTTCGAGGAAAAATGCCCGCCACATGCCTCGGTGTGGCAGAAGGTCAAGATTGACTTCTGTCATCATCGGGCACACACCGCCGGACAATCTGGTCCGGGCAAAATTTAAAGAGATAGGGATCATCGAAGACGAATCTCCTCACCTCAACCAGAAATTTTCTCCTATCTTGAGGAGTCCAATGTGATGGGAGTTGTCCCGTGGCCAAGTAATTGGCAATATCAGCATACCACGGGCAGCTTGAAATGGCCAAGAGTTGCTCATCGGGAAAGGAGTCGGGAATGGGTATGTTAGAGGTATGATCCTCAAACTCGAGGCGAGACAAATGGTCCGCCACGACATTCTCAACCCCCTTTTTATCTTTGATGGTCAAGTCAAACTCTTGTAGAAGTAATACCCACCTAATTAGCCGAGCTTTAGCATCAGGCTTGGTCATGAGGTATTTGAGGGCGGCATGGTCGGTGTAAATCACAATGGGTGATCCTATGAGATAGGACCAGAATTTGTCAAGAGCAAATACCACTACCAACAACTCCTTTTCAGTGGTCGTGTAGTTCAATTGGGCATCATTCAGGGTCTTGCTTGCATAAGCAATGACATGAGGCACCTTCCCATCCCTTTGACCTAAGACCATCCCAATGGCATAGTCACTAGCGTCGCACATGAGCTCAAATGGTAAGCTCCAGTTAGGGGATTGCATGATTGGAGGAGTCGTGAGAGCGACTTTGAGTTTTGAAAAGGCCTCCTCACAATCATTTGTCCACACAAAGGTTGTGTCTTTTGATAGCAAGTGACACAAGGGACGAGAAATGGCGCTGAAATTTTGAATGAAGCGCCTATAGAACCCGGCATGCCCAAGGAAAGAACGGATATCCTTGACACACTTAGGAGTGGGTAGTTTAGAGATAAGTTCCACTTTGGACTTGTCTACCTCAATCCCCCTAGAAGAAACTATATGCCCAAGAACGATACCTTGGGTAACCATGAAATGGCATTTTTCCCAATTAAGCACAAGGTTAGTCTCTTCACACCTCACAAGTACAGATTCCAGATTATTAAGACATGACTCAAAGGAGTCACCAAAGACAGAAAAATCGTCCATGAACACTTCCACCACTTTTTCAATCATGTCACTGAAGATACCCATCATACACCTAGAAAAGGTGTCGGGAGCATTGCAGAGCCCGAAGGGCATGCGCCGGTAGGCGAAAGTGCCAAATGGGCAAGTGAAAGTGGTTTTCTCTTGGTCCTCTAGGGCCACCTCTATTTGGTTATATCCAGAATAACCATCTAGGAAGCAATAAAATGGGTGACCTGCTACCCTCTCCAACATTTGGTCAATGAAGGGGAGAGGAAAGTGGTCTTTTCTAGTAGAGGTATTCAGCTTCCGATAATCAATGCATACTCTCCACCCGGTGACAACACGTGTGGGGATCAAGTCCCCTTCCTCATTGGCCACTACAGTCACCCCGGACTTCTTGGGAACCACTTGGATAGGGCTTACCCACTTGCTATCGGCAATAGGGTAGATGATTCCCACATCCAACAATTTTAACACCTCATCTCGCACAACATCCCTCATGATGGGATTCAAACGGCGTTGGGGTTGGCGAGATGGCTTGATATCATCCTCAAGGTATATATGGTGTTTGCAAAGTAGGGGGCTTATACCTTGGATGTCAGCTATGGTCCACCCTATAGCTCTCTTGTGGTCCCTCAAAATTGTCAAGAGGGCTTGTTCTTGGTGATCGTCAAGGCCAGATGAAATCACTACCGGAAAGGTTTCAGAATCACCAAGAAAAGCATACTTGAGAGTAGAGGGGAGAATTTTGAGCTCAAGCTTGGGTGGTTGGATGGTAGAAGGTAGGGTCCTGGGTTTTGCGAGTGGTAATGATTCAAAAGTGGGTAGCCACCTTTCGGTACCCATCACCTCCTCTTCACTTAGGAGGGAGTAAATGTACTCAACCTCGGGTGAATCTAAGAATTCGGTCTCTTCTGCAGTAAGCATAGCCTCTAGGGGGTCGGAAAAGAGATGACAATCGACGTGTTCTTGGACAAGTGTGTCAATAATGCTTACGTCACGGATGTCATCATCATCCCCCATTTGGCTCCCAATGTTAAATATGTTGAGCTCAAGGGTCATGTTCCCAAACGTCATTTTTAGTAACCCATTTCGACAATGGATCACCGCGTTGGAAGTGGCCAAGAAGGGCCTTCCAAGGATGATGGGCGTTTGCGTTTGAAGATTCGATGTGGGACAAGTGTCAAGGACTATGAAGTCCACAGGGTACACAAAGTTGTCCACTTGGACAAGCACATCCTCCACCAATCCCCTCGGTACCCGGACACTACGGTCGGCTAATTGAAGGGTCACCGAGGTTGGTTTCATGTCCCCCAACCCAAGTTGCTCATACACCGAGTATGGCAACAAATTTACACTAGCCCCCAAGTCAAGTAGGGCTTTCTCCACTATCTTCCCCCCAACTCTCACATAAATTGTAGGACAACCGGGGTCCTTATACTTGGGTGCAATGGGGGTTTGGATGATCGAACTCACTTGTTGAGTCAAGAACACCTTCTTTTGCACGTTGTGCTTGCGCTTGATTGTGCACAAGTCTTTCAAAAATTTGGCATAAGAAGGTATTTGCTTGATTGCATCAAGTAACGGGATATTGATTTTAACTTGCTTGAAAAGCTCAAATATCTCGTTCGAGTTCGTCAACTTGGGTAGAGGCCTCAATCTTTGTGGGAATGGGGCCGGCATTGGGCAAGTTGAGACCATGGGTTCTCCCATAGTAACAGATGTGGATGCGGAAATGGGGGGAGATTGAGGCAAAACACTCACCGGTTCATCATTTTGGGGTTGTGGAATAGGCACCGGAGGAGGAGTGGGGATTGTTTTTGGGAGAATGGTCTTATCGACCTCTTTCCCACTCCTCAATGTGGTGATGGCCTTAGCTTGTTCCACATTTGAACCGGAAGGAGAATTTCCTTGTACAAAATGTTGACCTTGGGGGTTTGCTTGTGGTTGGGCTGGAAACTTTCCTTTTTCATGTTGCATAGTCCCGAATGTGGTGGTCAACTTGGTGAGTTGGGAGCGGATGTCCCCAATGGCTTGCGTGTTCTGTTCATTGACATTTGCTTGCCCTTGCATGAACATTTGCAAGGTATCCTCCAAACTTCGCCGGTTAGGCGGTTGGTAAGAGTTGGGACCCGTGGAGGGACCCGGAGGATTGTAGGCATTTGGTGGATATCGCGGTGGTGCCGGCCCTTGTGCATTTTGATGGGCCGGATATTGTCCTTGGAATCCTGGGGGTCCTTGGGTTTGGCCACCCGTCTCATTGTTCCTCCAACTGAAATTGGGATGATTTCTCAATCCCGGATGGTAGTTGTTGTTGAAGGGCACGTTGGTAGGCTTTTGCCCTTGGTGAAGGGCATGGACCTCAGCTTGGTCCGGACCATGAAGTACCTCTTTGAAAGCAGGTATGGTTGGACAGATGTTGGTAGTGTGGTCCATGGTGTCACAAATGGCACAAGCCTCCCCGGGCTTAGAAATGGAAGAGACCTCATTCACTCGATTAATTTCCAATTTCTCTAGTTTCCTAGAGCGGTGGTCGAGGCGTTTACTAATGTCATCCTCTTCCTTGGCACGTATTTGCCCATGGTTCCGTGTTGAGTGGGGGGCTTATAAGAGCGCTCATTGGGATCCGAATAATCCCATGATTGATTGTTCTCCGCTAACTCATCTAGGTAAGCTAGAGCCGCGGAGGCTCCTTGGTTCAGAAACTCCCCACTAGTCATGAGGTTGATGAATTGGCGATTGCGGACTGATATGGCTTCATAGAAAAATGCCACAATCTGCCAATCCTCATACCCGTGATGAGGGACAGCGAGGAGACGCTCTTTATATCTTTCCCAACATGAACAGAAGGATTCATTGGGTATTTCTTCAAAATTTTGGATTTTCTTTTTTTAAAGTGGTAGTACGGTGAAGTGGGAACCATTTTTTGTGGAATTCAACCTGCATTTCTACCCAACTTGTCACCGAATGTGCTCTCAAGGAGAGAAACCATCGCTTGGCCTTATCCTTGAGGAAAAAGGGAAAAAGTTTCAAACGTGCCATCTCAAGGTGGGCGGTCACGTTGGTGAAAGTGTTCACCACCTCCTCGAACTCTTTAATGTGCACATAGCAATTCTCCGATTCCATCCCATAGAAGGTAGGGAACATGCCAAGCATGTTAGGCTTTACATGGAATTGTTGCCCTTCGGGAGTATCGGTAGGAAAGCGAATGCACGAGGTGGTGGTGGTGTGAGTAGGGTGCAAGTAATCCCGCATGGTGCGACCCATGGGTGCGTCATTGGCCTCATGTTGTTCGGCCATTGGGTTGAGAGGAGGGTTGTCTTGGCGGATGAGCCTATGTGTAGCGTCACGAGTGTAGACACTCATACACCGAAGTCACTCTCCTAACAATCAAGTATGAGTGCAAAAAGAAAATAAAACTTGCGAATTGCACGTTCCTTTGGCTTGCGTTACACCTTAGGTTTACCAATATGGGTAGGTCAAAGGTTTCCGCCAAAGAAACTTGCACTTTGCAAAATCTGCGATTCCTTAAAAACAACTATTCAAAGTTCCCCGGCAACGGCGCCAAAAACATGACCGAACCGGCAAGGAGTGTGCGTCGTTAGGGTGCCGGCCTCGGGTCAATGGTTTAATTTCATAAAACAGGACTTCCCTCAAAATATGTTAAAACAAGTATAATGGATAGTCCGGAGTATCGATACACAGGGAAAAGAACGTTGGATTCAAAGATTTCGCAAATTGGTTTTTTCGACGTTTCGGACGTCAACCTCAAATTTGTTTGGTGATTTGGTTAACAATTATACTACTAAAAGAGGGGAAAAACTAGATTAAGGAGTGGGGTTAAGTCCTAAAGTTTGGTCTATTCAATTCTTCCGTCGGTCTATCTCTTCTCCTTATAACTCAATCTAGCCCCCGGTCTCGGGTTTTAGATCGGAAAATACTTCGATGAAAATCAGGGTTTTAATTCACAAAATGGTTTTATGGATTCTTTCAAGTTCAAAAAAATAGGATTAAAAGATGAAGGACATCGATTCAAGTATTAGATATACCAACTCTAAGGTTGGCCATAACTAAGCAAGAACTTAACTCTTCATTTTTGTTTCAATAAGAAGAACTTAGAGAGATTCATCAATGGCGTTAATACATATGGAGAAGATATAGACCAACATGGTTTTGAAATAAACTTCACATTTTAGACTTAACCCTCACTAATTTAGCTACTCGTATTTACCATGAACATGAAATAAGTAAGAGAAAACATGATAAAACAAACTTATCTAAGGACAATAAGAAGGATCTAAACAAAACTATACTAGAAAACTCTAAGAGAATCAGATTTTAAGGTAAGAAATACAATACTAATGGAAATATATGAGTAAAACTTACCAAAACTTAAATGATTCCAAGAGAATACAAGGATCTTGAAGCATAAAACACTAAAGATTAACAAACTTACTCCAAAACTTGAAGAGAAACATGAAGAACAAATATTCTAAGGCAAAAAGGGAGGCAAGGAGCTCTCAAAACATGATATATTTTTGGTATATTCTATGTAATGTTATGTGAGAGAGAGCACCTTAGCCAAAGAAAACAACCTACAAAATATCCTATCAAACTAGGTGCTATTACAATTCTATCCTTCAAAATGGCATAAATGGAAGCTTCTTATTCCTTTCCCCAGGCTAAAATCCTTTTTGTCCCCTGATTTGGCACACAAATCAAGGCAAGGTGGTCCCCCAAAAGTCAGTCATCCCAAGGCAAAAGTTTGCTTTTGTCGAACTTGATACACCGGTGTCAAGGTAATGAGGCACCGGTGCCTCTGGTGCTCTGTATTTGGCATTGGGTGAAAGGGGTGGCACCGGTGTAAAGGAATTGAGGCACCGGTGTCACTATGGCTCTGTATCTCGATCTTCTGTGCAATTGGCAGAGACACCGGTGTAAGGATTTGAAGGCACCAGTGTCTTAGACACTCTGTATTCTCCTTCTTTCATTGCTTATCAGAAGAGACACTGGTGCATAGAACTCAGAGGCACCGGTGTCACTTGGTCTCTGCATCTTGGCCTTCACTTGGAATAAGGGGGAGACACCGGTGTCAAAGGAATGGAGCACCGGTATCATTTAGTCTCTGTATTTTGGCTTCTGCAGTGGAATAAAAGGGAGACACCGGTGTCAAGGTAATGGAGCACCGGTGTCACTGAGTCTCTGGACATTGCTTCTCCCAACCAAGTTCGGCTTCGACCATTCGGACCTCGTTTGACTTTTGAAGAGTTGATTTAGGCACTTCAGGGTCCTCTTTTCTTTGTTTGACCTGCACGGGACATGAGATACCTTTTCGTGCAATTATCGAGTATAAACATGGAATAATACGTGCACGCAAGTTAAAATAGACGTGTTGAGCCGTAAAATACACAATAACACGCGCTCATCAGTTCATCGCATACTTTTGTGCCAAAAACGTTTATGAGTAAACTGAATAAGAGAGATGAACCACTATGTTACGAGTTGTTTGTAACTCAACCTATGAGTAAGGGCGTAATATGTTCCACGATATACCGAGACTGTGATGTTCGGTTAGGTGACGTGGATATGAATATGGATTTAATTCCATTGGACATGGGACACTTTGATTTGATTATCGGAATGGACTGGTTATCCAAGTATGGGGCAAGTATTGATTGTGCTCATAAACGGGTGACATTTAAGAAACATATCGAGGAGATTGAGTTCAAAGGAGAAGGAGTGGTAACTCCTCCATGCTTTGTATCGGTAGCGCGAGCTCGTCGACTTTTGCAAAAAGGTTGTTGCGGTTATCTATGTAGTCTATCGACATTGGAAGTAGGCGAATGGTCGATAGAAGATATTCCGGTAGTGCGGGAATTTCTTGAGGTGTTTCCCGAGGACTTGCTGAGTATACCTGTTGAGAGGGAGATAAATTTTTCTGTGGATATAATACCCAGAACTCAACCTGTATCTAAGACGCCATATCGGATGGCTCCGGCAGAACTGAAGGAATTGAAGACCCAACTTCGAGAGTTATTGGACAAAGGGTTTATTCGTTCGAGTTCTTCACTGACCGGCCGGCAAAAGTGTGTGTCGTTGGGGGTGCCGGCCTAGGGTCAATGGTTTACTTTCATAAAACAGAACTTATCCTCAAAATATGTAAAACGAGTATAATGGATAGTCCGGAGTATCGATCCACAGGGAAAAGAACGTTGGATTTAAAGAATTCGCAAATTGGTGTTTTTGACGTTTCGGACGTCAACCTCAAATTTGTTCGGTGGTTTGATTAACAATTATACTACTAAATGAGGGAAAAAACTAGATTAAGGAGTGGGGTTAAGTCCTAAAGTTTGGTCTATTCCAATTCTTCCGTCGGTCTATCTCTTCTCCTTATAACTCAATCTATCCCCCGGTTTCGGGTTTTAGATCGGAAAGTACTTCAATGAAAATCAGGATTTTACTTCAAAAAAATGGTTTAATGGATTCTTTCAAGTTTAAGAAAATTAGGATTAAAATATGAAGGACATCGATTCAAGTATTAGATATACCAACTCTAAGGATGGCTATAACCAATCAAGAACTTAACACTTCATTTTTGTTTCAATGTGAAAAACTTAGAAAGATCCATCAATGGCATTAATACATATGGAGAAGACATAGACCAACATGGTTTTGAACTAAACCTCACATTTAGACTTAACCCTCACTAATTTAGCTACTCATATTAACCATAAACATGATATAAGTAAAGGAAAACATGATAGCACAAACTTATCTAATGACAACAGGAAGGATTTAATCAAAACTACAAGAAAACTCTAAGAACATCAGATTTTTTAAGTGAGAAAAGCTATGCTAATGGAAAAATATAAGAAAACTTACCAAAACTTGAAGTATACCAAGAGAGTACAAGGATCTTCAAGATTAAAACACTAAAGATTAACAACTTACTCCAAAACTTGAAGAGAAAACTTGAAGAACAAATATTCTAAAGCAAAAAGAGGCAAAAGAGCTCTCAAAAACTCTGAAAAAATGATATATGGCTAAGTGTATGTGTTGTGTGTATGAGAGACCCCTTTAGCCAAAGAAACAACCTAAAATAAAATATCCTAACAAAAACTAGGTGAAAGTACTATTCTACCCTCCACAATGGCAATTTAAGAAGCTTCTTATTCAGTGATTTGGCCCAAAATTCGAGTAAAAGTCGGCCCCACAGAATCAGACGTAACAGGTTCTCTATCGATAGGAGGATCTCTCTATCGATAGAGAAGTCCTCTGGTTTTTAATTGATTCAGCCTCCTGTCGATAGGAAGATGCCTCTATCGATAGGGAAGTCTTCTGGTCTTCTTTGATTCAGCCTCCTATCGATAGGAGTGATCCTCTATCGATAGGGAAGTCTTCTGGTCTTCTTTGATTCAGCCTCCTATCGATAGGAAGGAACTTCTATCGATAGAGGGCTCTTTTTCCTGGTTCTTTGCTAGGCTCTATCGATAGGGATAAACCTCTATCGATAGAGAGGCTTCATTTTCTTTGGTTCTTCCTCGTCTCTTTGATCCGGGCTCACTTTCACTCCTCCCGAGCCTTCAATTGGTCCTCCATCATTACCACCAATGGTTCCGAGGCTTTAAGTCATGGTAGAACCTTTTGGGCATTCATTTAGCGCTCGCAAACCTGAAAGGGTAAAAGGACAACTACGCGTGCAACATTAACTAAATAAATGCATTTGCCTACGCATAATTGCCAAAATGAGTATGTTGAGCCACGTTATTATGCAATATAGTGCGCTCATCACACCCCCCAACTTGAAGGTTGCTAGTCCCTAGCAACGCATCATACTAACAACAGAACAGACAGTTTATTTCCCATGCAAGTCTAATTATCAACCATGCTTGATTTTCGTAGTTTCCAAGTGTATTCGGTGCATTTAGCAAGTATGAGCCATGTAAACACGCACAACCATTCATGAACTATAGGGAACAAGTGAGCTTAGAAATCTATTAAGCAATGTTAACCAAGGCGAGCCTTGATTCCAAATCTCTCAGTTTGCCCTCAAAACAAATTGTGCACTTCATGATTTAAACTTTGCATCCCTAACTTGCGCGAATATACACACCGAAGATGTGGCTATGCATTCAAGGAATAAGCGCAATCACAATGAAAGTATTCTGGTATGCGTTGATGGAACATAACAATGTGATATAGGAATGCAAGTGCTAGAAACATGTAACTACTCAAACATGCATCAAGATAGAATCCGAATTGTAATTAGAATCGATTAGGACTTCAAAAGCTTATAACATTCATGGTTTTTATAGCAAAATTGAGTACAAGACATGACACCGGCTAATATGTGGCTTAGGTCATCTACCCTTTTGCCGGTGTTGTGACAATACAAATGTGCACCCGGTGCACCATACCATGACGACTACAATAAAAAGAAAAAACACACAACTGGCTAGACTCAATGACTCGATCTTGTTTTAACTTTGTCCCCTACTCCTTCTAAAAACTTTCTTCCTCGATGTCCTCTTCTCCCGAGTCTTCTCCACTGTCATTGCTCACCTCCTCTTCTATCTCGCTCTCTTCCTCTTCAGAAATGTACGGGCGCCCTGTTTGTGCAGCCACATAATCCATGGTGAATTTCTGTTGTCTCAGTATCTTCTTCTGTGTTTTCATGATTTCGGACTGACGACAGAAGATCTTTTTCATCATCTTCCACATCTTTTTCTTGAAGGAGTCTTCTTCAGGCACTGCCACAGAGGGGCCTGAAGTTCTTGTACTGACCCGAGAAGCTGAAGGGACGTGGGTTCTAACTGCGGGTGGAGGTCTCACAACAGTTGGGTCTTTAGAGTGGGCTTTGCTCTTACTTGTGGTGAACCCAGAAATGGGTCCCAAGCCCTCAGTCCAGATATCATTCGCTCTTTCTTCAACCCCCATGTTGAGGCACAGTCGGGTGATCATTGCAGGGTATGGGAAATTCGCCCTACGCATCGTGTTGGTCCTGAATTCCACCAACTGTCTGAATATGTACCTCCCAACATCTATCACGTCATCGTGTAAGAATGAGTAGACCAATTGGACTTCTTTAGCCCCAAGAATGTTTTCGACCCCTCGGGGGTAGAGGTTGTAGTGCAAGATTTTGTTTAGGAGCCTATACTCCTCCTTTAGCCTCCCAACGGGGAATTGGCCACGAAACTCATTTGGGTCGATGAACATCTCATCCGCATAGAAGCGGGGGTCATACACGTCTTCCTCAATCGGGAATGTGCATATGGTCTCATCAAAGGCCGGACATCCCAAATAAAACGTGATAACCATAGGCGTGATCAAGATGCGCTTACCCCGTACGGTAGATGTGAATTGGTTGATTTCCCCCTCCGGGAGTCGCATGTTTGTGAAGAACGTCTTCACAATGGGTTGGATGTACCCCTTGACCGGGTCGAACCATTTCCTCAACCCTCGCCTATCAATCGTGAGAACCACCTCGGTTTCACCAATATCTTCCCGATGAACCATCCGCTCGCATGTGGCCTTGCGGGTGGCCATTGAGTTTTCCCACTCCCGTTTGGCCGATTCTTTTGGATCCTCTTTTGATTTTTTCTTTTTCCCCGAACCTTCGGCCGCCTTACGCTTACCCCTTTGGATTTCTTCCCTCCTTCGGGTTTCATCACTCCTTTCCTCTTGGTATTCTTCATCTCCACTCACGTTTGGGATCTTGGAACGAGCCATTGGTGCTTGATTTCGGGGTTTTGGTTCGAATTTTCGGATGGAGAGGGTTAGGGCATGAAATTTCGGATGGAGGAAGGTGGGTGAGGGGTTTTGGGTATAAATAGGGTAGGATTTCGGGATGATTCGGGAAGGGTTGTGAGATTTCGGTGGATTGAGGGGAAAAATCGTGCCTTTTGAAGGAGGAGGTGTGAATTTCGGATGATTTGGAATGAAATGGTTCGGGTGTATTTAAGGGTTTTTGCCGATTTCTGGGTTCTCTATCGATAGAGAAGTGGTCTCTATCGATAGAGAAGTCTTCTGATGAAAATTTTTTCTTGCTCCTATCGATAGGAGCCTTTCTCTATCGATAGAGAAACCTTCTGTCCAATTTTTGGCCTTTGGCTCTATCGATAGGAATCATCCTCTATCGATAGAGAATGCTGAACAAATTGCTCTATCGATAGGAACAAACCTCTATCGATAGAGGTTGAATCTGTCTAGTTTCTGCACTGATCCTCTATCGATAGGAACATTCCTCTATCAATAGAGGTTGGTTCTGTCTGATTTCTGCTTATGCCCCAAATTCTTCATCTTTTTGACCCCTCTTCTTTCCATCACCCATTCAAACACTCTCAAAACACCTACTAACATCCGGTTTCCTAATTGTTTCGTGAAAAATTGGATGACTCGGACTTGGTTCGAAATTTGGATTATGGGACACTTGTGTGGTTCAATCATGCAAAGATAGCCTAATTTCATTTTCTCCGTACATAATGGATTCCAAATTGATGCATGCAAGATGTTAAGCATGAAATGAGCATGGCATGGATTTCATATGAAGATTGAGTGCGGGATGCTTTTCAAATTAAATCTCCATCTATATGATCAAATCACCCAATTACACACTTAGCTCATAGTGTTCCAAATAGTTCATGTTTATGTGTGTGAATTGACTTTGTTGCTCAATGACAAATACATCGCATGCATGCCTCTTGTACATATCCAATTAATCAAGCATAGGTTTCAACTCTACTTTCATGGGAAATGGAACAATAATTGAAAAAAAAAAAATGGGACTAAAATGACTCAATTAACACTAAGATTGGACTAACCCTTCCCCCCAACTTGAAAATTGCATTGTCCTCAATGCAAGAAGACAACGCATCATTAAGCATAAAAGAGGGACGATCATACCTGCGAGGTGGAATGTCAACCACCATATACCTCGACCAAGTTTGAGGATTTCTCGTCACGTGCACTGTTTGTCATTGGGAGGGCTTCCAAGATGTACTCTTTCGGCTCCAACTTGTGGACCATAGCTAGTCACATAGGATCATCGCCGGAGCTTTGTTGGACTAACAACCGTAGCACATAGCTACACCCATGACTTTGGGCTCTTGAATGCCGCAATCACCCCGTACTTAGACCCAAACTACCAAGGCTGATGTGGTAGCATGTACACCTTGCGAAGACTGAACCACCAACTACCTACTAAGAGCAAACATGACTTCATGGGACACAAAATTTCATTAGCAGGTTAGTCCAAAAATAACAATAAATGAAAGTAAGCAATAAATCCACCAACTTCTTCACGCGAAGGACACGAGTACTACTTTTCTTCCTTGTCGAAGGCTGTGTTTCCCTATTGTTGGAAGGACAGTATGCGTGGGGTTCAACAATATCTTGAGAAGTAGCGCCATCATCTAATAGGCTACCACTCCCTTTGGAGGGGGTCCCCCCAAATTCTTTACCCCTTCATTCCGCTTTGAAGCAATCTCCACGGAACTTGACACTAAAGCCGAAAGGGTTCAGACAGATTTCTCATTGTCCACGCGCCTGCCGTCAGACCCAACCTCAAGGTACTACATACGTAGCTTGACAAGGTGGCTATACCAGACCATCTGATGCCGTTCGGGCACGGCAAACACTGGAGTTATCACATACTCCATGGATTTATAGTCTCCTAGACTTCAAATAAAGCTCACGGACCCAAAGGATTGGGGTCCACATGGTCGACATCGGACCCGTCATAGACCGGGTCTCTTAATTCCTCAACGGATTCCTCAAGATCAAATTTTTCAATGTAAGGCTTTAACCGGTGACCATTCACCTTAAAAGTTGTTCCATTCTTGGAGTTCTCAAGTTCAACCGCTCCATGAGTGGAGACGGTTTTCACAATGTAGGGACCTCCCCACCGGGATCGCAATTTACCCGGAAATAAATGCAACCTCGAGTTGTACAATAAGACCTTCTGGCCCGGGGTGAATGTTTTTCGGACAATGTTCTTGTCGTGAAAGGCCTTGACCTTACACTTGTAAATGTGGGCATTGTCATAAGCATCCCGGCGGATTTCTTCAAGCTCATCCAATTGGAGCTTGCGGTGGGCACCGGCTTCGGGCATCCGATAATTCAATTGTTTGATAGCCCAAAAAGCCTTGTGCTCCATTTCCACCGGTAAGTGGCAAGCTTTGCCATATACCAAGCGGTAGGGAGACATGCCCAACACAGTTTTGTAGGCAGTACGATAAGCCCACAAAGCATCAATTAGTCTAAGAGACCAATCTTTGCGATTGGGGTTCACCGTTTTCTCAAGGATGTGCTTGATTTCACGGTTGGCCAATTCAGCTTGGCCATTGGTCTGTGGGTGGTACGCAGTGGACACTTTGTGGTTGACCCCATATTTCTTAACTAAGGCTTCCATAGGGCGATTGCAGAAGTGTGTGCCCTGGTCACTAATAAGGGCTTTAGGCATCCCAAACCGGGAGAAGATGTTCTCCTTAAGGAAACGGACCACAACAGAGTGGTCATTGGTTCGGGTTGGAATGGCTTCCACCCACTTGGACACGTAATCCACGGCTAACAGAATGTAGAGATTCCCAAAAGAATTGGGAAAAGGACCCATGAAATCGATGCCCCAACAATCGAAAACTTCAATGATTAAGATAGGTTGGAGGGGCATCATGTTACGCCGTGATAAGGCACCTAACTCTTGACAGCGCGGGCAAGCCTTGCAGAATTCAAAGGCATCCTTGAAGATGTGAGGCCAATAGAAGCCACACTGCAAAATTTTAGCAGCTGTCTTCTTTGAGGAAAAATGCCCGCCACATGCCTCGGTGTGGCAAAAGGTCAAGATTGACTTTTGTTCATCATCGGGCACACACCGCCGGACAATCTGGTCTGGGCAAAATTTAAAGAGATAGGGATCATCGAAGACGAATCTCCTCACCTCAGCCAGAATTTTCTCCTATCTTGAGGAGTCGAATGGGATGCGAGTTGTCCCGTGGCCAAGTAATTAGCAATATCAGAATACCACGGGCAACTTGAAATGGCCAAGAGTTGCTCATCGGGAAAGGAGTCGGGAATGGGTATGTTAGAGGTGTGATCCTCAAACTCGAGGCGAGACAAATGGTCCGCTACGACATTCTCAACCCCCTTCTTATCTTTGATGGTCAAGTCAAACTCTTGCAACAGAAGTACCCACCGAATGAGCCAAGCTTTGGCATCGGGCTTAGTGAGCAGATATTTAAGAGCTGCATGGTCGGTGTAGACTAGGATAGGTGATCCGATGAGATAGGATCGAAACTTTTCTAAAGCAAATACAACCGCCAACAACTCTTTGTCTCTCCGTAGTAGTGTAATTCATTTGAGCATCGTTTAAGGTCTTGCTCGCATAAGAGATTACACAAGGAACTTTGTCTCTCCGTTGGCCAAGCACAGCGCCTATAGCATAGTCACTGGCATCGCACATGAGCTCAAAGGGCAGGTTCCAATCGGGTGATCGCACGATTGGAGGAGTAGTGAGACTGATTTTTAGTTGTGAAAAAGCCTCCTCGCAATCTTGTGTCCACTCGAAAGGTGTGTCCTTCGTAAGTAAACGACACAACGGACGAGATATGGCGCTAAAGTTCTGAATAAAGCGCCGATAGAATCCAGCGTGTCCAAGGAAAGAACGGATATCCTTGACACACTTAGGGGTAGGTAACTTAGAGATGAGCTCTATTTTCGATTGATCTACCTCAATCCCCCTCGAAGAAATGATGTGACCGAGGACAATACCGTGAGTGACCATGAAATGGCACTTCTCCCAATTTAAAACCAGATTTTTCTCCTCACATCTAACAAGAACCCTCTCAAGATTCTCCAAGCAAGACTCAAAGGAGTCCCCGAACACAGAAAAATCATCCATGAACACCTCTACAATTTTTTCAATCATGTCGCTAAAGATGCCCGTCATACACCGAGAGAAGGTGTCACGACCCATCCCAAAATGGGGTGGATTAGTGACCGGCCAGTGAGTCTAACTCACTAAGGCCTCTCCGTAATTAAAATTTTATGGAATTCTATCTGTCTCTTATGTTAAGTCATAAGAATTAATCAGAGTAGCGGAAACATGTAATTAAACGAAATATTTCACAAGGACGTGCATAAACTGTCGTTCAAGATTAAAGTACAAACGTAGTTTATATTACACTTTCAAAAGTGGCCAACCGTGGCCTATTGAACACAAGTCCTACGTACACATACGTATCTACAAAGTAACCAAAAAGTGGAGCAGTTTCTGTCTGTCTTCAACGTCTATCAGGATCCTGCTCGTGACCTGGCATGTTGCATAGCAACATTCATTAGCATAAAGCTAGTGTGAATCAAGATATGCAAACCTTACAGGTTTGCCATGTTCTAATCTCATTTATTGTGTCTTAAACATATCATCAATATTCAAGAATCAGTCCATAGGCCATAGCCTGAGGACATAATAAAGTACAATCTCAGTTTCTCGTAACCCGTAGGTTATGCAGTTTAAACAGTTCAATAACAATTCATACTTGACATTCAGAATATAACCAACGGTATATGCCAGAGCTAGTGTAGGGAGCGACCCTCAATGTAATCTCAATGATAGGCATGACGTCACCCGATGCCACCTGGCCGTGGGACCCTTCCTTATTTCAAATCACCGCTTTTCTCACCCCCAGCGGTCAGGGATTTACCGTGTTATGAGATGTCAGTTATGCTTGTCTTTGTATTCAAAATTCATAATTATAACATGGCTTTATGATAGGTAAAACATCCTATCATTCAACGTGTTTAAACATGCCTTGAATGTAGACAAGTTTTCATATTAAACATAACAATACATGTTTGAACTCGCAGTAAAAATGTGCAAGTAAGATAAGCATATCCGGACTCACCTCACGTAATTTGACGATTTTCACTGACTTCGATGTCACGAGTGATTCCTATAATAAGAAATACAAAGGTTTAATAACTATCTTAGATTCCAATTTCTAATGACAAGGTCATCCTAGACTCGGTACATTAACATTGACACCACCTATCCCAAATTGCTCAAACCTGAAGTAAACAGATCACACTAAGTCTAGCAAGGTTTGAAAGTGAATGTACAAAGGTTCGGGTGATTATAAAGCCAAAATGAGGGTCTCGGAGATTGAAATAACTCAAGTGTAAAACATGGCAGATTTGCTGAAATTTACATCCATAGAAAATAACTCGAGAACCTAATCTAATGGAGTCTAAAATTCACCAAATTTGGCAAGATACTAGTTTAAGATGTTGGGAACATATTGTAAGAAGGAAACAAAGTCCAATTCAGTCTTTAGGTAGAGTAAAAATGCAACGGAACAAAACTGTTCCAGATTCGACACACCGTACGGAAATCTTAATTAAAGGAGTTCTAGATATCCAATTGAGTTGGTTCCAATTGGGGTTGAAAGACAACATATCAAGGTATATTCATACCAAATTTGAGGTCAATCCGAGGTCTGTAGCATTCTGGAGCTTAACTCAAAGTTCGGGGTCAAAACTGTCTAATCCGGCAGTCCGGAAATCCGGATAGGTAGCCGGATAGGTGGCCGGATGAGTTTCAGGACATGGTTTCTTATGATTTCTTGCTCTAATCTCAAATACCCTCTGATATATAACAAATATGTTTAAAACTAAGTCTATCTTAGTCCTAAAATCGGAGTATCAACAAAGAACTTATAACTTAGATGGTTAAATACTCACTGATGAAGAAACTGGTTGAAGAACAGATGAAGAAGCAGCTGAGGTAATGAAGAACAGGTTGAAGAAGCAGCTGAAGGTGATGAAGAAGCTCCTCCCTCTCTCTCTCTAGCTCTCTGATTCTAACGTACGTAATGAAATTGAGGAGCTTACCTTGATTTTTATGAACGAAGTTGGAAACAGGAGGTGTCCTAAGCTACTAGGTGGCTGATGTTAGGGAAACTACGCATGCAAATATCAGAGGTATTACATATCTGTTGTTCAATAGGGAAATTATCACCTGTTACTCGGTCCACCTCCCTAACGTTACAACATCTCGTAAACTTGCCTCGCCCACTTATCGTTCGATCAAATTCCGAGGTTTCGAACACGAATAAAAATAAAAGTCGTGACCATCTCTCGATCTTCATTTAAATCTCGAATTATCATCGAATTAGCGTTCAATTACAAATTTAATCCCCGCTAACGCCCTAAACTACCTAATTATGGGTCGGGGTCTCACATCCTCCCCACCTTAGAAAGTTTGGTCCTCCAAACTTGCTTGTGCTTGATTTATGATGTTACTAATGTAATTAGGAAGAATTAGGTGTCATACCTCAAGTAAATAATTCCGGATATTTTTGGCGCATGTCTGTCTCCCTCTCCCATGTTGCTTCTCCCCTGGTTTGGTTCTCCCACCAGACCTTGACTAGTGGAATCTCTTTGTTCCTTAATTGTTTGATACGAGTGTCCAGGATTCGAACAGGTTGTTCTTCATAGCGTAGACTTTCCTCCAATTCGATAGGCGGTTGTTGTAGAATGTGTGTTGGGTCTGACACATATCTTCTCAGCATAGACACGTGGAACACATCATGTACACTAGCAAGTTCAGGTGTTAAGGCCAGTCGGTACGCAACTGGTCCTATCTTCTCAATCACTTCAAAAGGTCCGACATAACGTGGGTTAAGCTTCCCTCTCTTTCCGAATCGCACAACTCCTTTCATAGGTGAAATCTTAAGAAATACGAATTCTCCTTCTTGAAATTCTAGCTCCCGACGGTTAGCATCTGCGTAGCTTTTCTGTCGATCTTGAGCAATTTTTAGTCTATCTTGGATCAACTTAATCTTCTCTGTCGTTTCTTAAACGATCTCCGGCCCTGTAAGTTCAATTTCTCCAACTGCTGTCCAACAAGACGGCGATCTGCATTTTCGACCGTATAACGCTTCAAAAGGTGCCATGCCAATGCTGGCTTGAAAGCTGTTGTTGTAGGTGAATTCTGCCAAAGGTAAGTGTTCCTCCCAACTGCCTTGAAATTCTAACGCACATGCTCGTAATAAATCCTCCAACCTTTGTATGGTTCTCTCTGACTGTCCGTCCGTCTGAGGATGAAATGCTGTACTAAAGTTAAGCTTAGTACCCATAGCCTTCTGTAGAGATTGCCAAAATCTTGAAACAAATCTTGTATCTCAATCCGATGTAATGGTTATTGGTGCTCCGTGTAAGCGTACAATCTCACGTACATACAAACTAGCCATATGATCCACCGAATACATGTTCTTGATCGGCAAAAAGTGCGCTGACTTGGTCAATCGGTCAACTATCACCCATATAGAATTATTTCCTTTTGCCGTTCGAGGAAAGCCCACAACGTAGTCCATAGTGATATCTTCCCATTTCCATTTGGATATCGGCAACGGTTGAAGTAAACCCGCCGGTTTCTGACGTACAGCTTTGATTTGTTGACACTGCAAGCATCTACTAACATATTTCGTGACGTCCCGCTTCATTCCCATCCACCAATATGTTCGTCGCAGATCTTGATACATCTTCATCATACCGGGATGTATTGCCAGCTTTGTCTTATGTCCTTCATCAAGAATTCGTCGTTTAAGTTCTTCGTCATTTGGTATGCACGTTCGGTTTCGAAACCGTAATAGACCGTCGATCATGGTGAATTCAGAATCTGGCTTGGACATTGCATGTTCATGAACCTTCTTCAACTTAGGATCCACTAATTGCTTCGCTTTTACTTCTTCGAGAATTGCTGGTTCATCGATCAATACTGTACAAACTCCCGCCTCTTGTTTGTCGTCCCATTGTCGTTCCACGTATAAATAATTTAGCCTTCCCGTCGTTTTACGGCTAAGTGCATCCGCCACCACATTCGCCTTCCCCGCATGATACTGGATATTAATATCGTAGTCCTTCATTAGTTCCAGCCATCGGCGTTGTCGTAGATTCAAGTCTTTTTGCGTATAGATGTATTTTAAACTCTGGTGGTCGGTGAAGACATCACACGTAACGCCATAGAGATAATGCCGCCAAATCTTTAAAGCAAATACCAACGCTGCTAATTCCAAATCATGAGTAGGATAATTCTTCTCATGTGGTTTCAGTTGTCGAGATGCATATGCAATAACTCTTCCATGCTGCATTAGAACACAGCCAAGTCCTTGATGTGAAGCATCGCTATAAACCGCGAAACCTTCTACTCCATCTGGCAATGTCAAAATAGGTGCTGTTGTAAGCCTCTTCTTCAATTCCTGGAAACATTCTTCACGTTTCTCTGTCCAGACAAATGGCTCGCCCTTTCGCGTTAACTCTGTCATTGGCACTGCTATCTTGGAGAAGTCCTGCACAAATCTCCTATAGTAGCCTGCTAGTCCAAGAAAACTACGGACTTCTGTTACAGTTGTCGGTCTCGGCCAATCTACAATTGCCTTGACTTTCTGATCGTCCACTGAGATTCCCTCTCCGGTAATGATATGTCCCAAAAACGTCACACTCGTCAGCCAAAATTCACATTTCTTGAACTTGGCGTATAGTTCCTGGTCCTTCAACGTCTGGAGCACGATCCGTAGATGTTTAGCATGTTGTTCTTCACTTCTTGAGTAAATTAAGATGTCATCGATAAAGACAATAACAAATTCGTCTAGGTATAGCTTGAAAATTCGATTCATCAAGTCCATGAATGCTGCAGGTGCGTTTGTCACTCCAAATGGCATGACTAGAAATTCGTAATGGCCGTAACGGGTCCTAAAAGCCGTCTTCTCCACATCCTCCAACTTCACTCGTAGTTGATGGTAACTAGAACGTAGGTCAATCTTCGAGAATACTCTCGCTCCCTGTAACTGATCGAACAAATCGTCAATCCTAGGTAAAGGATATTTATTCTTAATAGTGACTTTGTTCAACTCCCGGTAGTCAATACAGAGCCTCATCGTCCCATCTTTCTTCTTAACAAATAATACTGGTGCACCCCATGGTGATGAACTCGGTCTGATAAACCCCTTATCTAGTAGCTCTTTGAGCTGAGTCTTCAACTCCTTTAGCTCGGCCGGAGCCATACGATACGGTGCTTTTGATATAGGCTTCGTCCCAACTGCAGTCTCTATAACAAAATCTATTTCTCTCTCGGTAGGTATTCCTGGCAACTCTTCAGGAAACACTTCTGGAAATTCTCGTACTACTGGAATATCGGCCACTTTTAATTTACTAGTTTTCGGCATTGACACACTACATAGATATCCCTGACAACCTTTCTGCAAGAGTCGTCGGGCTCGAGTTACAGAGATAATATAGGGCGGTGTCACAATCTCCTCACCCTCAAACATAACTTCCTTGTTCTGTTTCCTGAGAACTATGTGTTTCTGGGCACAATCAATAGTAGCCCCGTTACTAGATAACCAGTCCATACCAAGTATTAAGTCAAACAAATTCATCTCCAACGGTATCATATCTATTATCGTGTCAGTATTACCAATGTGGACATCACAGTCTCGTAATACCGTAGAGCACATCGTGCCCCTACTCATAGGCTGAGTCACAAATAACTCATATCCCAGGGGTTCAACTTCTTTACCAAGTCTAGCAGCAAACGATTTCGATATAAACGTGTGTGATGAACCAGAATCAAATAATGCATAAGCAGGCATAGAACACACAACTATGTTACCTGCCACCACGTTCTCGTTATTCCTAGGATCACCAGGCACAACTGCATAAGCTTGGCCCTGACGCTGCCCATTGTTACAATTCCTCTGTCCTTGTTGTCGGTTATTGTTGCCCTCTGGTCTTCTCCCCTGATTTCTCACATTACCCTGTCCTCGGTTCTGGCCTCCTTGGGCTCCTACTGGCACCGCATTCGCTCCTGATCCCATCCTAGGGCACTCACGTCTTACATGTCCTACTTGCCCACAATTGTAACATTGGTTAGATCCACTTCTTCTCCAACACTCCCCTTTGTGCCTTCTGTCACAAATTCGACATATTGGCACAGTCCCTTGTGAACTACCTTCACCCTTACTCCAGCCCCCTGTATTTTGTCGTTTCTAACTGCCCGAACCTCCAATTGGTACCGTTTGTCGACGCTTACCTTCTTGATATCTCCGACTCTCCATCACATCTTGTTCTACTAATATTGCACGATTCATCACCGCAGCATAAGTTGGCATCTGCAAAGGTCGTACTATTCGCCTGATGTCATGTCGGAGCCCCTCTTCAAATCTCCGAGCCTTCATTCCTTCTGTCACTATCAGGTGTGGTGCATACTCTGCTAAGTTGGTGAAGGCAGCTTCATAATCAGCTACTGTCATAGTGCCCCCTTGCCTGAGTTGTTCGAACTCTAAACGTTTTGCAGCCTGCATAGCATGGGGCATGTACTTCTCCTCAAAAACCTCTTTAAAGCGTGTCCAAGTCATTCGAGGCTCACTAGTTCTCATTAAATTCCACCATCTATTCGCTTCCCCGGTCAATAGATATGACCCCATCTCGACCTTCTGATGTTCGTCACTCCTAATCAAACGAAAATTCTTCTCCATCTCCGCAAGCCATTCCTTTGCTCGGACTGGGTCCATTCCTCCATTGAAAGTTGTAGGTTTCAACTTCAAAAACTCCCTAATTGCTCCTGCATTCGCCACCGGTGGATTTGGCTGGGCAACTGCTTCTTCTGCCTCTGGTTGAACGTCAACATTGTTTGCCACTGGTGGAACTACATTAGGTTGTGGCGCAGGTGGTTGTTGACGTTGCGTTTGCAAGGTTTCCACTAATAGCCGCATCATATTTCGTAGTTCAGTAAATTGGGCCCTAGTCTCACTATTATTGTCATTGTTTGCTTGATTATTACTGTTGGAATCGGTTGACCTTGTAAGAACCATGATGCTGTACCAAAATGTGAATGTTCTAATTAATGCATATAGTATTGTTAACAAGAATCATAAAGACAACAACTCATGCATCTTATACTTTCTACAAACATTAAACTTGCATTTACATTAAGCTGATACACTGAAACTCAGGTACATATACAGTAGTTCCACACAAAATATCAGCATACATTATACTCCTTCCTATTTTACAACTCCCTAGTCACACCACCATCCCCTATCTACACGTCAACCCTCAAAACCCCCTTACGTCAGTCTCCTATTTCACAGCTTCTATTTTACAACTTACTACTCTCCTCATCTTACTTAGCTTCGGGTCCGTTAACTGAAGCCTCAGACCCACTCCTTGATAAAACTTGGTACTCCGTTGGTGCTTGTGGAGTGCCCGGATCCTCTGGGTCTTCATCATCACTGCCCCAAACCATATTATCATTTGCATCCTCAGGGTGCTCAGGTTGTGCATCATATTCCATTGCTTGCTCTTGCGGTGCCCTGCTTGATTCGCTCCTTGGAACTCCATTCGAATCTACCTCCTCCATAGGCTCTCCGGCAACCCTCGAACATCCACCCACCTCAAAGGTTGATGGTCCGCTATACCCCCATGGTGGCCATTCGCCAGTGTCCCCTCGCCTAGCCATCTCCTCTAACGTTGCTCTAAAACCAATCTCGCTTTCAGCCCACCAAACAGCCCGGTTCAAGACTTCTTGTCCGATACGCAATCGACGCACAACTTGGTACTGTCTCATCCGGTCTGTATAGAAAAGTTTAGCATTCACCGTCTTCTTCATTTCATCATATACTATTTTTGCTGCTTGATCACAAATTTTTCTTTCCAATAGCTCACCTCCCTCGTCTTTAATGCCTCGAACACTAATCTTGTACTTTCCGAGACTGTCTTCACTGCTGCTTGTTTCAGCCATACCTACGGCAAGCAAGATATATTCTTGTCAATACCACAACGTAAAGCCAACGTTAATATTATAAGTCATAATTCATGGACAAATAATATATAAATTACACATGTCGTGTGCAACTATTGTGTTAGAGTATCCATGTCCTTGAGTTTTAAGTTTAAAATTCCATAACTAATGCTCTGATACCAACTCTTGTCACGACCCATCCCAAAATGGGGTGGATTAGTGACCGGCCAGTGAGTCTAACTCACTAAGGCCTCTCCGTAATTAAAAGTTTATGGAATTCTATCTGTCTCTTATGTTAAGTCATAAGAATTAATCAGAGTAGCGGAAACATGTAATTAAACGAAATATTTCACAAGGACGTGCATAAACTGTCGTTCAAGATTAAAGTACAAACGTAGTTTATATTACACTTTCAAAAGTGGCCAACCGTGGCCTATTGAACACAAGTCCTACGTACACATACGTATCTACAAAGTAACCAAAAAGTGGAGCAGTTTCTGTCTGTCTTCAACGTCTATCAGGATCCTGCTCGTGACCTGGCATGTTGCATAGCAACATTCATTAGCATAAAGCTAGTGTGAATCAAGATATGCAAACCTTACAGGTTTGCCATGTTCTAATCTCATTTATTGTGTCTTAAACATATCATCAATATTCAAGAATCGGTCCATAGGCCATAGCCTGAGGACATAATAAAGTACAATCTCAGTTTCTCGTAACCCGTAGGTTATGCAGTTTAAACAGTTCAATAACAATTCATACTTGACATTCAGAATATAACCAACGGTATATGCCAGAGCTAGTGTAGGGAGCGACCCTCAATGTAATCTCAATGATAGGCATGACGTCACCCGATGCCACCTGGCCGTGGGACCCTTCCTTATTTCAAATCACCGCTTTTCTCACCCCCAGCGGTCAGGGATTTACCGTGTTATGAGATGTCAGTTATGCTTGTCTTTGTATTCAAAATTCATAATTATAACATGGCTTTATGATAGGTAAAACATCCTATCATTCAACGTGTTTAAACATGCCTTGAATGTAGACAAGTTTTCATATTAAACATAACAATACATGTTTGAACTCGCAGTAAAAATGTGCAAGTAAGATAAGCATATCCGGACTCACCTCACGTAATTTGACGATTTTCACTGACTTCGATGTCACGAGTGATTCCTATAATAAGAAATACAAAGGTTTAATAACTATCTTAGATTCCAATTTCTAATGACAAGGTCATCCTAGACTCGGTACATTAACATTGACACCACCTATCCCAAATTGCTCAAACCTGAAGTAAACAGATCACACTAAGTCTAGCAAGGTTTGAAAGTGAATGTACAAAGGTTTGGGTGATTATAAAGCCAAAATGAGGGTCTCGGAGATTGAAATAACTCAAGTGTAAAACATGGCAGATTTGCTGAAATTTACATCCATAGAAAATAACTCGAGAACCTAATCTAATGGAGTCTAAAATTCACCAAATTTGGCAAGGTACTAGTTTAAGATGTTGGGAACATATTGTAAGAAGGAAACAAAGTCCAATTCAGTCTTTAGGTAGAGTAAAAATGCAACGGAACAAAACTGTTCCAGATTCAACACACCGTACGGAAATCTTAATTAAAGGAGTTCTAGATATCCAATTGAGTTGGTTCCAATTGGGGTTGAAAGACAACATATCAAGGTATATTCATACCAAATTTGAGGTCAATCCGAGGTCCGTAGCATTCTGGAGCTTAACTCAAAGTTCGGGGTCAAAACTGTCTAATCCGGCAGTCCGGAAATCCGGATAGGTAGCCGGATAGGTGGCCGGATAGGCGGCCGGATGAGTTTCAGGACATGGTTTCTTACTCTAATCTCAAATACCCTCTGATATATAACAAATATGTTTAAAACTAAGTCTATCTTAGTCCTAAAATCGGAGTATCAACAAAGAAATTATAACTTAGATGGTTAAATACTCACTGATGAAGAAACTGGTTGAAGAACAGATGAAGAAGCAGCTGAGGTAATGAAGAACAGGTTGAAGAAGCAGCTGAAGGTGATGAAGAAGCTCCTCCCTCTCTCTCTCTAGCTCTCTGATTCTAACGTACGTAATGAAATTGAGGAGCTTACCTTGATTTTTATGAACGAAGTTGGAAACAGGAGGTGTCCTAAGCTACTAGGTGGCTGATGTTAGGGAAACTACGCATGCAAATATCAGAGGTATTACATATCTGTTGTTCAATAGGGAAATTATCACCTGTTACTCGGTCCACCTCCCTAACGTTACAACATCTCGTAAACTTGCCTCGCCCACTTATCGTTCGATCAAATTCCGAGGTTTCGAACACGAATAAAAATAAAAGTCGTGACCATCTCTCGATCTTCATTTAAATCTCGAATTATCATCGAATTAGCGTTCAATTACAAATTTAATCCCCGCTAACGCCCTAAACTACCTAATTATGGGTCGGGGTCTCACATCAGGTGCCGGGGGCATTGCAAAGCCCGAAGGGCATGCGACGATATGCAAAGGTGCCAAATGGACATGTGAAAGTAGTCTTTTCTTGGTCTTCCAGAGAGACCTCTATCTAATTATACCCCGAATACCCGTCTAGGAAACAGTAGAAAGCATGGCCAGCCACCCTCTCTAACATTTGGTCAATGAAGGGAAGAGGGAAGTGGTCTTTCCGGGTACCGGCGTTGAGTTTTCTATAGTCTATACAGACGCGCCAACTAGTGACCACTCGAGTGGGAATCAACTCCCCACTCTCATTGGGCACAACAGTGACGCCAGACTTTTTTGGCACAACCTGGATGGGGTTGACCCATTTACTATCAGCTATCGGGTAAATGATACCCACATCCAGTAACTTTAGAACCTCATCTCTCACCACATCTCGCATGATCGGGTTCAAACACCGTTGAGGTTGGCGAGATGGCTTAACATCATCCTCGAGATAGATGCGGTGAGTGCACAAAAGCGGGCTGATCCCGTGAATATCAGCAATGGTCCACCCTAAAACAGATTTGTGGGCCCTCAAAATTTCCAATAAAGCAGCTTCTTGGGGATTGTCTAGACTGGATGAGATGACAACCGGGAAAGTTTCAGAATTCCCCAAGAAAGCATACTTCAAGGTAGATGGTAAACTTTTGAGCTCGGGCTTGGGTGGTTTAACAGAAGATGGTAGAGCCCGAGCTGTAGGGGGTGGTAGTTTTTCAAAGGTGGGCACCCACTTTTCAGTACCCAACACCTCTTCTTCATTCAGGAGGGAGTAAATGTACTCAACCTCGGGAGAATCTAGAAACTCAATCTCTTCCACAGTAAGCATAGCCTCTAGGGGGTCGGAAAAGAGATGACAATTGACGTGCTCTTGAACAAGTGTGTCAATAACGCTCACATCACGGATGTCATCATCATCCCCCATTTGGCTCCCAATGTTAAAAATGTTGAGCTCAAGGGTCATGTTCCCAAACGTCATTTTAAGCAGCCCATTTCGACAATGGATCACTGCGTTGGATGTGGCCAAGAAAGGCCTTCCAAGTATGATGGGCGTTTGGGCTTGAAGATTTGACGTGGGACAAGTATCAAGGACTATGAAGTCCACCGGGTACACAAAGTTGTCCACTTAGACAAGCACATCTTCCACCAATCCCCTCGGTACCCGGACACTACGGTCGGCTAATTGGAGGGTCACCGAGGTTGGTTTCATGTCCCCCAACCCAAGTTGCTCATACACCGAGTATGGCAACAAATTCACACTAGCCCCCAAGTCAAGCAGGGCTTTCTCCACTATCTTCCCCCCAACCCTCACAGAAGTTGTAGGACAACCGGGGTCCTTGTACTTGGGTGCAATGGGGGTTTGGATAATCGAACTCACTTGTTGAGTCAAGAACACCTTCTTTTGCACGTTGTGCTTGCGCTTGATTGTGCACAAGTCCTTCAAAAATTTGGCATAAGAAGGTATTTGCTTGATTGCATCAAGCAACGGGATATTGATCTTAACTTGTTTGAAAAGCTCAAATATCTCGTTGGAGTTCGTCAACTTGGGTAGAGGCCTCAATCTTTGTGGGAATGGGGCCGGCATTGGGCAAGTTGAGACCATGGGTTCTCCCATAGGAGCAGATGTGGAAGTGGAAATGGGGGTAGATTGAGGCAAAACACTCACCGGGTCATCTTCTTGGGGTTGTGGAGTAGGCACCGGAGGAGGAGTGGGGATTGTTTTAGGGAGAATGGTCTTATCGACCTCTTTCCCACTCCTCAATGTGGTGATGGCCTTAGCTTGTTCCACATTTGACCCAGAAGGAGAATTTCCTTGTACAAAATGACCACCTTGGGGATTTGCTTGTGGTTGTGCGGGAAATTTCCCTTTCTCATGTTGCATAGTCCCCAAAGTGGTGGTCAACTTGGTGAGTTGGGAACGGATGTCCCCAATGGCTTGAGTGTTCTGTTCATTGACATTAGCTTGCCCTTGCATGAACATTTGCAAGGTATCCTCCAAGCTTCGCCGGTTAGGCGATTGGTAAGAGTTGGGACCCGTGGAGGGACCCGGAGGATTGTAGGCATTTGGTGGATACCGCGGTGGTGCCTTGTGCATTTTGATGGGCCGGGTATTGTCCTTGAAATCCCGGGGGTCCTTGGGGTTGTGCACCCGCCTCATTATTCCTCCAACTAAAATTGGGATGATTTCTCAATCCCGGATGGTAGGTGTTGTTGAAAGGCACGTTGGTAGGCTTTTGCCCTTGGTGAAGGGCATGGACTTCAGCTTGGTCCGAACCATGAAGTACCTCTTTGAAAGCAGGTATGGTTGGACAGATATTGGTCGTGTGGTCCATGGTGTCACAAATGCCACAATCCTCCCCGGGCTTTGAAATAGAAGAGACCTCATTCACCCTATTTATCTCCAATTTCTCTAGTTTCCTAGAGAGGTGGTCGAGGCGTTTACTGATGTCCTCCTCGTCCCTAGGCACGTATTTGCCCATGGTTCCGTGACTAGTGGGGGGCTTGTAAGAGCGATCATTGGGATCTGAATAATCCCATGATTGATTGTTCTCCGCTAACTCATCTAGGTAAGCTAGAGCTGCGGAGGCCCCTTGGTTCAGAAATTCCCCACTAGTCATGAGGTTGATGAATTGGCGATTGCGGACTGATATGGCTTCGTAGAAAAATGCCACAATCTGCCAATCCTCATACCCGTGATGAGGGACAGCGAGGAGACGCTCCTTATATCTTTCCCAACATGAACAGAAGGACTCGTTGGGTATTTCCTCAAAATTTTAGATTTTCTTCTTCAAAGTGGTGGTGCGGTGAAGTGGGAACCATTTTTTGTGGAATTCAACCTGCATCTCCACCCAACTTGTCACCGAATGTGCTCTCAAGGAGAGAAACCATCGCTTGGCCTTCTCCTTGAGGGAAAATGGAAAGAGTTTCAAACGCGCCATCTCAAGGTGAGCGGACACGTTGGTGAAAGTGTTCACCACCTCCTCGAATTCTTTGATGTGCACATAGCAATTCTCCGATTCCATCCCATAGAAGGTAGGTAACATGCCAAGCATGTTAGGCTTTACATGGAATTGTTGCCCTTCGGGAGTATCGGTAGGAAAGCGAATGCATGAGGTGGTGGTGGTGTGAGTAGGGTGCAAGTAATCCCGCATGGTGCGACCCATGGGTGCGTCATTTCCATCATGGTGTTCGGCCATTGGATTGAAAGGAAGATTGTCTTGGCGAATTAGCCGATGAGTCGCGTCACGAGTGTAAACACTCATACACCAAAGACAGTCTCCGAATCAATCAATTATAAGTTAAAAGAAAATAAAATAAAATCTGCAAATTACACGTCCCTTTGGCTTGCGTTACACCTTAGGTTTACCAATATGGGTAGGTTAAAGGTTTCCACCAAAGAAACTTGCACTTTGCAAAATCTACGATTCTCTAAATCAACTGTACTAATTCCCCGGCAACGGCGCCAAAAACATGACCGGCTGGCAAAAGTGTGTGTCGTTGGGGGTGCCGGCCTAGGGTCAATGGTTTACTTTCATAAAACAGAACTTATCCTCAAAATATGTAAAACGAGTATAATGGATAGTCCGGAGTATCGATCCACAGGGAAAAGAACGTTGGATTTAAAGAATTCGCAAATTGGTATTTTTGACGTTTCGGACGTCAACCTCAAATTTGTTTGGTGGTTTGATTAACAATTATACTACTAAATGAGGGAAAAAACTAGATTAAGGAGTGGGGTTAAGTCCTAAAGTTTGGTCTATTCCAATTCTTCCGTCGGTCTATCTCTTCTCCTTATAACTCAATCTATCCCCCGGTTTCGGGTTTTAGATCGGAAAGTACTTCAATGAAAATCAGGATTTTACTTCAAAAAAATGGTTTAATGGATTCTTTCAAGTTTAAGAAAATTAGGATTAAAATATGAAGGACATCGATTCAAGTATTAGATATACCAACTCTAAGGATGGCTATAACTAATCAAGAACTTAACACTTCATTTTTGTTTCAATGTGAAAAACTTAGAAAGATCCATCAATGGCATTAATACATATGGAGAAGACATAGACCAACATGGTTTTGAACTAAACCTCACATTTAGACTTAACCCTCACTAATTTAGCTACTCATATTAACCATAAACATGATATAAGTAAAGGAAAACATGATAGCACAAACTTATCTAATGACAACAGGAAGGATTTAATCAAAACTACAAGAAAACTCTAAGAACATCAGATTTTTTAAGTGAGAAAAGCTATGCTAATGGAAAAATATAAGAAAACTTACCAAAACTTGAAGTATACCAAGAGAGTACAAGGATCTTCAAGATTAAAACACTAAAGATTAACAACTTACTCCAAAACTTGAAGAGAAAACTTGAAGAACAAATATTCTAAAGCAAAAAGAGGCAAAAGAGCTCTCAAAAACTCTGAAAAAATGATATATGGCTAAGTGTATGTGTTGTGTGTATGAGAGACCCCTTTAGCCAAAGAAACAACCTAAAATAAAATATCCTAACAAAAACTAGGTGAAAGTACTATTCTACCCTCCACAATGGCAATTTAAGAAGCTTCTTATTCAGTGATTTGGCCCAAAATTCGAGTAAAAGTCGGCCCCACAGAATCAGACGTAACAGGTTCTCTATCGATAGGAGGATCTCTCTATCGATAGAGAAGTCCTCTGGTTTTTAATTGATTCAGCCTCCTGTCGATAGGAAGATGCCTCTATCGATAGGGAAGTCTTCTGGTCTTCTTTGATTCAGCCTCCTATCGATAGGAAGGAACTTCTATCGATAGAGGGCTCTTTTTCCTGGTTCTTTGCTAGGCTCTATCGATAGGGATAAACCTCTATCGATAGAGAGGCTTCATTTTCTTTGGTTCTTCCTCGTCTCTTTGATCCGGGCTCACTTTCACTCCTCCCGAGCCTTCAATTGGTCCTCCATCATTACCACCAATGGTTCCGAGGCTTTAAGTCATGGTAGAACCTTTTGGGCATTCATTTAGCGCTCGCAAACCTGAAAGGGTAAAAGGACAACTACGCGTGCAACATTAACTAAATAAATGCATTTGCCTACGCATAATTGCCAAAATGAGTATGTTGAGCCACGTTATTATGCAATATAGTGCGCTCATCATTCACCCTGGGGAGCACCGGTATTGTTCGTGAAGAAAAAGGATAGGACAATGCGGTTGTGTATTGATTATCGAGAACTAAATAAAATTACTATTAAAAAGAAATACCCATTGCCTAGGATTGATGATTTGTGTGACCAATTACAAGGGGCGAAAGTATTCTCGAAGATTGATCTACTGTCAGTTTATCATCAACTAAAGGTAAAACCAGATGACATTGAAAAGACTACCTTCTGAACTCGGTACGGACATTATGAGTTTTTGGTGATGCCGTTTGGAGTTACGAATGCACCTGCTGCATTTATGGATATTATGAATAGAGTTTTTAAAGAGTACTTGGATGAGTTTGTCATTGTCTTCATTGACGATATTCTGATTTACTCAAGAGATGAGCAGCAGCATGCAGAGCATCTTCGGATAGTGCTACAGACGTTGAAGGATCAAAAGTTATATGCCAAATTCAAGAAGTGTGAATTTTGGCTAAAGAGTAGGGCATGTTATCACTGAAGAGGGGATTGCAGTTGATAACCAGAAGATCGAGGCAATTGTGAATTGGTCTAGACCGACAACAGTAACAGAGGTTCGAAGTTTTCTTGAACTAGCTGGTTATTATCGAAGGTTTGTTCAAAATTTCTCCAAGATAGCGGTGCCGTTAACTGAGTTGACAAGAAAAGGAGAGGCTTTTATGTGGACAAAAAGGGAAGAATGTTTTCAAGAATTGAAGAAGAGGCTAACGACGGCACCGATTCTTACTCTACCAGAAGGGCTAGAAGGCTTCGCTATCTATAGTGATGCCTCACACCAAGGACTTGGGTGTGTTTTGATGCAACATGGAAAGGTTGTAGCTTATGCGTCAAGACAACTTAAACCACATGAGAGAAACTACCCGACACATGATTTAGAGTTGGCAGCCTTAGTCTTTGCTTTGAAGATTTGGAGGCACTATTTGTACGGTGTCACGTGTGATGTTTACACTGACCACCAGAGCCTAAAATACATCTATACCCAGAAGGATTTGAATCTGAGATAGCGTAGGTGGTTGGAGTTTATGAAGGATTTTGATATCAACATCCAGTATCATCCAGGGAAGGCAAATGTGGTAGCAGACGCGTTAAGTCGAAAGGCAAGAAGTGAGTTGAATGGCTTATTGGTGGAACACCAATGGTTTACTGGGGCACATGGCGAAATTTGTTCAATGATAATTGCTGAACCTGCTGTTTTGGAGGAGATAAAAGTGAAGCAGTTGGAGGATCCCAAGTTAAAGAAAATTTATGAACAATCTTTGATTAATGTTGACTCTGAGTTTAGTATGGTGGACAGATTGTTCAAATTTCGAAATCGGATATGTGTACCCAAAGATGAAGAACTTAAATGGAGGATTTTGGATGAAGGCCACAAAACGAGGTTGACTATTCATCCTGGAATGATGAAAATGTATCAGGATTTAAAGAAAACGTATTGGTGGATGGGGATGAAGAGGGACATTGTTGATTATGTTAATTGTTGTCTTCAGTGTCAACAAGTCAAGGCAATACGTCAGAAACCAGCAGGGTTACTTCAGCCTTTGCCTATTTCCAAATGGAAATGGGAAGACGTTACAATGGACTATGTGGTAGGGTTTCCCCGTATGGTGAAAGGGAATAATTCAATTTGGGTGATCGTTGACCGTTTGACTAAGTCAGCGCACTTTCTGGCGATTAAGAATACATATTCAATGGATCAGATGGCTAATCTTTATGTGAAGGAGATTATAAGATTACATGGCGCACCAGTATCGATTACGTCAGATAGAGATACGAGGTTTGTCTCTAGAGTTTGGCAGTCGCTACAGAAGGCCATGGGTACTAAATTGAATTTTAGTACGGCCTTCCATCCTCAAATGGATGGACAGTCTGAAAGGACTATTCAAACGCTAGAGGATCTATTACGAGCTTGTGCACTGGAATTCCAGGGTAGTTGGGAAGAACATCTACCGTTAGCATAATTCACTTATAACAACAGTTTTCAAGTTAGTATCAGTATGGCACCATTTGAGGGTCTGTATGGACGGAAGTGTAGATCGCCATCTTGTTGGACGACAGTGGGAGAAGTGGAACTCACAGGACCTGAAATAGTACAAGAGACAACAGAAAAGGTTAAATTAATTCAGGAAAGACTTAAGGTAGCTCAGGACCGTCAGAAAAGCTATGCAGATGCGAACCGACGTGAACTTGAGTTTCAGGAGGGTGAATTAGTTTTTTTAAAAGTTTCACCAATGAAAGGAGTGGTACGGTTTGGGAAGAGGGGAAAACTTAATCCCCGATATATTGGACCGTTTGAGATTGTTGAGAAGGTTGGTCCAGTAGCATATCGGTTGATTTTGACACCTGAACTGGCCAATGTGCATGATGTTTTCCATGTATTCATGCTTAAGAAGTATGTATCAGATCCAAATCATGTACTAGAACAACCACCGATTGAATTGGAGAAAAATCTACGATATGAAGAACGACCGGTGCGAATTCTGGACACCCGTGTCAAACATTTGAGCAATAAGGACATCACATTAGTTAAATTCTGGTGGGAAAATCAGACGACTGGAGAAGCCACATGGGAAAAGGAGGCGGATATGCGTCAGAAATATCCGGAGTTATTCGATTAAGCTACGATCTGCGTAAAATTATTATTTTTGTTAGTATTGATCTTTTTACTAGTTAATTATTCAGAATAACAACATCTAAGTTTGGCGGACCAAACTTCTTAAGGTGGGGAGGATGTGAGACCCCGACCTGAAATAAAGAAAATGAAAAGAAAAGTAGAAAAAAATGGCGAATTTGAAAATTCGATTAAATTATAAAATTGAGACATTTTATTTAGATCGTTTCGATGATTTATTGGGTGAATAAAGAAATATCCTAGAATTATTTAGGGATATTTGAAGTGGGTTCAAATTCTAAACGGAGACCGAGGAGTTGTTCGAAAATTTATATTAAGCATAAGTGATAATTGAAGGTTGACCCTCATATGACTCTAAGGGACGATTGGACGAGATCTAGACATCTTTTTAATTACTGAGTAAGTAAATTAGTTTTACGTAAAAAAGAAAATAAAACTATGAAATACAAAAAATGAAGAAAACCATTTATCTAATAATTAGAAGATATCTATCCTAGGTAATTCTAGACTAACCTAATGGATAAACTAGAAAAGCCACCTCATGCTTGGCATGTTAGGATAAAAACCAACTAAGCACCTCTTTCATTTCATTTTTTTACATTTTGCCGGAAATAGAGAAGAAGAGAAAAGAAAGAAGAAAAAAGGAAGAAGAAGAAGAAGAAGAAGAAGAAGGTGGTGGTGGTGGTGGTGGTGGTGTTGGGTTTGGTTTTGTTTCCACTTGTAAGGTAAGGATATTCCTCTCATGTTAAGAGTTCAATATTTCCTCCTTCTTGTTAGCTAATTAAGACCTTAAAAACAAGAGAAAACTAGAAAGAAATTCAGAGAACCAAAGGTTAAAAAAAAGATGAAAAAAAAAACATGTTGGAGATAGAACAAGCCCTTCTTAAGGAGTTTACTATGTTTAATTTTTAAAAAAATATTAGGTTGCTCTATTTTTTAATCACAATTTTAATTGTAGGATGTTATTATACCTTTATTAGATTAGTTTAGAGGCCTGAAACTGAAGAAAATGAAAGGAACAAGAAGGAACCAAAGCAGCAACAGTTCTGCCATAAAAGGGAAAGATTATGGCTGATTGTTTTGTGTTTTGGAGCTTCGTTTCGGGGTTCCATATGAGCCTATCTCGTAATATTCTGAACATAACATAGGTGTAATTTGGGTTCTAGAATAAGATGTGACAAACCCGAGGTCGTTTCGACGTCGGGAAGAGGGTCAACGGTTGGGCAAAGAACACCTCCGCGGTAAGGATTCAATACTTAGCCAAAAAAATTAAAATTTAGGACTCGACCTAATTTTTCTAAACCGTTGCAACCGAAGGCCAAGGCCTTCATTATTTGTCTCGAAAACTAACTTAGCATAGGAAAGGGAGCCACGAGACATTCCCGAGATCACTTTGTTGATTAGAAATTGAATAAGAATGTTAGACCGAAGATGATCGAGTCATAGGTTTTACCGATAGAATATTAGGGTTTTATTAATATCATTGAACGTTAAACATTGATATTAAATAAAATATCCTTGATTTATTGTAGGAGATTGACAAATAATTGATTACTCAGACAAGACAAAAAGGTGAGTCCAAATACGACTCTATTACGTGTTCAGTTTAGAAAGCATGAACACTTATTGTATTTTATCGTTCATATGTTAAACATGCATTTCATGTCAATCATGGTTAATATCGTTCATAATGTGAATCATGAATTAAATGGAAAAATAACATTGAGAAATGTTGATATTCGTTCAGAACGGTGCCCCGTCCGCTAGGGGATAGAATATAGCGATAAGGTGTTAGAACATTGAGATAAGGTTGGAATCGCGGGCCAATGTGATTAATGGATGACGCATTCCACGCGTGCTAGAGATGCACAGGGGGTAACTCCCTCTTAACAGGATTGGCGACCGTTATATTGAACATAAATCAGGCAGTTTTGAATATCGAATGGGAACCTGATGATATAACATGATAAACTTGATTGTTGACTTAAGCGTTGACTTGAGCTTAATACCGTGAATTCTGTTGACATGAATAAACTGTTGCATGCATTGCATGTTGGTTAACATAGCGGGACCCGTAATGTTTCTTATTTGGATTCACTACCAAGTTGTGCTAATGATGTTGTTAAACAACATCTCAGGTTACGGAGCTGGTAGCAGTGACCAGTAAGGATCCTAGAAGGTTGAGTATAGAATAGTGTGGATAGCGTGTTTTCACTTTGATGTCTTTATTGTTTGACTACGTTGAGGCCTGTCAGTTGGATTGTAAGATATGTTAAAAAGTTGTTTTGAAATAATGCACTTCCTTGGTTGACTTTTTAATGTAATAAAAATTTACGTTTCCGCACTCTGAACAGTTTGTGTACATTGTTACATATCGGATTGGAAATCCCTAAACTGATTATGTTATAGGCTTTAGCGGGTCAGACTCGTTGGCCGGTCATTAATCCTTCCCATATCGGGATGGGTCGTGACATCTGGCCCATCATCAACTCAGTCAGATCTTCTTGTTTGCCCGCGTTGATTAGGCCCCTAGGGGATGAACGGGTCACACTCCCTTAACCTTTCATAGAGTAAAGTAAAGCGTTGTGTCTTAATTTGATTAATAGGCTCTCATAGCTTAATTTGTAAAAAGAAACCCTTCTGCTCCTCCTTCCGCTCCATTTCTTCTTTCTTTTCTTTTGCAGGATTGAGTTGATGTTTAGTGGCTCCAATCCCAAATGGGTGTAGAATGGAAAAAGCTCACCAGAATGGCCCAGCTATGCCAGGGAAAAGAATAGAAGAAGCATCAGACTCCATGCATGCTCCACTTGGCTCGGGGGGATATAGCTCAGTTGGTAGTGCCCCGCTCTTGCAATTGGGTCATTGCGATTACGGGTTGGATGTCTAATTGTCCAGGAGATAATGATAGTATCTTGTACTAGTGACTCACTTTTTCTGATTGATTTTAGGTTGAATGTGAGATAATTGCATAAAGCCCTTCTCTTTCCTTCGAGTATTGATCGGATTAAGTGTAAGAATGAAGGTAAGGAATGTAAGAACTACCGAACGAAGTTCTGAGACCTCTACCACAAGACTAAACATCATCAAACCAAGCCTAAGCGCATGCAAGTTCCTATTTGTCAACTGTAACTAGCGGGAACTAGGTCCTCCTCCAAGAAAGCATTGGCATCTCCTCCATGCATATGCGGGTTCTCAAGAACAACAAGGTCATCATGTTCGACAACACCAATTTTGGCTTCTCCTTAATGAAAGACCCTCACCTCACTTCCTATTCATTTGTAGGTCAGGACCCGAGGGATTTTTTTTTTTCTCAAGAGGTGATTTCGAGAATCAACCAACACATTTCTTCACAAGTACCTATAGTAGCATTCAAGTAATGTCCTTTGATTGTTTCAGCTTGGCCTTTGATAAAAAGAACTACGTATCTTCTTAGATAGCGGTCGATCGGTTCGCATCTATGGTCAATGAATAGGCCCACGGATCTATTCTTCTATACGATAAATCAACATCTCGTAGCCATCTAGTACTTAGAGTTTGCCTCGATTTGGTACCGCTCTCGCGGCCCGCACCAAAAATAGTGCTTTACCCCTAAATGTCCAGTTAACTACTACGCCTCAACGCATTTCGGGAGAACTAGCTAGCTCTGGGTTCGAGTATTCTTTTCATTCCAAAAAGGAATTGTTGGTGTGCGGTCCATTCTCATAACTACCTGGGGAATCCCCATCCCACTTTTGTGATTGTTCAAAAGCGTGCTTCCATTTCTTGTTCTTCGAGCTCAGCTGGTCATGCTTCTTTCTCAATTGCGCGATTCCTAGCCACTAGATCGTAGATCAGAGGATGTAGGTGAATCTGATTATTCTGACTTCTACTATTGTAAGTTGCCTTAAGGCTCCTTCTAGCCCAATAGGGCACTTGTCGACGAGGAAGATCCCATTTAGCGTAGTAGTAAACTTGACGGCAAAAGAGAAATCACTTTGGGCTTTGTTGATTTACTGGCTTTGAATCCAAACAACACGAACAAAATAAATAAATATGCCCTCGGAAGATCTACAAAAGGGGAAGCCCCACTCGTGGCTGACTAGTCTATCTTCACACTTGAACTCCTGTACATACCATTGCTCGAACTCCCATTGGCTGCTTGTCAGGCAAGATTCCATCCGATCTTGTTTGACTGCTTAACTACTATGGGCCTAGCAAAATAAAAATTGGGATAGTATCATATAACTATAAGATTTTTTCCCTTCAAAATTGGACATGAAAGTTTCCTTTCATCCGGCTCAAGTAGGTACACCAAATAAAGAGAAAGAGGGGAGTTCTCACTTTCAAATTATAGAAAACCCAAAAAAGTCTCGAATGCTCATGTGACCGGAGGTGGAAACATATGGGCTAGAAAAGTCTGTTAATAATCATCGCAGGCCCTTATGCCCCGAGTGCTTAGCTTCACCCCAGAAATGGAACTAATTGGAGGGTCAATATGCAAAGAGAGGTCCCCCCTTGTAACAAGAGTGAAGAATGACCCGACCCGACCCGACCACAAGAAGACAAGCAGAGAAGTGGGGCATTGGCTAGACCTTAAGGAGAGAAAAGTGAGTTGGTCTCAATGAGAGTCTGGGCGAGTCTTGTCTATGATAGTCTAACCCGGATTAAGAATCTACATCCCTTCCTGGTCTAGGTTAGGGTTCCAAACCTGCCCTGTCCCTTAAAGCCCCAGAGCTCGAGGTCTACTTATACCGAGATACATACAGCTTGCCTTATCACCTTTTCAGAGCCAAGCCTCCTTTCTAATAGAGGGGAGTGAGAAAGAAATAGATTTTAGGATCGCCTAATTCAATAGCTCAAAAATAGGTGGAGTTTACCCTTTGAAGCATAGTTAAGTGTTGCAATAGGGGGCTTATCCAGCGAATGGGAAGCAAAGTCTCCATACCAATAGGGAAGGCTTCGCAGCTATCTAGAAGATCTGCTTACTCTATACAGGTGCTAGCGCTTTACTAACGTAATAGAAAGTAAAGGCTCTTCTTCTGTTCAACAAATCTAACGCCTCTTTTCGGGTATTGATCTATGCCTTCTGTGTGAGCTGGACTAGTTCTTCGTTCTGCCAAGCCAGTATCATCTTCTTTCTATGCTTCTCCGGGATCAAAGCCATCCTATGATTATGAGTCAGTAACCGGGACTATCAGAAGTGGGGCTTTGGAGGTGAAGCCACTTTGATTGGTATTGAAATTTCCTCTGGTCTCTAATTCGACTAATCATACGATGTAGCTTCGTCCACAGCTTCACATTAATTCACGGATCTCAAACACGCAAGCTACAAGCATGAATAACCGATTTCATTTCACCTTTTGTCAAAAAAAAAAAAAAGAAGAAGAAGCCCCTTTCTTATTATTATTAGTAAGATAGAGAAAAGCCCTAACAATGTTTTTAGAAAAATGATAACGAGCAAGAAAAGGGAAAGCCCTAAAGGGCGCATGGGGTTGCATATGGGCATTCGTGGTTCAGTAGATGGGGGTACAGATTCTGCCATGGAAGTTTTGGAGTGACCGAAAACAAGTACCATAGAGCAACCGACATTCTTAGTTCAATTGAACTTGATAAGATCAAAAGATTTCATTTATCCGTATGGCTGGCCATCTCCACGACCCCTTCTGTAAAAGCCGCGAAGCCACCTAGGCTAATTGAGGAGAGATCAAGCCTGTTCCTACGCAGTCAAATGATCAACTTGTACAGGGTAAAGACAGACAGATAGAACTGAACAAGCGTAGCGTGAAATCTGACATCTTCAACTAAGACCCCTCGACCAATCCCATCTATCCTGCATGGTTCCACCCCTTTCTCTTAGTGCAATCTCTTTCAAAAGAAAATTGTTTTCTTTTTCAAGTCCGCGAATCCGGTCTTGCTTATATGTCATGGGAAGGTTACAACTCTGAAGATGCAGTACTCAGTAGCGAGTGCTTGGTATATGGGGCTATTTATACTTCTTTTCACATATGTAAATACGAAATTGATACTCATGTGACAGGCCACGATCCTGAAAGGGTCACTAACGAAATGTCGTATTTAGAAGCCCATTTATTAAGCAATTTAGACAAAAGTGGGATTGTGAGGCTAGGATCTTTGGTAGGGACAGGTGATATTTTAGTAGGTAAATTAATGAAATGGCAGGATTTGGAGGGGGGGGGGGGGGGGGTCTTTAGGTTTTTGTGAAAGGGATGCTCTTATCATGTTATTGCTTAAAAAAATGACTCTATTTGATGTCGATTCATCCACAGTTCTATTCTTTTAGAAGAAGCTGTATGAGCGGTAACGTCCACGTACGGCTCTGTGAGAAGGGCGGTAGATAGAAATGGCCTTGTTGTACCTCACTCATGCCTTCAATGGGGTTTGCTCCTTTTTTTTTGGGAGAGTATGCCAATATGATCTTAATGAGGTGCGGTGTTTTGCATTTGACATTCGTTGGGCTTCCCTCTTCGGGAGCCTGCGTCCCAGCACTTTTGCACAATAAACCCCTCCGGCCGAAGACTAGTGGTAGGTGCGTGGTCCCATGGAGCTTCTGGAGAACAACAAGAATCTAGGAAGCATTATTCCTCTTTTCATTCCAAATGAATTTTCATTAGTCACTTGAGAAGAAGTAGGGGTAGGAGGAGGCCTTTAGATGATCAACTGAGTGGATTCGATTGCTCTTATTGTTGGGCTTTGAAAATGCAAGCTGAAATATTGCTTATTGGTCCTAATATCTTGATTTCGAGTGGCAATGCATGGTGGACCCATATACTCCATCCAGCATGAGCGAACCTTTTCGCAAGTGGTTAGGAATGGGCGCCACTATCCCAGCCCGAATAATCCTGCCAGCACCTTCCCTTTTGTTAGATCAAGTACAAGGTATTACCTAAGTAGCCAAGATCATGAAGTAAACATTAATCTGTGCAAGTCCAGAAGGTGCTACACCCCTTAAGAACTCAAGCTGAAGAGGAAGAAGAGGCGGTTTAGACAAGCATATATACCACAACCAATTCGGTAATAAGCCCAAAGGAAGCAAGACTAAGGGCCAAAATAGAAGAAGGAAAAGAAAAATGGCACAACAATGGTTTAGTAAAAAAAGGTCAGAAGCCCCTGAAGCTGGTACATCAGAACAGTCATCCCAAGACTATGATCTCTATGAGGACATAAAGAATTGTAACCTGCATGAAGAACAGTCACGAACTCCCTTCTCCAATCAAGATCATTTAGGGCCTAAGTTGTTCATTCACTGCCTATCAAGAAATAGACATAGAGATGGAAGAAACGACAGACGGAGTGGGACTAAGCAAATAAGGAAGGTAATCTAATCGCACATATAGGGGAAAGGGAACTACAATTGGGCTTGACTCACTATACGACTTTCCTTACCCTCGAGTACCTTTAGCTGAAGATCAAATTCCTCTATCCAACTCCTTCTCGGAAGTCCCATTAAGAAAGTCCCGCTCGGTATTGATGAAATCAATAGTAACGTCTTCGAATGAAAATACTGGACAGGAAAATAAAACTATCCAACCTTTCAAGCCCTACTCTACTAAGTAAAGGTGGATGTAGCAGAGTCAATTTATAGAAGAAAGACGTATGATTAGTGTGGAAATATGTAAGCCGAATGAAGCCCACTCCATCAACTTAATATAAGGTACGAGTTGGTAAAATTGACAAAGAGATGTCTTATTATGTGACAGCAGAGAACTTTAGAGGTAGGCTAGAAAAGAAGGAAAGAGAAAGGCACCGTCCGGCCCGAGGAAACTTTTGCACACCTCTGTTACCTACCCGAGACTGTCCCTTGCTCGTAGATCCTAACACAAGATTAGAATTCAAACACTTCTAGAGTGGTATCTCACTGATCCTCCCACGCCCCCTGCGGAAGGGGGCCTTCTTCGCCCTCCATCTAAGCTACACAGGAAAGGCCCAAAGCCAATCCTAGGGAACAGTAAAGTTTCATAGGGTTTTTTTTTGGTCTAGGTGCAGGTAGTTCGCATCTTCACAAACATGTCTATTTCTCCATAGGGACTTTTGGCTTTAGACCTCGCCCGGACGATCACGCGACGAACCTTAACGCGCGCTGCCTAACACAAAGAATTACAATTTACTGAAGGCTCATGACAACCTCCTATTTTCCAATAGAAATGTTGACCTACTTGCACACCAGATATCTCATAGAAACCTTTTAGTGTATTGATGGAACATAATAAAAGATTCATATTGCCCTCTGACAAGAATAGAACTTTAAACAAAATAGCAACTTGGTCTACCTTCCTTGCTTGGCTTTCTGCTTTTGCTATTAATGAGCTAGCTTTACATTACTCATCTATAGGACACTACTGGCAAACATTAGCTTTCCTACCTTGCTTTTGGCTCTTAGTTGATAAAGATGCTTATAAAGCATTAACTACCCAGCTCCCAGAAGCAAGCTTCCAAAATTCTTCGAAGCCAAATTCATTGAGAAGTTGCCATTGACACAACCACATATTTTGCCACTACTGAGGATTGAGCTACAGTTTTTCTTCTTGGACCAAACCGAAAATGGATTATTTTGTGAAAGAATTTTTGGGCCTATAAAAAGTAGAGTTTGTGCTTGTGGAAATTATCGAAAAACGAATCTAGAAAATCTTCTTCATTTTCGATTGCTTTTAAAAATATAAAAATGTATTATTCTTTTGTATCCCTATCCGAATCCAATTGAAAATTAATCGGTCCAATTGAAAGTTGAATTGATTAATTTTATCACATAAAATTAGGATTCCATAAAAGATTCAAAAATTTGTGTACACCAAATTCAAATAACTGGCATCATACTTACTGATCGGTAAAATCCATTTTTGTAAAAGAAAAGGGGGGGGGGGGGGGGGGCGGGGTTTCTTTTATGGTAAAAAATTTATTTATTTATTTATGTTATTTCTCAAAAAAAAAAAAACAGAGAAGAAAGCCAGGGATCTGTAACGGAATCATTCTTTACTATTAACAAAGTCAAAGCTAGTTCAAAAAAAAGGCGAAACCAAAGCAGCGGGATCAGTAACGTCCTTAGTTAGACCAAACAAGCGTTAGGATTAAAGCAAGTCCCTAGTTCCTTTTGTTAGGATTTTATACTAAAAGCCTTGACTTTATGTAATAGATTAATATTTGTTTGAATTATTTAAATAATTATTCCCTTGCTTGATGAGAATCTTTATGGGTAATGTTTGCATTGTATCTTATTATATTGTGCATGAGTGTCTCTTATTCCACATAGTAGATAATCTAGTGCGTAGAGTTTGGCTTACACACAGAAGATCAGATTATTGGTTCTTATAGAATATAAGTTTTTGGTTCACAGTCTTAAATGGAATTGGACACACCACCAGTAGGACTGTAACACAGTATTTTAATAGGTCTGTCTTGACTATGAAAATAGTATAGTTGTAACTCACTATGTTAATACACTTTGTTTGTATTGAACATAACCAATTTGAGGTAATTATATTTATACTGATAATATAATATAATTTACACATCATGGTTGTTATGTGTGCTTGTACTCTTAGTCTAAAGATAATTAATTGATGTGTATATTTAATATTGTTGACTTTGATTAATTATAGAGTGAGGCCTTGCCGGTTAATAGTCTCGATGAGTTGGGTCATAATATTAAGTGTATGAAAATTATTAATTACTGATGGAATCTATTATAGGGATTGATGATATCTTCCTAATGAAGTTTATAAGTTTCAATTATATCAAATTCTGTAGGTGGATATTAGTATCCGACATAACGAATAAGTTAAGTGGAAGGTTTAAAGGAATTTTATAGATGTTGATTAAATAAATTGTTAGTAATTTATTTTAATTGACGGGTATCTGTAATCTTAATGTGGAGAGATAAATAAATATTTAATAACACGGAACTGGAAATATAATTTTGAGATATGAGTGAGGAATGCAATTATATTTCTGTAGTGGTATGAATTATAATTTATATAATTCAGAATTAATTCAGGTTATACTAGGAATCCCGAATTATATAGGAAGCCCAGCCTATACTTCTCCTAAGGGTCCCTATCGTTGCCTATATATACACCGCTATGCTTTGTAGGTCAGACACAACTTGATATTCAAAAGATTGAGAGAAATTCTGTGAAGGCAAGGAGATCATGTTTTTTAGCCCACCCTCAGTACGTGATCAAGCTGCAATAGGATCACGGTAGAAGATCTCAAGGTCAGTCGAGTAAGATCATACCAGCCGTGTTCAAAGTCCGATCAGGATCAAACTATGAAGGTAGTCGAGGTCAAACCAGACAGATCTCGAAGATATGAACTCTAGTTCCGCCTAGTAGGGTTTCATAATTTTTTTGTTGTATAAACTGTACGCATTCATCACTGGGTCTTGGGAATCGGTCCATAACACCTTTCTCAATGGTAAGATATGAGGGGTTTGGCCTTTCAAGCTGCCTTGATGAACAGTAGGGTTCTCTGTCTTTATGTTGTGGAAGTGAGGGATCCATTCCCAATCCGGAAGGGAATCCACTCTTCAGTATGGAGGGGAGTCATTCTTTCTTGCCAGTCTTCCTACGATATCCAACCAAGAAAGCATGGGACACATGCCTGTTCTTTGTTATTGGCAGTGGGATTGGGGCAACTGTTAGGACTGCCCATTAACTTTTCCTTAACTCACTTGCAGTTCTTAAAAGAAGGATGTTTCTCAATCTTTCTGAAGCGCTAACGCGCCCTTCATTGAGAACTCAAGTTTCGCACGAGTTGCTTAATCCGTTGCTTCTTGATTTCGAGCCGGAGCTTGTTCGGTAGTGAAGTGGTCCGTGAAGGTGAAATCACATTTGTGTTAAGCAAGTAGAACAGTCCAGCCAGAAAGTAAAAAAAAACAAGAAGTGCTTCGCAAATATGAGTAGGCTTTTTTTAACAGTTTTTCACACGACAAATTTGTATCTTTAGTACCTAATGTGTCCGAGTGCTTTTACTGCGTTAGCCGACACAAGCTTTTATTTTTTGGTGAGTTGCAGATCCATATGCAGGTATAAATACAGTTGGAAATAAAAAAATCTTTCAATCTATATCCATAAGTAATGGGTTACTTGATTCCTGTAGCAGAGGTAGTAGCATAGCTATCCATTTAAGAACAAGTCTTCCCTCATGGGGGAAAGCGGAACAAAAAAAAGGATTTTAGATGGAAAAAGAGCCTATTATTTCACTCACCAAGTTGTTGGGAGAGTTGTTTAATAATAGCGGGAACATCCATGAGCAAGCTCAGCAGCAGGCTATTTTTTTCACCAAGAGTAGCATAGATTCTCTTCTCCTTTCGTTCTCTTCTTTCTTTTTTCCCCTATTTTCTGAAGGTAGTTGAAATCTTCCTTTTTGAAAAAAGTAGATGAAGAAGTGGACGGGTATTGAATTGTTCTTAGCTTGGCGTGCTTGCTTCCCTCTATAGAAGCACAACCGTAACGCTTAGAAGTGTTAGGTGAATTAATCAATTCTTTTCGTATCGCCCTCTCTCTCAGTAGTATTTCTCTCAGCAACATATCCAGTTTATTCCGAGCTAAAATATCAAGTTTCTCCTGCACCAAAGAATCCTCAAGTAAGGCAGCCGATATGCCCTTCCTTCTTGCTGGCGCTGGCTAATATCAAACTTTAGTTGTCGGTTTCAATGTACATCAATTTAACCCCATCTTTTCTATTAAAGGTGGGATAGGGGACAAAGCCATATTTCATTCCCAGGGGGCTCTTTTTTTTTCTTTCGCATTTATCATCAAACAAATCGAGGAAAATTTCATTACTTCTGGTCCATTATGACAGATACACTTTCCGGCTTGCTGCTAGAATCCTTCTGTTCCCATAGTCCCCCAGTGCAGCAGGCTGCTCAGATGTCCTAGGGTGTATCGCCGATATAGAAAGAATTTATGCTTTGACTGAAAAGCGGCCAATGCCTATGTCTTTTTCTCGACCCATTTTCAGCTCGCAACATTGTAGCCGACTGCCCTCTACTTACGGTTTTGGTTGAATGAAAAGGGCCGAACAGATCAACCCCAAGCAAAGTAACGAGTGTTCGCATCGACGTCTCAAAGGTTCACTAGCCGAGGAAAAGGAAGTGGGAGATAGATGTGATGGCAATTTCCATCTAATTTGAAGATTCCTACTTGAAACTAGAATTCATAGTTCCTCGTTAGAGACTGAACCCGAGAAAGCAGAAAAGCTGGGTTAACTTCATAACCCAAACACCCCGATGCCATTCAACAAGGGAACCGCCAAACAGAAACAAAGAGCCAAAACCTTTTATCCCTTCTCTCCTTTGTGCTTCACACTTCCAACCTATAGTTCCCTCCAGTCTGCCATCAATCGACAATGAAATGATGTAAGTAGTTAATCGTCAAAGTGCAGCCCTTGCCTCCGATATCTAACGATTCCCCTTGGTCGGAATTCATAAGATGAGTGGTGTTAACGTTCGCTCTTCCCTCCTTCGATTAGCTAACCGACACCAACCCTGCAACCTACTTCACCCTGAGAGGATGTGTTCTGACCCCCCTCCGCCTTTGGTATGTTTTGGTATGGACTTTGAATGAAATAAGCCTTATGCCATGACCAGCACATTAAGGGGTAAAGTCTTCTTCCTAGAGCTCAAACTCTCATCACCTAGCAAGAGGAAAAGGAAGAAATTTGGTATAAAATATCAATATTACCTGTCCTTCCTTCCCAAACCAGCTAGCTATTGGGTAGGACCAACAAAAGGAGATAGGGCTAAGGTTAGATGCCAGTCTAATCTTCCTTAGAATGGCTTGTGCAATTGAACACGAATCGCCTAAACACTAGGAAGCACACACCTTAAACGTCCATAATCCAATCCACAACAAAGAACTAGTTCATCATGGGATCCAAGTTCAAATAGAAGATCTGGTTGGAATATGTCTCATGTCTTTCAGCTCTGCGGGATCTAGAGAAAGACAGACCTACCTACCAGGAAAAAAAATCTCATTGCCTAGATCCTTCAGGTAGCCTGCCAAAGAAATCACTGGCAACTATTCCATAGCCTCCTCTGGCAACAGGTTCCCATGTCTGGCTTGACTCTCCCAATGAGCGACTTTACCGGGGACGATCAAATAGTAGCTTCTGGTCCCATGGCATCTATATGAAGGTCTACCTTTTATTAAGAATTTCTTGATCTCATCTATCTGTTTGTACCTAATGCCACCGTCACTACACCTTCTAATTTTATGCTCCTCCTCAGCCATGCCTGCAGCCAATAAGGAATTTCCACTTTGAAGAAGAAGTGGATTTTCTAGAGATGATTCACGCCTTCTTCAATGGCATGAACTCATTCTTGCCTTTCCCCAACCCTGCCCAAAATCCAGCTTTTAAAAGAAAGCTTACGTGTACTAGGCCAGCATTTTCACGATCTCGTTTTAATGAAAATAAGTTCTCCTTGCATAGGATATGGCTTAAAAAATCTGGAATCCTTCACAGTTAAGGGTGGTTGTAGATTAAAAGGAGGTGAAAAAGTGGTTTTCATAATCACGTCGATGGAACTAGTTGATTGCACTACACAGTATAACATATATACGTAGAAAGCAGGCCAGAGCTAGCAAGCAAAGCGAGAGCTAGCCTGAGAAGACATCGCAGTAGGTTTTTTTCGAGAAATACACAGAAGCCAATAGTGGACCGTCTGTTATCGGGACAGCCAGCCTAGTCGGCATCGGAGAATGAAAAATAGGTGGTTAACAGTCCCAAAGTGATGGTTAGGCCAAAAGAACGTCACAAGTGGTCTGTGTGCCTTCCTCCAATTCCCTAGGTGCTGGTTGCTCCTCTATAAGGACTGCCCCGATCTTCCTTCTAATAGTTTGATTTTTCATTTTGATAAGGCTAGTGGAATGAAAGCTTGAGGCATGTAGCTACTTGCGTGTAGGATTTAGAACACTAAATACTGAATTAGAATAGAATGAATTATATCAAGCTAGTGGCATGTGGCTTTTGGGTTCCCCCCAGGGAGCAAGCAAGGAGAAAATAGCTTGCTCCTTACACAGGGCTCTAGGATTGCCTTATCCACACCTCTGTCCAAAAGGCCAGAAGTCTCTTTCTGCCAACCCGGGGTGGTTAAGTAGAACTAGGGGTCCCACGCATGCTCCCACGGCTTCGGCCTAGGACCTTCCACTTCGTCCATCTAGCGGGGGCAATTTCATATTGATTAGTCCAAAACTGTAAGTAATGGAAATTGACCATTTTATTCAAAATTGAATTCGAAAACTTTAAATTTTTTGAGTCAAGTCGATTCAGATTTTTTCAACTTTTATTACCTTTTTTTCGTATACCAAAACCTTTTGAATTTTTGGTCGAGTTTTTTTTTTCTATAGAAACTTTTGGAATTTCCAGTCAAAAGAGATTTACCTAGTGAAAATGCTTTTAAGGATGCCCAAATCCTTTCTTTTTCCAAATATTTTTACGAATACGGTTTTTTTTCCAAATATCCTTCCCTGGGGGTCCTTCGCTTCTATTATCACTTATGTGTTTCGACATGTGAGTAGAAGCGTTGTGCACGCGCTTTCCACTTACTTCAACAAAGCAGCAACGGTTGAAGAGCCATAGCTAGCAGAGGTGAAGGTAGCAGAGTCAAAACTCTCGAAAAGGCCTCTCCGACTGTAACAGTGTCATCACATCAATATGGAACATTGCCCTATTACACCCGTCTATAGTCAAGGTATCTTCAGCAAGAAATCCATCTCCCGTGGCTTTCTTTTTCTGCATTGCTTTGCGTTGTTTCCTTCCTTTTTCCCATTGTTGCTATTCCATAACATTGGAAAAATGGCAGCATAACAACTAGTATTGAAAGCCGGTCGCCTATCTCGCTCTTGTGAACACTGTCATGCTAGAGACAAATAATCAAGGAAAGAGAGGATTGGAAAATTCCTAGCACTAAATTAGTAGTGAACCTTAGTGTAAGGGAGCTCACGAAAGAAAGGAGTTTTATTCCATGGGCAGAATGGGAGAAGGATTTCTGAATATGAGCTAGGTAGTTATAGAGCGGAGGTAGGGCTTCTGCCTGGCTTTATATGGGGTGGGGGATGGCTGCCCGACAAAGAAGAACTAGAATGTTAATCCGTACATTATGGGGTGCTTATTTTTGAGCTTGGGAGAATCGGGTACCTCAGTCAATCGAAAATGATGGTGGAGGATGTGTCAAAAAAGCGTATCGTTCAATAATACAAGACCGATAAATGTTTGGATAAAAATTCTTTCTGGCATCCTCCCATTTCGAGGACTCACAGAAATGCCTCGGACGGTGCCACAATTTGTTTGACGTACAACAATGTGTTGAATTACTTCAACAAGTCCACGCATGAGATATCCAGCATATGATATTCGTACAACAATATCCACAACCCCTTTGCGGGCTCCATAGCAAGAAATGATATATTCTATTAAAGAGATTCCTTCACGCAAATTGCCGCATATGAAGCATAAAGAATGATAACTGGACTCGGAACCCTAGGCACACCATCGAACATTGAAGCATGATAACATAGTACTAGGGATTGGACTCATGTAGTATTACTCCAAATCATCTAATATATAGTTGTGATATGTTTATGCTGTTAGAGTGCCAGTCATAGTAAATGATGGACTCTGACATGTGATTTGACGATGGATACTGTAACAACCCGAGATTTTGGTATATTTAAAAATTTTAATTAAAATGCTTTTAAATAATTAGTAATATTTTATTTTTATCTTTCAATTGGACGAATGAGGTTGAGTGATTTGATGGGACGTGTTGCACTGAATAATTTTCTTTTTTCCTCATTACATTTTTTCCCCCAGCCGTTTGGGATTTTTACCTGATGGTTTTTAATTGTTCATTCATGGCATTGGTAAAATTCAATAAGAAATCAGTTTTTTTATCATTATTATTATTTAAGATAGTGTAATAGTTTTTAGGTTGAGGAAATTTAGTGTTAAGGCATATATACATATTAGTAGTGCACGTTTTTTTTACATATCAACACATTAGAGAGAGAGGGAGAGAGAACTTTGAAAGGGAGGAGAAGATTGCCAATGAAATCGGTTTTCCTAGAAGTTCGAGTCCTTCCGAATCCACTTCTTTTTCTCCGATAATTTGTTTCTTCATCAACCGAGGTAGGATTCCGTACCTACCGCCCTTAGATTCATGTATTGACTATTTCGTGTAAAAAAAATAATCATGTTCTTTATTTTTTTTTATTTCAGTTCAGATCACATGATTTAGATTTATTAGATTATTGATTTTGAAACAAGAAACTCATGAATGATTTGATTGTGATATAAGGTGATTATTTTATTTTTATTTTTATTTTTTTCCAGCAGACCAAGTGCTAGGTACGGGTAAGATATTGAATTGGAAGAAATCAACTAACTAATGAAATCAATAGAGTATTGATAAAATTGGAAGGGAGGAAAATCAACTAATTGCTAATTAATTAATTTTTACCTAGGATACTGCTAGTACTTCCAACAGTGTCTTAGTTTGGAGAAAATAAATTAATTACTGTATATTGTGAATTTCCTTGCCTAGATTGTAAGTTACGGGTACCGTATTTTCTGGTAAAAATGAAGGTGTGAAATTAGTTTTTTTATATATATATATTATAAAGAATTTTGTTTTATAAGACCCTTGCAATTGTAATTTACGGAATCATTATGTAAAATTCTTACTTTACCTTAACTGACTGCATAACTATGGAAGAACATATGTCACACATTCCCATGGATTATGCAATCATATACTGTTAGCCAAAACCAACATTCAGGGTGCAACCTAGATCGGTTTAAGTGGCAATTTTGATATATAATTTGTAACAGTTGAGTTTGAGTACGTAATTCAATTTTTAAAAAAAATAGAATTTGATCCAAATGTTATTTACTTATTTTTGCCTTAGTGTTTTATCCAAGGACATGTTGTTAGAAATTATTAGAAAACAGACTTTGAGGTACAAAATCCTAATCAAACGAACAAATTGATTTTTAATTAATTTATTTATTTATATAATAGTGGATCTATGATAAAGAATTTATTATAGGGAATACAACATGCATACACATGTACTGTATTTACGTTTGTCAGAGCATGATTAACCATGGAACTATATTTCGATGCTTGTGTTTTAATTTGCTATTAGTACTATCCATGAGTTGTTGAAATGGTTGAATTGTCGGAACATCTAGTTATTTAGAAATAGTTGGATATGTCTGGGTATAGCTGTTGTGCTGCTCGATTTTCCATAGAATAGACTTAATTGTATTTTGGGGAAAACATAGATTGAACGTTAGAGACACCGGTTCGAATGACACTTGGATAAGGCAGCGGAGGGTGTCGAGTGTGCATTATAAATAGTTAAATTGTGTAGAGACAAGTAAGTGAACGTTAATGGAAAAGAATAAAATGAATTTGAAAGGCCCGTCGTGGCAAGGTTATTGTTGGGCGTCGTCCCGTGTTTGATTTTGTGGATATGATGAAAGGACCCCAACTAGGAGTTGTTGGATACGGTTGAGGATGACTTTGGGGACGTCTGCGAAGGCAGCTCCGGACCCCGAGGGAGTGACGGCCAGTATCTTGGGCGTCCTTGAGCTGATTAAGGGGAAGCGGCTAAGGTTCGTTGGTACCTGACCTGGTGACGCCACGTTCGGTCGGATCTAACTAGGGTGAGGTAGTTATTGACCTGAGTGAACGGTAGGAGGTTCCTTCCTTATCGGGTCAGAATTCAAGTCGGGTACATAACCTTAGACTACGACCCTGGGTAGGTAAGGACTGGTCAATATCAACTGAGTGCCCTATGTTAGATAGTTGGGTAAGAAATGGCGTTCCTCGGTGGAATTCCTAGAAACTTAAAAGAACGAATTCATAACATACCTTCGTGTTTATCTTTTGTTATTTAGATTCTGTTATTATTTGCGTTGTCTATGTATATCCTGTTGAGCATGCATGTTATCTCTGGGTTTGGTTGTCGGGTATTGTTTCCTACTGAGTTTCATTACTCATTTGGAGCAACTTCTCTGCCCCTGGTGTTTCATACCAGATTGCGATGAGTAGTTGGAGAATCGGTCCGAGCAAGAAGAGTCGAGAGCTGCTAGAGAAGACCTTGCCGGTGTTACGTTGTTTTACCCTTAAATGCTCTGTTTATCTTATTTTTTCAAATAAATGTAAACCCTAAGAGATATTTTTTGTCGATTTCACTTCCGCACTTTAAAAACTCTGATTTATCATATTTCCTTGTATTTTGAATTAGTGACATTTCTTTGATTTATACTTTAATAATAAAATAAAGAAGAAAATATTTTAATTAATGTCTCGAAAAAGCGGGGCGTTACAGATACTGGTTATACTGTCAGCGTTCCGTCATTATCAACGACGGACTTTGACATGCTTGATGGAATTATGATACGAAAGTCATCACAGATATTGATTGATACTATCAGTGTCCCGGGTCATTGTAAACGCCAGACTCCGATATGATTGGTTATTGGTTGATGCTATCAGTGTCTCGAGTTATTGTAAATTCCAGACTCCGATATGCTTGGATTTGATATCAGAAAATGCTACTGGCAACCCCAGATTTATTATCGGGCAACGCCGTTGGCGACCGTAGATTTATAAGGGCAACGTTGCGACAACCAAATTGGATATATTTAACTATCGTGCAACACCACTAGCAACCTAGTATTTATTATCGGGCAAATCCGCTGGTGACCCTGGATTTATTATTGAGTAACACTGCTGGTGCCCTTGGAGTTATTATGGGCAATGTTGCGACAACCCCTGATGTTGAGATATTGATATGATAGATTTAAAGTCAATGACTTGAAAATAATCCTTGATGATTGACATAACATTTGCGACTTTAATAATCGAAAAATTGACTAGACGGATAAGACTTATTGACTCTAGATTATAGAAGACACTTGAAAATTTACTATTATGTCACTATACTTTATTTATTTTACATTTGTATTTATGTGTTATTGCACCTGTTTCAAACTGTGCACACCTATCATACCATGTACATCATATCTTGTCAATACATACATTGGGACATAAGGGTAGGTTAACTTATTAAGTGTCATAGATCATGGTGCACATTTTCTTGCCCTTGGTATTTCATGTTAGGTACCAAAAATGGCGGTGAAGAACTAGAGCAGCAGATCAAGGGTGATATCAACATGGAAGAAGAGCATGTCCAATCTTAGATTACTTAGAATAGGTTTAAAACCCTGATTTCTCAGCCTAGTCTCTTTTATTTTTGAAAGACATCTTTTGAATAACTTTATTTAGTATCTCTCTTTCTGAAATAACAAATTATGTACTTTCTTTTCTTATGAAATGAAGAATGTTTGGATTATCCATATTTTTCTTTTAAATTAACGTTTTTGAAAATTGGGATGTTACTTAACAACTGTTGACAATTAGCTATATTATCATACATGGTTTCGAACGAGGTTTACTTGCACTCATGAAATCTCACAGGGACTCGTGAATATACTAACGATACTACATGTAGGCATGTGTGTTGTGTAAGTAGGACCTGATTTCATGTTTCAATGATCAATCATGATTAACAATTTGCCAAATTGGGGATCGTCCGCATAACTGGTCTAGCGTCCCAACCCAACCTGTCGACCCCTGGTTCCTCTGGGTTCGCATCAGTTACTAATGAATATATGTTTCAAAGCTCTAAATAGATAAATAACATTGAAATATACCATAAAGGGTTATGTGATATCCCCTACCTCAATTGGGGGGGGGTTAAGAAGCATTTCAGATCTCCTTCTCCGTTTGCCTCTCAATGACAACACTTCTCTTTCTATTTTCTTTGGTTTCTCAGTGAATGAAGAAAAAGGAAAGGGATGGCTGGTTGTTATGGGAGAAATTTAGGTGGGAACTCCATGATGACAAGAAATGAAGGGTTGGACAAGGGAAATAAATCTTGAAGGTATGGCAATTCCAGTGCTACATACACATCACTTTTGCACATCATTTTTACACATCACTCAAAATTACGTCGTTTTGCATTGAGAAAGACCCAAATATATTTTGAGCGATATGGATCAAATACAAATATTATTTTTTCTCAACACAAAACGACTTAGTTTTAAGTAATGTACAAAAATGATATGTGTATCATTTTTTATATAATTGCATAACGTTGTAGGCAAACAAATATTCAGTAAAAATACATCTTTCTATTAAATATACCATGTGTTCTACTACAAACAAGAGAGTGGATAGGGCTTAAATGAACTACAATCTTCGGGCTTAGGTCTGGTTAGTGGGGCTTCGAAACCTCCAGTCCTACCCCTACCGATAGACATCTCGTGGGCCTAGGACCGGATAAAATTTGACCCGAGGTGGGGCCAGGACAGGCTTCGGTCCAATGGGCCAAATTTACACTCCTAGTAGTGGGGGTTGTGCTTAGGGCTAATTTGGTTGTCTTTACTAATCATATGATGGTATGCCGTAAAAGATCAAGGGCATGAATTCAACTAAGAGAAAGGAGACAAGGTTTAAAGAGGACACATTAAATTGAGAATTGAGATTTGTGTAAATTAATTTGAATGCTTAATTAAAAAAATAAAATAAAATGGATAACCCATTTAATAGTGCAACATAAATGTTATAAAATCCGTTAATTTTGGAGTGAGAAATTTGTCCCCCAACTGGCAATTAGCAAAAGTGAACTCTGAATTAGAAGTGGTAAAGTATAGCTAATTTACACCGACGGCAATGTCGGCCATCACAGCAAATGGGACCCCAAAAAGTGATCTCAGTGCCATGCTTTCTCTCGTGATCCATCTGCATGTACAGTATAAAGAGGAAGTGATAAAAGAACAGGCCAATGGGACTAATGTTTATGTTAGGTTTAAAGTGATAAAATGTAGGTGGGGGGTGTCAATGGAGTTGATTATCACACCCGTGAGAGAGAGAGAGTCTAAAGACATTGCATGGCCATTTGTGCATCTTTATTAATTCAAGACAGCCCATGTAAAATGTCTTTACACTTGATTTGGAGTCTCTCTGTCTCTCCCCATCTCCCTCTCTGTCTCTCTCTGCTTTTATATAACATCAAGTGTAGACTATCTGGGCAAGATTTGGTAGAGTTGCAGCCCACACTGAAACCTTGATCCTCTCCAGGTAGCCAGACGAATTTAAAGTTTAGATTTTGGAATAAATAATCAAAAACGTGTGTCCCACAGGACTGGGGTAATAGCCCCAAACCCAACTCGAGTCAGTTACTATTTTGTAATTTTGACCCATTTGTTGTGTATAAACACACACACACACACACACACACACACACTCAAGTCTTCACTCTTCTTGTTTTAGGTTTTAGTTCAATAAGTGTTTATGAGGAAAAATGGTAGTAAAACTGTTGCACTGAAATTGTGGTCTCATTGGATGCTTAATTGCAGGGGAAACAAAATCCTAGAGACACAAGCCATGGAGAATGAACAAGGACAAAGCAACAAGCAAATGGAGATCAATATCCCATCCGAGACTCAAATGCCCTCCCTGGTATCACCGCCCCCAGCAGCTGCAACAGGACTGGCTAGACAGGGAAGCATTACAAAGAACAACAACAACTGTCTCTGTTCCCCTACAAATCATGCTGGTTCGTTCCGTTGCCGGCTTCACCGAACCCCAACACCCGCCACCTTGGCCCTGACCGGACTCCTGAGGACCAAGAGCATCGACTCCTCGGCATCCCTCAAGGACTCACACTCAAACAAGGCTCATAACACATGTACCCATGAAACTAGTACTACCGGAAGCAGAGTAGATGCTCCCTAATTCGTATCTATGTTTTGGATGTGTTTGTTGTGGTTCTATCATTATGTTGTAATTACTCCTACATTTCTACTATTCAACATCGATGTCGCTTCTTTTCCAATCTTATCAGTAGAATTATATACTTTGTATATTTGAATAAATTTTTGTAATTGCTTTGTAATTGATTCTCCCTTGTTTGATTTCTTTCAGAGTATGGGACAGGCAGATGATATGCTGATTCGTTTTATTATACATTTACCAGAAACCATAAGAAAAAACAATAATTATTGGGGACTCGTGGAAAATATTATGTGACATCGCATAGGTAGTACTCCCAATAAGGAGTATTATGTGGTATCGAATACATAGTACTCTTTGTCAACACATTATTTTAGAATCGTTATTTTTCTAACAATGTACAAAAATGTGTGTTGATGTCCCCATCGCAAAACTTTGTTGCTGTGATTTGTTAGAAGCATGCTCCGACTGAGTTTTAACATCTGCAGAGTACTGCATATGCCACAAGAGTTACTTCATTATAGAATTGTGCCGAGCCCCTTTTTGTGTTTTTTGAAGAGCAGAATTAGACATGTGCAGCTTCTTTAAGGTATGCTAAGGATTTTAACGTACGACCTAAAATTATTAGTGAAAACACATCTATATATACCTAAACCCTCTATGAAGCGTAGATATAGGGCAATTTCAGCATCTAAGATCACCGGTATATGTCTATGGTAAAATACTGCCGCAGCATCAGTAGCCCAACAAGTAGAGATTTTCACAACCTTTGTAAAACCAAGCATATCAAAAGCTAGTTGATTGTTTTTAGTCTTTTGGGAACTAATCAGTAATCAACTGTGTCTTTGTCCAGACTTAAAATGTTCCCATCATTCAGCCATTTCATTATTCCATAGTGTTTTTAGGGGTTTGGTTGCATTTAGTTTGTCCAAAATGCTTGATTGAGTATCATTGCACGGATTAACGAAGCTTTTGTGGATTGTTTGAAGATGGACAACTCGTTATTTTTGACAAATCCAGTACTCTATAAACTCATTGGCTACTTGTTATAGCTAACATAAGAGATTAAGAAACGAAATCGCATATAAGGTTTTTGTTTATTTCACTAACACTATGCTTACAAGACCATTCACTCAACAACTGGATGTACAGAAGTCTTGAGCCAGTGCTAAACGGTTCAAAATAATAGTACCAACATTACAGTTCACAAAAATTGAAGCTGAATAGAGAAAGCAACCTAAGATTAAACAGAGCCAATTGTAAAGAAAGATCCTACTCAGTCTCCACAAGCAGAGTTCCTTGAGAGATTTTCTCCTCCGGTCTTCAAACAAACATGTTCCTTATTAACATAGCCTACCCCAAAAATCCACGTTCACACTGTTTCTCTACAAAATATAAGGCCTAATGCAAGAACAAAATAAATCAGAACTCTATCAATTCTTTTCTCTTGCACTTCTATTAACAGACGAGAACTTGCTCAACATCCTTTTAGGCCGATTGGGAAGCGAACAAACATTAGAATTGTTCCCAATTCCATCTGTGCAACTGCCCTCCAAATCCTCGCCTTCAGCCAACTTCATCCTCAGAGTTGAAAGCTTTGATTTTGGCGATTTGAGACCTGTAATGCTCTGCTGGTCCTCTGGTGGAACAGTAGTCGCATTGGTACTTAACGAAGGCATGGGTTTCCTTGGGTCTCTGTTTTGAGCAAAAAGGACCTTAATGTTGCTAGGGAGCTCAGTCACCAGATCACCAGCCGTGGTGGCTCTAGCTTGGTCAAAGAAGAGGACTTGAACCACTACCCTCAGTGGAAGCAACTCGTTTTGGGCTGCGTGGGTGCACGCTGCCATTGATAATTTCTTGCAATCTAAGCTTCTGCACAAACGCTTTCTTTCACTTTTGTTGAGATCTGGGTGTGCCTGGATGGTTACAAAAAACAGCATGGGATTGGGTAAATTCTACATCAACATGTTCTAAAGTTTCGTAGCAAGAAAATGACAAAGGCTTAAGATGTGTGACATCAAACTAGGAATATCAAAATGACGGCATGTCTTTACATTGCATATTGACTTTATTCTTTAACTGTTAAGAAAATATTTGTCAATTAAAAGGCCAGTTTTCTGATAATTGGAAATATGCTAAAAGTCAAGTAACCAATTATTCACCAAATACATTATCCAACGTCAAGTATTTGACACATGAGCTTGTCAACTAAATTGTGCCAGAAAAATGTAGACAACAACCTAACCCTAATTACTAATTTACTACCAAACTTCGAATATGACTAGAATGAGAAGGTCAAGGGAGCAGGAAATTTTTCAAGAGGTAATTTGTTAACTTGCAACCTCTGTAGTAATTGAGTTGAATCTGAAACAAATAACATCAACTTTACTTCAAAAAATATAAACAAGGACATATAAAAAATTAAGAAGATGATCAAAACCTCATTACCCTTGTGTATCTAATTTACCTTGAGATAGCCGTCGATTGCTCTGTATAGATCATCATGATCAACCCTTGCAAAGTCCGGTACAGCCTCAGCTACTGCTATGAACTTCGACAGTGGCAAATGGACGTCTCTTGCTATCTCTCGAAGATACCCATCCACAAGTTTCCCCACCTTGAGTTTGGCGCTATGAGACGCGGAAGAAGACCTTCTACTCTCCTGAAAGTCGAAGTCAATGTTCTCTGCGGACCTAGACCTCCTCCTCCTATCAAAACCATTATTTCCCCTCAGGGGACTTGTTGGAGGACTCTGCCCTTGCAACATGAATTGCTCCAATATGGTCATTACTAAATCCACATCATACAGTGTGCTACCGTTACTGGGGATCAACAAGTCACTCACTTTTGCTTCATCTAACTGAATCCCAACTCTTCTCGCCAGTTCCATCTTAGTAGAAGATGAGGCATTAACTATATTGGAAGCTTTCAAGAGTTTAAGCAAGAAACTACAAGAAATTGCACCTCTTTCTGCTGGGAGTAAGCTTATAATTGATTCCAAAAGAAACCTATGCTTTGAAGTCAAATCCCCAACAACGGCCTCAATACCCATGTCCGATGATTCTTGTTTGTTGACATAATAGTCTTTTGAAATGTTGGGTAGCCATCTAGATGCATAAATCCTCAACGCATCTGCTATAAGGCTAGAGGGTATTTTCCCACCAGACTTGATAGCTATTATAGTTCTCCAGTAGAGATCAATGCTCAATTCCCCTATATCTTCAGCCCACCATCCTTTAGCCTTATGCCCATGGCTGTCTCCTCCGTTACAAGACACATCGTCTCTCCCCCTCCGCAAATCACTATGTGACAAATTTACCCTTGAGGGGTTTGCTATGATTTTTCCAGCAATGGCTTCAATACATTTGCTTATGATACCAAGATCCTCAGACCACGAAGGGAACGATTTGGTGCTTTGTAATGTAACAACTGAGTCCTTCCACCCTTGGAGTATGCAAGAGTTGAAGAAAACCTCAATTTTGTATATTAGGTTTCCCTTCTCAACATCTTCTGTCATCTGGAGATATTCAGCAGCGCATCGTGCTGAGACTATGTTGTAAGCACTCAGTGTGATTGTGATGCCATAGCAAAACTTCACACACAGTTCAAACGCATCAATTCCGCCAGGAAAATCTGGGAGTTGGACTATTTGGTGAGGATCAGGGCTTTTCTCAGAGCATAGCCTTTGGAGGTGCAAGCACTTGGATAGAAGGGGAAACTGCATATCCAAAACTCAAAATTTGTCAAATTCAAGAAATTCAAGAAAAACAATATCATACTTATGAATTGAATCACTTGTCAAACTTAACATCACAAAGGAGAGGAATTTTATGGGAAAAGGAAAGAGAAAACTGCACACCCAAAACTCAAAATTTTTGGCAAAACTCGATTAACACCAGAAACATAATCCATATATATTGAATCACTTTGCAAATAACTATCACGAAAGGGTGGAATTTCATGAAAAAGAAAAAACAGAAGAGGGAATGACTAAAACTGTACCTTGTGAAGCAAATATCTACTTCCATTAACTTGAACTATGAGATCACTAGAGACTTCAGAGGAGACTGACCTGTATAATTATTAGCAAAAGGAAGCCCTTGTTACTCTCTTCCTTTACAGTATGGATATATATTGTTGCTATACATTCCCATAAAAGTAAATGAAAAAATGAAGAGAAAACTTTCTAGTGAATTACTTACCTTACTGAATCAGAAGTATAGAAAGTATCCGGCCGAGAACCAAGTTTCATGAACTTCATTTTTGCTTGAACCTATCAGTTATTTCTCCTTCCGACAGCTCTCTCTCTCTCTCTCTTTTTCCTTTTTTTTAAAACATATCAGACGAAAACTTTTCTTGTGTCTCAGTAACCCAATAAACAGAGGACTTCAGCAGTTTTGAAGAGAGAGAAGCAGAATTCCAATGGAGTAGAGAGGTTTTCTTGTGTCTCTGGTTTTTACTAGTGTGTGTCGTTTATAAATTGCGGATGGACAATATAGGTGAGAGAATGACAGATATCCAGAAGATCAAACACTCAAAAATCTGTCATCTCAGTCAAATTGTAGACCCCATTTAATTTAGACATACAAACAAAGAATTCAAACGCAATCCCATCAAGATCATCAATATACCCATACCCTTTGTAAGTCAATAAATCAATCAAAAACTTTTTTAAGTCGACAAAGAAAAACAAAGGGTGATTTACACTGACCTCCCCTGAGGTTTGTAAAAATACAATACCCCCCTCAGGTTTCTACAATTATAATAATTTCTGATTTACACTGACCTCCCCTGAGGTTTGTAAAAATACAATACCCCCCTCAGGTTTCTACAATTATAATAATTTCTCTTACTTTTCATGTTTCTATGCATTTACCTCCCCTATCTTTAAAACCAGTCTAATTTTTATCACGTCAAAAATAATCTATGTTGAATTTTTGAGATTTACGTCAAAATTCTGAAAAAATTTTAAATTATTTTTTGAGTTTTAGCTTTAAAAATTTGGAATATACTATTTCAAATGTGATGGAAATTTGTTTTTCCATCATCAAAAGAGTCCATAAAAAAAAAGAGATAATTTACTCTAATGGTCTTTTCATTTTCACATTTGTGTCATTTTGGTCCCTTTATTTTTAATTTACTCGATTTGACCCTGTACTTTTTATTTTGTGCCACTTGAGTCCAATAGTTAACGGACGTTACTAATCGTGAACAGAAAGGCGTTGTGGTGCCTATTAACAGGAGTAAATGAGTAGCACTACTTACACAATTAAGAATATTTATACTTAATTTATTTATTATCATAATAGTCTCCCAATAATCATCAAAAACTAAAATAGTACAACAACTTGAGTTATGTTTTCCCTTGATGAATTACCTCGGATTTTTTTACGGGAGTAATTCTTTGTAGGATTATGTCGTTTATACATCCTACTTATGTCTTTTTATATTTAATTTATTGAAAATAAAACTAAAAATTTTAAATTAAAAATTTGAGTGAAAGAAAATATGTATTTATTAACTACACTTACATATTATTTAGTACGCCATCAGGCCTATTTCGGCTTAAAAGCAATAATTAACTTTTATTTATTTATTTAATTTTTTGGTTCGTATTCAATGGTGAAATTGAAAAAAAAAAAGTATTGATGATATTAGTAAAAAAAATCATTAAAATTCACTTTCATTGATTCTTTTTCTCAAATATGTAATATTTTTTAATTGGTATGATAATACTTTAAAAATGAAAGAGAAACAAGAAAAAAAAACTTGAGCAAAATATAAGATTTGTTTGTAAATGGAAAAGATAAGAAAATTTCTTAAAACAAAAAAATAATAACACATAACATGCCTACAAATCTTTATTGACAACCATATAAAAATTGTTAGTAATCTATTATAATCAACGGGTATCTGTAATCTTAACGTGGGGAGATTAGTAAGTATTTAATAACTTGGAACTCGAAATATAAATTGAGATAAGGACGGGAGTGCAATTATAATTCTTTAGTGGTGTGAATTATAATTTGTGAAATAAGAAATATAGTCTTGGTAGGATTAGGGTTTCTTATTTTACACAAGGAGCCCAGAATTATTTCTCCTGAGGTCCCTGCCCTAACCCTATAAATATACCGCTTCGTTCTCTAGGTCAGACTCGATTACGTAATTGAGAGACTCGAATACGTTTGAGAGACTCGAATACGTGGATCTGAGAGAGAACAAGACGATCTCGTTTGATCCCACAATCGGCACGAGAATCGAGGTATAAGGGAATACGACAGAAGATCTTTAGGCTTACAGCAGACGGCTGTAACAAGTTCTACCAGCGATCGTTGTTTTGTAGGAGTCGAGGTAAAACCCTTATTTCGCCTTGTAGGGTTTTTCGATTTGTTAACGTTTAATCTGTACGCATATTGCTGGGTTCTGGGAATGGATTCCCAACAGTGGTATCAGAGCAGGCTGTAATCATGCGTATAGATTAAACAGATCATGTTGTCCGGAGTCTGTAGAGGGTCGATCGTATGAACTGTGCTAACTTTTGTTTTGCAGAGTTCTAGAATATGCTAACCCTTATTTTGCAGGAAATCTTATCCCACTATTATGGTCACGCATGAATGTTTGTGTGATTGGATCCCACGTTTAATTTTAACGTGGTTACTGCTTTTATCTTGGGTACCACGAGTATTTTTCGTGGTTGTAATATAAGAGTAGTTTGTGAACTCCGGTATGTGGGAGGCATAGGATTTTGTATAAAATCACAGTTTCTGCATGGGAGAAACACAGTTTTTGAAGGCGTGGATGCATCTTTTGATGAAGAAATGGCGTCTGGCGGACAAACTTTTACTTGGTGGGCAAGACGTAGCTGCGAACTTGGCTGTTTTTTTGGAAACAGAATCTGACCATAATAGTTGGGATTCATGTTTATCATGTTTCTTACAGAATCTGACCATAATAGTTGGGATTCATGTTTATTAGAATCTGACCATAATAGTTGGGATTCATGTTTATCATGAATCTGACCATAATAGTTGGGATTCATGTTTATCATGTTTCTTTATTTATGTTTATATTTGTTTCCATAAGTGTTTGCATATGTGATAGTTTACCATTTTAGGACAACATGGTAATAATAGGCTTTTGACCTAGATCACTATTTTTTGTAAACACATATATTTTGATAACCCTCACAAAATTTTAAATAACTAAGTGGGAGAAGGAGTTTATTTTTGAATAAATCCTACGGTTTCCATTACTAGTTTGTAGGTGATATAATTAATTTTGTGTGATGGTTTTAAAACTTTCCTCCCTATCGGACAAAATTGATTATGGCATCATCGGTACAAACTTCCTTGAGTGATAGTTTTAAGATAATTGTTGTGTGGGCCACTTCTCCATCTGAGGTGGTTCATAACGGAACAATGGGTCTAAAAGCTAGGAAATGGTGTACACTTAGCTATAAATAAAAGTATCCCCTCTATCTGGGTCACTGCTATTATTTATAGAACCAAAGCTATATTGGCTATTTAATTTTACCTGGCACGGTTTGGTGTCTAGATGGTAGAAATTGAAAGGTTGTGCCTATCTACACGAATGATGGAGAGTAGAGGACCTTCCATCGAGGCATGCTCTTCGCGGTGTGTAGGGTTGCCAATATTTTTCTTTTCAAAATGTGGTTGAGGGAACCAATATTGAATTGAAATTCAAATTTTGTATTGCCCATCATAATTCTTGTTATTATGTGATTCTCAGATTCAAAAATGGCATCTTTCAATCCACTTGCTGTTATTCTCAAAGAAAACAAACTTACTGGCGAAAATTATATTGACTAGAAAAGAAACTTGGACATTGTCTTAACTGCTGAGGGGCACAAGTTTGTGCTAAGTCAAGAGTGCCCTCCACAACTCTCTGAAAATGCCACTGAAGAGGAAGCAAAGCCTTTCAAGCAGTGGAAGAAGGCTGATGAGATGGCGCGGTGTTATATTCTGGCATCTATGTCGAATATATTGCAACATCAGCATCAGTCTATGGAAACTGCGTACGATATGATACTGAACCTCAGAGAAATGTTTGGGGAACAGAATCGTGCAGCAAGGCTAGTTGCTTTTAATGAATTGATGAATATCACCCATGTTGAAGGGACCCCAATTAGAGATCATGTTCTAAAGATGATGGCTCTTTTGAATGAACTAGAGATGTTAGGAGCTGAAATTGATGGGGAAACCCAGGTCGATTTTGTTCTTAACTCACTGAAATCTGAGAGTTTTAAGCAATTCCGCGTAAATTATTCTATGAACAAAATGCATTTATCTTTGTCGGAATTGCTTAAGGAACTCCATGCTACTGAGGGTCTTTTGAGTGTGAAGAAATCATCTGTGTTAGTGACTGAGAAGGCTTCTAGTTCTAAGCCGAACGGCAAGAAGAAGCAGAACAAGTCTCATAAGAAGGTTGTGGGGGCAGTTTTAGCGCCTCGCGATAGAGTGAAAAAGCCTAAGGGCAAGTGTTTTCAATGCAACCAGAAAGGGCACTGGAAGAAGGATTGTCCGGTTTTTCTCAATAAAGTGAACAAAGGAGGTAAATCTTTTTCTCTAATAGTTGAATCATGTTTAGCGGTGTTATCTACCAGTACCTGGTGTGTAGATACAGGTGCCACTAATCATGTTTGCAATTCATTGCAGGGGTTCCAGGAAACCAGAAAACTAAGTGATAGGGAGATTTGCTTACATATGGGAAATGCTACCACAGTAGCAGCAGTTGCAGTAGGAAACGTTTTTCTTAATTTTAGTAATGATAGGAGTTTAATTTTAAGTGATTGTCTTTATGTTCCCAGTATTAGAAGAAACTTGGTTTCAGTTTCTAAATTGTTTAAGGATGGATATTCAGTTTATTTTAGTAACTCTGTAGTTATTAAGTTAAATAAACATTTTGTCTGTTCTGGTTCATTGGTGGATGATCTCTATATTATTAATCCTATGTTTCCTACAGTGCAACTGAATGAATTGAATAACACTAATAATTTGCCTTGTAAGAGAAAGGAGCCTTCTAAGTTGAACCAAACGTATCTTTGGCACTTACGTCTTGGCCATATTAATCTGAATAGGATTTCTAGACTAGTTAGAGATGGACCTTTAGGTTCATTGCAAGTAGAGGAACTTTCAGTCTGTGAATCATGTTTAGAAGGTAAGATGACCAAGAGGCCATTTTCCGCTAAGGGATATAGAGCCAAAGAACCGTTGGAATTGGTTCATTCTGATGTGTGTGGTCCTATGAATGTCCAAGCTAGAGGTGGTTTTGAGTATTTCATTACTTTTATTGATGATTACTCAAGGTATGGATACATTTATTTGATGCGCCGTAAGTCCGAATGCTTTGAGAAATTCAAGGAGTATAAGGCAGAAACGGAGAAGCGTCTAGGTAAATGTCTCAAGACACTACGATCTGATCGTGGTGGCGAATACCTCTTGGGAGAATTTAAGGATTACTTATCGGCTGAAGGGATTGTATCCCAGTTGTCAGCACTAGGTATGCCACAACAAAATGGTGTAGCAGAAAGAAGGAATAGGACTCTTATGGATATGGTGAGGTCAATGATGAGTTATTCTGATTTACCAATTTCGTTTTGGGGACATGCACTAGAAACGGCTGCATATATTCTTAACTTGGTGCCATCTAAGTCAGTACCGTCTACACCCACAGAATTGTGGACTGGGCGTCAACCCAGTCTACGGCATGTTCGGATTTGGGGTAGTCCAGCACATGTGTTGAAGGGGAACGCAGATAAATTGGAATCAAGGACAGAAGTTTGCTTATTTGTGGGGTACCCTAGAGGAACGAAATGTGGTTTATTTTATAGTCCTAAAGATCAGAAGGTTTTTGTTAGTACAAATGCTCGATTCTTAGAGGAGGACTATGTAATAGATCACAAACCCAAAAGTAAGATTATTCTAGAGAAATTGAGAGGAGAGGGACAGACACAATCTTTTATACCACCAGTAGTACGTGAAGAAACACCTCAAGAGACATTTATTGATGCACCTATTGACACACCTGAACCTCATCGTAGTGGGAGGGTTATTGTACGACCCGCTCGGTATACGTTATTGGGAGAATATTATGATATGATCCCTGACGAGCAAAATGCTGAACCCTGTAACTACAATGAGGCATTACAAGGTAAAGATGCAGAATTTTGGCAAAAGGCTATGCAGTCAGAGATGGAGTCCATGTACTCAAATCAAGTTTGGGATCTTGTAGAACCACTCGATGGGATTAAACCCATCGGATGCAAGTGGATCTACAAAAAGAAGAGAGGAGTGGACGGGAAGGTGCATACCTTCAAAGCTAGGCTTGTTGCGAAAGGATATACTCAAAAAGAAGGGATCGATTATGAGGAGACTTTTTCGCCAGTAGCCATGCTTAAATCCATTCGGATTCTCTTATCCATTGCAGCTCATCTTGATTATGAGATTTGGCAAATGGATGTCAAGACTGCGTTCCTTAATGGAAATCTGGAAGAGTGTATCTATATGGTGCAACCAGATGGTTTCATATCAAAAGGTCAAGAGCACATGTTGTGCAAGCTTAAGAGGTCCTTATATGGGCTTAAGCAGGCATCTAGGTCTTGGAACATCCGTTTTGATCAAGCAATCAAGTCTTTTGGTTTTGATCAATGTCCGGATGAGTCTTGCGTGTATAAGAGGCGCAGCGGCAAAGTGGTGGTGTTTCTAGTGCTATATGTTGATGACATTCTGCTCATCGGAAATGATGTGGAAGAGTTGTCTGCAGTGAAAGTGTGGTTGTCCAGCCAATTCGAAATGAAGGACTTGGGAGAAGCTAGTCACATCCTTGGGATTAAGCTTATGCGAGATCGCAAGCGTAGGATGTTGGGTTTATCACAAGCTTCTTACATCGATACGATCCTTGCTCGTTTTTGCATGCAAGATTCCAAGAAAGGATTTCTTCCTTTTAGACATGGAATCAGTCTGTCTAAGGATCAGTGTCCCAAGACAACTGATGAGATGGAAAAGATGAAGGCAGTTCCTTATGCTTCAGCAGTAGGAAGCCTCATGTATGCTATGCTATGTACTAGACCTGATATTTGTTTTGCGGTTGGCATGGTCAGCAGATATCAGTCTAATACTGGACAGGAGCATTGGACTGCGGTGAAACATATAATCAAGTATCTGAAAAGAACTAGAGATTATATGTTGGTGTACCAGTCAGTTAGTCTTGTACCGTGTGGGTACACAGACTCAGACTTTATGTCAGATAAGGATTCCAGAAAGTCTACCTCAGGATATGTGTTTACCCTAGGAGGAGGAGCCATTAGTTGGAGGAGTGTCAAGCAATCATGCATTGCTGATTCCACCATGGAGGCAGAGTATGTGGCAGCGTCTGAAGCAGCCAAGGAGGCCGTTTGGCTTAGGAACTTCTTGATGGATCTAGAAGTGATTCCTTCAGTGCAATCAGCCATTACGCTCTATTGTGACAATAGTGGTGCAGTTGCTAAATCAAAGGAGCCAAGGGCTCATAAGAAGGGTAAACACATTGAGCGTAAGTATCATTTGATTCGAGAGATCGTACAAAGAGGTGATGTTACTGTGACTAAGATTGCATCGGCAAACAACCTGGCAGATCCATTTACGAAGAGCTTACAAGCCAAGATTTTTGATAATCACGTAGAAGGAATGGGAGTCAGATGTGTGGCCACATGGATGTGAGTCTCAGTGGGAGTTTGTTAGAGAACTATGTGAAACGTTATGGTTTTATGTTAATGTAATGGATTAATATTATTAATCAGTTTTATCCATTTTGATGAGAATCTTTTATGGGCAATAGTTGCATGATATTATTTTATGTTGTGCATGTGTGTCTTTTATTCTACATAGTAGATGATCCAGTGTGTAGAGTGCAACTTACACACAGAAGATTGGATCATCGGTTCTTGTAAAATATAAGTTATGGTTCACAGTCTTAAATGGAATTTGACACACCATTGGTAGGACTGTAGCATAATGTTTTAGTGGGTCTATCTTGATCACGGGGAATGTTATTAATTTTAATACTACTTCCAACTCATTGTGCTAGTACACTTTGTGTGTATTGAACGGGACCATTTTTGAGGTAATTATCTTTATACTGACTTTATAAGATGATTAAAACCTCATGGTTATTATGAATACTTATGCTCTTAATCCAAAGATAATTAATAGATATATACATATAATGTTGTTGACTTTGACTCATTTAAAAGTGAGATCCTCTTTGGGGTCAATATTCTTGATGAATTGGGTCACGATATTATATGCAAGACATGTATCGATATTAATTATTAATGGAATCCACATCGCAGTAGGGAATGATGATAACCCCTTGAGTAAGCTTATAAGTTTCGATGATGTCAAACCCTGCAGGTGGATATTTGTATCCGACATATCGAATAAGTTAAGCAGATAGTCTCAAGGCATTTAAAGATGTTGATTAAGTGGGAGATTGTTAGTAATCTATTATAATCAACGGGTATCTGTAATCTTAACGTGGGGAGATTAGTAAGTATTTAATAACTTGGAACTCGAAATATAAATTGAGATAAGGACGGGAGTGCAATTATAATTCTTTAGTGGTGTGAATTATAATTTGTGAAATAAGAAATATAGTCTTGGTAGGATTAGGGTTTCTTATTTTACACAAGGAGCCCAGAATTATTTCTCCTGAGGTCCCTGCCCTAGCCCTATAAATATACCGCTTCGTTCTCTAGGTCAGACTCGATTACGTAATTGAGAGACTCGAATACGTTTGAGAGACTCGAATACGTGGGTCTGAGAGAGAACAAGACGATCTCGTTTGATCCCACAATCGGCACGAGAATCGAGGTATAAGGGAATACGGCAGAAGATCTTTAGGCTTACAGCAGACGGCTGTAACAAGTTCTACCAGCGATCGTTGTTTTGTAGGAGTCGAGGTAAAACCCTTATTCCGCCTTGTAGGGTTTTTCGATTTGTTAACGTTTAATCTGTACGCATATTGCTGGGTTCTGAGAATGGATTCCCAACAGAACTTGTAATTATAATAGTATCATATTTTAACATGTATTAGAGAATCTACATCTCAATTTAAATGGGTCCCTAACTTATATTTGATTAAATTGATTTACTGAAACAAATAAAAGAAGATTAGCTAGGTTGGTTTGAATAATAACTATTTATAAACATTTGTTAACTATTTATAAAAAAAAATGTACAAATTGATATCTAGCCTATAACCAAACGATTTGTAATATGTAAACAATCTATAACATGCGAACACTTACTGAAGGATTGGAAAAGAAGAACTTAGAGTGACCAGGTGATGTTTTCAGAATTTGCTAAATTAGTAATTAAAGTTTGATCGAGGCATGCGTTTGATGGTACTACCAGACGACCGGCGCTTGTCTTCCAGGATACAATGATCACACTTTATAGATGTAGCACTGCAATATATATGTATATAAGTCTGGCGAACCGAAGATGGTGTATTGTACTCTTTCTTAAGAAACAAATAATGTACAAATAATCATTTTTTTTTTTTTGTATTTGGTGATTTATTTTTATATTGTGATACTTTTTTTTATATGTTTAGCATGAATTTTTTGTTAAAAATATTATTTGAAATATGTATATTAATTTTAGCGATAAATCCGAAACGGTACACCAGTACGGCGCACCAGTACTAGTATGTACCATACCAATAACAAAATCGGTATGCTCGTCGGTACGAAATTGATAACTTTGCTGTACTCTCTCTTAAGAAATCAATAATATAACAATATTGTATGAATGCAAGAGCATGAGAAATAAAATTTGATCTAGAAAATGGAGTGGGAATGCCATAATTTATAAGCAAGGAAATTAGGGCATGTTTGTTAAACCTCTACACCCTTAGGATTGGACTACCAATCCGAAGGGGTTCTAATCCTTTGTTTGTTAAACCAAATAAGGTCCGGATTAGTAATCCGATGGTATTCTAATTCGGAAAATGGACGGATTCGTAATACCCTCTACCTGGGGGTATTGTAATCCAATCCCAAGGCACCATATGCAAGAAGACGAATATGTCCCTGATTAATTAAATTAATGGCCAAACTACCCCCAAATATTTTATAACGTGCATAAAAACCTAGCCGACACTTCTCATTTTTGTCTTTTTTGAATTTTTTAAAATTTTGGTCCATGATTTATAACTTTTCTAAAAGCTCTCGTCGAGACGAATCAATAATCCAAAAAAATAACGAAAAATAAAAAATACAAGTTATTTTCAAATAAAAATGAAATAATCAAGTTAGAACAAATCTAACCTAGTCGTGCTAGTAGCCTCACATGAATTCACTGCAAAGTATCCATATCACCCATCATTTCAGTTAAGAAAAAGAAAAGGAAAATATTTTTTTTCATACTTATTTGGTTTTCAGTATAAGAAAAAAAAATATCAGGAAAAAATAAAAGAAAGTCTCTAAGTACGTTGGAAATGACAAAAAACAATGAGAGAAAAACAAGTGGGATTTTTTCATAAAAAGTTCCGCACAATTTTTTTATACTGCGTAATGAATTGTAGTGTTTCAAGTTAAAGTACTGATGACTTCTTTTAAATAATAAAAAAGTTGATTTTTTTTATCAAAACTTTGATTAATTTTATTTTTTTCCTATTTAAAATTGCTTCATTCTCAGTCTCCTACGTATATATGCCTTACCATGAACAACCTCCCCCTTGCTGCTCCGTGCTGGATGTATTCACAGTAGGTTTGAAGTTCACGTCAACCAATCCTAAGGGTAAAAAGGAGAATTCATTTTTTCAATCCAATCCCATGATTTGCAAACAAACATGTCATAGGACTAATAATCCAATCCCAACACCTAATACTATCCAAAACAAACAGGATATTGGGTATTCATATCCTATGATATTATAAATCTAATCCTAATCCCATCACTTATAAATCCCATCATTTTCAGTCAGGTTATCAAACGGGGCCTTAAGGTGCAATTTGATCTAGACCATGATTGCGTAATACGGATCCTCTCCATGCGCAACGACGGATCTAAAAATTTTATATAAGAGGGTCACTTATTCAAAATAAATTTTAAAAAAAAAAAGTTAGAAATCACACTATGATATAACGAGAGCAAATTTAACTTAGAATTAAATTTAAATTGCATGTCAAAAATATGAGAATAGGATATGTATTCTGCTGTGAGCACATCACATATGCTATGTGAGAAAAACGGTACCGTTTTGAATTTTAAATAAAACACTTGTTGTGTGTTGTGCACATACTGTTAACAAATTTTTATTTTAAAATTTTGAGTTTGCGATTGATTTCGAACTTTTCTAAGTAAAGAATAATTTTTTAGAAAATAAAATTCAGAGAATACGAATGAAAGAAAAGAAAAGGTATCATTTTAATGTGATAGTGACAAAAATAAAAGAAAAGCAAAAGAATATGCTCATTTTATCACCGCCGCATTAAAAAAGTAACCAACACTACTCATTTAAACCCCTTTCGATTGTAGTTCTAAATTTTATTTTTGAAAAAATTCTAAAAATTCATCATAAACTTAAAAAAATATTTAGAAATTAGCCGTGAACTCAAAATTTTAAAATAAATTTTTGTTAACGGTATATATGCACATAACACACAAAAGGTATCATTTTTAAAATCCAAAACAGTAAACACAAAAAAAAAAAGTGAGAGAAATCAGCGTGACCCCATGGCACAAGGTAAATCCGCCCCTGATCATGAGAGCTAGCTGCGTGCAAGGAGGTCAACTTTCTTCTGTGGAAACTCCATGATTGCTTGTGGTGAGATTTGCTAGTTGGTTTGCAACTGCTGGATGCCTAGATGATGATGATGTGCCTGTAGTTCCTCCGCTAGCTAAAGGCGTGGCCTGGAACCGAAGACCCACTATTTTGCGCTCTCTCTCTCTTTCTCTCTCTAAATGTCTCTCGCATTTCTGCATAATTCATTCATGGCACCATAATTCTTTCTGGTGGAATTTGTATTTCTTTTAAAAATATTATGCTTAATTTATTTTTTTAATTTAATAATTAAACACAAACTCAGAATAACAAGTCTAGGAACACGCGTTTGGAATGCAGATTCAGACAAAGATGTGTCCAAAATCGTCAAATGTACATGATGTCAAAATTATTTTAGAGAGCCTCACGTGCATCGAACGGTATACCTGAGTCCGGATCAGTATTCAAAATCTGCGTTCTTAACTTTCTAAACTCAGAATTGAGTGATATGATTTGTTTATCAACCCTAAGCACAAAGTGTTTTTAGATAGGATAGAAGAAGTGGGTGTGCAGATCAATTAAGTGACATTTGGATTGAATCACCCCAACAGTCCACCTGATAGAATTCGCCCTTGTGTTTCACGCATGTTAATAACAAAAATATTTGTCGATGCATTCAAGGCACAAGAGCCATGGCTAATCGAGACCGGAGAAGGGTCCATTTCCAATTTAATGTGGTGTGTGAAAAGGAGAAAAAAAAAACAAACAAACAAAATACTTTGATTTTTCAAAAAGTCTAGGAACGCATATATTACAGACACAACCGGACACATCTCGGAACCTTTAGATGCATCTAAGGGCTCCGGACACATCGTACATCTAACGGTTCCGGACACATCGTATCCGGTTGTGTCTGTAAAGTATGTGTTTGTAGTATTGCTCTTGATTTTTTAAGTGGAAATGATCATGTCAAGATGTGGTCGAAAAGCAACTTTCTGTGATGATAATGCTTTAGAGAAAGAATTAATATGTGGTAGTTGTACATGTGTCTGCGTCTATTTGCTTTTTTTGGCTTTGGATTCTTTTGTTGATGGCTATGGAGATAGGAATAGTGATGACTACATGATATTTAGTGTGTGGCCCTCCTACGTTAATTTCCCATCCTTATTCAGATATTTGTTTTATGATTTAACTAGAATCATACATATATTTCGACCAATCTTTAAGGGATTAATCAAATCGTCCACTAACTAAAAACAAAAAATAAAACCCTTTATGGACCATCCATATAAAAATTGATAGAACATAAAAGATTAGGAAGAAACAAACTCATAAATCAAGAACCTTATACCTTTTCTGTATCATAATTTTATTCTATTACGATATTCATATCAAGTTTTTGTATAACTTAATAAAGTAAGTATTCTGCATATTTTTTTGCACCAATTTGAAAAATTAATTAAGATTTTAAATTATTGTGGAAATTTATTAAAATATTATAAACAATTTTTTATTTTTTATTTGGAAAATATCTTTTTTTATAGTCAACTAAATTTTTAGAAGGAAAGAGTAATAGTCAACTAATATCATTTTTTTTCTAGTTAAGAGGTTTGGTTAGCATTGATTATGAACTTATTGCTTATTTTTTGAATCAAGACATGTTTGTCTAAATTCAAACACAAAATAAATATTCAGACAATAAAATAATATGAAATGAATAATTAAAAGGTTCTAGTACCTAACACATCCATTCAGTTATCATGAAAAAGTCCTTCGGAAAATAGAATAATTTTGGCCGGGTCTAATCCAAAACTATATTTTGTTCTTCTTCTTTTTTTCTCATTTTTTTGCCGAGGTCAAACTGTGGATTTGGGAAAGCTGTAGTGCACTTTTCCGTAGTGCATGTGTAATGCGGGTAAAATGACATAGTTTTGCTTGCGTTGTCCTCAAAACTACATCGTTTTTGATCCTCAAATATGTTTATAACAATTCACATGATAAGATAAAACGATATAGTTTTGAGAACAAAATGGATAAAACTATGTCAGTTTATTCGCATTGCACGAGCACTATAAAAAAGTGCACTACAGTTTCCCTGAATCCGCCATGAGTAGTTCAATTGGTTTTCGTATGATCACATGATAATTAGGCGTGCTTGTCAAAATGAGGGATTAATTTATTACACAATTAGATATTGTAGCTTCAATCATTAATGTCCTCTTTGCAAACATTTTGAGACTCAACCTAAGAGGTTGTTCAAGTGAAGATTGTGATAAGTTATAAACTCAAATATCTTAAAGTCGAATCTTGACAAGTAAAACTTTGGGGTCACTGGAGATTTCTCTGGTCGTTAAACTTCAAGGCCCCAATGACTAGTCGGCAATAGGTGGGGCTTGCCCCAAACTGATTAGATACATCGGTTATAAAAAAACATTTTGAGACTCGTGCTAAATTTGGATGGCTACAATAATTTGATTAGAGCAATTCTAACAGCCTCTTCAAATGATCGCCTATTGATTACTTTAACTAGTTGACTCAAAAATTGATGCTCTGACAACCTCTTCAAATGACTACTTATTTTGACTATATTCAATTTGGCTGGCCACAACTACCGAGTCCTTCCTCCCTTGCTATATACAGATTTTTCCTCGGATTCCTCTCAATCGCGCCAAAACGGCTTCTTCTTTCTTCCTTCTCTCTTCTCATCCATTAGATCTCTTTCCATTTCTCACATTCCTTTGTCATTTGGGAGCTAATAGTGATCAAAACCCAAAAATAGATTCACTCCATGGATTCTCTCTGTCCCCGAAGATTCAGCACCAACAAAAAACTTAGGGTTTTTCAGTGGATCCGCTAAATCGAAGCCATGTATTGACAACACTGACAAAGAAGCCAGAGCTGGACTTGATCATCAGAGGAACCATTGACAAAGTTCTCATCCTTTTTCATTTGGGAGCTAATAGTGATCAAAACCCAAAAATAGATTCACACCATGGATTCTCTTTGTCCCCAAAGATTCAGCACCAATAAAAAATATAGGGTTTTTCAATTGATCCACAAAATCGAAGCCATGTATTGACAACACTGACAAAGAAGCGAGAGGTGGACTCGATCATCAGAGGCACCATTGACAAAGTTCTCATCCTTCGCTTTGCCAGAGCCGTCCCCGATTCTCTCTCTCTTTAGCTCGATGAATTCGTAAGTTTCCCAATTACCCAAGGTTTCTTATCCATCTTATTTTGTGCTTTTCAGATCATGGAGAAAATTAAAATGCCTAATTGGATGTCATTTGCTTGTTGTTCTCTATGTTCGAGTGTTGTAGGTAAGAGTTAATTGACTTGTAAAGTGATCATGACCTACATAATTACAAAAGCTAGAAACTCTTCATATTGAGAATTTTTATCTATATATAAGAGGTGAAGTTTGATTGATAGATGAAAAGAGTTTGGCGACAAAGCCCCCAGGTGACGGGTTGCAAATTGTTCTTAAAAGTTTAGATTTTTAAGGAGGAGGACGCAAATCTGTAGGCTCAATAGGCTTCGCTCCGTCTCACTTGTGAATTCCAGTTCAAAACTGTGCTCATCCAATGCATTCTCCATTTATCGAGTTTTAATTCTTTTATTATTTTAGAGCTCTATTTAGGTAGGAAGTTGAAGAATTAATATCGATTGTAATAGTTGTTTTAGTTTAAGGCAGGTCGCTCCAGCAACTTCAAAGTTGCTGGTCGAGATCTTATAACCATCAGCTAGGGTTCATGCACTATGCATTTGAGTTTAGGGAGGCAGAGAGTAAGAGCAGCAATCAACGTTGGCATTCTTTTGATCATGCCCTTTGATGTTTCATACGGATCAAGATGTTTCTTGTGATGCAATCATCATTGTCAAAGGTTTTATTCCACACCAATCTTCATCTTTGAGGTTCGAAAGGCTTGTGGATTCAAGGCGCATGCAATCAATCACTTAATGCAGTGAACGAAGATTCGACAAATTAATCTTGGATCAACTGTGAAAAGTCATAGTTGTCAGTATAGTTGATTTGTAATGGCACAATAGTTATTATAGTGATTTAATTTCTTCCTGTTGCTTTCACCCATTTAGGGGCCGGTTTTCCATCTATATTGTCCATTTTGCTTTTTACGTTATTTCTTTTATATGCTAGTGACTATTGCGTGTTAGGATTAGTACCATTTTTCAATTGGTACCAAAGTAGGTTATTATAATTCTTGGATCATTTAAACTACGAGTACTCACACGAAACACCAACATGACCATGAGCCACATAACGGGTCGAATCCCTATTCTAGACAGTGACAATTTCGGTTATTCAAAGTCTAAAATGAAAGTTATTATGAGGTCTGTTGATGAAGATATATGGAACATATGCATCACTGGATACACTTACCCTACGATACCATTGAAGGAGTGGAAGTGAGCAAAAGTACCTCAAAACTAACTATTGTCGAAAAAACAACCTTACAAGCTAATAATAGGGCTCTCGACATCTTATGTAGTGCCGTTGATATGACAGAATATAGGAAGATTGCAAACTATGAAATTACTAAGGAGGCTTGGGATATTCTTGTTACATGTCACGAGGGAACTGATGTTGTTAAACAATCTAAGCTGCACTGATTGACTAATGATTTTGAAATAATCCGTATGCATGAGGATGAAATATTTAATCAATTCTACTCGAAACTCATACCTATAGTTAATAGTTGCGAAACATTAGTTGACCCTATTCCTCCAGTCCGTGTCATTAATAAAATTTTGAGATCTCTTCCTGAATGTTTCAATACTAAAGTCATTATGTTTGAGGGTAGACGAAAACTTAAAGAGAAATATGTAAAAGAAATTTAGGTATTCTCCAAACCTACGAGACATATATGCATCTTTTGACATCACAAAAATCTAAGCCCAAAGCTTCTCCTAAACCTATAGTGTTTATTAGTTCTCAAAGCAAGCCAAATGAATTTGATAGTGATGGTGAGTATGACATTGAAGCCATGGCCTTAACACTAAGACATTTAAAAAATTCTTTAAGAAGAAAACATCAAGTAGTGAAGTGAGTAACAGTCGTCCCTTCAATGAAAATAAAAGAAGAGACCACAGGAACTACAGGTAAGAAAATCACAGAAGGATCCCCTTGCTGGATCTAAATGCTATGAATGACATGGGTATGGTCATTTAGCGCGTGAATGTGCTAATAAGCTAAAAAAGAAAACTACGTTTAGGCTAACATCACATTGGATGATGATAGTGACACTGATAAACAAGAAGAAAATCTTGAGAATAATACCAGTTTTATCACGCTTGCCTCTTTGCTTAACTAAGAACCTAACAACCAAGAATCTTCTGACAATAGTGGAAGTGAGGAAAGAAACGAGATTAATAACTATGATTAACTTCTAGAAACTTATAACATGCTATATAAGGAGAGTGTTAAAATAAATAAGTTCAACATTAAACTTGTTAAGAAATACCACAAATGTGAAGAAAAGTATACAAATTCACTAAAGCAGGTTGGCGAGAAGGATGCTACTCTTGAAAAAATGATCATAGAAAGAGACAATCTTAAAATGGAAGTTCTTAGGCTTCGCACAGAGAATTAGAACTTAACTGTGTTATATAGAAAATCAAGGAATTAGAAATTATAACTTTAGACCTTGCTAAAGCTAAAAGCGAATGAATGCATGTTCGAAAAGATTGGATAATATCCTAGATATGCAGAGGTCAGTTAGTGATAGGACCTGTCTCAGGTTTACATAAGGTTCGTATTTGAAAAAATTTGTGACACAGGGCGATAAACTTGCAAAACCAGTAAATCCAAAGTACAGACATATCATCAATGGCCAGAATCAGGTGAGATTTAAATGCAAAGGTAAATAGGTTCATACTGGTAAGTTCGTTCTTGTGTGCCATCATTGTAATGTCAAAGGTCACATTCGTCCTAAATGCTTTTAATTCTATGGGTTCCCTCATGATTTTGATGTTCATCAGAATTTGTTTAATAGTCAGCAATCTAATAACGCTAGGAAATTATATTTTGAGAAACAATACAACCAACGAAGTGGTGTGACAAATGTCATGATTAATACTGTTAAGAATAATGTGCAACATGTTAAGACTAGGTCTATCCAGAATAAAAAAAATGACTTGTATTACAAAGTCGCTCACATAGCTCAGAAGGCTAGTGATACTCACATGTGGTATCTCAATAGTAGATGTTCCCATCATATGTCTGCTGATAAGTCTACGTTTGTTAAGCTGAAAAAGTATGACAAAGGGGTCATCACATTCGGTGACGGTAGCACATCTCGGGTTGTTGGACGAGATATTGTTAGTACTCCTGACATGTTACACCTAGAAAATGTTGTATATGTATTGATGGTCTTAAGGCAAATTTGATTAGCATTAGTCAGATGTGTGACTCTCATCACGAAGTTCGTTTCTCTAACATTGATTGTTATACCAATCTTTGGACCAAGAAAAAGAGGTCATGTATGGTACTTGCACCATTGACAATTGTTATGGGATCATTCCTAACAATGGTGTCATATGTCAATCTAGTAGGGTGTCGGACATTGAACTGTGGCACCAATGCACAGGACATGTCAACTATAAAGATTTATTTGTTTTAACCAAGAATGAATTGATTTGTGGTGTGCCTAGACTCAGTCAACTTGAAAAACATATATGTGGCCCATGTCAGCTTGAAAAGAAAACAAGAGCTTCGCACAAGAACATAATAGGTAATGTCACAAAAAAGCTTCTTGAATTGCTTCATATGGATTTGATGGGTCCATTCAAAGTCAAAAGCATTTGAGGTAAATAGTATATTTTAGTGATTGTTGATGATTTTTCTTGTTTCACTTGGGTAAGATTTTTCCGTAAAAAAATATGATGCACTGTCATTGTTTATTCTTGTCATAGTTTCAAAATAAAAAAGGATTCAAAATTGGATGTATAGCTCAAATTCGTTCAAACCATGGAAAGGAGTTCGAAAGCATGCAGTATGTCTTGTTTTGTGACGAACTTGAAATCAGTCATGAATTTTCAACCCCCCAAACTCCCCAACAAAACGGGATAGTAGAGCGAAAAATTGGGTTATTGAAGAAAGCGCTAGGATTATGCTTCTGTCTAAAATTTTAGACAGGCATGCAATTGTCTCAAAAAAGTAATAGTTTTTTGTGGCCGCATAGTTTCGCCATCGCAACAATAAAAGATTTATGGTTTTTGTGACCGCATAGTTTAGCCGTTCCAAAAAGTAATGATTTTTTTGCGACGACAATTTGAACAGTAATACTTTTCGTGATGGTAAACACTAGGGTCACAAAAGATAGTATTTTTTGCAGTGCACTACACCGTAGCAAAAAAATTGATGCAAAGACCTTATTCATAGGAGTGGTTTTTTCACGTATTAGTTCTTAAAAAAATGGAGGGTGAAGTTGGCAAAATTTGCCAATTACTTTATGTAAGAATAGTAGGGGAAGGGGTTCACGAAAAAAAAAAATTATAAGAGAAATTATCGTATGATTTTATCTATCCACAAAATGAACAAGAAATACTCTTGTAGTTTACCGAGTAAAATAGTCTACCAAGTATTTTCAATGGACCTCATCATACTACTTTAGCCAATCACATAAGATAGCATTATATACCGACTTGTGAGAAGATATATAAATATCACAATTGTTTAATATAATGTAGTTGAATGTTTACTATTTTAGGACAAATTTATTTGACCAGTCATTTAAAAGTACACAGTCATTGCTTGACCGTTCGGGTATCTAATAATTAACTCTAATTTCTGTCCCAAGCGTAGGACAATCGACCGGTGCAGCACAATAAATCTGGAAGTACCGGAGTCGAACCACAGAGACGGTCTACGGTGTTGACTCAAATAATGCTAGCTCTATGTTTGAAACTGGCTCTCAGGTAGCCACCCCTTGTTCAGATGATTGATTAATTAACTAAATTAACCTAATTAAATTTTTGAACTCTTAATTGAAACAGAAGAGCACAGCCGTGGGCACTACAGTGCACGCAACTAGCCTAATCCACGTTCACTCGGGCCACAATCATTTAATTAATAGGTTTAAAAATATGGAAATCGTTCCTAACAAGTGCACAACACTTGTCACCGATTCCTGCGCGCATGTGGAACGGGCGATGCCCGGGTTTTGTTTGCTAGAAAAGTTCCATATTCAAAAACTGCGCATTAATTAAATTAATTCAGCACCGAGGTAAAATATGAATTAGCCTAGCCACGGAACACCTTGGTCCCGCGGCCGCACCCTATACGACTACTCACACATATTGAAATAGATTGCAGAAGATGAATTGAAATAAGAACTAATCATTCTTTCAATTATTGTAATCTGAAAACAATGAAAAGAAATACCGTAATTGCAAAGGCAAACTTAATCTTCAACTGGAAGTCTGGGAATTAAACTTGGAAACCGTATCAAAGAACGATGAACTTCAGATCTGTGGCCGAAAATTTGTAAACTGAAACCCTAGGTAAAAATTATTCTTCCTAGAATGGGTTATAACATGAGTACTTATACTCGCTAACAAATCCTATTAAAATCCGAATTAAAACGTTAAAGAATTAGTTCTACGTCCACTGAAACGACGCAGCTTCAACTCTGACGCTCCCGAACTCTCTCGGTATCGATACCATTTAGAAGGGTATCGATACCAATCCGTTATCTCCTTAATCACGTAAGACGTAGGTATCGATACCCTTTCCAGAGGTATCGATACTAACATTCTGGAACGAATTGTGCACTCCATAAGCAAATGGTATCGATACCCTTTAGAGAGGTATCAATACTGAGGGCTTAAGCCGCCCTTTTCAGCATTTCACACTTCAAACTTCGACTCCCACATCTCAGCTCCGCTCCAAGCCATGCAATATGTGCCAAAAACATCTTTCAACCTGGAAAAACATGCACAATACCAACAACACTACCAAGCGCACATTAAACAGGAAAATGATTATAAAACGCTCGTCTAATGCGCCAACTCCTCCTACTTAGGCGCTTATATATGAAATATCACGCGCCTATCACACCCCCCAACTTGAGCATTGCTAGTCCCTAGTAACGAACGAAATAAAAAAACAAAACACTCAAACAGGGGATACAAGAGTTATGCAACCTGTACAAAAATCAAGTAAACACCGTTTCTTTTTTTTTAAATTGCCACCTTCTAACTCAAACACATGCATGCCCTAACTAGAATTTGAGAAATTCCGCATGAAAACAATTACGTTGATTAACCGGCTCCCACAAGCCATAGTGCCACTCACTCACTAGAACACTCAACATCCCATGAGAGGCGCTTGGCGAATAAACGAGGGAGAAGCAAAAGCCCACCACATGCCAATCAAATATACGCCAATTATTTCAATGAAAGCTCAATTAGAAACCGCGCATTCGAAATCAAATATTAAACATGCATGCAAGAGAGTTAATAACGTGCCTCGGGTCAACTAAGGACTTAATTAGGCTTGTAGCGACCGTGGTTGCAAACGGAAAGGAAAACACGCAAAGGGTGGCGGCCTATACTAGCGCATGGTCAATCTACCTGACTGGCCGCCACCTCGACATAGCAATCACAATAATACTAAACATAAGCTACTGGAAATATCCATAACAGAGAACTACTGATTATCACACATGAAATATTAAGACACACCACCGAGTCCTGCTCCATGCTCACTCTCCATCCCCAGCATCTGACCACTGTCCGCCGCCTCATCCGGCACATCTCCGACATCATCGCTCACCTCCAACTCACCCCACTGTAGGAGTTTAGGAAGTTAATAGGGTTTTGGGTAAGATTTTATGGTAGAGAAGAGTGGAAGGAATGCTTTGGATTTTTTTTTTTCTTTCTGATCTTTTTCTTTTCTTTCTGATCTTTCCTCCGAGATTCTTTTTTTTTTCTTTTTTTTTTGATCGATGCGGAGAAATAGAATAACCACTCTCTCTCTCTTCTTTATTTACCATGGGGTTGAAGAAGGGTTAATGGTGGGGAAAAAAAATGGTGGAACGGTTTTGCTATTTTTTTTTTTTTATACCAAAATTATGGCACCCATTAGGTAGAAATTCGAGCTTCCCAGACTGACAGTGCTCCTTAATCCGAAACACACAAATACTCACAGAGCAGGACCACTACTGACACACCACCCAAACACCGGTCTCCTAAGTTTGCCACAGGAACTGACACAACAGGTTAAAATGGGACTGATGGGACTTATTTAGTGGTCTAATCATGCAAAGATGGCCTTGTTTCTTCCCCTAAGCACGTCACCAACTCTCACAGCATGCATGCAAACTACTCAACTACGACGCACGGTACAAACGCCTACTATTTTGTGCAAGTGCAGAATCGATAATCAAAAATCATGGGGATGTTTTTACGGACACACTGTGAACTGATATGGGAACACATACTCAAAATTGCTTATCATGCGAAATTACCCAAACGAGATGCTAGATATATGCATGTGATCAAATTAGGCAGGCAGGCAAGTAAAAATAAACTAACATGCTCACCTAACTTCATACAAACAAGCATAACAATTGTATCCCCCACACACAAAATTAACCCAAAAATAAAAAATTCAAAAATTTTCTAACCACTAACAACGCTCCAAAGAAATAAATGTACAAGGTACATCCCCTCCCCCAACTTGAAATAAGCTCTGTCCTCAGAGCATGAAGACAAAGACAAGTAAGAACAGGCAAGGAAAGAATGAACCTGGGATGGCAGCCAACCATCATGACCTCGGCCGATGTTTGAGGAAGTTTTGATCTCCGCACTTCTCGTCATTGCAGCTGCTCCAGGGCTTGCTCCTTCGGCACCCAATAATATGGGACCACAGCTAGTCACACAAGGCCGCGCTGAGGGCTTCGAACTTACAACCGCTACACATAGTAGCGCTCCTGACTTGAAGCTCCTGAATGCCTCCATCACCCCACCGGTGAGGCCCAAACTACCAATAGGCTGGTGTGGTAGCACACTGACCCTGCAAGAGACTAAAGCCACAACTACCGAAAGTATGCAAAGAAGATTAGTACCGCCCGCTAATGAAAGCCGGACCTACAAAAATAACAGAAATAAAGCACAAATAAAAAAAACGAAAATAAAACACGCCACCCAAATCTTCACGCGATAAACGTGTATACTTTTCTCCCCAATTCTCACTTAGATTAATCGTAGAGAAGGTCCTACAGCAATCCTGGGTAAGTCATGACTCAGTAGGTGGAGCCCTATTTACGAAATCCTCCCAATCACCTTTTATGACTATCTAAGACAATGCAATAAGATTGCCGCAACCCAGATATGATTATTCTAAGGCTAGAATTGGGTGGCTATACAGGACCGCCGACCATATATTTGTGTTTTAATATTTTATAAACCGGAAAAGAGAAAAGAGAAAAGAAGTAAGAAAAACACGAATCGCCCTTTCTAACCGGAGCTGGGCACACGATCCTTATTTTAATAGCGGCGTGCGAAGCTATACAACCCAATGGGTACCTCTATCACTAGAGGCCGGGTCCACACTCAATGAAGAGTATGGTACGCGTGAGCGACCCGTCCAAACACGGCTAGAAAAACCTACTCAACCGGGATCCTTATACAAAATATTGTCAAAGTGCTCGTGCATCTGTGCCCCTATCAAACTTACCTCCTCTACCTCCTCATCCTCCTCCTCAATAGTATTAACACTATACACATCCACCTCTAACTTCTCTTCGCCAACAGATAACTGAACCCTGCCAATCTTGCAATTCATAATGGCATTGGAGGTGGCTAAGAAAGGACGACCTAGAATTATGGGAGTTTTCTCTAACACATCAGGATTCAGGCAAGTGTCTAAAACAATAAAATCAGCAAGAAAACGGAACTCACCTACCTGAATTAAGACATCCTCAACTACCCCTTTGGGCACTCTCACACTCCTGTCCGCCAACTGCAGTGTGACAGGAGTAGGTCTCAGATCGCCTAGGCCTAGTTTCAGATATACCAAATAAGGGAGCAAATTAACACTTGCTCCTAAATCCAGCAATGCCCTGTCGAAAGTCTGGCCTGCTATATCTACGGTGATGGTGGGACACCCGGGATCCTTACACTTGGCAGGAATCTCGGTCTCAAAGATGGAGCTCACCAGCTCCGTTAAAACCACATTCTTCCTATCCTTAGACTTTTTCGTGCAAAGGTCCTTCAATACCTTAGCGCACTGGGGAAAATACTCAATTGCCTCCATCAGGGTGATAGGAAACTGCACTCTCTTAAAAAGGTCTAACATGTTAAAGTTCTCTTTTTGTTTAAGTTTCACCGCCAGCCTTTGGGGAAAAGGCGCTACAGGCACAGCTGGCGGTGTCAGAGTCGTGGGGGTCGCAACTACAGGCTTCACCACATCAGATGACTCCTTCTCTACTTTCACATTCCCACTCAGGTCATTACCACTATCAGGATTCGCTTGTGGTGTAACAACCAACTCCGGGGGTGGTGTTGGTTTTTGCTTAGGAATTATGGTCTTATCGATCTCTTTCCCGCTCCTAAGAACGGTGACCGACTTAGCTTCTTCCTGATACGGGTTCTGAACATTAGGACCTAAAGAGTTACCCAAATATTGGACACCCGCCGCACTACCCTGAGATGGAAACCTACACCTTTCTTGACTCAATTGACTAACTACCGCAGTGAGTTGCGACATTTGGGTTGTAAGAGCCCCAATTTGCTGCCTAGTTTCATCCTGAAATGACATATGGGACTGCATTAGAGAATTCATAGAATCCTCAAATCGGGGTGGTGCAGTCTGTGCATAACCTGGGGGTGGACCACGAGGGGATGGGCCTCCCCCTCTGCCTTGCTGAGGCTGGTAGTTGTAACTTGGCCTTGCGGAGGCCTCGGTGTTTGGGACTGATGGAACTGTTGTGGCTGAGGCGGCGCAAGGGGTTGCGCTTGACCTCCACCCGCGGGTCTAGAGTCTGACCACCCAAAGTTAGGATGATCCCTCCATCCCGGATTATATGCATTCGAGTATGGGTCCCAATTCCTTACGGCATTAACCTCTTCCTGATTTATCTGACTCGCTCCCTTGGCAGCTAAAAATCCGGGGCACGCAGTAGCAATGTGCCCCCTACACTCACACCAAACACAAACCTCCTCTATACTGACTTCATGCACAGAACGGGTTTGCCTGACCTCTAATTCTTCTAACTTTTGTGCCATCTTCTCAACTTGGGCCTGGAGTCGCTGGTCTCGAATGGTAACGGGGATAACACTGGGCCCAGGGGGTTCGGACCGCTCAAAATCAGAGGGTTCTAACGCCCTCTGCCTATCTGCTAGGTCATCTAAGAAAGCCCAACCCTCGTCCGCAGTTTTGGACAAGAAATCGTCCCTTTTACATGAATATTCGATATGCTGGATTGTCTCAGCGTTGAGACCCAAATGAAAAAATTCAACCAGCTGTATTTTCTCAAAACCAGGATGTGGCATCCTTAGGAGCAAATCTTTGAAGCGCTCCCATGCCTTAACGAAAGTCTCTTCTCTCCCCTGCCTAAACCCTTGGATCTGGCGCCTTAAGCTATTGGTCTTTGCCTCAGGAAAATATTTCCTGTAAAACGCATCACGCACATGTGCCCATGTGGTGAAGGACTGAGGCTTTTGCATTCGGAACCACCTAAGTGCGCCATCTTTTAGAGTTGCCTCAAACAGTTTAAGGCAAGCATTATCATACTGGGTAGTAGACGCCAGGTTGCGCACTAACCCATCAAAAGTCCGCACATGTTCGTACGGATCATCAGACTCTCTCCCATAGAAGTTAGGGATGCTATTTAGGACACCCGGTTTAATGGTGAAGGCATTGCGTGCCTCCTGTGTCTCTCGAGGGAACACAATCGGCCCGTCAGGAGTGGACCTTTCGGGATTCAAGTGTTGCCTCAGAGATGGCTGCTGAACGACTCGCTGGTCCCCCATTTCAACAGATTCTGGTTCGGAGACTGACTCAAAAAGCGAATTATTAACACTAACCGACTCGAAAGGTAAATCTCTGTAGAGTCCACTGATGGAAATGGACTCCGATTGACCCCCTGCTGACTCTGACGACGAATTACAAGACTCTGACTGACTCGACCTGTTCTCTATCTTAACCAAACGATTAGTGCGATCACGGTAATAAAGAGGATCAGGTTCAAATACAACTAACTTATCGTTACCTATGGTGACTCAACTAAAAATTAACAAACCTAACTAACACCGTTTGAACACACGTCACTGTCGCCGGCAACGGCGCCAAAAATGTTTGACCGTTCGGGTATCTAATAATTAACTCTAATTTCTGTCCCAAGCGTAGGACAATCGACCGGTGCAGCACAATAAATCCAGAAGTACCGGAGTCGAACCACAGAGACGGTCTACGGTGTTGACTCAAATAATGCTAGCTCTATGTTTGAAACTGGCTCTCAGGTAGCCACCCCTTGTTCAGATGATTGATTAATTAACTAAATTAACCTAATTAAATTTTTGAACTCTTAATTGAAACAGAAGAGCACAGCCGTGGGCACTACAGTGCACGCAACTAGCCTAATCCACGTTCACTCGGGCCACAATCATTTAATTAATAGGTTTAAAAATATGGAAATTGTTCCTAACAAGTGCACAACACTTGTCACCGATTCCTGCACGCATGTGGAACGGGCGATGCCCGGGTTTTGTTTGCTAGAAAAGTTCCATATTCAAAAACTGCGCATTAATTAAATTAATTCAGCACCGAGGTAAAATATGAATTAGCCTAGCCACGGAACACCTTGGTCCCGCGGCCGCACCCTATACGACTACTCACACATATTGAAATAGATTGCAGAAGATGAATTGAAATAAGAACTAATCATGCTTTGAATTATTGTAATCTGAAAACAATGAAAAGAAATACCGTAATTGCAAAGGCAAACTTAATCTTCAACTGGAAGTCTGGGAATTAAACTTGGAAACCGTATCAAAGAACGATGAACTTCAGATCTGTGGCCAAAAATTTGTAAACTGAAACCCTAGGTAAAAATTATTCTTCCTAGAATGGGTTATAACATGAGTACTTATACTCGCTAACAAATCCTATTAAAATCCGAATTAAAACGTTAAAGAATTAGTTCTACGTCCACTGAAACGACGCAGCTTCAACTCTGACGCTCCCGAACTCTCTCGGTATCGATACCATTTAGAAGGGTATCGATACCAATCCGTTATCTCCTTAATCACGTAAGACGTAGGTATCGATACCCTTTCCAGAGGTATCGATACTAAACATTCTGGAACGAATTGTGCACTCCATAAGCAAATGGTATCGATACCCTTTAGAGAGGTATCAATACTGAGGGCTTAAGCCGCCCTTTTCAGCATTTCACACTTCAAACTTCGACTCCCACATCTCAGCTCCGCTTCAAGCCATGCAATATGTGCCAAAAACATCTTTCAACCTGGAAAAACATGCACAATACCAACAACACTACCAAGCGCACATTAAACAGGAAAATGATTATAAAACGCTCGTCTAATGCGCCAACTCCTCCTACTTAGGCGCTTATATATGAAATATCACGCGCCTATCAGTCATTTTGATTGTACGAATGATATAAAATAGTAAAATTTGATAGACATTAATATGCAGTGGACAATTAGTCTGAATGAATTATTAGAGGAGATAAATACTGTTCGTGATCATATGCTGTATTTTGTGAAAAAAAATAGACAAAATGGGGCCCCCTCAAGGGGTTGGCTTAGTAACTAAGGCCTACGACTTAAAGGTATGCTTCCTCCTATTGCATAATAAAAATGACCAAATTATCCCTTAGGATTTACATTTGTTTTTAACATAAAATAAGTAAACAATCAGAGCAACAATCTAAGGGTATGGCATCTAGGCGAACATCTCTTCTCCATCAACTGATAAGTCACCTGGGGGGGAGGGGTGAATACGGTGACGCTCCTTTTTTCTTATCCTTCAACAACTCAACAAACAATTAAACGCAATAGGATAAAAGATCAACCAAATAAAGTATTTAAGGCAAATGAGACAAGAGGCGAGAATTTTTATAGTGGTTGGGTGATGTGCTTAGTCCACTCTTCGGTGACGTTCCTTTGAACAATCACTGGTATCCATTATGATTCAGTACTTACACAATGCTGGATTATGAGGCCAACTCCTCTTTACACCAGTTTTAACCGATACATGCAGACTGACTCGGTGTTTTAGTATGCTGACCGTAATCACAAACTCTCTTTGCTTCTAGTACATGCAGACTAGAGCTGTTTCTTAGTACACGCAGACCAAGCTTCCTTCAAAATCACTGTGCAACTAGTACACATAGACTAGTGCTAGGTTTATAATGATGAAGACCAATCACGAACAATACTACAACTGAAAAATATATGGTGACCAAAAAACTCCTAACTGAATCACAATGGATTTTAGTTCATTCTCTCACAAGGTGAAATTTGTGGTGTGTGAATTTATCCAAGTGGATATACAAGTGTAAACTCAATACTCGGAATCTAAAGTAATCTGCAAGTAAAATATTTCTCTGAGGAGGATGATGACCAATGAATATTTCCAACACTCTATTTGTTCTTTTTCTTTTCAACGTTGTAAGTTCTTCAGTCCATCTTTCATTTTGTCTCTAATGGTCCTTTAAAGCATGCTTTAGCATTACACTGATTTGGTAACCTTCCGATCAAGTAAATTCAATTTGATTTGATCCTATAAAGATTTCCATAGCAGTGGTCAGTGAATTCCCTTTTTGGGGCCAACAGCTATGAATCTAGAGAATAATAAGATAGGTCAAATTAGTGCCAAATTTCTCAATTAAACATATTTCTTAGAATGATAGTTGGTCTCCCTAAGAGTAGTATAGGAAAATACAATCAAATCTTTGCATAATCTGATCTTGAATTTGCCGGATTGCTAGTCGGCTTTCTATAAGGAATGCTGGACATGAAGCCGAATGGGCTTCCGGATGGCCCATACTATTGAGATACTGCATCTTATTTTGTAACCTCATGTTATCATTGCATTGAAACATTATAATAAAGGATTTCAATATACATACTCCAGTATCAATACATTCATTTTGGCTCACAAAACCAAACATCATTAAAAATATGTTTCCATAAACAATAGTTCATTTCCACAATAGGTTTTATTCACACGTATCAAATAGATTAAGATACAGCGCAAAACACAAAATGGTAAATCAATTACTTTACTTTGAATGGCATTCTAAATAGTGTTAGGTTAATATACATAATCCATCATATTGCAATTCTAAGAATCATCCAATTTAAGTCATTTCGAGCTTACTTATATTCATTTTGAGCTTACTATGCATCATCAAATCAATGTCAAACATCATCAAAACATATGTACACTTTCATCAACTCCTGACACTTTTTGCTTACTCATTCGTCTACACATCTCCATCTGGTATAAAACGACAGGGGCAGAGAAGTTGCACCGATGAGTAATGAAACTCAGTTAAGAAAGTTATCCGAAAAAGCAAACCCACAAGTAATATTACATGCAAGAGATATATTTGCTAAACAGTTGAGATATTAAGCATAACAGTATATAACAAGTGAAAAAAAATAAAACCTTGGTAAGTTTTATTAGATCCTTTATTGTTTCTAAGTGCATTATAAAGTATATTATATCCTCCTTAGACACTAGCACATGGCCCTTAGTTAGCATTGACCAATCTTTGCCTACCTAGGGTTACAACTCGTATCATAATCGAACAAGGAAAGAACCTTCTAGCGTTCTCTAAAGTCAATACCTACTTCATCCTATCTAGATCATGCGAATATGACGTCACTAGGTCTAGTTTCTACGTACTTTAGTTACTTCGCCTATTAGACTCAAAGACGCGCAATACACTAGCCGTCATTCTCTTAAAGTCAGGAACTGTTTTCACAGACGTCCCCGTAGTCACACTTTACTATCTCCAACTCCTCCTAATAGGAACCTTTAAATCAAATCACAATGGTTATCTCATATCACATCAACATGCCACATCAGGACAACCATACTAGGTTATCATTTTTTTATTAAACTTCTCACACAAGTTTCTATGGTATTCTTTACTTTATAACGCACACCCAATACCCTCCACTACTTTATTCAGGTGTTATTCAAACCATTATTCCTAATGTAAATCTAAATTTTTCCAAAGTAACCCCAATTAAAGTTCTTTATCTAGAATCTCCAATTCTTTAATATCTTAGTTCCACATAATTGTTTCACAAACCTTGAGCAGCATATTAGTTGAACCCAAAACAACAACAACAACAACAACAAAAACAACAACAACAACAACAACAACAGCAGCACCAACAACAACAATATCATTATCCTATGATTAACGTGTCTCATAATCTCATCGTGTTCCAACAACGCATCTCATGCTTTGGCCTTTTCTAGATTTAACACACTCATGATCATAACAACTGTACATGGGTACATGTGCAATATGCATAAATCCCAAAACAGTACTTAACTAATCTGTAAAACAGAACCAGAAGCATAAAATATGGTCTGAAACTATTCTAAACATTTTGCCCAAACTGTCTTGCGGCCTAGCGAGCTACTAAATTATAGGTACTAAAAAATTAGACCATAAGTCATAATCTGGAAAAATCAAAAAGGTTGCTTGAGCGAGCCTTCGTTTTTTCAAATTCTGAGTTAGGGTTCTTGCAGTTTTGGTTCGCACAGACAGTCTCAAATCACAATCTAAGTATAGTTATCACAAAAATTGACTACTGAAATCATTAGTACTAATGTAGTTAATGTTTTCCGTAAATCGATTTATTAAAACGAACCACAGAATACACAGATTAAATGATTTTAACAAAAACAAGAAGAACAAAACCCTAGCCGTGTATGTTCAATCTATTCATGCCTCAATTTGAAATAATGATAGAAACTAAAACCTAGGTTTCATAAGTAACTAAATCTACCTCAAATCTTGAAGAACGAAGCACAAACAACTTGAGTCGCCGACAACTTGAGTCACCGAAATAAAAATGGGCAATACCTCTCTCCTCAAGAACACTCAACAGGAACCAAAATCCTTCTCTCAAAACTCTCAAAATTACTGTTTATCGTAAATGTAAAAGAAATACATATTACCCTCCAGTTTTATAATCAACTGAGCCGTAATCGCATATTCAAGGCTATCAAAACACGTCAAAAAATGATTTTTCCTCATCAATCTGTCATAACTTCAAATCTACAGTTTCAAACAACTCGAGCAGCCTCGTACGAGCTCGAGCGAGCTAGCAAAACTAAATTCAATTTTTTTCTTATTTTAAAATATTCAACAATAAAAATAGAAACTATATTATTACTATTACCAAGGTGGCAACCCAAGAGGGGGGGTGAATTGGGTTTATGAAAAATATTGGCTAATAAAACTTATGCAGAAACAGGCCAATATAAACTAAATTAGATGTTACAGTAAACAACACAATATGATAAAAAATAAATAAAGAAGTAAGGGAGAGAGTACGCAAACGATGTATAGTGGTTCGGTCTGAGCGTGTTCACTGTCAGTCTAGTCCACTCCCTAAGAGTCACGTGATCTACTAGAAATTTGAACGACTTTGGGTGTCGCACAAACCCTTACAACTTTTCTTCCCGTTAGCTTTCCCGAGGAGCTAACCGAACCACCGAATCTTTACCCCCAAACTCGATTCTTCAAGGTTTGTACTCCACAAACCTTACACACAAATCACTGATGCAAGTAAGTGATGAAGACTATACAAATGTCTTTCACCAATTTGGTACATAGAAAGAACAATATAAATGTAATACAATGGGTTATCTCACTCCTTCTCTCTCAATATCTCACTCAGAAATTAACCACGAAATAGAGCAACCAGAGAATAGTGTCTTCAATTACAGAGAGCAGCTTGTGATTGCTAGAGAGCACAAATGATTCGAGAGGAGGCTCTGTGAATTGCACCATAAGGGTATATAAACCCTAACTCATAAAATCTGAATCTTCAAGGAGCCTTAGTCACTTCGAAAATTGATTGCTTCAATCTTTTCACCTTCCATATTCTTAGAATCGACCGTTTGAATTACCAAAGGAAAGATTTGATCAATCAAATCTCTGCAAAAAATGAATCAGCAGATTTTTGCACAAAATAGCGACCGGTCGATCACACGATCGGTCGACCGCACGATGGTCCCGGTCGACTGCCTGGTCCGGTCGACCACATGGCTTGGCCGGTTGACCATCTGCCCGGTCAACTGCCTGACAGTGCCGGTCAACCGCGACCTACATATTTTGCTTCCTGTGATCTGTATTCAATTCGGATTGCAATGAAACTTTGCAAAAATACTATTCAACATGTAATACATCAAAATATGTGATAAAAACTATTTCCAAAATGTATGCACTTATACTTGGTGGATTTTGTCAACCGACGACATATATGATAAGTTTCAAACTCGATCTACTTTCGTCAAATTACCATCTTCAATTTAGGCAATATCAACAACATAATCAATGTGATATTTCTCGCGATGGCATATTCTGATTAAGTCTATCTTCCATGAATCATTGCATCATCAAAACATAATTAAGTGAATATTTAATGTGACAACATTATTTTCAACAATTTCTCCCTTTTTGATGATGACACATATATACATAGATATAAAATGAATTAGATCAATGTACACATCTCTTGAAAAATATGCATCCCTCAATGTATGCATTATAGAGTGAATAAATATGATATCAAGTGATGCATGAGAATAGCATATTCAAAAACATAGACAGGATGCAATGTCTATCAGTATCGCACTTAGTTCATCAATAATAAGCAATGTTTCAATGAAACAAATGATACATTGACAATGTATTGAGACAATATTTATAATATGTATCATTCAATTCATCTAACACGGATATCATCCATAAAATCATTAAGCCAAGATAAATTATTATTTCAAACAAGTATGCCATAGATATGATAAATGATATTAATCATACGTAAACAAGAGTACCATAAAGATGAGATTCTCTCTTAACTCTCTATATGCATATCTCTCCTATATGCATATCTCTCCCCCTATGGAATCATAAAAAATAATATAGGCATACGGAGAATCACTGCTCAGGTGCAGATGGCTCCCCCGGTTGACCACATGGTATTTCCGATCGATCGTATGATGGTCTAGATGATAAAATATGTTTCACTAAAGACTTAGAACACTATGAAAGACATGCAAATGATATCTAAATAAAATATAGGATTATTTTCAAACATATCATGATATAGTATACTCTTTTTCAATGTTATGACACGCCACATTAAATCTTGTAGAATTCTTGAAAATTTAGTTAAGAAATCATCAATCATTTCAAGTTCTTGACATATAAGGGTGTATTGATCTTTGTTCAAGGGTTTTGTAAATATATCCGCCAAAAACTTGTCGGTATTATAAATTCAAGAACAACAACTTCCTTTTGAACATGAACTTTTATTAAATGATGACGAATCTCAATGTGTTTGGTTATGGAATGTTGAATAGGATTTTTAGTAAAATTTATTGCACTAGTGTTATCATATTGAAGTGGAATATGATCATAATACAATTTAAAATCTTTGAATTTCTGTTTGATCTATAGTAACTATGCACAACAATTTTCAACTGCTCTTTAGCAGTAGATAAGGCAACAAAATTTTAATTCTTGTTGGACCATGATACTGATGCACATCCTAAGAATTTATATGCGCCACTCATGCTCTTGATTGGTCTTACTACCCACATAGTCAGCATCGGAATATCCAATAAGAGCAACAATCGTGTCCCTAGGGTAAAATAACCCTAATCTAGGAGTTCCAACGAGATGTCTAAGGATAAGCTTAATAGCTACTAGGTGTGACTCCTTAGGGTTAGATAGAAACCGTGCACACAGACAGATGCTAAACATTATATCAGGTCTACTAGCAGTGAGATAAATCAATTATCCTATCATACTAGATATAATTTCGTATCTACTGTTTTACCATACTCGTCTTGATCAAGCTTGGTTGCAGGGCTCATGGAAGTCTTCATTGTTTTGTATTCCTCCATTTTGAATCACTCTAGCAATTTCTTTATGTACTTGGCTTGATTTATGAAGATACCTTCCTTTGATTGTTTGATTTGAAAGCCAAGGAAGAAATTTAGCTCACCCATCATGCTCATTTCGAACTCCCCCTGCATTCTTTCAGAAAAGTCCTTGCAAAGAGATTCATTAGTAGCACCGAATATAATGTCATCAACATATATTTGCACGATAAGCATGTCATGGTTTTTAGTCTTGATAAAAGGTGTCGTGTCGATCATTCTTCTAGAGAAACGATTTTTTATGAGAAAGCTGCTTAGCCTATCATACCGCGCACGTGGCGCTTGTTTTAATCCATATAGAGCTTTTGTAAGTTTGCAAACATGATCCGGAAATGCATGATTTTCAAAATCTGGAGGCTGTCTAATATATACTTCCTCTTGAATAAATCCATTTAAAAAAGACACTTTTAACATCCATTATTGCTTCTAATCTTTAAAACATGTGAAGGCTAATCACATGCGAATTGCTTCTAATCTAGCTACGGGAGTAACATTTCATCAACATCGATGCCTTCTTCCTGATTGTAGTCTTTTGCAACTAGCCTAAATTTATTTCTAACAATGTTGTCAGATTCATCAAATTTATTTTTTTTAAAAATTTAATCCAATTATAGAGTGATCTGTTGATTTTGGGACTAAGGTCCGAACTTCATTTCTTTCAAACTGATTACTCATCTTGTATTGTAAAAATTTATCTTTCATCATTTTCTGTTTAGAAAAGAATTTTAGGTTCTAATTGAGATAGAAAAGTAAAATTGCTGCAATTGTTTCTAAGAGAAGAACGAGAAATATACCTTTTATTGGATTACCTATTATTTGGTTAGTTGGGTGATGTTGGATGAATTTTCACTCATTTTAGACTTGGATCTCCAATAAACCTACAAGTATGAATGTTCATTTGGTACCCAATCTAGGTGGGTCCTTGAATGTTAGTGCCAATATATTTAGGAATCCAAAGTCTTTTTTCTTTTCCGAACATTTTTCTTAATAACACAAAAATATTGTGTGTGTCCTTTTTGGTTGCAGTAAGTGCAAGTAGAATATGGTGTATTTGATGTAGAACTTTTGATAAACACATTCTTGAAATTTTTTTATTTTTGGAATGGTCTATACTCGATACAGGCTTTGTCAAACACACATTTTTATGCACCAAGTAACTTGTTCAAGTTTTCTTCTCCTTAAGTAAATTTAGAAATCATTTTGCACAAATCTTCATCCGTTTCTTTTAGTGCTTTGTTTTTAATTTTTAAATCAGTTCTTTAGTGAGTGATGCGACATGTTTCTTTAACTTATCATGCGAGGTTCCTATTCTTATAGATTCATCATATAATTCATTGAATGATACTTGTAGTTCATCAAAGTTACTTTGCAGCTCTTCTTAAAAAATAGGATCGGAATATACCTCATCATCATCGTCGAATGTCATAAGACAGAATTTGTCATTATTGAAGTTAGAGCAAGTATTAAAGAATTCTTCTTCTTGATGTTGAGTTGTGAGATATAAATTTGCTACTTCATTTTCGCTTGATTCCTCGTCTGAGCTGTCAGCATCACTTTCTCCCCAAGCTGCTATCATAGCGTTTTGTGATTCCTTTTATATCTCTTTCCTTCTTTGGCAAAGTTTTGGGCATTCTGATTTGATGTGACCTAGCTTTTTGCACTTATAACATATAATCTGATCTTTCTTGCTATTATCGTTGGAGTAATTTCTTCTAGGAGGTTGCTTGCCATATTTTCCTCTTTTGATCAACTTGTTGAATTTGTTGGTCAAAAGGGTTACTTTCTCATCATTTTCGTTTTCTTCTTCTTCTTGACGGGTGGATGTCTTGAATGCTATCGTTTTCTTTTTCTTGCTTTCATCATCCTCTGTGCCCATTAGGTTTATCTCATGTGTCATGAGTGATCTCAATAGTTCATCCAAGTTGAGTACATTCAGATCCTTTGCTTCTTGGATTGCTGTGACTCACTACAACAAATAAGGTCTATAGCGACAATTGAAAGTTGTAGGCAAATCGAAATCTTTCGTCGCCAATCCAAACAGCGACGAATAAATTTGTAGCTACTATTCCTCGCCTATAGTTTCACGCAAAAAGCCCTACGCGAGGAAACTAAAATTTTCTCGCCTTTAATTTTGATTTCACGATGAACTATTTCCTCGCAAAAGATCATAGAAATTCCTCGCGCCATACCTATTTCGTTGCAAATATTGGTACTTTAAAATAATAATTATATTCATAGACGAGGAAATATTTCGTCGGGGAAGTGTTTTACCAATGACGAGAAATTTTATTTGTAGCTAATTGGTTTAGCTGAATCTCTTTGACGGTAAAATCTCCTAGCCATTTTGTTGCTGATTTTATATTAAAATAATAATTATATTAAGAGGCGAGGAAATATTTTGTCGCGAAATATTTTGTTAATACCGACAAAGCTTTTTGTCGCTAATTGGATTAATAAACGAGAAAATATTTCGTCGCTGAAGGGTTTGTTAATGCCGTGGACGTGTTTTCTTGCTAATCTGTTACTTTTTTGTTGTAGATATTGTATTAAACTAAGAATATATATTAAGAGACGAGAAAATATTTCGTTGCGAAAGAGTTTTGTTAATGGCGACAAAATTTTTTGTCGCTAATTGCTGGAGGATTTGGTACAGAAAGTGTTTTCTTGGTCCTATTTGGCGACAAAGCACCATACTCATTTCCTCGCAAATGTTGTATTTAATTAATATTCATATATTGATTAATTGGGTTTTAGCTAAACCTGTTTGATGACCAAAAAACCAATGTACTTCTTGTTAAACTGAAATACACAACTTGCACAGCTCAAATAGGAATAATTAAGTTTCATTAACTAACAAAGTCAAACCAACATGTACATTTCTTAATTCCCAAAAGATAGCACAAAAAAAACCAAAAACTAATGTTTCCTTTCAAAATTAACATGTATTAATAACATTGAAAGATCAAAATGGCAAAACAAAGTCTGCTCATGAGGACATGATCTCAAAAAAAAGTTGTTGCATCATCTCAAAAAGCCACCAACCTTCTGCTTATATAATCTGTCAAAACAAACAAACAAAAGAAAATCATCAAAATGTTATTCAATATTCTATTATAAACGCCTACATTAAGTTACAAAAATTCAAGCGCAATGATATGTCTTTCACAATTTATGTCTATAAAATCAATCTGTTTTCATCTATAGTTATTGAAGATAGGATAGGAACATAATCATGCAGAATTGGGTAATCGACGGAATAAAAGTTGACTAAAATATCAGCACAGTTGGGTAACAAAATCAGGATATCTACACAAGAGTATCAAAAGAGGGAAGTACCTAATGATTCTATACATAAAGTTAAAGAAAGTGGGGGCCTAACTGTTGCACAAATTAAGACCCTTCCTAGAACACCTTGAAGAAGGTGGCGCGTCTGTGTCCTAGCACATTTTCGCCATTGATACTCACATGTATCTGATACAGTTTTCTATTGTTTGTAATTAGGAAATAAAATTCTTAGTTGGGACACATTTTCGACACTGTCTGCAACACAATTTGATAATCCATATTATACAATAGACAAATGGTATCTTTCAATAAGAAATAGAAGATCACAACCGACGAATGGTATCTTTCCCTAAGAAATAGATATGTAATCCACACTTCTATCCCCCAATGTGTCCGTGTTGTATCTGTGTCTAGCGTTCTTGTCGTGCCATATTTGTGTCGTTTTTGTGTCCAGTATACCTATTCCCCAATGTGTCTCTGTCGTATCCAGTGTCTAGTGTTCCTGTTGTGTCATATATGCATAAAGTGTCCATATCCCCCAATGTGTCTGTGTCGTATCTGTGTCCAATATATGTGTCTAGTGTTCCTGCCGTTGTGTATGTGTCGTTTCTATGTGTCCTGACTATTTCACAAGTACAAACATATTGTCCAACTTCAAACGGAATAGCACCCATCAAAATTAGAATTACGTTTATAATGTGCATACTCTAATTTTTTTAAAGGGGACCAAATATAGAATGAGCATACCATTAATTCTAACTTCATTCCATTAAGTCAAACACATCATACACGAGCTTTTTAAAAGATGCAAAATATTCACTAAAGTAAGAAGAAACTATTATGTAATTTATGTAGAAAAGCCGAGTAAGACGAATGATAGATATGGTTGTGAAACATTGTCCTTTTTGTTTCCTGGGTTATTGCTTAGAACTATGCATAAGCAAGTGAGATTGTTTGGTTGGGACTTGGTTGCTTATTCAAGAAACCAACAATCAGAATAAGGAAATAGCATTTCTTGAACTAAATGATTTGCTTATTCGTAGACCGTTTTGCTTATTGCTTATTTATAAGAAATAGGCAAATCAGTAATGTGACTCAAAACAGCTCGAGTCACATTTTTTTTTCAGCGTTCCATGGTCAGAGAGTAGTGGCTTAACTCTTTGTTTTGGGCGTCAAGCACGCATACTAGCGCATGAGGTTTGGGGATCTATTAGTGGAGGATTGGAGTGGAGTGAAGAGGAAAAAACATTAGAAGAAGACATTTGGAACAACAGTAGCAGGTACTACTACTATTTTGGGGTGTAGGCTTAATTTTCCTATTTATACCCACTAAAGTAAGAAGTAACAACAGCAGCAGCAGGCTTGAGGCTGAGCTAAGTTTGGTGGTGCAGAGAAATGGTGGTGACTGGAAGCAATGACAAAGGAAAGGAAAAACTCACCAATGGTGGATGGATGCCGGTTATAAGCAGAAGAAATTGGGGAAATAGAACTAATCAGGGGACAAATTGTATACACTTTATGTGGACAACCTACCAAACTCGATTGATCACATGGGCCTGAAGAAAATATTCACCAACTATGGGGTGGTGAGAGACGTGTTCATACCAAACAAGAGAAGCAAGATTACTAGAACAAGGTTCGTGGTTGTGAGATATGATTGCGAATTAAGTATCAGCAAATATTGAATGTAAGAGGGCTGGGAAGTAGGCAGAAGAAGCGAGCTGTATCCAATCTGTTGAGAAAACACAGACCAGACATTAGCATGCTACAAGAAACAAAAATGGAGGAAGTCTCAAGGTTTGAAGCTGGGAAATTGTGGGGAAATACAGATGTAGAATTCACGTTTGCAACATCTGAGGGAGCTTCAGGGGGAATTCTAACTATGTGGTCTCCACAGTCAGGTAATCTACAGATTGTGCAATCGCACAAAAATTTCCTAATCCGTCAAGGCATTTTTATGGGCATAGAATGTGTGATAGCTAATATTTATGCACCTAAGACGTGGTCAAGAGAAGAGAAGTTTGGGAGGAAATATTGGGGGTTAAGTATCAGTTGCAAAATCAAAAACCGTGGTGCATAGGAGGAGATTTCAATGAGGTGATAGCGGTGGAAGAAAGAATAGGGGCACTATCTTTGGACAGAGGAATGAGAGATATGATTAAATTCATGGATGAAATGGAGGTTATGAGTATCCAGATGGTGGGAAGGTCTTATACATGGTCAAACTTCCAAAGGGAGTCAAATCAAAGCAGACCGAATAGATTTATTATGTCTCGGGAGTTCATTCATTCATTCAAGATTATCCAGTTTGGTCTGCCAAGACTGATTTCAGATCACAGTCCAGTTCTAGTCACAAATGACACAAGGGATTTGGGCCATAAGCCTTTTAGATTCCTAAATCTATGGCTATCAAACCCAAAATGCATCCAGATAGCAGAGCATGCATGGAAAGCAAAAGGGGAGCAACGATGGGCAGGAATTCATGTTGTCAAGAAACTGCAAGAAATGAAAAGAAGAATAAAGGAATGGAACCATTCTGAGTTTGGTGATATCAATCTAAAACTGCAGGATATTGAAAAACAAGTCCACTTTTGGGATCTTAAGGGGGAGGAGCGCAGCAGTTAACAGAAATAGAAATTCGAACCAAAAATCACATCAGAGGACAATATTGGGAAATCTCGAGAATGCTAGAAAGCTTATGGAGACAAAAACCAAGGGAGAGATGGCTGAAGAAAGGGGACAAAAACACAAAATACTTTCAACAGGTGGCCAATTCAAGATACAAAAATAACTAAATTACCTTTGTAAAAGTGGAATCAGCAGTGTTGGAGAGCCCATCTCAAATCAAGGAAGCTGTAGTGGCTCATTTCAAGGAGTCTTTCGGGGAAGAAAGAAATCTGAGACTATCACTACAAGGAGATTTCCCTAGAAAACTTACTGTAATCCAGAGTAAGATGTTAGAAGAGGTTTTCCTATAGGAGGAGGTGGAGGCAGCGATAAAGGATGATTTCAAATGCCCAGGTACTGATGGTTTCAATTTTAAGTTCATCAAAAAAGCATGGTATTTCATGAAGGCAGATATAATCCAATTTTTTCAGGAGTTCTACTATAACTCCAAGCTAGCAAAAGGGATCAGTTCAACTTTCTTAGCTTTGGTCCCTAAGGTTGACAACCTAGAAACATTTCAGTACTATAGACCAATCAGTATGATTCAGTGTATCTACAAAATGTTGTCTAAAGTGCTAGCTTATAGGCTGAAAAGAATTCTACCCTACGTAATAGGCGAGACACAATCGGCATTTATACGAGGGAAACAAATAATGGATTGGGTGCTCATATCCAATGAAGTGATCCAACACTTCAAATCAACAAAAGAAGGTGGACTGATTTTCAAACTCGATTTTGCTATGACAATGTCAATTGGGAGTTTCTCCTACAATTCCTGAGGAAATTGGGATTTGGAAGAAAATGGGTTTCATGGATAAAGGAGTGCATCGGTACGGCTTCAATATCAATCTTGGTTAATGGCTCACCCACATGAGAATTTACAACTCACAAAGGGCTTAACATGGTGATCCCATCTCACCTTTCCTTTTCAACCTAGTGGTTGAGGCTTTGAATTTGATGCTGGAAAGGGCAAGAGAAGCTGGCTTAATAAGAGGAATCCGAATTGGTCCTAATGGTCGATTGGTATTACATCTTCAGTTTGCAGATGACACCATTCTAATTTGCAACAATGACCAAATTGAAGTGAAGAACATCAAAAGGATACTACGGATATTTCAAGCATTGACAGGACTAAAAATAAACTTCTCAAAAAGCATGGTTTGTGGGGTGCATATGGATCAACAAGAGACCAATTCTATGGCATTTATTCTGGGCTGCAAGGCAAGCCAACTACCCATGAAATACTTGGGATTTCCATTAGGAGCAAGCCCTAGAAAGGCTTCAACATGGCAGCCAGTTATAGACAGAATAAGGAAAAGGTTGGCTACTTGGAAAAAGAAGTTTTTATCCGGGGGGGGGGGGGGGGGGGGGGGGGGAGACTAACACTTGTCAAATCAACAATGGCCAACACGGGCTACAAATAAGAGTTTTAGGAGGGGCACAAACTAAATTTTGGCATCATCGGTGGATAGGAGGCATGACATTATGCAGTGGAATTGGAATTCAGATCACCTCTTTAGCACAAAATCAACATGAATGGGGCTTGGAAGCTTTTCAGAGCATTGGTAATATTTGGGGTACTTCTATGTCTACGGATGAGGCAACTATGAAAATTGAGAGCCTAGGACCTACATTTATCCTAATTGCTATCGAGAATCCAACCCAAATAAAGATTCTCATTAATGGTAGATCCTATATGTTTAGGGTGAATGAAGTTATGGACCAGAAGCAGCGTAATTTGAGACCATTCATTGCTGATAATCAGCGTAATTGGGGGAAGGCATTCAGAGGAAGAATTTAATGAAGGACTTGTATATGGACAACCTAGGGAGAACCAATATCATGATAAGGGGAAGTCAGCTGCTACTTTTAGGTAGTCTGCTGACAGTTTTAGATAGCCAACTATCATACAGCCTAAGGAGGTGGAGATGGGAAGTATTAGCTCTGGTAGGTGAGACAATGTCAAGGAATAAATATTGAGGATAATGTAGCTTCCCCAAGACCTAATGGACAAAAAGCCTATATGCCTATATGGCCTCAACCCAATATAAGGTGGTCTCTTCAATTTTGGAGTCAGGATCAGCCCAATATAAAAGTTTAGCAGTGGACTCATTCGTTAGGGCCCTCTTGACCTGGGAACAAAGTCCAGGCCCAAGACTCTTAAAGGAAGTAGAGAAGGCATATCTTTTAGGTGGCTATAAAAGCATGGGAGGATTGTAATGTGCGGGGTTGGGCTGTCTTTATTCTGTTAAAGAAGTTCCAGGCAGTGAAAGAAAGTATTAGGAATTGGATTGTGCTTGAATTTGCAGATGTAAATTTAAAGGTCAAACAGTTAGAATCTAAGCTTCACCGAGGGTGGCCCAAAGGACTTTAATTACTCCTATATATATATCCTTACTATAACCATTTTCATATGAGCTTCTTATTTAAAAAAGTCTATTTTTGCTAACTGGAAGCAAAACTAGAGGACTACCTAGAACACACAATCAAAGCAGCTTATGGGCCAAAACAAGATCAGTAGAGCAAAACCAACAACACAAGAAACAGTTAACTACTGAGGCGGTGGCAGCAGCAGCAAGAAGGAAATTGGAACCAACAAAAGATTAACAAATTTTGCGAAGTAAATAAACTTTAGATACTAACCAGCATGTTGTGGTCCTCGAACATCCAAAGTACTGGTTGAACCCGCCCCCTTGTTGTCTTAAGAAGCCCATGATCATAGATGTGGCTTCTTCTTGCTGTTTTTTACCCTCCAAAAGTTCTGCTATGGAATCCTTATGTGTTTGCAACTCCTCCTTTTGTGCCAATATTTCCTCTTTATGCACCAATATTTCTGCCTTGTGTGCCGACATTTCCTCTTGTTGTGCCACTATTTGCTCCCTTTGCGCCAAAATTTCTCCATTTTGCTCTTGTACTCTTGCCTCAAGGCGTGACACATACTCATCATTTGCAACTACAGCGGTGGTCCTAAGAGAGGACTTAGGCCTCATACCTAGTCCTTTCACGTAGCCTGACCGTGGCTTAAGTACAGTCCTAGACAGCTCCTCTTGTGTCATGGGTGTTGCATCAGGCTGGGAAGACTGTTCGGCCTCTATTTCTTCCATCTTATCCTGTAATTTAAAAATAATGAAGCAATATACGAATGTAAGTTGTTAGCTATTAAAATTTAGCAAACATAACAAATAAGTAGATATACATACGAAATTCTTTTTGCTTTGCTCACAGATCAATTGTTGCGTCGTTTCATTGTAGTGCGTAGATTTGTAAACGACTTTCAGCGCGGGCTCAAGACCACTATCTTGTTGCATTTGGTCAATTGAATTTGAAAATAACCAGTTCATTAAGCATGTCCACACATTTATTGAACTTGAGAGGAAAAAAATATTACCTTATGTACCCTTACTGGAATGGACCTCGATCCGCATCTATGTTTTGACATACTTTTGCTCTTATTTTTAATGTTTATCTCTGATCTTTTCTACAAGGAGAGCACCCACAACATGTAATAAGGAAAAAAAAAATTGGCGTACAAAAAGAATGTTATTTTGAGGCCCTAAAGTTGATGGTCACGTTTGGTTGGAATAAAAATAAAACATTGGTTTTTTTTGTGGATGCTTACAATTTTTGTATAAGAGTGTCATTGGTCAAAGAGGTTACCTGAAACTTTGTATTACTCCACTTGTCATCAATTAGACTTGTCCATTGCTCAAGGTTGAGTTGAGGTGGTGGGTGATTTCTAGCATACTTCTCCCCCTTAGCTTTCTTAAGGTCCTTGTATTTTTTGTAAAGCCTATGTGAGAAGTCACTCAGTCTCCGTCCAAAGTGAGTTGTCAACGCCTTGCTAACATCAATGGGATCACCCTGTAGGTCAAATTGATCCTACCAAAGACAATACTAGAAGTTAGGAATGTCGTGCATTTGTGAAACAAACAAATAGACATTGCAACTACAAATAGGAAAGAAGCAAAATATGAAAGCTGGGTAATTGTTGGCTTAGAAGCAAACAATGTTAAAAATAAGTTTGAAAGTACGTAGATTACCTCTATACGTTGAAGCATAGGAGCCTTAATAGCTTCGTCCACTGCCTTCCACTTAGGGACGGTGAGATTTGCCAAATGAGTCCGGACCTCGAGGCCAATTTTTGAGGCCAGTTTAGCAGCATAGTTTCCTAGGGGCGCACGAAATTCTTGTGGGATGGGAACGGACAACTTTCCTCTTTTTTCAACTGATTCTTGCACCTCTAAGCCCCGCGTTGGTCCACGACCCCGTCTATCGACTTCTAGTTTAATGACATCATATCAATTAAGTGCGCAAGATTCAATTAGATATAAATAAAATAAAAAACTAAACATCACACTTGAGTTGTTTTCCAAATTAGACTTGAAAAAAACTAAACATCATTAGACGTTCAGTCTACTAAAATCTTACTAGTAGATGGTGAGGGTTGGGTAATGAGTGTTGCCTCACTTTGCAACTCAACATTGAAAGACGGTGAAGGTTGGGCACCCATGTCTAGACATGTAGTCGATCTTGTTAGCCTTTCAGGGACAAGGGTTGCCTCATGTTGTACCTGGATGCCATAACATAAAATATTACGAATTGCAGAAGCATAAATTGATAACACAAGAGAATCGATATGAATAGACGATAACTAAAAAAAAGCACAAACCATTTTGCACCTATCATTCATACCTATACAAATGTGAAACGGACCAAAAGAACCAATAGAAAATCTACGATTATTCATTTTCATAGTACGTACTTCATGTTCAAAAGAACCAATAGAGTCATCATAGCTCTCACCGTCGTCATCCGATGGTCTGTACTCACCATCATCCACGTCAACCCTTGTTCGTTTTCCATTCTCATTTGTACGGTTGGGCTCACTTGAAACCGTCAAAGAAAATGATGTCTGCTTCAAGCACAGCTCTTTCATTTTCCTATTGTTGTAATCAATATTCCTCTTTCTTTGCCTCTCATACTCTGCTAGCCTATTCTTAGTGCTAACCTGGTTTGAGGCATTTTTTTCCGCTTTTGGACATTTTGTACAACTCTAAACCTTAAATTGAAGACCTGAAGTAAGTTTGGACAGGTGCAAGATTGAATAAGACATAAGACAGCCATTCTAATGTTAGAAACCAGTCTATTGCAGTGTCAAACTGTCTGCAACTCAACTATTAAAAACACACTTTCCAAGGATGTAGTATTTTATGCGAAAAGATGATGCATTTAAAGATTACCACACTAGGACAATCACAATTTGACAATTTAATTATTGCTCATGTCAAGAATTTGTCAATCTCTACGGCTATATTCATAGATAAGATGCAAAGTGAACATGATATGTCATATATTGTTTCATACACACAGAAGGGCATGGCCCCAAACTTTTAGAAAAACCACTGTTGTTGGAAACTTAGATTCTCTTAGTTGCGAGTTGCAACAATTAGATAAAAGGTTCAAAACTTACTCTACCTGTTCCATGACTTGTTTCAAGAATGTCATGTAATACATGACATTTTGAAACAAACTTATTATAAGAATGTCATGTATTACATGACATATAAGAAAGCTAAGCACTTGAGAAAATACTACCTGCACAACGCTACAGTAAGTGCAGGTATAAGATCTGCAAAAACAAAGAGGAAGAATCATTCAGTCATTGATACAATGTTTAATATGTCGCTACGTCAGCTTATTCATTGACTAATAGAACATGCACTTTATGCCACAGAAATAAAGTACTGAACTAATGGGATAGGAGACTTAACCATACAGTGAAAATAAAGTGCATTCAAATACATCACATAAATGAGAAATACATATTACGTAAATGAGAACTACATAAAAGGGCTTCAAAACTGAGGAACAGTCATCCATATACATCACATAAATGAGAACTACATATCATAATCCATATCGGGATCCATATGATTAGGTAATTCATGCTCTTCATCAGGTTCGTCGTCTGTTTTCCCTTCCATTGCTTCATCTGGCCCAATCCCTATAAGATCCTCGACTTCAACATCATCCTTATAACATCGAATATTGGCTTCAATGTTAATTGGGATAGCTGATGTCATGTTTTCTTGTTGGAACGCAACACTAGATTCCGGGATATCTAATCGTTCTGCATCACCCATTTCTGGTACATCAAACACACCCCTATTTTGGACCAGTAGCACGACTTGCCAAGGTTCGCCCCATTTTGTATCATTTACATAGAATACTTGTTTCGCTTGACTCGGTAGAATGAACGGATCAATTTGATACCAACGACTGGTGACATCAATGCTCGTGCAATATGTATCGGTGCGTATTGTTCTACTTCTCCCTTTTTTGTTGTTTGTGTTATACCATTCACATTGAAACAAAACAACTTTATTACCAAATATATACTCAACCTCCCAAACATTGCTCAAATGACCGTAAAAGTTGTGCATTTCTCTCTCATGGTTCCCTTCTGCAAGTACACCACTATTCTGACTTGTACGACGACTATCAAGTTTCTAGTATGGAACTTCACACCATTGATAATGCAACCTGAATACTTTTTCACTAGCAAATTGGGACCATTTGCTAACGACCATAGTTCGTCGGTTGCCTCTGGTGACTCATCAAGCCTCAGCCTATTTATCTACAATCACATGCAAGATAAATACATGGTTAAGTTAGCTAAACACAACTCTATATTGGTTTTATAATATTTAGCTTGTCGCAAAATTTGAAAAGTCTTACTCTCTCTTTGAACCACTTGGGAAATTCTTTTCGTTGTATATTTGTTCTTTGTTGTCCACTTGAAACATGTAACACACTCTTGTGTTCCCTACACAAAGAATGTGAGAAATGGGTAAAGTACAACTATTAATCGTTGCCAATAATGCTTTCGCTATAAAAAATAATTATAATTTTTGTGTTACTGGGACAAACATGCCTAAATATTAAAAACACGTACTCTAAATACTTCTCCAATTCAGGACTGTTATATAACACAAACCAATGAGCAATATCACGGAGCTCTTGTGGTTGGTCACCGCCCCTTGTGCCAAGCCCAATAGGACGAGCTGTTCCTGTGAATATTGTCAATCCCTATCGATGTTCACCATGATCTTCATTCCGTTTAGGTCGATTATGAACGGTTTCGATCCCGTCTAGGTACATGGAGCAAAAAGTAACACACTCCTTGACAATGTAAGCTTCTACGATCGAACCTTCTGGTCGAGCTCGGTTGGACACAAAGCTTTTTAATTTTCCAAGAAACCTAAAACAAGTTCAAATTAATATTACACATGTGACACAATTACATTTCAATTCACACTTAAGTTGTGATCAATTACCTTTCAATCGGATATATCCACCGAAATTGCACTAGTCCTCCAAGAATGGCCTCACGCGGCAAATGAATAGCTAAGTGCACCATCACATCAAAAAAAGCTGGAGGAAAAATCTTTTCAAGCTTGCATAGTATGTGGATGATGCGTTTCTCTAGTTTCTCTAAATCACTCCGCCTCAATGTCCTAGAACACAAGTCTTGGAAGAAACCACCTAACTCAAATAGTGTTATACTAATCTCCTTCTCCACAAAACCTCGAATGCCTATTGGCAGAATTTTTTGTATGAGTACATGACAGTCATGGCTTTTCAAGCTAGTCAATCTGCCATTTGCTGAATTCAAAGTCCTAGATATGTTTGCCGCATAACCGTCAGGATACTTGACTAATTTTAAAAATTCAAAGAAAGCATCCTTCTCTTTAGGAGTCAATGAAAAGCTCGCCCGCGGCTTCGTATATTTTTCATTAGGAAGTTCTTGCAGCCACAACTCTTTCCGTATGCCCATATCTTCCAAGTCCTTGCGTGCCTTGTCTGTGTCCTTGTTCTTCCCATCAATACCCAGCATTGTTCCAATGATATTTTCACTGAAATTTTTTTCTGTGTGCATGACATCAGTATTGTGTTTTAGCTTTCATTTCTTCCAATATGGTACTTCATATAAAATGCTTACCTTTGTCCAATTTGGTTCAAAACGAGGTCTTTTCTTGTTGAGTGTATCCTTTCCCAAACTAAAACCCTTAATACAATCCAATTGCTTTTGTATTTTTTCCAATGATAACTCCAAAGATCTCTTTCGCTTCTCTTGCTTACCATTGTAGGCTCCCATTTTTCGTCGTTCAGGATGGTTCTCAGGCAAATAGCAGTGGTGATTCATGTATGCAGTTTTATTTCTCAAAGATTGATAATAAGGTTCATCATTGCAAGTGTAACAAGCATAATGACCCTTTGTTCTCCACCCAGACAAATCACCAAATGCAGGCCAATCGTGTATTGTCCACATCAAAGCTGCACGCATTTGAAAAGTCTCACCACTTGAGGCATCATAAGTTAGAGAACCACTTTGCCATAACTCCTTTAATTCGTCCACCAAAGGTCTCATGTAGACATCAATATCTATCCCCGGTTGCTTATCTCCTGGGATAAGTAGTGTCAACATGAAAAATGGCTCTTTCATAGCCAACCAGGGTGGGAGGTTATAAGGAGTAAGAATAACAGGCCACATGCTATATGAGTTGTTCATATTCCCAAAAGGATTAAATCCGTCAACTGCCAACCCAAGCCTCACACTGCGAGGGTCTTCGGAAAACTCAATATGTTGCATATCGAAGTCTTTCCACTCTTGGCTGTTAGCTGGATGCCTCCATTCACCATCATCCACGCGTTTTTCCTTGTGCCATCTCATGTCCTCGGCTCTCTTCCTCGAAATGTAGAATCTTTTCAACCTTGGTGTCAAAGGAAAGTAACGCAAAACCTTGTGAGGAATCTTCTTACCCCTACCACAATTTATCTTGTACCTAGATACCTTACAGTTCGGACATCTATCAAGTCTTTCATTCTCTTTCCAGTAGAGTGTGCAGTCATTTTTGCATGCATGAATGAGCTCGTACGATAAGCCCAAGTCATGAAATATCTTCTTGGCTTCATAAGTTGACTTAGGAACCAAGTTAACTTTTGGTAAGAGTTTAGTCAAGAACTTCAGCAACGTGTCAACATAATTTTTACTCCAATTGTTCATTACCTTCATGTTAAGTAGCTCAATGACGAAGTTTAACAATGTATAATCTGTACATCCTGGGTACACTTCACGCTTGGCATCATCCAACAATTTGTTAAAGTTTTGAACCTCCTCCCTTTGGGTTGTATCTATTGATTCCCCCCTTATTCGGTCTTCTACCAAGGCATCAATACCACCTAGATTTGGATTCTCATTGTTTCCCGTTTCATGAGGCTGAGCTTGGTTTGATACAGGTTGTTCTCCATGCTCATGCCAGATAGTGTAACTTTGCATAATCCCATGCTTCATGAAATGGAAGTGCACATCTCGAGGATTATGCCGACGATAGTTCACACACTTTCGACATGGACACAGAATATTACCCTGTTGGTCAGCAGCTGCCTTTGCAAAATTAAGAAACAAATTCACACCATCATAATATGACTCACTCATTCTGCGATCAACTGTGACGCCCAGTTTCATCCAACTCTTGTCCATTTCTGTTCATGAATGCAAGTTGCAGTTTAAGTCATCAAGTTAATAACATGCAGGTCTCCTACTCCTTTCCATCCAGTTCCTAAATGATAATTTATAAGAAAATATTCTAAGTTGAAATAAATAAAGCTTGAATTGAAATCCTGAATCATAGACTATCCACCACTACACAAAAGACTCCAATTTGGCATGCACCAAAGACACCCATCAAACACCTTATAATATGGGAAAGTTTGTCGCTAAAATAAACTGATGGAGAAGACACACTCCACACACAGAGAGAGACTAGAGGGGTGGGGGACCAAAGTATCAAATCAAAGACAAACTTTACCCATTAATAGTTGACCATATTGCACCCCCACAAACAAAGTCAAGAGAAAGATCTCCTATTTCACATTTCTTTTTTTTTTTTTAGAGGGCGGACTAATTTCCCATCACGTTCTACGTACAAAATTAGCCCCTAAAGAAGTTCTCTACTTTTTGAAATTGGAAAGACAATTTTGACTTTTTAATCCTCTAATTAATTTGAGGTCGATACTCTAATGCAAAAAACGATGAAAAAGAATGGTCTCCACTAAGTATTCTTGTATCATTTTTCACATTGTCTATGCATTCATGACATCATATATTTGTGCCTACGATTAAGAACTACTGATTGCCCATGCGTAAAGGCAAGACGCAGTACATTTTGAAAATAATTAAGCTGAACTTTCAGTTTCTGTTGTTGACCTCCCACCAACATACCCAACTTTTCTAAGAAGTCATTTGATCGATAAACCATTTACAATATCGCATAAGTAACTCATGATACTCAAAGCATCCAAGCTCCATTCTTTAAAAACCTTGTGCATATAAAAAAGTAAAAAAAAAAAAAAAAGAATTTAACTCGTCATAATGTGAGAATCCAACTACATATCAAAAGCTTAGTTCATTCTCATTACCCAAGACCGAAGCCATAATTACACCAATAACAGTAATACGTGTATTTTCTCTCACTACTAAAGGGTAAACCCACAAATTTGAATCTAAAACAAAAAAAGATAATATTTATTTGTTTATTTTGAGACCAATTAAAAAAGTATAATTGTTCAATATAGAATAAATAGGTTTCACACTTGTAAGAAATTAAATCATGGCAAGCTTACAAATTTGTACAATTGATATGTTTCAGAGTGATTCAAAAATTACCAACTAGGATACAAACTAGTATTCAATCAAATTAAAAACTTAATAAACATACACATTCTACATAATCACATCTATTGCTATTATAAAGGAAACATCCCTTTTGGTGTGAACCTACAGCCGTTGAAACTCAAGTTATAATCTCCAAGAAAACGATGCATTTCCTGGGAGAAGATTCGTGCATCATTATTGCAGTGTTACCCTTTTTGGTCAAAATTGAAAGGACGTTCTTTTAAGGACATAGCAACCACTTTAGTAAGACTCTCAATAGTTCTGATGATTCATTTCACTGATCATCACATGTGCAATTACATTCTTTCCAAAGGAGTTTTTCTGACACATCACAAAATGAAGACAAAATAAGATTTCTTTGGCTTCTTTCCAATCAGGTTCAAAAATAATATTTTGTATTCATGACTCAAATCCCTAATACATATAGTAAAAGAAGTTTTGACTAATGAAGTTTTAACTTTCACATGCATAGAAGATAAAACCAAACTAAAATAAACAAAATTCGTGAGGGAACTTACTAGAGTAGGCTTTCTAAGCAGCCCTCCTTTCACTTTTTGTTTTAAAACATTGCATTCTTCCTGCAAAGATTAAAAACGACTAAGATACGACTATGATGGTTGAACTAATGTACTGCCACCTGTATGATAAACTACTTAATAATTTACTTAGTGATAACAGGTGCATCCTTTAAACCATCACAGAATTTGCAAAGAATATTATTGTTACCTTCTATCAATACAATTAATATCAATAATTTTCAAGGTACTGTCCCAAACACATTTTTGAAGGTGACATAATCATCTTTCTTTTCCATACATATATAGAGGAAAATTTGTCACGATGCGTCATGGCATGGAATCCTTACGATATTTTCTGGGTCAAATTGGTGAAAAGGACAGCATTCATCATTGATAAAAACTCCGAGATTTAGTCTATATGCAGAGAATTGTGCAGGAGTATCCATTCGACCAATTACCATGAGGCTGTATGCACATTAACAGAGACCCCCATATTTCATCAAAATGACATCTTGTTCAGTACAATTAAAAGATAAAGACATATTTCCAAAGGAAACAGCACAATATTTTGCCCAAAAAATGAGTTCATGTACTTCCTTATGGGAACATTGTAGGAATTAAATCAAAGAACGTAAGACAAAACTGTACTTGGACAAAATTTGCAATAAACACTAACAAGCATCAATAGGCAGTGTCAGTTACTAATCCAAAAGCAAGACTACCTAAGCGGATATTCAACCATATCTTATGTTGAATCATTAGCAACTTAAATCAATTTTTTTGGAGAAAGGTGTCTTCAAATGTTAAATTTACTGATAAACATTTTATGTTAACTCATTAGTAATTTAACAACATATGCTTGGACCGATGTGTGGTCGACCAAGAAACTAGCAGTTACCATGTTTCACAGTTCCGTAAAATAACAGCCATTGGAAAGTTAGAAACCTATTTGGCCACTGCACTTTGAGGTTTGGTAATTCCCTACAGACTCACAAACATGATATCCCCTCCTACTACAACATAGGTAATTCAATTTTTTAACACAAGTAATTCTTTTTTTTTTCTCTCTCATCTGTCCCATCTTCCTCTTATATGCTTGGAGTTGCTACATTATATTCTATACATACAAATACACAGTTATATAAATCAATTTTGGGGCTGCCTAAAAAAAATCACAAGAAATCAAATTAGGGCTTAACAATTAGGAACAAACAGAATCGGGAGAGAGAGAGAGAGAGAGAGAGAGAGAGAGAGAGAGAGAGAGAGAGAGAGAGAGAGAGCGAGCGAGCGAGCAAGAGAGACACCTGAACTGCTTGAGCGGTGCGAGAGAGCACGAGCGCGACAAATTTCCAAAACTATGTTACATACTGATGCATCGCTTCTATACATACAAATACAAATAAGTATATAAATCAACTTTTTGCCCAAAAGAAATCACAAGAAATCAAATTAGGGCTTAAGAATTAGGGAAAAAAGAATCGGAAAAGACACACAGAGAGAGATACCTGAACTTGAAGGTGCGAGAGAGTGGTAGGCGACCGAGCAAGACAGAGTGGGAGGCGACAGAGAACTGAGCAAGAGAGATTGGGAGCAGAGGACGGTGTGAGAGAGAGAGGTGCGAGAGAGAGAGAGAGAGAGAGCGGTGCAATATTAAGATGAGTGTGAAAGGATTTGGAAAGTCTTGAGTTTGGAAGTCCAATTTTTAATTTTTTTTCTGAAAATTTTTTAAGTCCCCGACAAAACATTTCCTCACTAATAACTTTTACAATCCCGCCAACTAATGAATTGGTCCGCGCCAAATTTCATGTACTAAGGGCATGGAAACTTATTCCTCGCCTAAAATTTTATTTTTACCGACGAAATAATTCCTCACCTATTTCTGCCTCCAATTTGGCACGAATATACACTTTACGTGGTTCTTTTTTGGCGAGGAGTTACACATAATTGTCGTTAAAATTTTGCGATGAAAACTAAAATTTTGTCGTTAAAATTTTGTGTTTTGCGAGGAAACTCAATATCCTAGCCAAGTATTGACTGTGATTTATTAATAGAGACGAAATTTATTTTTTTGTAGCCAATTACATCAATTGGAGACAAAATTAAATTTCGTCTTGAGTTTTCCTTGCAATAGGCCAACTTTGTTGTAGTGACTTTTGGTTTCCAATTCTTAGGCAAACACCTGAGAATCTTTCTAACAATTTCTGCATTAGAGTACACTTTACCAAAAGAGCTTAGTCCATTAACAATATCATTAAATCTTGTAAACATAACAGATATTGTTTCATCATAATGCATTTTGAGCAATTCATATTTATGGACTAACATACTAATTTTTGTTTCCTTAACTTGGTTTGTTCCCTATGTGAAACTTCTAATTTATCCCATATTTCTTTCACAGTTTCACATGCTGGTATACGATTGAATTCTTTAGAATCTAATGCACAATATAGAAAATGTTTATCTTTAGCATTTAATTGAATAGCACGTTTATCAGCATCATTCCATTCATCTTCTAGTGTAGGTACTCTAGTTCCATCTACTAACTTAGTGAGAATGGTAGGTCATTTAGTTATAATGGACCATGCTTCAATGTTAGTGGCTTGAATGAATATGGTCATCTTAGCATTCCAATAGTTGTAGGAACTACCGGATAACAATGGAGGTCGATTACTAGATTGACCATCGACTAAAAAGGCACTCATGGTTGCCATAAAATTACTCTAAGATAGTGAAGTATGTATGCTAAAGCCCTTGCTCTGATACCAATTGTTACCCAGGTGGCAACCCAAGAGGGGGGGTGAATTGGGTTTATGAAAAATATAGGCTAATAAAACTTATGCAGAAATAGGCCAATATAAACTAAATTAGATGTTACAGCAAACAACACAATATGATAAAAAATAAATAAAAGGGTAAGGGAGAGAGTACACAAACGATGTATAGTGCTTTAGTCTGAGCGTGTCCACTGCCTAGCCTAGTCCACCCCCTAGGAGTTACGTGATCTACTAGAAACTTTAACGACTTTGGGTGTCGCACAAACCCTTACAACCTTTCTTCCCGTTAGCTTTCCCGAAGAGCTAACCAAACCGCCGAATCTTTACCCCCAGACTCGATTCTTCAAGGTTTATACTCCACAAACCTTACACACAAATCACAGATGCAAGTAAGTGATGAAGATTACACAAATGTCTTTCAACAATTTGGTACAAAGAAGGCTGAACAATATAAATGTAATACAATGGGTTATCTCACTCCTTCTCTCTCAATATCTCACTCAGAAATTAACCACGAATAGAGCAACGTGAGAATGCTGTCTTTAATTACAGAGAGCAGCTTGTGATTGCTAGAGAGCACAAATGGCTCGAGAGGAGGCTCTGTGAATTGCACCATAAGGGTATATAAACCCTAACTCATAAAATCTGAATCTTCAAGGAGCCTTGGTCACTTCCAAAATTGATTGCTTCAATTTTTCCACATTCCATATTCTTAGAATCGACCGTTTGAATCACCAAAGGAAAGATTTGATCAATCAAATTCCTGCAAATAATGAATCAGCAGGTTTTCGCACAAAACAGTGACCGGTCGACCGCACAATGGTCCCGGTCGACCGCTTGGTCCGCTCGACCACATGACTTGGCGGTCGACCACCTGCGCGGTCAACCGCTTGATAGTGCCGGTCAACCGCGACCTGCATAGTTTGCTTCCTGTGATCTGTATTCAATTCGGATTGAAATGAAACTTTGCAAGAATACTATTCAACATGTAATACATCAAAATATGTGATAAAAACTATTTCCAAAATGTATTGCATGATAAATGCATACTTGGTGGATTTCGTCAACTGACGACATATATGATAAGTTTCAAACTCGATCTACTTTCTTCAAATTACCATATTCAATCTAGGCAATATCAACAACATAATATCAATGTGATATTTCTCGCGATGGCATATTCTGATTAAGGCTATCTTCCATGAACCATTGCAATGAATCATGCTCCAAATTGCATAACCACCATAAGAGTTCGGATCATAATATTAGATTTTCGATGACACATGTTATTTTCAATAATTCAATTCTAATTACTATTTTATAAAAGGCATCATCAAAGCATAATTAAGTAAATATTTAATGTGACAGCATTATTTCCAACAATTACATAATTAAATAATAACATCAAATTAATTATTAAATATTTAAAATATATTTAAATTTTAGGGTTATTATAACCTATCCTCAAACAATTTCATCACCGAAATTACATAGTACGGTCTGAGCAAAAAACTTGGGGTGATTGACTCTCATAACATCCTCCATTTTCTAAGTAGATTCCTCCAAATTCTGATGTCGCCACAGAATCTTGACTAGCTTAATGATTTTGCCTCCCAAGCTTTTCTCTGTGAACTCCACAATCTGGACCGGTTCGTCTTCGTATGTCATGTCCTCATTCAACGTGACATCTTTTCACTTAACAATATGAGTCGGCAATGTCATGTACCTTTTTAGTATAGACACATGAAACACATTGTGAACCTAATCGATCTGAGGTGGTAATGCCAAACATTACGCCACTTTCCCGATCCGCTCATAAATCTCGAACGGTCCAATATACATTGGCATTAGTTTCCCCTTCTTGCCAAACCTCATGACTCCTCTTCTTGGTTTGATCTTGAGAAACACGCGATCACCGACCTTGAAAATAAGTGGTCGCATTCTTTTGTCATTGTAGTTCTTCTATCGGCTCTGCACTGTCAGCAACCTCTGTCTAATAACTTTAATCTTCTCAGTAGTTTCTTGAGCCAACTCCAATCCCAAGTAACTTGCCTCTCCGACTTTCGTCCAACAGATAGGCAATCGACATGACTGTCCATACAAAGCTTTGTATGGAGCCAGCCCAATACTGGCTTGATAGTTATTATTGTAGGCAAACTCCACCAACAACAAGTGTCTCTCAAATTGCCCCTCACAGTCACGCATACATGCTCTGAGTATATCTTCCAAAGTCTGTATCATCCATTCCGACTGACCATCCGTCTGTGGATGAAAAGTCATACTCAAATGCACATTAATCCCCAAAGCCTTCTAAAGACTTTGCCAAAACACTGATGTTAAGTGCGAGTCTCGATCTGACATTATCGTTACTAGCACTCTGTGTAGCTGCACTATTTTTTGAATATACAGCCGACTATAGGATTACATTGTATCTAACATTTTGAGTGGCAAAAGGTGCACTGATTTCGTGAATTTGTCTATAACAACCCATATAGCATTGTGTCCTCTTACTGATCGTGGCAGCCTTGTCACGAAATTCATTGTGATATGCTTCCACTTCCAACCTGATATAGGCAATGGTTGAAGCATTCTCCTAGGTTTCTGATGTTCTGCCTTCACTTGCTGACGTGTCAGACAAGTCAAAATAAACTCCGCGAAATTCCTCTTCATACCACTCCACCAATGCTATCTACGGAGATCCTTATATATCTTGTTTCCACCTGGATGGACCGCAAAGCTAGACTAGTGAAATGTTTTTAACACTAAGTCCCTCAAAGTCCCGACATTAGACACAAATAATCTTGACTGATATCTCAATCCTCCATCAGTTTCCAATGTTCATCTCGTAGTGACCTCACTTGTCAGTATAGGATGTTTAACAAAAGTCACCTCCTGATCAAACCCTTTTGTTCCCTCCGTTGGTTGCAATGCATACTCATTAACAAACTCCATCATTTTTCATTCCCAAATTCACAAGCTACTACTGTTGCCCGAGACTTCTAGTTTAAGGCGTCTGCCACCACATTGGCCTTGCCCGGATGGTAGGACAAAGCGAATTTGAAATCCTCAAGATATTCCATTCACCTTCTCTATATCATGTTTAAATCTTTCTATGTGAAGATCCTTGAAAATTTTGTGATCAGTGAACACTTCAAATTCCTCGCCATACAGATAATGAGGTCGCTACTTCAATGCAAAGACCACGGCTGCTAGCTCCAAATCATGTGTCCGGTAATTCATCTCATGGATCATGAGTACTTTCCTTGACTCACAAATTATAACCTTCCCTTTTTGTATCAGCACACATTCCAGTCCTTCCCTAGATGTACATTTATTGTAATACACAATGTAGCCAACTCCTCTTTCTGGTATGATCAAATTTGATATAGTCAATCTTTGTTTCAGCTCCATAAATGCCTTCTCGTACCCTTACTCCACTCAAACTTAACCCTTTTCTGAGTAAGCCGAGTCATAGGCTTTGTAATAGTTGCGAAATCTTGAATGAATCGACAATAATAGCCAACCAATCCCAATAAACTTTGAATCTCAAAAATCGATGTTGGCTGCTTCCGATCAGTTACCGTTTATACCTTGCTGTCATCTATCGAAATTCCTTCAGCAGAAACAACATGCCTAGAAATCTGACCTCCCCTAGCCAGAACTCACATTTACTGGCTTTACCATACAATTGATTCTTCCACACTACTTGAAGGGCAACCCTTAAGTGTTCATGCTCCGTCACTGAGTAGATTAGAATATCTTTGATGAAAATGACTACAAATTTGTCCAGATACGGTGCAAACAATTGGTTCATCAGGCACATGAATATGGCTGGTGTGTTAGTAAATCTGAAAGGCATGACCATAAACTCATAATGACCATATCACGTTCAAAATGCTGTATTCGATATATCCTCTTCCTTTCACCCGTAGCTGATGATAACCTAAACTCAAATCAATTTTTGAGAAACACGTCAATCCTCTCAATTGATCAAAAAATCATCTATTCTGGGCAAAGGGCATCGATTGTTGATCATGACTTGGTTTAGTCGGCGATAGCCAAGAAACATTTGCAAGGTGCCCTCCTTCTTCTTAACAAATAATGCTAGCGCTCCCCACGGCGACACACTTGGTTGAATATAGCCTTTTGCCAAGAAGCTCCTACAGTTGTGTCTTCAACTCTTGCAACTCAGCTGGTGCCATTCGATAGTGTGCTATGGAAATAGGTGTATTCCTGGTTGTAGTTCAATGGTGAAGTCCAATTCTCATTGTGGCAGCAATCCCAGTAACTCCTTCGGAAATACATTAGGAAACTCACATATAACTCTTGGTAAACCCAATTTCTTCTAATCACTATCTCAAAGCTTCAGACTTGCCAACCATCCCGTCAATCAGTTGTGCCAATTAAATCGAGAGATAGAAGTTGGATCTTACCTATCCCCCTTAAACATAAGGCAGGTTTTGTCAGATAGGTACGCAGTCACTATTTTTCGTTGACAATCGATCACAGCTCGATGTGCTGATAACCAGTCCATCCCCAAAATGATGTCAAAATCAGACGTTTCTATGACTCGTAAGTCACATGTTATTTAAAACCTAGATATCTCAAGATCTCAACTTCGACAGACTCTACCCATTGTTACTAATCCTCCTAATGGTGACGTGACAAACATAGTAGTGTCCATACCCTTGGTCTCTAAACCAAAGTTTGTGCACAAGCAGCATATATAAAAGAGTGCAAAGCCTATACATATGTACTGTATAAAATGAGGGTACCTTGGATGATGACAGGATCATACTACTCCTCTTGTCCCCGTAGAGAAAAGACTCTCCCTTTTGAGGCTTGGTTCTAATTGCCTCCCCTAGCTGCCTTTGAATTCTGCCCTATTCGAGACTGCCAGTTACCCTGTCGGGTCTGACCTGAAGAGGTGCCTCCATTGCCTCTTGACCTCCTCTGTAGGCACAATGATAGTGGAATACCGCGATAGCTCCTTAAATTGGGCAACATACTAAATGATGCTTATTGACTCCTGCTTAAGATCCATGAACTCCTACAACATGGCTTGCTCGACGGGAGTAGGAAAGTATTTGTCCAAAAATAGCTCTTTAAACTAAGCTCAAGTCAACATTTCCTCATCAAGGGTGGTCCTAACAACATCCCACTAGAGATCTACCTCAACCTGCATCTGGTGAGCAGCCAAAGCAATTCTGTCCCCATCCCCTATAATCTCCATTGTGCTGAAGAGTTTCTCCTTTTGCTTTAGCCACACCTCGACTGTTACAGGTTTAAGCTCCCCAATGAACACTGGTGGCCTCTGTCTCCCGAACTCTCAGAGTAACATACCCCTGGTCATGGGTGCACGAGGCATAGGGTTCAGTGCCTATGGTGGGTATGACATATAGTAAGACATCTGCGGTTAATAAGCCATGGGTGGTGGGTTAGGTGTTGGCTGCTATTGGGGCACTTGCGGTGGTGGTGGCTGCATATAGGGTGGTGGTTTGGGAGGGGGGGACCCTATGGTAGAGGCGATATAGCTTGAGTTGCTACAAAGTCCTGTAGAAGCTGGGCAACCTGGTCTGGCCCAAGTAGCATAGTGAGTAAGATACTCATAGGCATAGGAGCTACCATTGGCACATTGTTAGTATTCTGAGGATCAACTTGAGCCTCATTATCGACTCGGCCTCCATTTTCATTCAAACCATTGATATCATCTTGGGAAGCCATTCTGTAATTCCAAGTTCGAGTTTTAAGGGCATAGGTTATTTAGTTCTAACAATTATACAAAGTTTACAAATGACAGGAGATGAGAGTGCAATAATAAGATTGGAAATAAGATTGACTTTTTATTATAAATCACGTGTTTAATGATGCAGTACAAATGAAAGATAGAAAGAATACAGAAATAAAACAATAACTGTCCTCTCCCTATCTTAGTTGTCTCATCGAAGAACACTTATTCTACCTATTCTCCTACTCTCAAATCAACACTCTCTCAGAAAAGCTCCAGGTATTTGTCACGCATTCGCTACTCTTCTTCCCAAGTCACCTCCTCTCAACAATAGCAGTGCCACCTCACTCCACAATAGTTGCCACGATGGCCCCGTTGATAACGGGTCACAATATTTATGATGGCGAAGGGAACCTCAATATAGAACTCAAGGTCCATGAAGTCCACATCGTCATGTGGAGACACAATTCAGCCTTCATCATGTGGTCGCTCGGTCTAACACCAGTGAGCTAAAATTGTTGTCCCTACAAAGTGCTCAAATCCTTTTGGTACATTGACACGATAACGCTGGATCAAACGGTTAAAGCTGTAAATTGGCCTGAGATAGTAAGGAGCCAACAAAGCCTTGAAATTGCACCGGATCAAAGGTGTGATCCTAGCATATACCATAGTGATGGGTTGATATATCGGATCTTGATTCCACGAGCACCAACCATGGTTCTCCATAACAAGTCATGGTGCGGGTGGTGAAGGCGGGTGTACTAACTACTCACCCATGTCCAACTCCTCATTCTCCTCCTCCATAGGTACAATAGCATCTTTATACGCATGATCAGTCATCTGGCAAAAGTAAATAATTACATATTAGACTGATGATAATACGGTGCATGATAAGACACAATCAAAAAGCTAAAAAGATAGCTAACTATTGGATAAAACAAACGCTCGAAAGTGAAATGCATACTACCCAATCTACACTAGGTCACAGGGGTGGTTAAACCTAGGCCTTTAATACTATGTTGTAACGGCCTCGATTTCTCAGAACATTAAATAATTTATTTTAAAATCTTTACTTTGTTAAAAGACAAGATTTGTAACAAAATATCCACAAATCATTTATTTAGGGGTGGAAAATAAGTGGAAAATTAGAACAATAATCTAGGGGTATGGCATCCAGGGGAACATCTCCTCTCCATCAACTCCAGACACTTCTTGCACGGGTGGCTCTTCCGTCTGCACATCTCCATCTGGCATGATACATCAAGAGCAAAGAAGTTGCATCAATGAGTAAGGAAACTCAGTAGAGAAAGTTACCCAAAAAATCAAACCCATAGGTAATACAACATGCAACAGATATATATGCTAAACAATTGAGATATTAAGCTTAAAAGTAAATAACAAGCGAAAAACACTAACACCTTTGTGAGTTTTATTAGATCCTTTATTATTTCTAGGTACATCGTAAAGTATACCATATTCTCTCTTAGATACTAGCATAAGGTCTTTAGTTGGCATTGACCAGTCCTTGCCTATCGAGGATCACAACTCGAATCATAACCCGACAAGAAAAGAACCTTCTACCATTCTTTCAAGTCAATACCTATCTCACCCTATCTAGATCCCACGAATATGATGTCACTAGGTCTAGTCTTTGCGTACTTTAGTCACTTCTCCTATTAGACTAACAAACGCGCAATACACTAACCATCATTCCCTTGGGGTCGAGAGCTGCTTTCATAGACATCCTCGAAATCACCCTCTACTGTCTCCAACTCCTCATAGTAGGGGTCCTTAAATCAAATCACAACGGATATCTCATATCACATCAACATACCACACCAGTCCAACGGATGGTATTTTAAATCACCATTTACCGTCTCCAACTTCTCCTAGTAGGGTGGTTGGCCTAGTGTGGCATGTTAGTGTGATATGTGATATCAGTTGTGATTTTGATTTAAGGGTCCCCACTAGGAGGAATTGGAGACGGTAGAGGGTGACTTTGGGACGCCTGTAAAGACAGTTCCGGACCTTGAAGGAATGATGACTATTGTACTACACGTCTTTGAGTCTATTAGGAGAAGTGACTAAAGTACATAGAGACTGGACTTAGTTACATCATATTCGCGAGATCTAAATAGGGTGAGGTAGGTACTGACTTAAGAGAATAGTAAAAGGTTCCTTCCTTATCTAGTTATAATTTGAGTTATGATCCTCGGATAGACAATGACTGGTCAATGCCAACTAAGAGCAATATGCTAGTGTCTAATGAAGGATATGGTATACTTCACGTGTACCTAGAAACATAAAAAAATATAATAAAACTTACCAAGGTGTTAGTGTTATCACTCGTTATTTACTGTTGTGTTTTATTTCATGCTTAATAGCTCAATTGTTTAGCGTATATATTTGTTATGTGATGTATTATATGTGGGTTTGATTTTTCGGATAACTTTATCTATTGGATTTCATTACACATCGGTGCAACTTCTCTGCACTAGCGTTTGTGGAGATGTGCAGACTGAGGAGCAACCCGTATAAGAAGTGCCGAGTGTCGATGGAGAGGAGCTATTCGCCCGGATGTTGTACCCTTAGATCTTGCTCTGATTTTCACTTATTTTAATGTTATGAAATAAATGTAAACCCCGAGGGATAATTTGGTCAATTTTAGTCATTTGCTTCAAGAACTTAGTTTTAACTTTAATCAAATTATAATAAATGATTGTCGGTATTTCAATATAATACTTGTCTTTTAATAGAACAAGATTTAAATTGAAGAATTTAATATTCTAAGAAATCAGGACATTACAAAATTGACCGAATATCTCAGCTTAAAAAAAATAGATTGTAGTAAGAAGACACACAAAGGAGAATATGACCTATTTTTGTTTTTCTTCTAAATTGACTCCACCAATGTTCACTACCACCACCACCAAATGACTAAAAGGAGTGATTCAGATTAGTTTTAAAGAGATTAGAGGTAGTTCTTTGAGTGGTGTTGGATACAATGCCCTTCAATAGTGGGCATTTTGATTGGATTGCTTTCTACCATTGTTTATGGGTCCCTCTCTGTGCTACCCAACGAGACAACCAATAGACATATGGGACCCATTGGCTCTCCTATCTTTTCTCTCTCTCACACACACCACTGACTGCCTATGGGCTGCGGAATAGGACTGGAACTCGATTTATATTTGGGAAAATTGCGATCAGTTACATGGACAAAAAATAGTTATCACTATTATAGTTCATAGTTTCGAAATTATCACAATAATTTTTATAAAAATCATTATTAAAATATGTTGACCATATATATTTATAACCATAATACCTTTTGAAAGACTTGCACGTTGGAACATAGCGACTTGCACCCTGAAGGGAACGACTTGCACCCTAAAGGGAACGACTTGCATCATATGAGGAATTACCAAAACAGTAGTAATATTGACTTGCATCTTAGAACACAGTGGCTTGCACCATGAAAGTGAATGACTTGCACTATAGGAAGAATTACCAAATAGTAGCATTGACTAGCACCTTGAAGGTGAACACGACTTGCACTATAGGGAGAATTTCCAAGCAGTGACATGCAAGTCATTCGATTATGGTGCAAGTAGTTTACCTTCAGGGTGCAAGTTACTTTGTTCCATGGTGCAGGTCACTCTGTTTTAGGGTGCAAGGTACTTTGTTCCATAGTGCAATTCACTCTATTTCAAAATGTAAGTCAATGCTACTATTTGGTAATTCTTCTCTAACCCTAGTTAAAATCCCATCCGTTTTGATGCACACAATACCCTAACAGTTCAAACACACCCAACTACGTACAACATGAGTAGCAAATGCCATGGCCCTGTTTGTTGTGTAATCACTGTCTGTCTCTCCCCTGTTTCCTAACCTTCTCTGGATCTGCAAGTTTCTGTACATACTATATCTAGCATTCATACACAACCCCACAACTCAAGACAGATATTGGAGGATGTGGTCATGCATTAAGAATATTGTTCCTGTTGCCAGAGACTCCAGTTGTATCATGCATCCACATCTACGCTGCAGGGTCCCTCAACCCCCTGGCTTTTTATATAACTGCCAAACCCCCTCCCCCTTCATCTGGACCCCAACTCAATAACCACAAAAACACACACACACGCTTGGTGCCTACATTTGTTCGGATTCCAGCTTATTTCGTTCAATAGTTTTCGAAAAAAACTCTATTTTGATTTAAAAAAATGTCTTTTTTCTTTCCCTTCCTACGTAATTAAATTAACTACTATAGACTCATGCTATGCACCATGTTTCAATAAAATTTATAAAAAGATAAATTACCAAATAAGTCTGTTAACTTTATTCTTTGTAGTTTTTCTTTTTATCAAATAATTATCATTGTTTTCTAAAAAATAATTTAGAACAATATACATGTGTTACCAACTAGTTGTGTTCTAGTATAACTAAAACCAGTTTCTCAAACATAAAAAGCATTACTGTTGAAGGGTAGTAGTTGCGGTTCAAACCGTTGTTCGCTTGGCAGACTGTTTTTGTGCGTTTGTCAAAGGGAGAGTGAACACATTAATAAATGAAATGACAGGAGGAAAAAGAATAAGAAGGAGAAACAAAAAGAAGAGGATGGTGAAATCATGTATTCCAACCTAGTAGGGGTGAGTTTGAGAGGACAAATGCAATTAGATCTCAAATAATATAGTGCACAAGAGTATAATCTGTTTTAATTTGAGGAATTCTCTAGGTGATCGAAATCACACTCATTTTCCATGTACATTTTACCTATTTAAAATAAAAATAAAAATAAAATTTTGCAGAAGGATGTACGTTCAATAAATCTTGAACTTTTTCGTGCATGCCCATCGAGACTTTTTTTAATATAGACATTTATAGCTAGACAATGTAATCAATCTGAGTGTTCAAATAAAACTGCATAAACAAGTTCTCAATTAGAGGTTCAGTTGTGAATAAACAGAACACAAAACTTGTAATAATTTGTCTAGCTATCTAATAAAAATTTAATGTACATAGTCTATAACCATTAAAAAACATGTGATACCCATTATCTGTTACAATTTACAATATCGAAAAATAAAAATTTTGAATACGTATTCAGTAAATAAAATTTTCTCATTGAGCTCTTGCAGATCTGATGTTATGAATCGCAAGATCTCCAACCAATTATTCTAGGCATTAATATTTCTTCCCAAACATTCCAAATGATCATGATTCATAGATAGCCCATTGATCACTTTAGATAGCCCATTGACCACTTTAGATATTTTAGCTGAAATCTCGAATATTTCCATCACCTGAAGAAGAAAATATGAGGAAGGAACAAATTGATACGAAAGATTTAAAAGGAATGAGTTTGTAAATCAGTTATCAATGCAATTATCAATCAATTCATCAATTTTCACATGTAGATATCCATGGGATATCCGGATTACTGATTATCCAATTCTAATTTAATATCAGTGATTCCTCAATGTGATATAAAAGTTAATCTATCATCATACTCAATCATCATTTCACAGAATAAAAATAAATAACAATTATAGCATGATCATGGAAACACGATAAATGAAATAGTAGGTAAATGAACACCATATTAATAACAACATATAGGTAAATGAACACCATATTAATAACAACATACATTCTTATTCTTAGCTAAGGTCTGATGTGCTCGGCCTAGGGCTGGTCTGCTCAGCTTAATGGTTTCCTCAGCCTAGGGCTGGTCTACTCGGTTTATTGGTCTGGTCTGCTTGACCAACTGGTCATCTCAGCTTACTAGTCATCTTAGAGTGATCTTCTCAGCCTAGTAGTCATCCCAATGTGGTCTACCAGCTTGGTCATCTCAGTGTGGGCTATCAACCTGGTCTACTCAGTGTGGTCTGCTCATGTGTGTTACACTCAAAGGTTACCGAATCTACTAGTATACGCAACGTGGTCTACTCAGTGTGATCTGCTCAGCCTGGTCAAGAGGTTAGCACTGGTTCATCTTCAACCTTTAGCCAATCTTCATAACTTGTTGAAGGGGTTTTAGGGTTGATTTCTAGACATTCAATTGGATAAGTAAGAGTAAGAAACTTACGCTGCTAAGACTTGGAGTTTGATTTGGAGAATTGAGAAGTGAATTTGAAAAGTGGACTCTCTAGAATTTCTCCCTTCTGTCTTTATCTTTTTCACTTGTTTCACGTTCCGAAGTTGAAGGGGCCAAATGAAGAAAATGAAGGTGGTATATAGACAATTGAGGTCAGCATTGGTGAGGCGACAAGAGAGAAAACTTGGTGTGCAAGTGTGGGTTAAGCATGGAGTGTAGGCTTTGTTCTAGGAGGTTGAGAAGTAGAATCTGATTTCAAGTGGTGGAGGGAGATGTCATTCAGATTTTGTTGAGTCCCAATAAAATCCTTGGTTGGCAAGTTTTGTGCATGTGTTAATAAATCACATATGTATATGAATGCCCAATGGAGTGGTAATGGTTGTCCCATTTCTGCCAAGAAGACCAAGGAGGAGATGGTGAGGAAAGATTTGGTAAGGTTCCTAGGGATTCTCATGGTTTTGTAGGGATTTCGCATGTGTGTGTATATACCTTGTGTATCTATATCCCATGGGGTGAGTTTGGGTGCCCAAAATTGCAAGAATTGGGAGGAAAGATGGAGGTGATGATTATGATAATGATTTGGTGGAGAAATGAAAATTTGGGGTGGTGGGTGTCACGATGATATGTTATAAATACACGTGTCTATACTCATTGTATACATGCATGTGTCGCATTATGGCATCATACACATATGCATAAGTATCCAGTATGTATGAAGTATATATACATAATTACATAATGTAACATACATTTATAAAATTGAAAAGAAACTATTTTATTTGTATTAATTTTGTCTGGACTCTTACAGATATTGAATTGAATTTCTTTATTATAATTAAAAACTTCACGTCGTTACAATAGCACCTTGGCTTTATATTGGAGTGAAAGGAGGGACCATATTGATATTTTTGTCAGGCGTGCCAATTTCGCTTATTAATTTCCAATTCAAATACAAGTACGCTTTTTGTGATGTCCAAAAATCTTAGTCAACTCATATCTCTTTCCGTGTGTGATACATGTACATACACACACAACCCCATAATCCAACCTCTTTCTTTTCCCATACTCTTCCACCAATATCATCACCACCCTCATCCACAATCTTACTCCACCACTTCTTGTAATACCCCGATTTTTGGACACGTTAATGAAAGTATTTCTATATCTCTAAAATATTTCTCCTTTCATAAATAAAGGGAATGTAGAAGTTTATTTGGTACAACATTTTTAATCTGAAATTTAACTTAACAAAATGTGGTGTACATCCCAATTACCGTTCAAAAGTATAAGTATAGATCATCTACTCTATATAACTACATCTTGATGGTGTTCTCATCATTAGCGTTATTCTTGGCCAGATTTTCCGAGTCTTCAGCTTTAGCTTCAGTACCTGGTGTGAAATGCCAAGACAGAAAAATTATAACATGAGCGATAAGGCTCAATAAGCGATAATACCCTTATGTCACAATTTATGTGTATAACAATAGTAAATGATGCACAGTTATATTGGAAATAGTAACACGTAAGTGCGATAGTTAAAAAATGTCAATAATAAAGGCAGATTGTACTTATCATGAGTTCAAGTGAAATTTTTGAGTCAATGTCATTCGGTCTCAAACATGCTAATTAAAACAACACTGAATTTGGAGCATGTTAGAACCCTTCATAGCCATGATTGGGGTGCCAACAGCATCACTCAATAACCGTGATAACTGCTATGTCATAAAACATCACTGATCGTGATAATTGATATAGAGACTGTGCCCGGTCTTGCAATTTAAATATTTGATTTAATTGGAATTGTTGAGGAGTTGGGGGAAAACTGTATTTTGGAATGTTATGGATCAAATTTAGGAATAGAATAAAAATTGGGGTCAGAAGTGTACTTCCCTCAATAATTGATATGTAATCACTGTTATACAAGAACCCTAGAGAGCCTCCCTACAATCATCGCGAATGTTTGAGTGAGTGCAAGGCCATTCTTTCCAAATTCTCAAAGGACGCATCGAAGAAGAATGGATCGGTTGTTAGAAGCATAGTTAGAACCGGGTGTTGCTATGTTTGTGAACGAATCAGACAGATCACATCGTTCTAGGGTTTGGGAGTGTTAGGATTTTATACTAAAAGTCATGACTTTATGTAATGGATTAATATTTATTTGAATTATTTAAACCATTATTTCCTTTCTTGATGAGAATCTTTATGGGCAAATGTTTCCATTATATCTTATCATATTGTGCATGAGTGTCTCCTATTCCACATAGTAGATAATCTGGTGTGTAGAGTTCGGCTTACACACAAAAGATCAGATTATCGATTCTTGTAGAATATAAGTTTTTAGTTCACAGTCTTAGGTGGAATTGGACACACCACCAGTAGGACTGTAACACAGTGTTTTAGTAGGTTTGTCTTGACTACGTAAAATTGTATAGTTTTAACTTACTGTATTAGTACACTTTGTGTGTATTGAACAGGACCACATTGAGGTAATTGTATTTATACCGACAATATAACACAATTTACACCTCATGGTTATTATGTGTGCTTGTACTCTTAATCCAAAGATAATTAATCGATGTATATATTTAATGTTGTTGATTTTGATTCATTATAGAGTGAGGCCTTGTGGGCCAATAGTCTCGGTGAGTTGGGTCACAATACGAAGTGTGTGACAACAATTAATTATTAATGGAATCCACGTCCATTTATAGGGATTGATGATTCCCTCTTGAAGAAGCTTATAAATCTCGATTATGTCAAACCCTGCAGGTGGATATTAGTATTCGGCATAACGAATAAGTTAAGTGGAAGGTCTCAAGAAATTTTATAGATGTTGATTGAATAAATTACTGATAATTTATTCAGTCAACGGGTATCTGTAATTTTGACGTGGGGAGATAAAATAAGCATTTAATAACATGGAGCTTGAAATATAATTTTGAGATATGGGAGTGGAGTGCAATTGTAATTCTGTAGTGGTATGAATTATAATTTATAGAATTCGAAATTAGTCCGGGTTGGACAAGGAATCCCAAATTGTATAGGAAGCCCAGCCCATACTTCTCCTAGGGGTCCCTATCGTAGCTATATAAACACCGTTATACCTTTTAGGTCAGATACAACTTGACATTCAAAAGATTGAGAGAAGTTCTGTGAAGGCAAGGAAATCACGATTTTGAGCCCACCCTCAGTACGTGATCGAGGTGTAATAGGATCACATTAGAAGATCTTGGGGTCAGTCGAGCCAGATCATACCAGCGGTATTCAAAGTTCAATCAGGATCAAAACTGTTGAAGACAGACGAGATCAAACCAGACAGATCTTAAAGGTATAGACCCTAGTTCCGCCTAGTAGAGTTTCATAATTTTTTGTTGCATAAACTGTACACGTTCATCACTGGGTCTCGGGAATTGGTCCCTAACAGGGAGATCACTGTATTTGAGATAGGATTCTTGTTAAATAAGGGTTGAAATCGTTTAACATCTTCTGTGTCATGTTATGGTGATATTTAAGGTAGGATTCTTGCATGTGGTCCTCAATTGCATAACAATAGTATAAGACATTTGTGGAATGTATACTTTGACAACTTATGATTTTTGGCATTGGTTGTCATAAACTTATTTGAACTATGGTTTAACTTGCATCATATATTGGCTTCGACTTATATTATTATGTTTAACTCTTTTTACAAGAACTGACGCCGAACCTAAGGGATAAAGCCCCGGAGTTAGAAGTGTAGCATAGGGTCTATTTCTTGTTTCTCTTAGACATGATTGTTTGGGCATTGTGGGCCCGTCTTAATTGAATAGTTATTTTATTTGGACATCTGATGTAGTAGATTTAAGTTTTTATTTGTTTTTATCATAATGGGATCGTGTTCTGATTTATTTTCTGCTTATATCATGCCCTTGGAGTTTGGGATGTGACAATTTGTTATTAGAGTATGGTTCGAATACCTAAAGTCCTTGGGATATGGTCCAAGGAGGGATTACGTGCTTATCTAGAGATGTACTATGCGAATGTTGTACCTTGTCTTTCAACATTAGTGCAATTACTCAATAAATGTGGTTAGTAGAGATGCCTAGTCACCATGTCTTCTAGTTGGAAATCTTGGAAAGCTAATTGAAAATTTGGGTTGATATTCTGGAGGATACTTCATGTTATGTGTATAAATGGCAACATGCTTACATATTTATCTAAAATTAATAGGTTGTTGTTTATCCTCCCTTTGTAGAATCATGCCACCACATAGAAAAAATGATATTTGGGATAACTGAACCAAGTACGTGCAAGCATCTATTTGTGGTTAGAAGAGATGCCTAGTCACCGTGTCTTCTAGTTTGAGATCTTGGAAAGCTAATTGAAAATTTGGGTTGATATTATGGAGAGTACTTCATGTTATGTGTATACATGCCTACATGCTTACATATTTGTCTAGAATTAATAGGTTGTTGTTTATCCTCTCTTTGTAGAATCATGCCGCCACATAGATAAAACGATATTTGGGTTGACTGAACCAAGTACGTGTATGCATCTATTTTTGGATCGTACTTTTGGAAATTGGGATGATTGAATCCGCTGGGTGCTTTCACTAACTCGATCTCCCTAGTGAAAGGGGAGGAGAGGAGTTGTTCATGCATTGCATTAGAACGGGATCGAGCCAAAGTGGGTCTTTTTCTATCTTCCAAGTGCTCCCGCAGGTCTATCCAGTCGTTCCTTCGCTCTTCTAGGAGGGAGCGTTCCCTCCGTCTTTCTTCCTTGGGGGGCCATTCTTTGCGATAGTCCATACTTCCACACGTTCCTCTTCATGCCTTTGCTCGTGTAGACCCTGGCATCTCACCAACTGGCTTTCATGTGTAGCCATTTTATTACTAGCCGTATCACAAGCATAGATGGAGACAGAAGTGGCCACTATTAGTTCTCCTAGTCGTAAAAGTGCTGGAATGTAAGGGGATTCATGATCTCGTTGCAAGGGCAACGAGCTGGTGCGGGTCTTTATTCCTCACGGAGTCTACCCCTTCCACCTTCTTGGTGCCCCGCGGTGTCATTTTCTCACAATATATCTTTCGTTGAAGTCCTCTTCTCAGTTCAGTGGCAGTCCAGAGTTGGAGAGCGATTGCAGTGATGGTGATGAGCATCGGAACGAGATATATGTCCGGATTGGTGGGAATGTACATCCGTCTAGAGTCTAGTCACCTTTTTTTGGATAGTCTAGATGTGTTTGTCTTTCTCGTTCATTCTAGCTTCCACCTTCTCGTGGTGTTTGATGATGGCAGTAGGTTGCAAGATCTACTAGCAATGTGTCAAGGATCCTCTATGTCCTTCTCTTGAGCAACATTGGTTCGATAATCAACGTCACCTAAGTACTTGTTAGAAGGTCAATGGTGGCACCTTGCACCCGTGTCTACGTAGCGGGCGGGACACACAGCGAGACATTTCTTGACAAAGGAGACTTGGTGATGCCAACTTGGTGGTGGCATCAGTCCCTTAGACAAGCAAATAGCTGTGGCGCAGGTGAAGGCCCAAAACTTTCGGCATAGACGCGAAGTGGCAAATGGGCTTGAGGGACATGACAATTGGGAAACATTGGGCTTAAGACAAGTGGGCTTTTGGTGGAATTCGTATTTGATGGGTAGGCTGAATCTAGAAGCTTGGACAGGTGTCCCAACCCTTGTTGGCCTCGGGTATTGGCAGTTACTTGCTGGAAGTTTCATTCAGGATCAAATATGGTGTGCTGGCAGACTCTGGCTCTGTCCAACACAGCCCTTAGCAGTTAAAATTGTAAACTGCAGCATGGTGGAGATCATGGGGCTTGTCCATGACCCATCTATGCCTAGCCACGTTTTTCAGATTGTTGCCTATATAAAGGCAGTGCTGAGGCACAATTAGGCAGGAGAGTATTGGGGAAATTCTGTCTAAGTCAGTATTGATTTCTAGTGTACGTTGCTTGGTGAATAAACATTGGTTGGGAAGGATTACGCGTAAATATCGTTGCTTTGACTCTATTTCATTTTTATTTAGCAAGTTGGCTGACTAAATCCTTGGTGGAATTTAGTGTCACCACAGGCCGAACCTCTGTTGGAAATTCGACCCTGTGACAATTGGTATCAGAGCACGGTTTGCTCAAAAATAGCTGGCGGTACTGCTATGGATGCTGTGCGGGAACGGGTTACATGTTTGGAAGAACTTGTCGGTGCTGTAGAACTAAATGACTCGAGATCACTGGTTAAGCGAATTGATGGTGTTGCTCTGGAAGTCGTCTCCTTGCAAACTTCGCTGGAAAAGAGCGAGTCGATGACATAGTTCAAATTTACAGATTTGATGCCTGACTAGGTTTCTTTGTCGGATGCATTGAAGGACAGAGTTCAGACGATGGAAACTGAACTCGTGCTTGTGAAGAGGGCACTCAACAGTCCTTCCAACAACTCAGATGTTCGTGTTAACGTGCGGGTTCCGAAGCCTCAAGCTTTGAATGGTGCGCGGAGTGCCAAAGAGTTCGAGAACTTTCTATGGGACATTGAGCAGTATTTCGTGGCTGCCAATGTTCTTGGGGCGCAAAAAGTTACCATCACTAGCATGTATCTCACTGGAGACGCGAAACTTTGGTGGAGGACCAGATTAGAAGATGAGTTCCGTCCAAAGATCGAAACATGGGAGGCGCTGAAGAAGGAATTGAAGGATCAATTTCTTCCTTGCAACTTGGCATGGGTTGCAAGAGAGTGGCTAAAACGTCTCAAGCACACGGGTAGAGTGCGAGAGTACGTTAAGGAATTCAGTTCTTTAATGCTGGACATCAAGAACATGACCGAGGAGGACAAGCTGTTCAATTTCGTGTCAGGGATGCAAAGTTGGGCACAATTGGAACTTCGCAGGCTAGGAGTCAAGGATTTGGCTGCTGCTGACGATTTGGCAGATTACCAGTACGCTTCTGAGGATGCTGGGTGGCAAAGGCAGGGCAATGGTCAGACATCCAAGCCAAAAGGTGATGGTTGGCACAAGAAGGACAATGGCCAAACGTCTAAGCCAAAGGGGGATGACAAGCAGACGCAGCAAGGGAAGGCAAAACCCACTGCGAAAGGTTTCGATTGCTTCATTTGCAACGGACCACATAGGGCACGAGAGTGTGCAAAGCGGGAAAGGTTGAATGCTCTGTGCGCAAGCGAGGGCAATGACGCTGAAGGCAGCAATACAGGGGAAGGTGATTCAGGACTGATCGTGCGGGCTAATAAATTACAATTGCTGAATGCTAAGCAAACTGATCACTGAGGTAGTATCATCCATGTTCTATGTCGTTGGTTTACTCGGTCAAGTCAGTTAAGCGGGACAGAACAACGAATGGGATGACAAGCCAAGCTTCACGGAAAATGCGAGAAGGCAGTACGTGCTGGAGTGCTTACAAACTTTACCAACGAGGACGTTGGCTTTTTCTGGTGGGGGGGGTTTGTTAGAAGGTCAAGGGTGGCACCTTGCACCCGTGTCTACGTAGCAGGCGGGACACACAACGAGACATGTCTTGACAAAGGAGACTTGGTGATGCCAACTTGGTGGTGACATCAGTCCCTTAGACAAGCAAATAGATGTGGTGCAGGTGAAGGCCCAGAACTTTGGGCATAGATGGTAAGTAGCAAACGGGCTTGAGGGATAAGACAATTGGGAAACATTGGGCTTAAGACAAGTGGAGTTTTGATGGAATTCGTATTTATGGGCAACCTGAATCTAGAAGCTTGGACAGGTGTTCGATGCCTTACTGGCGTCGGTTATTGGCGGTTATTTGCTGAAAGTTTCATTCAGGATCAAATATGGTGTGCTGGCAGACCCTGGCTCTGTCTAGCACTGCCCTTAGCAGTTAAAATTGTAGACTGCAGCATGGTGGGGATCATGGGGCTTGTCGATGACCCATCTATGTCTAGCCATGTTTTTCAGATTGTTGCATATATAAAGCCAGTGTTGAGGCACAATTAGGTAGGAGAGTATTGGGGAAATTCTGTCTAACTCGGTATTGGTTTCTAGTGTACGTTTCTTGGTGAATAAACATTGGTTGAGAAGGATTACCCGTAAATACTATTGCTTTGACTCTATTTCATTTTTATTCCGCGAGTTGGCTGACTAAATCCTTGGTGGAATTTAGTGCCACCACAGGCCGAACCTCTGTTGGAAATTTGACCCTGTGATAGTAGCCATGGAAGTTACTGGAGAGAATTTTGGATACTAGTGAGGGTGAAGAAATTGAGACGAAAGATTTCCACTGTGGGTTAGAAGGGTAATAATTTTTTATGAATATATAAAATTTCCTATTTTCCTATTTATTTTTTGTACCAAGAAAAACTAACAAAGATTCGTTGAGCCGTGATTATAATACACGATCTCAACCAACAACAAAGAAAAAGCTCAAATATAGTTTTCATTTTCATACACAGTTTAGATTTTCCAATACAAAATGTGAAAAAGCAGGGTTTCCCCTTTTACCCTTGCCCACACATTCTTTTGCATTTGTCAAAAGATTCCCGCGAAACGCATGGATAGGCAGGATGAGTGTGAGGAGACGGAATTTCTTCTCAGCTTTACCGAAAATATTCGTTCCTTGGGCGGGTGAATAAAGCTTTTTTGTCTGTGAATGCATGGAAGAGGTGTGTGGGGTTAAGACGAAAGATACATGTTTATTACGTGCATGCGATTACTACTGCTTTTATTAATGCCCCCTTCCTAATCCCAATCACTTTGAGCTGTCATTGACTTTTTCCTTTTTTACTTTAATTTTGTTCCCCTCACCGTCTTCGCTTTTGCGTTTATCATATGCTTCTTTTCCTGTTTTGCCCAACTTGGTACCTACACTTTTCACTGTTTTTGCTAGTGGAAGGTGAGAATTACATTCGAGATTGTAATAGGAGACTCGGTCAAAAGTCGATCTAAATGGAGTTTTAATGTATTAAGTCTACCTCAAATTTTAAATTACGGACATAAGTTTTTTTGGCGCATAATTTTTAAAAATACCCTTCTAATTAAACACGCGATAATTTTATCTGTTCATTAGATATCTCTTCTAGTAAACCCACGATAACGTTATCTGTTCGTCAGATATAAAAATAATAATTTCATTATATAAAGTTACTTGTTAGTATTTATCAATATTATCTGTCATTTTTAACAGATACCTTAATAAATAATTTTATCTGTTTTATTAGATCATTATATCTATTAGTGTTTATTAGCCAATGTTTCTGTCGATTTAAATAGATACCTTAATAAACAATATTGTTTGTTAGTTTTCAGAGTAATAATGTTATCAGATAAAATTATATGTTTTATATTTTATAATTTGACTAATACATCTGACTCGTCTGTTAAAAAAATAACTTTATCTTTTAGTTTTGAAACGACAATTTTATTAGATATTACCCATTAGTATTTATCAGTTAACATCATCGGTTTCTTTTAATAGATATTTTAACAGACAACGTTATTGGATAAATTTTGAAGTAATAATGTTATTAGATAAAATTATCTCTTCACGTTCATGGGCAAATCTTCCTATAAAATGACCTCCGGCGTTAAAACTTCTCAAACTATGGACCCTAACTCACAAATTAAATTAACATATATTTAATAAGTCAAATCAGTCCAAATTTGACCTTTTGACCAAATTTCTATTCTTTTAATATGTGAAACACATTTCTCCGTAATTACGAAAAAGCATAAGATAGAATATGAGGGGTCTCGGGGTTGGTGTGTCTCACATTCAGTGGGTGGGACTTAAAAAGCCCTCTCCCCTTAACACAAGAAATCACTGGCATGAAACCCGTATTATACATGGATAATAAACACTTATGACGACAGAAATAATTAATTACGTAGAATTAATTACTATTAAAATCAATAATCATAAGGAAAGACATTTAATTAAGAAAAACACTAAATGTGCATCGGTCATAATGTAAAAAAAATATCATAATAGATTAATACGCACATTTTGCACATACACTCGAATTTTCTTTTAAATTTTATTCTTTTATCTTGAAAGTAAAAAATATTTAAAAGCTAACAGTATTCACTAATGACGAGAATAATTCAAAACAGACATATATTTTGGATTTTTTTTTTGAACTTTTTTTAAATTTAGTTCATATTTTTTAACTTTTTCTGAAATTTCTTGTCAAAATGAACCAATAATTCATAATAGATTGACGCAAAATAAAAAAGTACAAAAAAATTAAACAAGGATAAAATATAATAGAAAAGAAAAGTTGAGCAAAATTAATCATCTAAAAATGACTTAAATTAAATAACCTTTTAAGATCCTAAATCATGTGAAAGTCATGCATAACAATAGTAATCTGTTGAATTCAAAATTTAAATCAAATGAAACCAAGCATTAAGTTTCGATTAATTAGGATTGACTACATGTCCAAATTTTATCAATAAGATCTCCCTAGAGCGTTGTAAAATTTTTGAATTATTGTCTCTAAAATTAATTTCGGTGCACTTCTTAACTTAATATTCACTTTTTATAATTGCCATATCATTTTTCAAATTCAAAGTTTTTACAACTAAAAATTAAAAAAATAAGAAAAACATATACATATAAAAGAATAATGGTTAATCATTCAACTTTATATTCTTCTTTCTCCCTTTTTTATATCATTATGTATTTAAAATTATTTTAATTGAGGGAGAAAATATTTACACAGTTATAAATAAAATAAAATAATGGACATGTGAATACAAATAATTGTTTTGTCTAATTTTGATGTCTTCATTTGTCACTGACAGTGTGAAGGATACGTACAATATATATATATATATATATATATATATATATATATATATATATATATATATATATACACACACAATGATTTGATCATAAATTTATTTATTTTTTTGCATAGATTTACATTAAGAGAATTATATTTGTCAAACTAATTATTTCTTTGACTTTAATTTAAAAACTAAACGACTTAACTGCATAAGTAAAAATTGCATAAAATATTAATAAATTCATTGATTTTAAAGATGAGCGATTTTACAATTGGTAAAAAAAGTATCAACCTGTCTAGAATGAGTTGGTTAAAATATGATCTCAATTTACTCAATTTGATCTATGCACTATGACACTGTTGGTTCACAACCTCATTAATTAATAATAATATACTACGTGGCTATACAAATTTATATTGACTATAATCTTATAAATTTTAGAATTTTTTATGGTAAAAATATATTTATAAAAAGTAATAGAAGTAGAAAAAGAGAGGTGATACAGTTTTTAGAAAAATCAGAGTTAGGGGTATGAAAGATATATAATCATAAAATTTTTATTTGTTTCCAAGTATACATAAATTATAGGCCAAAATTTTACCAATATTCTTTTAATTTTTTTTATCTAGATAGATATGTAGATACATAGCTATATGTATATATGTATGTGCTCATATAAGATAGGTAGAGAACATCGTGGAAATAAAATATTAGATGTGATATATAGAGCAAGTGTTTTGAATTTGAATTCCAAAAAATAAAATTTATGTAATATCTTCGTTGTAAAGTACCACGTGTCACTTTAAAATTTTGTGACAAACCAATTAATTTTTGCCACTTATCGCTCTTAGGACGACTCTTACGAAATGTCAACCTGCTATAGTATATAGTATAGATATACTATTTTTTTTTCTTTTATTTACTTTCTCAACTTTTACACATGACTTTTTAATTTTAAAATTTCCTTCGTCAAAATACAAATACTTAATTCGAAATATGTTCACACAAAAATTTAAAAGCTATTACTAGGTACCAGCAATACATTCAATTCTATAAAGTAATTAATTTAGTTCAAATTGACTCTTACTCTCACAAATTAAATCGAGGGGAGCTGCTATGAGGTAATATGAGAGCATCGTGGTTGAGATAATTAGGGGCCCTCCGAACTCTACTAAAATCGTCACTATAATAAAAAACACATTTATTGCATTTAATTCCATGCTTTTTAAAAAAATTCCAAGAATAGTTAAAGAGAAACCAAAAAATAAACGCTGAAAATACGTTGATATTATTCCCAGCGTTTATAAACTCCGGGAACTTTCCCATCACTGTTTACGTCGACATTTTTTACTCCCCACATTATAAACCCCAAAAAACTTTTCCGTCACCGTTTACGCCGACGTAACAAATGCCGGGAAAAAGGCCGGCAAAGACATTCCCTCCGGTGTTTTTGAACTATTCTCGTAGTTTTAGAAATGCCGGGAATGCTTCAATTTGTTGTAGTGCGTGTGCAAAAACAGTGTCGGCTGATCTTAACCATCTTTAACTATTGGTGAGAGATAATCTTCATCTTTATTAAAGTTGGGAGATATCAATTTTAAAGCTATACACACAACGTTCAAAAAGTTGAGATAAACTCAACCTTGATGACAATATGCGTTATCTTCTTTCTCTACTTTACATGTGTTTTGAAGATCATTTTTAATGATTACAGTGATAGAAGTTTGTAGAGGATGTAGACACCAGCAGGTCCACAACTAATTTAGGTTAAAGAGAAAAACTGTCGGTCAAAACCTAGGGGCTGCTGCCCGTCGAAAGAAGCAAATGAGTCTAGCTTTGTTTGCAGAAATGATGAAAACCCACTAGTCATTAAAGTGCCAATGATTTGATCTTAATTACACACCTATGGCCAACAATCTACGTCCAATTCCTATTGATCTTATGAAAGCATAAAGAATATACATAAAGCATGCTTATATATGGGTAGTTTCTATATATCTATATGGTCCAACCCTTTACTAACTTCAACTAGTGTTATGGACAATTATGGCACTATCATAGAAAAATGAAGTTATTATGCTGAGAATAAACTACGGAAAATGTTGTGAACGAATACTTAAACCTTGATAGTTTTTAGTTCATATTCAATATGAGTTAATACATGTTTTTGAGAGGTTTACTTGTTGAGCGCATATTCGGTAAGATTTGTGTTCAAATACGATTATAATATAGATTTATGTGGTTCATTTCTTGACCTTGAGATTGTATGCATTGCTTGATTGGGATCACACACATATTTCAAGTTTTGATGCTAATCATGAATTCCTTTATCAGTTGGTAGTATCTCGAACTTTTTGTTATCTGCATGTCTTGGTTAGAATTCAAGAAATATGCTTATTGTTTGGATGCTCAAGTTGTAGAGACATAATTCACGATTATTTATGGATATTGTAACAACCCGAGATTTTGGTGTATTAAAAAAAATTAATTAAGATTCTTTTAAATAATTAGTACATAATAATTTTTGTTAATGAACGGATGAGTTAGCATGCAAATGAACGGTTGTAATTGAAGGTACACGTGAGTTACGGTAGGTCACGTTACACCGGAGTGAAACTTTCATTTTCTATCACTTTATATTCCATCCTTGTAACTCTTTTTAGAGGTTAATGGAAATTCTGATGGCTAGATTTATTGGACTAATTAAGAAAAATCAGTTTTATTTATTTATTTATTTGGGATTTTTATTATGTGTTGTGACTAATTATTGGTAGGAATGTTATGAGGGTTGTACTCACTTTAATTTTATAAATTCAGCAAGAAACTTTCATGTCATTTACAATGTTTCATAATATCAGTATATTAGAGAGTTAGAGAGGTTCTTGAGAGAGAAAGGAAAACCATTGCCAAGACGAAGATTTGTGAAAATTCGATTTCAATTCGTTCCGTCACGTTTTTCTTTCACGCAACCGCGCGAGGTAGGATTCCGTACCTACCGCCCTTAGATTCATGTACTGTTTATTTTTGTGTGAAAAGAAATTGATCACGTATGATTCGTCTTATAAATCAACTCTGTTAGTTTCTGTTCATGAACAATTAACCAAAGTCATTGCTTGACCGTAGAGATTACATTAAATTTAAACAAATCCTTAGAAAAAATCATTCGCAACTTACATGATATCTCTCGGTCGGACACCTAATTTCTGTTTTTAATGAAAGATAGAGCTATTATTTGGCCTAAACATTGAGAATGTATGTTTTTCTCCCAATTTGACAACCGATGAACATTATTATTATTATTATTATTATTATTATTATTATTATTATTATTATTATTGTTGTTATTATTATTTTCATATAGCGTCCATTGCTACAGATAGAATTGAAATTAAGACACCTCTTAGCTCATAAAAAATTAGGTTAATTAAACTACAATTATTAATTAAAAAGGTCATATGAAACTTTGAATACGAGGAGGTTCTTATGTACTATGGAAATGGGTTTGATTGATTTGGTGCCTAACTGGATAGATTTAAAAGTATGGGCAGAGCTTCTTTTTGTTCTTTTATTTATTTTTATTATTATTTTTTAATCTCAGAGTTCTATACACCACAAATCATGTTCGAACATTATCTAATGCAATAACAGCACCTACTGCCACAGTTGTTTGTATTTACCTAGGTCATTGAGATCTTGACAGATTGGTTAAGGTTATGAAGTGATAAAGAAATATTTAATTGCAAATTAATTTTTCTTTGGTTTACTGTGTTAAAGGTCATGTGGCAAAAATAGCGAGAGTTGGCACTATTGATCTAATGTGAAATCCTAATCACAGAAGAATGGGTCTTTATAATGTGTGAGTATTAGTACGGGTCTTCATAATAAGTGTTCAAGTCCCAATCAAATAAATAAATAATTATTTTTATTTTATTTTTTATAATTTATCACATAAGATAAATCTATTGTAAAGAACATATCATAGGAGGAAAAAAAAGAGATAACGACCTAATATGCTTGAACGTAAATTCTCTTTTATCGTTAAATACACTTGGCAAATGCATGCACTTCTATACCGTAATGGTTTTTATGAATTTTTGTGGGAGTATATATGAGTAGGAATGCCTTTGTTGAATATATTTTGTTAAGTCATTTCTACCGTTATGATATTCAATGGTGTTGTTATGCCGATGGACTCTTATTGTATGTTGTTGTTGAGCTTCTAAAAAGTTTGGTTACGCTTCCGTTGTAGCTATTATGTTGTCCAATTTTTTGATAATTAATATTTATTGTACTTTGGGGAAAACATAGATTGAACGTTAGGAACACCGGTTCGAATAGCACTTGGATAAGGCAGTGGAGGGTGTCGAGTGTGCATTATAAATAGTTGAATTGTGTAGAGACAAGTAAGTGAACATTAATGGAAAATAATAAAATTAATTTGAAAGGCCCGTCGTGGCAAAGTTATTGTTGGGCGTCGTCCCGTGTTTGATTTTGTGGATATGTTGAAAGGACCCCAACTAGGAGTTGTTGGAGACGGTTGAGGGTGACTTTGGGGACGTCTGCGAAGGCAGCTCCGGACCCCGAGGGAGTGACGGCCAGTGTCTTGGGCCTCCTTGAGCCGATTAAGGGGAAGCGGCTAAGGTTCGTTGGTACCTGACCTGGTGACGCCACGTTCGGTCGGATCTAACTAGGGTGAGGTAGTGTTGATACCAGATTTTGACCCCACCGCTCAAAGTATTATGAAAAATGCCATCAAAATGGGTTTAAAAGAATTTGTGCACAAAAATGATATTTTGCCCTTGCACAGTCCGGGGTTCGGGAGTACTGTTCACGAGACCACTTCTTCAAGTCATGAGACCCTCATACTATTGATCAGTACGACGACACGAGTCCAGTGACAGTGATTGGGATGAAATTGGACAACGCCGACAATTTTTGATTGCTCAGAACGGAGTTTTGAAGGCACAATTTATGAGCTGATATGTTCAGACATCGAGAGGCACATGTTATTGATCAGCACAGAAATATGAGTCCATCGGCTGTATCCACGGTCAAATCTGAGTTCGGTAGCTCAAGAAATGGCATTTTAAAGGATGATAGCAGTGTACCGGTGATTATTTGGAAGTTAGGATTGCGAGCCGACGTGTCCATAAATCAAATATTAGACTCAAAATGAGTTCATTTGGACGTCCGAAGATAAGAAATAGCGCGCAAAGGCATTTTATAACACAATGGCATTTTCGTAATTATACAAAGAAGGAGCTGACTCAGCAAACTACACGCATTCACGCGCGCGTGTAGGCCACGCGCCTGGAATGCCGTGCACGGCTCGTGCGCCGTGCACGGCTCGGGAATAATCCGCTGTGACGCGCACATGGTTCTTAGTGACGTGGCGACGTCTGATTGGCCGTAGTTTCCCGCGCCGTTCTCTCTCATCTCCCCTCGCTGCCACGTGTCCACTCCTCTCTCCTCTCTGCCACACACAATTTTCTCTCTCCTCTCTCTCTTCTCTCTCTCTCTCTCCTCTCTCTCTCCCTCTCCCGCCAACGCCTCTCTCTTTCTCTCTCCTCTCTCTCTCTACCCGCCCACGTGGGCTTCTCTCTCTCCTCTCTCTCTCTCTTCTCTCTCTCAAACCGCCCCTTTTCACCGCCTTTATTTTTCTATAAAAGCAGTGCGAATCAACGGACTTTGGAGGAGAAATTTTTTGGAGAGGAAACCCAGCCAGAGGGAGAGAAACCTTTTAGAAAGACGGAATAATTTTAGGAGGAAAATCCAGACAGAGAACAAAAGAGATTTTTTTTAGCAGAGGGAATTTCCAGAGAGACGAAATTTTTACAGAGAGGGATATACAGAGCGAGAACCTGACTTCAGTCATCCGTTGTCAAACATGTTTCGACTCTGTAGTCGTGGAACGTTCGACACCCGAAATAAATTAGAGTTAGGATTTTTAGATAGGACTTTTAGCCCAAAAATAAGAGGAGGTTCTGCCCAATTATTTTCAGATTTAGAAAGATCCGAACGCGCTATTATGTTAGCATAGCTCGAGATAACAGGGCTTTAAAACCCAGTGTTATGTCGGGTTATGGTTTTACTTAGCCGTTCGCGTGTCTTTCTTATTTTCATGTAACCGGCTGATTCGAATATCAATACAGAGGTATAATTGCAACATCTAACTTTATTTCAATATCTGTCTTTATTTTATTTTATTTAATTTTTGCTCTGTTCATTTAATTTCTTTTTTTATTTATTTTTATTATTTTTTTTTATTCAATGTAAATACTACGCTTAAGAGTTAGCGTTCGCATCTCTAGTCCGCAGTTCTAGAAATTTCTAGTCCTTTTCTTGAAATTTCTAGTCTGCACTTCTAGAATGACAGAACATTTTTATTTATCTTTTCTGCTTTTTTTATGTAAATATCAATTGGCCATCCGCATCTCTAGTCCGCAGTTCTAGAAATTTCTAGCCTGCACTTCTAGAATGTCAGGATTTAGCCCGCTAAATCACGAAAGTCGGTGTTTGGCTCTGCCAACTACTTTTCTTGATTTAAGAAAAAATCACTTTAAAACAAAAATAATGCTCCCGGCATATCGCTCGATTGTGTCAGCCCCTGTCGGAACTAATTACTAACTTTTCCCTTTCTCAGATCTCCCGTAACTCTTTTTTTTTATACCCCTTTCCCGTTTCCCCGTAACAGATACCGCTATCTTCTTTTATTTTTATTTTATGTTAAAATGAATAAAAGGAAAAATTCGTTACTTGGCTAAGTTATATGAATAGTGCTGTTAGTTCACGCTGACACACTATCCATATCACTTGGTTAAAGATCTCGATAATCTCGGAATTCCATAAACACGCGGGTGACATAGGTAACCCATGTTAGTATTTTTGGGATGAAAATTTAACGGGCAATGCACGTTATCTTTTCACGACAGAATATCGTGATTGAAGTAACATTTGTTAAGTTCTACAATTTGGACCGCCAGTGATTGTGTAGCTGTCGGGATGAAGAATTGCAGATAAATAAAACCAGTTAAAGGAAGTAACATTTGTTAAAGTTCTACAATTTGGACCGTCAGTGATTGTGTAGCTGTCGGGATGAAGAATTGCAGATATAATAAAACCAGTTAAAAGAAGTAACATTTGTTAAGTTCTACAATTTGGACCGCCAGTGATTGTGTAGCTGTCGGGATAAAGAATTGCAGATAAATAAAACCAAAAAAAAGGGATAACATGACAATCCATTGAAAACGGAATCGGGTCATTGTTAAACTTGAAAATTCCTGCCAGGGATTTAAGGTACCTGGCACTCAGTGAATAGAAACATGACGTGCAGATACCAGTTTGCGTATCATGTTTCGGTCAAAGTTTAACATATATCCGTTCCAACTTTTTTTCCACCAAAAGCTAAATTGCGTAAGCCGGGGTTCTGTCCCCGCACTTGTTTTCACTTTTGATCCAATTATACAACAATCACTTGATATTTATCAAATTTGGCCAAGGATAGTAAAATAAAATTAATTGGGAAAATAAAGTACCGAAAGGGCGATGTTGGGTGCCTAACACCTTCCCAACTCGTAACAGTGAATCCCCGAACCCATCTCTGTTTTCAAGACCAGTTTTCTTTTAAAGGAGTACATTTTTTTTATAAACAGAATCGTATTTCTGAGTTAAAATTAAATTATTTTTCTGAGGACATCTTCTTTGAAAATGGCCTTAGAGGGTGACTTGATACACCTAAAATTCATGTCAAGTGGCGACTCTGAGTTTTAAATAAGTCCCAGCTGTTAAACAATTTTCATTAAACGTCGCATTACAAGTCAAGAAATTATTCAGCCCCGTTCAAACAATTCACATATTCGCGAGAGGGGCCGGGAAATTTCCGGGCGCGACAGCTGGCGACTTTGCTGGGGACTTAGGGATTAATAAAAGAATTTACAAATCGTGACTCTTTTTAGCGGAAACCATTAACCTACCCCATTTGGGTAAACTTACGGTGTAACGCAAGCTAAAGAGGGATACTATTTGCAAACCTTTTATTTTTCCTTATCAGTGGATTTCGGCTTTTCAAATTTTCCCAAAATTTTTTTTTATTATCCTTGGCCTGTTACTAACATTATTCTTGTGGTTGTCTTTCAGGTGCGCTTTTGCCCAAAAAAACATGCATAATATCTTGTTACTAATATCTGTTTTGCAGGGCATTGCATTACTCTGAAAGGATTCTCTCCAAATATTTACAAAAAATATATATTTTCAGCATATGCATACATTCAGCACAACATACCCAACTCTCTTCTCAATCTCCATTCTACCTTTTATTTTTACCCATAGGATTAGGAGGGGGTTCGAAGTACGTGACGATCGTCAATGGTGTTTTTTTGTAGCCAAAGATGGTTTTCACTGAAAAGAACACTCCAACCAAATCACCAACCAAAGATGGTACCCTTCACGGGGGCCGGAGGTTTGAAGATTTGGGAACCGTGAAGCCATGCTAGAAATGCATTAGCAAAAACCAAGCCGTCATGCTGCATGTAGTATCCCTCAAAAAAGAGTCAAGCCAAAACCTTGATAGGGACATTCATGAAAAATGGAGAGAATTCTCGTTGATTATGTAAAGGACAAAATTTTTCAAAAAATTGCCAACCAGTTTTTGTCCTAACACGCTTCAATTTAGTGTCCAAAATATACAGTCAAAGTGTAGGACCATTCTCATACGGATCGGATATTCTCACAATTTCAAAAATCATATGCCGAAGTCATGCCGAACCTCTGGCCAAACTTCGAAGGATATGAAAAATCCGTATGAGCAATAGGATCCTAGTACACACACTTGTCATCCTTTGACTGTATGTTATGGACCAATCCATTCCAGAAGTACAAACTGACATATTTCCCTGCAATATGAGGTACAAGCGGAAAGCAGGAGTCTCACCTGTAGACTAAGTAACTGTCAGTTCAAAAACCATGGCAGAAGAAACAAACTGCCAGTCTCTCTGCATTAAATCTGACACAGTCTCTCGAGAAGAATACAATATTCTCCTCAGGCAAATGGAGAGCCTCCAAATCAAGATCCAAACACTTCTGGCCCAGCACAAGACACCACAAAGTGCATCAATGCCATTTTCCTTTAATACAGGGGCAGGGGCATCAGCAATATCAAACCCTTCCCTGACATCAGTCCAGACAGGGGCAGTTCATGTCCAATCAGTAGCCGGTATTTCAGTGGGACAACACAGACCACCTCCCACAAATTCATTCCAATTGGTCAGGCCAAGTGCCCAGGGTAATGTCAAAAGCCTAAAAGGAAGGCCAGACCCAACATTTATCCAAAAAATTTAAAATATTGAGAGGGCCATCGAAGCTATACAAGGGGCAAGTTCACAGGTGTCCACTAACCTCTCAGATTTGTGCGCTTTTCCAGACTTGCAACTGCCAAACAAGTTCAATATACCGTGTTTTATCAAATTTGATGGAACCAGTGATCCAATGGCCCACCTGCGCCTTTATGCTGGGGCATTATGTGGTTATCCAAATCCAGAAAAGCTGATGACACAGTTATTTCAGCACAGCCTAGTAGGACCCGCAGCACAATGGTTCGCTAGGAGTGATGTCCATCAGTTCAGAACATGGGCAGAGTTGTCACATGCTTTCATGAAGCAATACAGACACAATTCAGGGTTGGCCGTAGACTGACTTTTCCTAATCAGAATGGAGCAGGAACCTAGAGAGTCTTTTCGAGCCTACGCATGCCGTTGGAAAAATCTGGCTACGCAGGTGGTGCCACCGCTAGCTGACTCAGAATATGTGCATCTATTTGTCCAAACTTGCAAAGGGGTCTACTACGAAAAGTTTTGCACTTCAATAGGCATATCCTTCGGTGAAATGATCCAACAAGGAGACATGATTGAAGACGGAATTCAGACCGGACGGATTATGGATCTCTACCCACAGGATTAACAAAGCTCCCCCCGAAGTTGGGTGAATGACCAAGAATGGTCGTACCATTTCCTAGTCGGAACGGCTAATCTAGTCAGAAGGCTACACTATCTTTTCCCTTTTCAAAAAAAAGAGCAAAAAAAACAAAAAAAGAAAAAAAAGAAGAAAAAAAAGAAGTCAAAAAATAAAAAAGGACCTCCACCATATCAGTCACCTTTATTCCATCACTAAGCCTTAGCCAGCCTATCAAAGAGAATTCTAACTGTGTCTCTCCACAAGAGTCACTGAAACTGGGGCAGATCTTGCCGAATCAAGAAAGGACCAATTTATTTTCGCAGAAAGCGTCAAAAATTGGGAAGTCCATTTTGAAGTGAAAGGCAGTACAGAGACTCAACAATGCCAACTCAAATCATCCTGAAGGATCCATGAGATTGTTTAGAGTTCTCAAGTTTTGGTAGACTTGCCTGAGCAGAGTCTATATTCACACTTTCTATGTTGCTTTTGTTGTTTTAAACTTTCACTATGAAAATCTATTTCTTTCAAAATCATGAAAAATCTTGCAATGGTTATCCAGCTTTTAGCAGATTGATAAAATTTGTGTTGTTGCTTTCATATATGCTTCTCTGTCAAATCAGAAGAATTAATTTTTTGCAAAAATTGCTATTTCAGGGATCTTAAAATTTGTCATTTCGATCCAAGTAGCACAAAAGTCTTAAGCACAAGACGAGCATGACCTTGTCTTCAGACTGTATTTCGAACTCATGGGGATTGAGATTGGTCTGTACCAACAGTAGAATTTCCAAACAAGCAAGTGAACTAACAGAAAAAAATCACATGATAACTGGCAAATCCCGAATGCCAAAGAAACAGAAGCCATTAAAGGAAGCAAGAGTGACTGAACTTGGACAAATGGCAGAAGGACAAATTCACTTCATTATCAGAAGAATACAAGGACGTGTTTCCTGGTCCTAAGACATGCAAGGATCAAAATTCAAAAATCAAAAGCTCAGAAGCCTGAAGCAAGAAGCAATCTCTTATCCTGAGTAATCAACAAGCAATGAGAAAAATCGTCATCCAGGTCTAGGCAAAAAAAAAAAGAGCAGTCATTCACTTGGGATAATCAACGAAGATCAGAACAATCCCAAAGAAATGACATTCAAGTTCACCGAAGAGGAACTCTGAAAGATCAAGTGCAGATGATGCCTACTTATCAGCTATTCCAAAGAAATGACATTCAAGTTCACCGAAGAGAAACTCTGAAAGATCAAGTGCAGATAATGCCTATTCATGAGTCCACCTATCAGCTACTCCAAAGATAAACACCGAAAGACTGGAGTTTGACTGTTACATAGCAATCAAAGGAATTTCACAAGGCCTAATGTGTCCACCAAACTCATACTGATCGTGGATGACGCCTCAACACTCAAAAGTATAGTAAGCTACATACTGGGGCAATTAGAAGAAAGAGCAATTTGTGAGCAGAACACTTATTTCGATCTAATTTTAATTGAAACACTTTTTTCCAAGTGGCTATTTTGATTATCGAGCATTAAAATTTCTTCTCTCTCTTCTTTCATATGAATATTCAGAAAAACAAGGGGCACAAAAAATAACCCCGCTGCCAAAAAAAAAAAAAGCAGAAAGGCAAAAATAAAAGCAGAAAGGCAAAAATAAAGTGCCATTTGATATTCTTTCTCTCTCTTTCTCATGAAATTTCTGTCAATGCTCGACGGATCAAAATGCGCAAAGAATATTTGTTTCGGTTGAAATTAGGTTGAATTCCTCAAAGGAAAAAAAGAGGAGAAATACAAAAAGCCAGCATAGTTAAAACCTGAAAGGGGGCTATGGCAAAATCGGCTAAGTCAGCATAGTCAAAACCTGAAAGGGGGCTATGGCAAAATCGACAAAGTCCAGCATAGTGAAAACTTGAAAAGGAGCTATGGCAAAAATGGGCAATCAAGGCACAGTCAAAACCCGAAAGGGGGCTGGAGCGCAAAAAAAAAAAAAAAAGCCGGCATCGGTGAAAACCCGAAAGGGCAGTGGTGGCAAAAATGGCTAAAGAAAAAAGAAAAGAAAAACGACAACAAGGAGCTGAGGCCATTTGTCCGCATAAGTCAGCAAGACCGAAGTCTGAAAGGCTGTCTGGAGCAGACTCAGTTTAAGTTCCCATGAGTTTAGAGATTGAAAATCACGAGTCAAGCTATGCGATATACTTGTGCCAAGATTGTGAAGCTTCATGGATCGAAAGAAGCAAAGCCCAATAAACTGTATATTTGCTATCCAGTAAGTATTTCTGATAATCTACTGGCAAGTAAGTACAAATTTCAAAATGAATTTTTAAGAATAGAGAAGCATACATGTTCATACAACACTTCTTTTACATGCTAATCTCGAAAAGAGAACAAAGCTGCCTAACCATGCAGGATACATGTGTTGAAAGATGCAGATATTCAAGAGAAAGAAAAGAAACAACAATCTGCAAATAGAAAGTCACACTCGTTTAGCTGCAGTCGCTATTTCTTGTGCTGCTACACAGAAGTGGATCAAAAGGGCTTGAAAGTCCTGACCCCAGGATAAGGCATACACTGGAGTGCAGTCCTCAACAGCCTGATGTCAAACTCCCATTGAAGCTCAGACTACAAAAGTCTGACATGCATGAAGGGAAAGCTAAAGGGAAAAATCCCACAGAGCTTACGAACCTCTCGAACACAAAGACCTAGAGGGTCCAATTGATAAAGTGTTTTCATTGTCCAGCCAACAAGGCGACATTGTCCTAGAAGCGTTTTTATTATCTAGCTAACAAGGCGACATCCCAGAAGTCAACCAAAAGATGACAGACAAGCAGAATTTATGCAAGAGCAAAAGGGACAAAGAGCCAAAAAGAAATTTCCTATGTAAAAGGAGACAGACAGCATGGAAAGTGTTGGGATCAAATTTTCAAAGACTCTGCTTGGAATTGAATTGCCGAGAATTTTCAAATTTTCAACTTAGAATCGAATTTTTAAGTCTTTCAAACCCTGAGATCAAATTCTCAAGGGTTTCCATCAGATGTCTTAGAGTCGTAATCTCTATAGAATTTTCAAATTTTCAGCTTAGAATTGAATTTTTAAGTCTCTCAAACCCTAAGATCAAATTCTCAAGGGTTTTCATCAGATGTCTTAGAGTCGTAATCTCTATAGAATCTTCAAATTTTCAGCTTAGAATCGAATTTTTAAATCTCTCAAACCCTGAGATCGAATTCTCAAGGGTTTTCATCAAATGTCTTAGAGTCGTAATCTCTATAGAATCTTCAAATTTTCAGCTTAGAATCGAATTTTTAAGTCTCTCAAACCCTGAGATCGAATTCTCAAGGGTTTTCATCAGATGTCTTAGAGTCGTAATCTCTATAGAATATTCAAATTTTCAGCTTAGAATCGAATTTTTAAGTCTCTCAAACCCTGAGATCGAATTCTCAAGGGTTTTCATCAGATGTCTTAGAGTCGTAATCTCTATAGAATCTTCAAATTTTCAGCTTAGAATCGAATTTTTAAGCCTCTCAAACCCTGAGATCGAATTCTCAAGAGTTTTCATCAGATGTCTTAGAGTCGTAATCTCTCCAGGATTTTCAGATTTTCAGCTTAGAATCGAATTTCTAAAGTCTCTCAAACTTTGAAATCAATTTATTTACTTGTCATTTACAGTTCAAAATCAATTTATTTACTTGTCATTTGCAGTTCAAAATCAATTTATTTACTTGTCATCTACAGTTCAAAATCAATTTATTTACTTGTCATCTACAGTTCAAAATCAATTTATTTACTAGTCATTTACCGTTCAAAATCAATTTATTTACTTGTCATTTACAGTTCAAAATCAATTTATTCACTTGTCATTTACAGTTCAAAATCAATTTATTTACTTGTCATTTACCGTTCAAAATCAATTTATTTACTTGTCATTTGCAGTTCAAAATCAATTTATTTACTTGTCATCTACAGTTCAAAATCAATTTATTTACTTGTCATCTACAGTTCAAAATCAATTTATTTACTTGCCATCTGTTCAAAATCAATTTATTTACTTGTCATTTACAGTTCCAAATCAATTTATTTACTAGTCATTTACAATTCAAAATCAATTCAATTACTTGTCATTTACAATTTATTTGTCTGAAAGTTCAAAATCAATTTATTTACTTGTCATTTGTCTGAAAGTTCAAAATCAAATTTATTTACTTGTCATTTACAATATATCTGTCTGAAAGTTCAAAATCAATTTATTTACTTGTCATTTATAATTTATTTGTCTGAAATTTCAAAATCAAATTTATTTACTTGTCATTTACAATTTATTTACTTGTCACCAGGGTGTGAGGAAGTTTTTCCCAAAAAACTGAAAAAGACATGCAAAGAGGAGATCGGATATTTTTCCAATGGATTTTTTAAAAAGCATATGCATGGAAGAGCATGGCAAGGGGAGTTATAAAAGGGACAGAATTTTTCTCGAAGGATGCTACGGAGATGTCAATAGAATTCACCACCTCCACAAACTCGGAACAAGGCATGAAAGAGAGAAGACAATACATCAGTTCTCGGGATAACACGGATGCTATCTTGGATATTCAGAGCGGAGCAGTCGTCAATGACAGTTTTAAAACAGAGCAGCATGACCTAATTTGAATCGCGGTGAGACAAAATCCCGCATCTCATATTCTTTGTCTACCCTCCACTTCGCCAAGTGCAGACAAAGAGGGGCAGCTGTTGATACCATATTTTGACCCCACCGCTCAAAGTATTATGAAAAATACCATCAAAATGAGTTTAAAAGAATTTGTGCACAAAAATGATATTTTGCCCTTGCACAGTCCGGGGTTCGGGAGTACTGTTCACGAGACCACTTCTTCAAGTCATGAGACCCTCATACTATTGATCAGTACGACGACACGAGTCCAGTGACAGTGATTGGGATGAAATTGGACAATGCCGACAATTTTTGATTGCTCAGAACGGGGTCTCGGAGGCACAATTTATGAGCTGATATGTTCAGACATCGAGAGGCACATGTTATTGATCAGGACAGAAATACGAGTCCATCGGTTGTATCCACGGTCAAATCTGAGTTCGGTAGCTCAAGAAATGGCATTTTAAAGGATGATAGCAGTGTACCGGTGATTATTTGGGAGTTAGGATTGCGAGCCGACGTGTCCATAAATCAAATATTAGACTGAAAATGATCCTCTCGATGACACGAGTCCATCGGCTATATCCGTGATCAAATCCGAGTTCGTTTGGACGTCCGAAGATAAGAAATAGCGCGCAAAGGAATTTTATAACACAATGGCATTTTCGTAATTATATAAAGAAGGAGCTGACTCAGCAAACTACACGCATTCATGCGCGCGTGTAGGCCACGCGCCTGGAATGCCGTGCACGGCTCGTGCGCCGTGCACGGCTCGGGAATAATCCGCTGTGACGCGCACATGGTTCTCAGTGACGTGGCGACGTCTGATTGGCCGTAGTTTCCCGCGCCGTTCTCTCTCATCTCCCCTCGCTGCCACGTGTCCACTCCTCTCTCCTCTCTGCCACACACAATTTTCTCTCTCCTCTCTCTCTTCTCTCTCTCTCTCTCCTCTCTCTCTCCCTCTCCCGCCAACGCCTCTCTCTTTCTCTCTCCTCTCTCTCTCTACTCGCCCACGTGGGCTTCTCTCTCTCCTCTCTCTCTCTCTCTCTCTCTTCTCTCTCTCAAACCGCCCCTTTTCACCGCCTTTATTTTTCTATAAAAGCAGTGCGAATCAACGGACTTTGGAGGAGAAATTTTTTGGAGAGGAAACCCAGCCAGAGGGAGAGAAACCTTTTAGAAAGACGGAATAATTTTAGGAGGAAAATCTAGACAGAGAACAAAAGAGATTTTTTTTAGCAGAGGGAATTTCCAGAGAGACGAAATTTTTACAGAGAGGGATATACAGAGCGAGAACCTGACTTCAGTCATCCGTTGTCAAACATTTTTCGACTCTGTAGTCGTGGAACGTTCGACACCCGAAATAAATTAGAGTTAGGATTTTTAGATAGGACTTTTAGCCCAAAAATAAGAGGAGGTTCTGCCCAATTATTTTTAGATTTAGAAAGATCCGAACGCGCTATTATGTTAGCATAGCTCGAGATAACAGGGCTTTAAAACCCAGTGTTATGTCGGGTTATGGTTTTACTTAGCCGTTCGCGTGTCTTTCTTATTTTCATGTAACCGGCTGATTCGAATATCAATACAGAGGTATAATTGCAACATCTAACTTTATTTCAATATCTGTCTTTATTTTATTTTATTTAATTTCTACTCTGTTCATTTAATTTCTTTTTTTATTTATTTTTATTTTCTTTTTTATTCAATGTAAATACTACGCTTAAGAGCTGGCGTTCGCATCTCTAGTCCGCAGTTCTTGAAATTTCTAGTCCTTTTCTTGAAATTTCTAGTCTGCACTTCTAGAATGACAGAACATTTTAATTTATCTTTTCTGCTTTTTTTATGTAAATATCAATTGGCCATCCGCATCTCTAGTCCGCAGTTCTAGAAATTTCTAGCCTGCACTTCTAGAATGTCAGGATTTAGCCCGCTAAATCACGAAAGTCAGTGTTTGGCTCTGCCAACTACTTTTCTTGATTTAAGCAAAAATCACTTTAAAACAAAAATAATGCTCCCGGCATATCGCTCGATTGCGTCGGCCCCTGTCGGAACTAATTACTAACTTTTCCCTTTCCCCGATCTCCCGTAACTCTTTTTTTTATACCCCTTTCCCGTTTCCCCGTAACAGATACCGCTATCTTTTTTTATTTTTATTTTATGTTAAAATGAATAAAAGGAAAAATTCGTTACTTGGCTAAGTTATATGAATAGTGCTGTTAGTTCACGCTGACACACTATTCATATCACTTGGTTAAAGATCTCGATAATCTCGGAATTCCATAAACACGCGGGTGACATAGGTAGCCCATGTTAGTGTTTTTGGGATGAAAATTTAACGGGCAATGCACGTTATCTTTTCACGACAGAATATCGTGATTGAAGTAACATTTGTTAAGTTCTACAATTTGGACCGCCAGTGATTGTGTAGCTGTCGGGATGAAGAATTGCAGATAAATAAAACCAGTTAAAGGAAGTAACATTTGTTAAAGTTCTACAATTTGGACCGTCAGTGATTGTGTAGATGTCGGGATGAAGAATTGCAGATAAATAAAACCAGTTAAAAGAAGTAACATTTGTTAAGTTCTACAATTTGGACCGCCAGTGATTGTGTAGTTGTCGGGATGAAGAATTGCAGATAAATAAAACCAAAAAAAAGGGATAACATGACAATCCATTGAAAACGGAATCGGGTCATTGTTAAACTTGAAAATTCCTGCCAGGGATTTAAGGTACCTGGCACTCAGGGAATAGAAACATGACGTGCAGATACCAGTTTGCGTATCATGTTTCGGTCAAAGTTTAACATATATTCGTTCCAACCTTTTTGCCACCAAAAGCTAAATTGCGTAAGCCGGGGTTCTGTCCCCGCACTTGTTTTCACTTTTGATCCAATTATACAGCAATCACTTGATATTTATCAAATTTGGCCAAGGATAATAAAATAAAATTAATTGGGAAAATAAAGTACCGAAAGGGCGATGTTGGGTGCCTAACACCTTCCCAACTCGTAACAGTGAATCCCCGAACCCATCTCTGTTTTCAAGACCAGTTTTCTTTTAAAGGAGTCATTTTTTTTATAAACAGAATCGTATTTCTAAGTTAAAATTAAATTATTTTTCCAAGGACATCTTCTTTGAAAATGGCCTTAGAGGGTGACTTGATACACCTAAAATTCATGTCAAGTGGCGACTCTGAGTTTTAAATAAGTCCCAACTGTTAAACAATTTTCATTAAACGTCGCATTACAAGTCAAGAAATTATTCAGCCCCGTTCAAACAATTCACATATTCGCGAGGGGGGCTGGGAAATTTCTGGGCGCGACAGGTAGTTATTGACCTGAGTAAACGGTAGAAGGTTCCTTCCTTGCCGGGTCAGTATTCAAGTCGGGTACATAACCTCGGACTACAGGCCCTGGGTAGGTAAGGACTGGTCAATATCAACTAAGTGCCCTATGTTAGACAGTTGGATAAGAAACGGCGTTCCTCGGTGGAATTCCTAGAAACTTAAAAGAACAAATTCATAATATACCTTTGTGTTCATCTTTTGGTATTTAGCTATAGTTTATTCTGTTATCATTTGCGTTATATCTATGCATATCCTGTTGAACATGCATGTTATCTCTGGGTTTGGTTGTCGGGTATTATTTCCTACTAAGTTTCATTACTCATATGGAGCAACTTCTCTGCCCCTGGTGTTTCATACCAGATGTCGAAGATCGGTTGAGAAATCTGCCTAGGTAGGAAGAGTTGGGAGCTGCGGGAGAAGATCTTAACGGTGTTTGACTACCTTACCCCTAGATGCTCTATTTATTATTTTTTTCAAATAAATGCAAACCCTGAGAGGTATTTCTGGCAATTTTACTTCCGCACTTTAAAACTCTGATTTATCATATTTTTGTTGAGTGACAATTCTCCGATTTATGTTCTAATAATAAAATAAAGAAGAAAATATTTTTAATTAATGTCTCGAAAAATCGGGGCGTTACAGATATCATTGCTGAAATATCTCACAAGACTTCAATCGTCCTACTAGAGCCATCTAGGAGTTTAAAAGGCTTGCTGGACACACTAGGTGCAATCGTGAACTATACAAAAGTTGGACACGTCTAGTTTGGCATCTATTGCTTTGTCTGTTTTTCCTTGCTCGAGCACTAGCGAAGTATAAGTTGGGAGTTGTGATACGTGCAAAAATGTTGACATTTGGGCTCCCCAATTTTTCTTTGTTAAGTCTTGTGGGCCATGTTACTCGTTGTTTAATTGGTATTTTGTGCGTTTCAGGTATAGGAGTAGATAAACAATGAAAATGGGGAGGTACGAAGCACTTAAAGGCCGAAAAGAATCAACACATATGCAGACATGACAAATCGAAGCTTCTTTGAAGAACATCTCAAGCCATTTTTCCGGACATCCCTAAATCCCATTCGGATACCACTTAGCAAATCTCTCTGGTGAGTATTCTGGGCCAGCTATCCAAACACGCTCATCCCGTCCAAACGAATTTTTGCATCAATAAAGGGACTCCACATCAGCAATTAACCTAAGCCACATCCGAATAGTTCCAAACAGGTGTTTGGAACACGGCCCACCGCCCCAAGCCATGTCATGCAGATGTCATCACTAATATCAACAGCCTCAGGCATCCAAACTAGAAACATGCATCTAGAAAAATATCAAAAAGACTTACTGGATTACTTCATCACACAAGCATCCAGACGGCTCTTGTCCACATCCGAACAGCTTAGGGCAGCAAAGGTGTCTATAAAAAGGAAGGAAGGACGGCTGAATCATATTATTTCTAAATTTTTTAAGTCATGATAATCAATAGCATATGTTCCTGAGGATTGATGCTCGACTCGTTGCTATACATTTGGGGGGTTGGGGGGAAGGGGGTGCTGATCAGGCATAGGTGGTACCATGTGATGGCTAAGTGGAAATGTTTTGGTGTGGTGACACCACATGGTAAGGGAATGAATGTAGTATATGTATCCAGATTATAATTATATGTATGTGTGAAATTACATATATAGATATGTATAATGCGTGAAAATGAAATATAAATACACGGGATAGATATTTAAATGCTCGGGATTAAATAAATATAAAATATAAAAAACTTTTATATATTCATTTATTATTAAGATAAATGAATAATGTGGAGGGATGTGGCAAAGGAAGGGACAGGGGATTATCTTATTCCATTTTTCCTATATTTTGCTTTGTCTCGGAAATCTATCTACAAATATGTATTCTAATCACAACTTAAGATATATATTAAAATAGAACTAACCAGAATAAATAAGTTCCATTTTTGTTTGTTGGACAAACAAAAGACAGGAAATACCTACTATATATTATTTTGCAAAAAAACATTTTGTTTCATCTAACCCTTTATAATTATAAAATAAGACATACAAATAAAATCATCCCTATATTATTTTTCGGTATCTAAGTTTTGTATCCGTTGTTTTATTTGCACTCCTTTTTTTATATTCATGTCAATTTACAATCATACTTGTTAATGCATGAAACACTGAACAAGTAAGAAATTGGTAATTATAAAATTACATTAATAGAGAAAAGAAAAAAAACAAAGAGTCATTATACAGAAAAGAAAAGAAGGATGATGTCACCTCCATAATGATTCGAAGTAGTGGTAGTGGCTGCAGTTTGAACCCAATTGGGCCAGTGGGGTGAACCCAAGCCCGAGTGAGAAGGACTTACTAGTCTAAGGACTGGGCTTAGTGAGGACACAAGACCTTCCCATCCTATGGGATCAGCCACAGCCACTTCATTGTTGCATTATTGATTTTCTAGTGTTCGGGAGCCCATTTTTAAAATGCCGAACTTCGGAAGCTCCAAAATGATGTCGTTTTAGGAGTTCTTTGACAAAAAATAAATACAAAATTCCTCCAAACCCATCTCTCTCATCGTCTGAATACCCAACTCTCTCTCTCTCTCTCTCTTTCTCTCTCTCTCTGTGAATACCATTCTCTCTGGTTCTTTCATGTTTGGTCTTAAAACTTCAACCATGGATCGAAATTGGTCAATCTAGAAGGAAACAAACACAACGGAACGAAGAGTAAAGAGAGCTAGCTAGACACAACAAAACATAGAGTAGAGATACAAAAAGGAGAAGAATCGATGCTAGCGCAGATGAGATTGTAGAGAACGACACGGTAGTACGGCAGGAAGTAGTGTAGAATGCACTGCCATGCTGAATGGTCAGTGCCGAGGCCGTGTGCAAAGACGATGATTTTCTCACCCGCGCCGATGACTCTTTTGGAGGAGTTAAGGAGGAATGGGGCTTGAGTTTTGGATTGAGGGTTGAGGGTTGAGGCTATTGAGAGAGAGAGAGATTTGGGGGGTGTGGAATCCTGATATTCGGAGGATTAGAGAGAGAGAGAGTTGGGTATTCGGAGGATGAGAGAGATGGGCTTGTAGGGAATTTTTTTGTTATGAACTTTCAAAACGACGTCGTTTTGGGACTTATGAGGTTTTGCATTTTGAGCACCAAAATGAGGTCGATTTGGTACCATACACGTTGTAGTGTGGGAGGTGGACTAAAGCCTCCGGATCCAATAAGGACTAATGAAATTTTGGAAAAAAAATTTATTTTGAGCTAATTCAATTTCTACTATTTTCAACCAAGAAAAAAAAGTAACCCTAATTTTTATTTATTTGATTTGTGATTAGACTGACACCAAACTGGTAAAAAGAGTCGTTCAAAATCGAATGATACACAAAAGGACTAAATTGACCCAATATTTTTTTAAAACTTTTTATGTCGTGCAATAGGATCACTTGAAAATGTAAGGGTCCGAAAAATTTTGCGTTTTTAATTATTCGGACTATATTGCTGGATATTTGTTTGATTTAATTTTACATGTTTTTGGATTTTAGTTGTGAGACCTGAGTCAAGGAGCTTAAATTAGACACGTGCATATTATATGGGGTGTTTGGACATTTGGGGACCATTGGTTTTAATAAAAATCTGATTTGGTGAAGGAGGAGAGAGATATAAGCCCTGAAAATACATTTGCCCCTTCTCTCTAAGTTTCTCGTCGATTCAACCGATCAATCTCAAATTCCTCGGAGATATAGAAGTCTCGTGTTGTGCTTGAGTGATATCCAAAGGCCGGTCATATTTTCGAAGCGCGGGGGGGAGATTTGAGTCTCGGTGGATATTGGAAGCTAGGATTTTTGGTTCGTCATCAAATCTCACGATCCGAAGCTTGATGTAGGGATGTCTAACCTTTATTATGTGTGTTAGAACTTGTTTTTATAGTTATTTAGAATCTTGGATGTGTTTTGGAACCTTCGGAATAAGTTGGAAAAAATTTCTCAAAAATCTACATATCGCGGTAGTGTCTGGACGGAAGGTATTGGCATCCGGATAGCTGGCCCAGAGATTTGGACAGAGGGCTGTCTTGAGGGACGTCTAGACGGGATGAAGGGGCATCCGGACGAGAGTGACATGCGTTCAAACGGGACAGTTTGATGTCCGGACGGATTTATGAAATATTTTTCTTACAGTTATATTAGATATTGCCTTGCGTACCCTCAAACTTTGTTCTATGGCTTATAAATGATTCTTTTTCATATTCAATTGCCACGGTTACCTTTAAATTTGTTATGTTTGTGTATGCGTTTACGGATTGGGGATGTAGTATGTAAAGAGTCCAACCTCCATATTGTTGTCTTGTCCATTTATGTATGGTCTATATTGAACGGAACTTAATTGACAAGTTATGAACTTATGATACACATTGTAAGATTGATAACATTATATACCTTTCACATGATAGAAATGAATATTGAGGCAAGGTCTTGGGTCTTATACCTACAGTGGGATGATGTGATTTTATGAGCTAGTCCCGTCAAAAAGTGATAGGCATGAGGCATAGCATTGGCCTCCATGGTGTGGTGATAAGTACAACTATTATTTTAACTTACTTGGGAGAGTATGCTAATAGATGACATAGCTTGTCTAGCCACGAGTGAGGTGATAGGAGAGATGACTGACACAAGACAGACTACGTGAATTGAGAAGTTATTAAATGGATGGCTGGGTTGAGAATATAGCAATATGACTTGCGTATCATATTATCTCATGACAAGACTTAGCAAAAAGGGGTGTCTTGTCTTTAACCATGGTTTTGAGCTAAACCATGGTTTTGAGCTATGTCGTGAGATACTTTCTCCCATAAGGCTACTCGATATGAATTTCATTCCAGAAATAGTTATCCTACTCCAGTGTCGTGAGGAGTCCCCATAACCCTTTAGAGGCTGACCGGCCTTGTATTGTCGTGAGACGTTGTATCATGAACAATTTGAGATAGAGACATGGGTTGATGACCCTTATGTTTGTGATGTCTAGTCTGTCCTAACTATTTAGGTTGAACTATGCTACGTGATGTGTCACTATAGAACGAATGAGATTACGAAACATATTATGATGTGTTGGCTTTAAGTGATGAGAATTGATTGGTAAGACATGTGTCGGTGAATGATTAGTGTTCAAGCTTTCATTGCTTGTTTCTGATATAACCTGAATGGAATGCGGTCATTACGCTCTAAACTATTATTTTTTCGTTAATTGCTGAAACTGCTCTGGACTTTAAGACTTGCTCGAATAATGTGAAACCCTTGAAATGTAACACGTAGACATACGTTGATGGATTGATAGAATATGGAGATTGTATGACTAGCCTCCATTCGGAGTGTGCTAGGAGCGATATGACTTAATGTGCTAGCATCCATTCGGAGCGTGCTATGAATAGGAGGAAATGAGATACTAGCCTCCGTCCGGAGTGTGCTAGGAATTATGCGAAATGATGTATTAGCCTCCATTCGGAGCGTGCTAGGAGGGATATGAAGTGAGATACTAGCCTTCATTCGAAGTGTGCTAGGAATGCTACGAAATGATGTACTAGCCTCCATTCGAAGAAGTGCTAAGGGTGATACAACATGACATACTAACCTCTTTCGGGAGAGTGCTAGGTATGGTAATAATGTTATGACTAGCACCTTAGAATGTTGTGCTAGGAATGATGAGCGAATCACGATATGGAAAGTTTAAGAATACGTCGTTTGGTGGTAAGTCAGTGCTATAGAATCGTTGGTACAGATTCCAAGTTTGCTTGGGTGAATCGGTTACATCACATTAAGACATGAAGATTCAATGTGAAATGAAATGCATTGACCATGTTTGTGGGATGCGAGATGTAAGGTACAACCTAGTGAGTAAACGTAGGGATAAAGTGTTGATTTGATGGTAGATTTGTGATACACTGACGAGGAAATATGAGTCATGAAGTGAGGAATGGATCAGTAAGGAGTAATTGTTAATGGGTAACGAACCGGTACTGTGAAACGGTAACACATAATGAGTCGGCAACGAAGAACGATTGAATAAGTAATGAAAGAGTATCGTCAGACGGTTATTGTTTATAATTCATGTTATGTGCCATATTAGTTCATAGTCACATATTATTTGCGTAGACATTCCTACTATGTTATGTAGCTCACCCATCATTTTACAGGTGTTGTTCCAAATGCTCAGCATGAGGCACGTGAGGTGTATTGTATGATGTATGTTTCGAAAATGTTGATAGGAGATAACTAGCATCTTCAAACTGATTTTGAAAGTTGTAATATAACTTATTTTCGAATTAGTTCTTGTCTAAAAAAAAAGTGTAAACGTTTGATTTTGGTAATCTATTTTGATACATGTAACGTGCTGAAAATTTGTTCATTTTGATGTAACATCCTTAAACTTGGTTTCGATGGTATTTCTTGGAATGAATTGATTTGGGATATTGGGTTACTTATTCAGTAGTGTGAGGTTTTAATTATGATGAATTATGGTTATAATATATTAAAAAACGAGAGCGTGACAGAAAATATCATTCAAAATAAATAAAAAAATAAGACATCTACAGGTAGTTTTTTGAGTTATTTGTTACGTAGTTGGTGAATCCATACCAAAACAGTTTAGCACCACCAATGGCCATATGCATTAGACCAACGCGAATTGGTAATTTCTGTGCTATAGTATTATGTCACTTTAGTGTTCATGATGGTTACTTCCACAATTCTATATGAGAACTGTCACTAGTTCTTAAGTGATTTTTTATGTGATGTAAATAGAATTAATCTCAATTTTATTAGATGATTTGACTTGTTCAATTTTAAATTTCTAAAATATTTATAATTAAGAAAAAAAATCAAGTCGATTAAACGTCAATATATGAGGAAGGTAACACTTAAATAGTATTATTGTGGTTTTTCTTAAATTAGTAATTTAGTTCCGTAAAGCAGTGCTCTTGCTCATGCGTATGTGCTGATCACTTGAGAGTAGAGCCAACCTAAGAAAGACAGTTTAGGGAGCAGTCGACAATAAAGTGTTTTTGATTAGTATCTAAGATATTGAAAACATATAATACTTTCAATGAAAATGGGTCATTAGCCATAGTTAGTTCTCCCTTAATCGATGCCCGTAGGGCACTCCTTAGAAAACCCTTAAAATGAAGAACAATCCTACTGACACTCCACGAATTACCTCATTTTATATTGCATGCCTAGGTGGCAAACAATCTTAGAGAATTGGAGTCTACCCCACTTATTTAAACACTCCGTAGATGTTTGCCACTTAGGCATGCAGCATAAAATGAGGTAAGTTGTGAAGTGTCACTAGTTTTATTGCGAAAAGAAAAGTGTTTCTATTAGTAGGCCCTTTACCCATTTAAGCTCTAACGTCTGTCAAGAATTAAAGAAAACTAGCTCAAAGCACAAAGATGCTAGCTCAAAGCACAAAGAAATCTTTTGGAATTAGGATTCAACACTCTAATTGTTCAAAAAACTGATTACAACTTAAATAGAAAAGGAACTAACAAGTTCCGTGACGCGATAACTTCTCCACTATTGGAGTACTCCTAAAGAAATGGCATACTGCCAACGGACCTCCTAAATAATAGGTCAAACAACACTTATTCAAAGACAAACGCTTAACACCCTCCTTTATACTAGATGTCCTAAAGAGCAAAGACATCAGTTTACAAAGCAAAAAAAAAAAAAACTTTAACAGCCAGCTCTATTCTTATTCAGCAAAATCATTATACTTCATTGGACATACTGCAAGTAGACTTCGAAGCTTCATAAATAGAGCAGGCTTGATGGGCTTAGTCAAGATATTTGCAACTTGATTTTCACTTTTACAGAACACCAAATCAATAACATCATCCTTACATAAATCACGCAAGAAATGGTACCTCAAATCAATATGCTTACTCCTCCCATGTAGGATATTTTGTAAAAGCTTTATTGCATAAATATTATCACAATAAATTAAAGTTGGACCTTGTTGTTGATTGTGTAGAACTTCAAGTAACCTTCATACCAGAAAACTTCGAACTTCAGCAGAAATGGTTTCAAAGAGGGGTTTTGATCCCAAGGCTCACAAACCAATATCAAACTTCAAAATAGCAATCAGATGGAGTCATAAACAAATAATGAGAGTTAGATATCCCTACATCATGGTTTGAATCCAAGATTTGAAACTCCAAACTTCAAGCCCTAAACTCCAAAGTGGATAAACTGCCAAAAACTCCTCCTCCAAGCAAAAGAATACAACCAACTGATTGATATCTACCGAATAAAAAAGAATATGAAAGATCTTGAACTTAAATGAGGTTTGAGCAAAATTTGGTGAGAGTTCTAGTGAGAGAGAGAGAGAGAGAGAGAGAGAAGAGTTGGGGGTTTAGATTCTTTGAACGAACACATCAGATATTTTATAAGATCTAGTACCCCAAATTACAATCATACCCCAAAGTATGACACATGCTACCACAAGCCCCCAAAGCTATCATGTTATGTTATTGACCTCAAATCATGTTATTACTCTAATTTTCACACACTCTACATTAATATTATACATTAACCCATACATTAAAATAAAAGTTTAAAATTTTTTGGGTCTTTACAAATTACCCCACATGCATAACACCCCCAACTTAAAACCATACAATGTCATCATTGGCCATAAACTTGAAAAATAAGGTGGGAGATTTGTATTGGGTAGTCCAGAGAAAATATCCACCGGGTTTTATGCTCCACATATACTATGGAGCATAAAATATACATGATACTACTTTTTAATTAATTAGTGTAATGATATTATGTGTGTCATTCCTTGTACCCTCCAGTGAAGTAAGTTTCAGCTAAGCAAGGTAAGTTCTGTTAGGCAAAGTTAGTTTAGCTCAGTAGTGACGGATCCAGAAAATTCACTAGACAAGGGCGAGTATGTATTCATTGCTGTTTGGTTTTTTTTTTTCAAAATATTTTGTAGGGGCGAGCGTATATACTTCATATGAAATCTTTCTCCTTTCTGTATGATAATAGAGGTTTTCTCATTTACTTTTACTAAGACTTGGAGATCGATTTGAAGATTTAGAAGTGAATTTGAAGAGTGGGTCTCTCTCTCTCTATTTCTAGAATTTCTCCCTTCTTTCTCACTTCCTCCATGTTCAGAAGTTTGGATGTGGCCCAATGAAGGGACTCATGGTGGTATAAATATGCAGTTTGGTGCACAATGATTTTGACAAGGGAGAGATTTTGAGTGAACAATTGTGCATTAATGAAGTGTAAGCTTAGTTTTTCAGAAGTTTGATGATTTGGGGAGGACAATGGTTGGGTGAGGTGATATGAACAAGATAAATTTCGGATTGGTGGAGATGCTATGAATCTCTGGGTTTTGCATGAATTTTCTGCATGTGCATATATACAAACACACACGCACAATGGTTGTGTTTGTGTCCACTTTTTGTAGGAAAGGTGAATAAGATGGTGGTGGTGATGATGGTATTGGATATGGTGGGAAGTAGGATTAATTTAGGGTGCTGGGTAGCATGATGACATGTATAAATGCATACATTTGTACTCATAATATATTGTGAAACGGATTGTTATGAATTATATTCTCCGTGAGAATATTTATGTGTCTTTAGTCGAGCTTGACTTGAACCAAAGGTGTGATATACCTAAACTTTACATTTAGCCATGTCATGCTCGAGCCATGTTATAATTAGCCATATTGTACTCTTTTACTCAATCTAGTTGCCATCAAGTATAACATAGGATGTATTTTGATTTTGGCACGGTGTCGGGAAATATAACATCACTGGAGAGCATATTGATTGGAAAAGTGACGAACAAGAATAGAGTCGTTGGGAGCATTGTGGTTGGGATGCACAGTTAGTCGAATGGTCGGGATTGTTATCGTTCGGGAGCACCATAACGAGAAATATTGATGCAATTTAACTGACGTGATCATTCTTGAAAAATTTGATAGAATTATATGATGTACGTAGTCATATTTTGAAATTCTGATCAAAGTTGTAGACTTGTGAAACATCTGAAACTTTAGTAGTACTTGAGTACGAACATTGAATATTTGAGTATTTATTTATGAGACGATATCATCCACATATTCATTTCAATTTTTGTACTTATGTGTTACTACTTTCACACTCACTGCACAGGTCTTATCATATTATGTTTGTCATATCTTGTCAACGTATACATTGGGACATAATGGTAGGCTGTCTTAATGAGCGTCATCCCTCATGGTGCATTGTTTTGCCCCGACGTTTCATGCCAGGTATAGACGAAGAGGGAGGCACAGATATTTGGCCTGCAACAACGCCATGGATTGAAGACTTCTTCGAGCCATAGATACATAAGATAGATGCTTTGTATTTCACTTTTTGAATAGTATTTTGAGATGAAACCTACTTTTGTCAGATTTAATTATCTAACCTAAAGGTTGTATTAAATCAACTTGTAATTTTTTTACTTTATATATAAAAGAATAAGTATGTAATTATTATTTTCTTCTTCTTTTATTAACGATTTCAAAAAACTTTGTGGCTATAAATACACCATCACTGCAACACTGAAGTCAAATATCGAGAAACGAAGTATGCAGTTGAATTCGGAATGCTCGAAATAGTTGAAAGATACTATAATTTTACCAAAATCCGAGTTAAAACGGCTCCAAAATCAAAAAAAAAAATGACAAAAGGAATATTCTCTACTGATCATTAGGCACTATTGATTAGTTAAACTCTGCTGGCGTGGCTGCTGAGAAGATCTACTTGTTGATGTGGTGCTGACTTGCGCACCTCGTGGCCTTCGCTTACCTTGAACCTACGTGCGTGGCACACCATTGAGGGTAGATCTCACTCTTCGACTTTGATTGGAAAGTGTGGCTCATCGCGGTCTCCATTTGACCTGCTTCGCCCACTGTTGGACTCGTCTCAACGAGCCGCACACAACTCACTAGTTAAAAATAATTTTTGACGCACTAAAAATTTGGCAATTTCGACGGAGAGATTTCGAACAACTCCCACCTTCAACCCAAACTTTGGTACCACTGTTGGGGATCAGTGAATCACACACATGCAAAATGAAACAATTCGTGAGAGAAAATTTACTTTATATTCAAAACATACAAAGTTATAAAAAAACTATTAGAAGAGGAGGTTCACACCAATAATGTAATGGCTCGTAAATTTTAATTGTAATATAAATAATTTGAGCATTTTATTATTTCACTCCACGTATAATTTTTGTTACATATGCATATATATAAATTCCAATTTTATACTTATTAGTACTATGTGCATATATATATATATATATATATATATATATATATATATATATATATATATATATATATATATATATATATATATATATACAAAAGCCTTCTATTATGGGATCCCACAAATAAGTTATTTAAGGGTTTCTATTTTCCACCCTTGGATTTCATCCAAGGGCTGGGGTGAGTTCACTAAAAAAGCGGATTAATTTTACAAACGGTTCACGGATCCGGGTTACCAAACAAGAAAACGGGTTAATTGGATTTAAAAGACCAACAAACCAACAATCTCAGATCTGTCTCTCTCCCCGACTCTCTCTCTCTCTCTCTCTCTAGTCGGTTACCTCCCCTCGCCGGACCTCCCCGCGCCGGGCTCCTCCATCGTCGGACATCCCCTCGCCGGATCGTCACAGCCAACAAACACAGTAAACCCAATTCCAGCCATAACCTCAGATCTCTCTCTCTCCCTGACTCTCTCTCTATCTGGACTCCTCCCTCGCCGAACCTCCCCGCGCCGGGCTCCTCCATCGTCGGACCCCCCTCGCCGGATCGTCACAGCCAACAAACACAGTAAACCCATTTCCAACCATAACCTCAGATCTCTCTCTCTCTCTCTCTCTCCCCGACTCTCTCTCTATCTGGACTCCTCCCTCGCCGAACCTCCACGCGCCGGGCTCGTCCATCGTCGGACCTCCCCTCGCCGGATCGTCACAGCCAACAAACACAGTAAACCCATTTCCAGCCATAACCTCAGATCTCTCTCTCTCTCCCTGACTCTCTCTCTCTATCCGGACTCCTCCCTCGCCGAATCTCCCCCGCTGGACCTCTCAGGTAATGTTAAAAAATACTTCTAAAATTTCATGATTTAGGGCTTTTTTTCACATTGGTATTCTCTTTCAGAGTGTATTGCGTATATTATAGTAGATGGTTCTTGCATATTTCTTCTGAATTCATTTAGTTGATTTCCTGTTAAGCTGCTAAATGGCATGACTTGATTGCATTTTGCATTTGAGTTTAGTTGATTTCCTGTTGAGTCAATTTTGAAAATTTTTACCAACACAAAACCCATTTGTTGAATGGGTGCTATTGCCAATCTTTTGCTTGTAAAGTTCTATGGCTATGGTTGGAAATGGGATTCTGCTCATGAGGAGAACAATCACTTGAGGAGAACCCAGACATTGGGTGTTGTATATTTCAGAGTTATATGATATTTAATTTTAGAGTTGTTTTATCAAAAAAAGATTCTATATTCTTAATTTATTTTTTCACATGTCTTTGTTAACAGTTTGATGCCTTATTTTTTGAATCCAACCATTGGATTTAGGGCTGTTTTTTTTAACAGTGGTCTTTTGTTGTGAGGGTTGTATGATTAAAACTCAATTTAACACATTGTATTAAGAATTATGAAGTCGTGTACTATGAAGTATTAGTAGTCTATTTTCTAATTTTCATAATGTTCATCGCAGCAAATTATGTCAAGTTCAAGTATCATGTCCAGCCAAAACAACCTCAAGTTTAGAAATAACAATTCCAGGTGTGGAAGTAAAGCTACTGTGAAGATATCTGAGTCTGAGCAGAATCCTGGAAAGTTATATTACATGTGCAAGATTGGTGCAACTGGTGGGTGCGGCTTTTGGGAATGGTGCTTACCAATTGAGTCATCCTACAAACATAGTTCCAGAATAATTCGTAAGCACGAAGAAAGTGGGGATAATTATGAAGCTGAAATAGTAAGGCTAGAATCTATGGTCAATTCTTGTCACGCCCTCGTTTTCAAATATATGGCATAACCCTGTTTACCATTTTAAAACCTCACAATTACCCAAAATACAATTTCCCTAATCCATCATTGATAAAGTAATTCAAATATTGCAATTCATGGGTGGCGCTCCCGGCTTGTCACACCAAAATATAAGTTTGAACAAGTACAATACGATTTGCTTTCGATTACAAAAGAAGGAACAAAAGAGGAGTTAGTTTACATCTTTCAAAAATAGTTCTAAAGATGCTATGTAACTCCTAGCATGAAAGTCTTCTCAAAACATGCACCACCATGCATCCATAAAATCCATGTCAAGTCTCCGGAACTGTACCTGAAAGAATGAAGGGGTGAGCTAAAAACCCAGTAGAGATATCAACACCAATATTATATGAATATGGAATGATATGACATGATTCATGAACATTCATAATAACACGCAAATGACAAATAATCCATTAGTCTAAAACGCAATATTGTATGTCCACCGTTTTGGTCAATTCGCGGTTCTCATATTGACTCAGCTATCATATTCCAACTAGCACATCACCCTTTTGGTGGCTAGACAATACTAAAACATATTATCACATCTCCCGTCGGAGGCTAGACCTTTTTATATATATAACTAGCACATCTCCCGTTGGAGGCTAGACATCGCATAACTAGCACATCTCCTGTCGGAGGCTAGACATCGCATAACTAGCACATCTCCTGTCGGAGGCTAGAATCACATCATGTCAATGCAATACAAAAGTTCATAGTTTGACACTCTATTGGCCATTCACATATCACACCAATCACAATTTAATCTCATAGTGAAAGAAAAACGAAATTTATTGCCACATTAAAAGCCCGCTTGTGTCAAGCGTCCCACATACCACATGTATGAGTGAAAGTACTCTTAAAACGTCCATAATCTCAAATTAGGGTGAAAACCGTCAGTAAAGGTCGCCCGACAAGTCGCTGGAGCGGCTAAAAAGTAGCTGGAAGCGCCAAAAATCAGTGAAGGTCGCTGGATGGTCACTGGACAACTCGCTGGAGCGACTTCCATAAAAGCAAGGTCGCTCAAGGGATGCTCAAGCGATTTGGTCGATCTCTGGTTTCGCACAGACAGTTCGCAACTCGCCCAAATCGGTCAAAAACACAACAATACCCAATCTAAACACGAATTCAACTACCAATACCATGAATATACAGATAATAAGGGTGAGACATCCCTACCTCAAGCTTTGAATCAAAAGATTTGGCGAAGAGGTAGAAGCCCTACGTTCCAAGTTTCGGATCTTTCCTTTCCAAGCTCCAAATCACGATCCGTCTTCGATTCCACGTCAAGCACGATCCAAGCTTCCTCTATTTCGAAAGAATTTAAAAATGGCGGGGTAGTTTGTTGATGGTGGTAGAGAGAAGGTGGAGATATGGTGGGGGGAGAGAGAGAGAGAGAGAGAGAGGGAATATGTGGTGAGTTCCCCTCTCAAGCCCAAAAATCAGATTTTAAGGCCCCCCATGGGCTTCCACGTAATATACCACGTATGTAACGCGCGCGAAATAAAACCAAAGACCCCGGGCTCGGGTCTTATAATAAAAATTCGGAACACATAATAATAAACTAAATGGTCATTCCGCAAATAAACTTTCACATAATTTTCTTTTAAAACTCAAAATTTTCCAGGTCCTTAAAATTCTAGACTTGATCAATTTGATGGAAGATGTGTTAAACTGAAGACGTTGATGGTTTTATGTTGTGTAATGTCATTACTTGGTATTTTATTTTCATTGCAAGCACTTAGTAAGTAATATGGGTGTAAGGAATTTTCATTGCAAGCACTTAGTAATGTGGTATGTTGTGCAATCAGTACTTGGTATTTTTATTGCAAGCACTTAGTAACGTGATATGTTGTGTAATTTTAACTTGGTTGTGCACTGTGGATTGGAAGCTTATTTTGTGTAATAGTCAGGATTTTCTTTAAAAGAGTGGGCAACGACTTTATACCTCCACAACTTCAAAAAGGTTTGAGCATCACGCCATGCTTTTTGAACTATTCGCTACATGTGCTATAAAATGTGATGCCTTTTGAATAATGGGTTCTTAAGACAACACATCTTAAACCTATAACCAAATTGTCCAACTAACTCCAATGGAGCTCACATGTAGATTAGTAGGGAGCTCAATGGCAATGTCTATTGGGTTGCACTCCAAGACTAAAAATCAATGATATGGAAAGGAAAATAGCTCTTTTTGTCGGAAAAACACTACCCTCAACGCAAAATTTATTTCAAACCACCAAGCAACATAATATCTAAACACTACCCTAACGTTTTCCTCCTATCCCTTCCGACATTATAAAGATCTTGTTCTAAAAATCCCACATTTTGAAGACCTCCGGATTGCAACTCTAAGGTACTCATTTGTTGGTGGGTTGGCACATTTGCAGCTGCAAGTTGTTGCGTCAATACTTTTTTTGCAGCTTACACTTTATGATGTGATCGCAACAAATGCACCCGCTTTGGTGTCGTGAGAGGGTGACTATGACCCTCGATAAATTGGGAGACAATGAACTTTCCGTTTGACCGGTCCTTCACAACCGATAATTTTGCACCACACCCCTCTCTAATTGTCCCCCGACGCCGTACATTGTGTACGGGATTTTTAACGGCACTAATCCCCTCTTTGCAACAAACATACTCCTTCCGTATGATTTCATTATTATCCCTACTTCTTTTGCTTGACTGAACCCGTGTACCAAATCCGGATTCTCTAGCATAATTGTTGTAAAAAAGATGGACGTCTTCTAGATTTTCAAACTCTTGTGCAATTTGAGGTATCAAATTTCTCTTCACTTGAGGAGTATAAACGAATTCAGAAGAATTACCTGAGGATTCTAGTGGTTGAACCGGTGATGGCGACAATTGTTCTACATCATCAGAAGAGTCCATCATCTAAAAAAAGTACCATTTTTAATAGGAGTACATTCGAAAAATAAGGCATTAAACTATTAACAAAGACATGTGAAAAAATAAATGTGGACTAAATCGTAAGTTAATCAAGTGGGTTCAATTAAAAAAAAGGACATGTGATTGTTCCCCTTTTTCGAACATGTCCCTAGAATTGTAGTGTGCACTGTGCCAATTTCTGTCCTTTTCAAAGCTGTCCCACTCTGGATTCTCCACAAGACATACTAAAATAAAGAATATAGAATTTTTTTCTGATAAAACAACTCTAAAATTAAATATCATAAAACTCTGACATATGCAATACCCAATGTCTGGGTTCTCCTCAAGTGATTGTCCTCCTCGTGAGCAAAATCCCATTTCCAGTAATAGTCATAGAGCTTTACAAGCAAAAGTTTGGTGGGATCCCATAGTAGAATAACTTATTTAAGGTTTCCATTTCTAGCCATAGTCATGAAACTTTAGAAGCATTTTTTAACATTACCTGAGAGGTCCGGCGAGGGAGATCCGGTGCGGGGAGGTCCGGCGAGGGAGGAGTCTGGATAGAGACAGAGTCGGGGAGATAGAGAGAGAGATCTGAGGTTATGGCTGGAAATGGGTTTACTGTGTTTGTTGGCTGTGACGATCCGGCGAGGGGAGGTCCGACGATGGAGGAGCCCGGCGCGGGGTGGTCTGGAAAATAGAGACCCTTAAATAACTTATTTGTGGGTTCCCATAGTAGAAGGCTTCTATATATGTGTGTGTGTTTGTGTGTGTGTTATTTTTTAAACTTGGAATATTGTATGTAATAATAATTTGATTGTTATATATATGTAACTTTTACACAGTAATATATATACGCACATATCATACATATATAGTCATCAGTCATTTTACTTCCCACTCCACCCGTTGCTAAGCCACTCTCCTCCTTCGCGCCACCGTCCTATCCATCACCTCCTCCCTCACCCCTCTGCCGCTGGCAGCAACCTTCTTTTCATCTAGCTCCACCCTCTGTTTTTCCTGATTTTTCTCCCTCTGTTGATCGTCAACCATCCCACTGCCTATATAAAGGAAGCTCACTCCTTTGGTTATCACACATCAGTCCACTTCATTGCAAGAGAGAGAGAGCTGAGAGTGAGAAGCATTGAGGAGAGAAAGAAGAAGAAGACAGAGGAGGAAGAAAAAGATCAGAAGTAGAAGAAAGGCCACTGCCATTTTTTCCCAATTCTGCCATCCAACCATAATATTCCTCATAAACTACCTCAACCAATGTAAGAACCCTCCCCTACACCTTTTGAATGCTTTAGAATAGAAATTAGAGCTTTTACAGTGCATACATGGCTGAATTTTCGCGAAGAAGATGACCGGGGTCAATCGGGTTGCAAAGGCCGGTCGACCCACGGACTCACAGCTGTGCTTCTTTTGTTTTCTTGATTGGTTGCTAGTTTATTACACCAACACCCATTTATATTATTCTCCTAGTCTTAATGTTACCCTTTTTTGATAAATTACAATATTGCCACTATCTACCATAAATTTCAAAAACTACAATGGTACCATTTTATAATTAGCATTTTATAAATTACAGAAACTACAACTATACTATTATAGTTATACATTGGGCCCTATATTTTCCCAAAACTATAAAATTGTATAACTATACTTATCTAACTATTATTTTACGCTTAGAGTGTGTTTTAAACTATGATGTTATTTTTTTTACATAAATTAAATTATGAGTTTTAACTCCATGTTAATTTTACTAAAATTTTAAACTATCCTTTTTTTTTTTTTAAAATTTTGGTTGTACCTGGCGTATATATTAATTCTAGGGTGTTTAAACTAATACCTAGCTTAAGGTTATACCAGATTGCACACTCATGACCTTGTTAATTATAGATTTGAGATAGTTTAATTTACTCGCATTGCATTATCCTATAAGACGATTTGTGATATACTGTCATGTTCAATTATTTAACTTAGAGTCTTTTAATTATCTATATGTAACTATTGAGCATGATGTTAGATTTATTCTATAGGACTAGATTTTTACTTAACCTAAATAACCTAAGTGTCATAAATTGACAATTAGTCTGGAATATGTTAGGATATATTTAATATGCTCTTAACCCTAGTTGTACATTAGTTATGCCAAGCTCATTTCATACCGTTTATTTAAATGTAGTTTATGGTTAGGTTTTAATTATTTAAATTACTATCTTTTAAATTTTATGATCTATAACTGAACTCGATGCTAGAATTGATTTATGACATGTGATTAGATTCTACCCTACATTATATATCTACAATAAACTCTGAGTTATTCCAAATAAAGAAACTTAGTAAAACCATTAGCACAGACTCTTAATTATTTTATTGCGAACATGAATTATCAAATTGTTTGTTGCATGACTACATTTCTCATTATTTAAATGCTAGTCTCTTTATTTTCATGATCTTGATACGATAGATGCATATTAGTTGAACAATATTATGAATTACACTTTGATTATTTTGACGATTGATACGTAGGGTGTCCTGTGGATACCCAAATGTTAAAACACATAAAATGACATACGATTAGTTGTTGTGGATATATTCCCTGTGGGAATATTATGTGTGTATTGTAACCGTGATGCGACATGAGCCGAGCTTTGACTTGAACCAAATGGTGTGATAAACCCACGTTCTGTATTACCCAAGCACTGTAATTTAGCCTTGTCATGCGCTTAGCCAAATTTACGCTTGAGCCGAAGTTATATCTAGTCCTATTGTGCCCTTTTAACCTAATGACCTTCTAGCGTAAAATTTAAACTTATATTGTTCCGGCATGATAACGACATGATATAATGCTAGGGATAGCGCATTGATTGGGAACATGACAATCGAAAAATGGTGTGGTTGGGGAGCAGGGTGGTTGGGAAACATCGGTTAGTTGGGTGTTCGAGAGCACCATATTGGACTTTATTGATTTAGAAATATTGATCCGAAATATATGACGAGGTCACTGATGTTAAAAAAGTCTATTCGAAAGATATGACGAGGTCATTCTTGGAACAATTGATGGAATCATATGACGTGATCATACTTTAGAATATTTGATTAGAGTCAAGTACTCATGAAACATTTTGAATTGATATACCCTGAGATAGTTTTGGCTTCAATTAAACTATTTCGGATAAATCTTGTACTTATTATTTCCACACTTATTTTATTGCATGATGTTACTAAACCTTTATTATTTCTATACGTTTACAAATTACATATAATCTTAAATGCTCTAAAACATTAAGAGAGAACTTAAGGGTAGGGTAACTTATTGAGTGTAAAAACTCATGGCGCAACTTCCTACTATCTCTGGTATTTCATAACCAGGTACCGACGATGATGGAGCCGGACCAGACTATACACCGTATGATGATGTTTATCCCGCAGAAGACACGGTGGAGCCGTGGGTCACTTAGACTAGTTTATATTGCTCTGACTTCACTTTTAAAGTCGTTTTGAATGTAAACAATCTCTTTGAAATATGTTTTGATTATCTCATGTACCAAACTCGTATTTCAGTATAATGATGATATTTTAGTTACTTCACTCTTTTTATTAACGTGTCCGAAATTCGAGGTGTTACAACTTGGTATCAGAGCTTAGGTTTCACCACCTCTCGACCTTGGGTAGACTTGGGTAGATTACACTTTCGAGCGTTCTTACCCCAAGTAGTTAGACTTTATATTCGTCCTTTCCTTTTATGATACGATATACATAAGTCTAATCTATAATTACTTTACAGATAGATTATAGAAGCGGACCGCAGTACTCAAACAGCGACAACTTAGAAAATGAACTTATGGACGGGCTACCAATGGACAAGCCACAATTGGTTTCATATTCAGACGATAGCGACAGCAGCTTTAACAATAGTAGTACTAACAACAATAGTAGTGAGGATGAGGATCATGAGGACCCGCCTTTCCGTGGAGATGATGATTACATTCCCCCCTTTGAGGCACCAGAGATGGAATTCCCTGAGGACGCACCGGGATACATAGCACCAGTGGCTCCAGAGCCATTACCGGACTAGGAGGAAGTAGCACAGTGGCTCCAGTACAAGCCAGTGCATAGCGACAAGGAAGACGACGGCGAAGACACTTACCTTGAAGAAATCAGAGCATACGAGGAAGCCGAGAATACCGACCTAGAGAGTGACATAGAACAACTGCCGACACCTGAGCCAGAAATGCTACCAATGGAAGTCGAAAGTTGGAGACAGTGGGGTTCAACCCCTGACATCGAGCCAGGCACTATGGTGTACGTAAAGATTTCACCATCAAAGAGATGCTTTTGGAAAGTGCGCTCGGAGCCGTACTTCATGGGACCAGTAATGCTCCTAGACCAAGATCTCAATGGCAACTACCTACTGAATTTGCCCGTCAGATTCGTGGAGAAAGTGGGAAATGTCGCGCCCTGCTCATGGTTGCAGATAGCAAGGCCAGCTGATGAAAGTAGGATCGTGGATCCTGAAGAAGATGTGGACTTCACTAACCCACTTGTCTACAAAGAACGATCCTTCATGATTGAAGATCGGCAACTACAGAATCCATGGGAGCGTAACTCTTAGAGTTACAAAACTTACTGGCAATGCTTTGGCTGTATTGAGACCACCCAAGAACGTGAATCTCACCTCCGTTGGGACTATCCCCGTCTTTTTTGGTGACGGATTAGTGTAGTGTAGAGAGTGTTATTTTTACTAGCATAACTAGAAAAAAAATCTTTGTAAAACACTCCACAACATATATAATCATAGCATACATTCACTTTGTAGTATGCATGATTTGGCCTAGCTATGTATAATGACTTAAAGTTTTAATGCAATGTTTCCTTTCATGAATTGTGTTCTTTACTCATTCTTATTTAGGCTTATATGCTTGTTTAATTGTAGAAATATGATAGAAACATGTAACGGAGCGAATACGAGTGACACAATTGGACACAATCAACATAACCAACACTGTCAACCACCACCTCCACTCCCTACCTCAGTCAATCGTACAGCTCCGTTGCCTCAGCAATAGTATCAATCGCAGGCATCTCCGCATTACTACGGGCAATCCAACCGTAGTATTTTGCTTAACGAGTTCTGTAAAAGACGACCCCCGGTCTTCATCGGCGATGTCAGTCTTGGAGTTGCAGAGGCTTGGCATAAGCAGACCTTCACCGGCGATCTCAATCTTGGATTTGCAGAGGCTTGGTTTAAGCAGACTCAGAAGCTTCTGTACATCATGTAAATCCCCGACAATGGAGATCGGGTGGTCCTAGCAACATATCAGCTTCAAGGAGAGGCGGATTACTGGTGGGACCTAGTGAAAACAACACACGATGATGAGACAATAGATTGGGAGACTTTCAAGACCTTGGTCTTGGCTAAGTATTTTCCCACACCTGTGAAGCAGGCTTTGGTTCTAGAGTTTCTGAACCTTGGACAGGGCAACCGTATGGTTACTCAATACACCGCTCGCTTTGACGAACTTTCTCGACATGCCCCTGAGCATGTGGCAACTGACGCCACCAGAGCCAGGAAATTTGAGTGGGGACTCAGCCCCCACATCTGGAAGGGTGTAGTAACTCAAAGAGAACAGACCTACGCTGGAGTCATAGAGTGTGCTCTACTGGTAGAGCAAGAAGCATCTGATTCAAGGAGAATCTTTGACAGCTGCAATCGACCACAGTTAGGTGGATCGATGCAAAATCCAAGAGAGAACCCCATACAAAGACCTTACAACAACAACACTGGGAATTTCAACTGCAACCACACCAACAACACTGTCAGCCACAACAATGTTAGCAACTACAATCGACCTCCACCCTAGCAGAACCAGCAATTTTGTAGAGGAGTGCTCCCTACTAGACTCGTCACCAACAGGTCGAAGCCCGACCCATCAGCTGTTTTGGATGTGGCAAAGAAGGCCATATTAAAACTCAATGCCCATCCAATGCTACTGGAGTTAACCAACAGAGGTTGGGAACCGCTCCTGGTGGAGGACCTCAGCAGCAGGCACTAGGACAGTGACAACCACGAAACAACTTCGGGAACCAGCAGAGGCCCGGGCAGAGCAATCAACCCAGACAGAATAGAGGACCGACTGGGCCTAGGCCAAACAATGGAGGAAGGATCTTTGTCCTCCAAGGAGAAGAAGAAGCTGAAGCCACAGAAGAGGAAGTGTATGATCCTTCGGTCATACAAGGTACACCAGTACTATTTAACTCATGCATTACAGCTTTATTTGATACGGGTGCTTCACATTCGTTCATATCAGCTGCATGTGTTAGTGCTTTAGAACTTGTACCTGAACAACTAGGAACTCTTATGTGCGTTGCCTCACCTTTAGGAGGACTAGTTTCTGTGGACTTAGTTTGTAAGAACTGTGAGATAGAAGTCTCGGGATTGTGCCTGATATGTGACCTTCGAGTCATAGCCATGGCCGACTTTGATGTCATCCTGGGCATGGACTGGTTGTCCACTCACCACGCTATTATTGATTGTACCAGAAGACAGTGATGGCCTACTCTTTAGATGGAGCTTGTTTCAAATTTAAGGAGGATAGACAAGAGCTTTCGTCACTATCGAAGACCTGATCACGATGGCATGACAATCTAACCGGATGGTTAGCTAGTCTGACATTAGGAGAAGAAGATCGATCGAATTGGGATTACCACGTGTAGTTTGTGAGTACGCCGATGTATTTCCCGATGAGCTACCTGGACTACTGTCGACTCGAGAATTAGATTTCACCATTGAGCTTCTACTCGGAACAACACCAATATCCATGGCACCATTCAGAATGGCACTAGCCGAGTTGAAGGAATTGAAAATTTAGCTTCAAGAGCTTCTAGAGAAAGGATTCATTCGACCGAGCACTTCACCATGGGGAGCCCCACCTAAGAAAGAAGGAACGCTTTGACTCTGTATTGACTACAGGTAACTCAATCGAATCACTAGCAAGAATCGATATCCACTACCTTGAATTGATGACCTGTTTGATCAACTTAGAGGAGCATCTTGTTTCACAAAGATTGATTTACGGTCCGAGTATCATCAGTTGTGAGTTAGGGATTCTAACATTTAGAAGACAACTTTTCGAACAAGGTATGGCCACTATGAGTTTCTAGTGATGCCTTTCAGACATATCAACACACCGGCAGTATTCATATGCCTCATGAATAAGATCTTTACTCAGTATTGGACCAGTTCGTGGTAGTATTCATCGATGACATATTGATCTACTCAGCAACAGAAGAGCTACACGAGCAACACTTGAGGATCACACTCCCGATTCTACGAGATAACCAGCTTTACGCCAAGGCTAGCAAATGTGACTTTTGGATGAAAGAAGTCAAATTCCTAGGACACGTTGTGTTAGAGAAAGGAATCTTTGTCGACAACAGCAAGATCAAGGCAATCAAGGATTGGAAGAAGCCTACTTCAGTTTTCGAGATTCGCAGCTTTCTGGGACTAGCCGGTGAACTTGAACTTGCAACCAAAAACTCAGCTTTAGTAATTGACAAAGTCACTATTTGTTGTTTTTCAGATGACCATGTGATAGCTCCAGAATTGATCATGAACACAAATCCAGATTTACTGCTTCAATCATCAAGATTTCCATCATAATCACTATCTGAAAATCAAATCAAACTTGACTCCACCATTTTTATACAAAATTTCAAAATCCGCAGTACCTTTCAAGTAGAGAAAAATTCTCTTTGAGGCTAAGAGATGAACTTTGGTTGGATGCTTCATGTATCAGTTGATTAGGCTGACTACATGCATGATATTTGGCCTTGTTGATGTAAAATACATGAGACTCTCAGCTATTTGCTTAATTGTAAAGAATAACATCCACCTTATTTCCTCCATTTTTTGTGAGTTTCAAATCATATTCAGTTGGGCTAGAAATTGAATTATAATCCTTCATTTTGAACCTGTCCAAAATCTCCCGAACATATTTTTTTTGTGAAATAATGACACCGGTAGTTGATTACACAACTTCGATGCCGAGGAAATAGTGCATCAACCCTAAATCTATCATTTCAAATTCATCCATCATAGGTTATTTAAAATTATCAAACATGGCTCTATCATTACCTGTATAAATTAGGCCACCAACATTCACAATAAGCATCTTCCTATCATCTCCAAGTTTAGTATAGCGCATGTGCTCATAAGGACATTTAAGGAAACCGTCCTTAGCAAAGTAAGTATCTATAGGACTATACCAAGCTCTTGATGCTTGTTTTAGTCCGTATAATGCTTTATTTAACTTGTATATCTAGTTCTCATGACCTTGCTTCGCATGCCCAGGAGATTAATCAATGTACACCTCTTCTTCCAATTCACCATGCAAAAATATTGACTTTACATCTAGTTGAAAGATAGGCCATGAATTCTGGGTAGCCACGGATAACACCAATCGAACAGTGTCAAGCCTCACAACTGGAGCAAATACCTCTTTGTAATCAACACCAAATTTTTGCTTGTACCCTTTGCAACAAGCCGCGCTTTGTATTTGTCAACTCCATCATCTTTCTTCAACTTTGTTCCATAAACCCATTTGACACCAATGAATTTCTATCCTTTTGGAAGTTCTGACAGCTCTTAAGTGTTGTTTTTCTCTATATACCTGATCTCCTCATTCATGGATTTTTGCCATTTCAAATCTTTGACAACTTCTTGGAATGTGATGGGATCACAACTTGAAAATATTATAAAATGTGCAAGTGTATCCTCATTATCAGATTGATTATCACCACTAACTTTATAGTTCATCGTCCATCCAGGTCTCTTCTTCGTTCGTTGAGATAGAGATCTTGTCCTTACTTCTTGGGCTTCGTTGGAGTTGAGTGACTGTTGCACCTGTGGATCTAACTGTAGCAACATAGTATCAGCAGAAAGGGTTGGCTGTAGTTGTGTTGCTATTTCTTCTTCGTCAAAACTCACTGGTAGTTGTTGATGCCCTGTGCCTCTATTAGTCCAATTCCATGTACTCTCCGCATTAAAAACAACATCTCGGTTGATGACAATCTTTCTTGTGATATGATTGAACAATTTGTAGGCTTTCAATTGTTCACTGACCCCTAGAAAAATACATTTTTGCCTTTGTCATCTAGCTTCATTCTCCTCTCATTTGGAATTTGTGCATATGCAATGCACCCAAAGATTTTGAAGTGATCAATGGTTGGCCTTCATCCACTCCAAGCTTCTTTTAGCGTGGTATTTTGAACGGCAAGTATAGGACTCTAATTCAGCACATGAATACTCCAATTCACTGCTTTTGGCCAAAAACTGTTTGGAATTCTCCCGCTTGCCACCATACTTCTCACAATGTTCAGGATGGTTCAATTCTTTCTCTCTAATACACCATTTTGTTGGGGTGTGTAGGTTGCGGTCAATTGCCTTCGGATACCATGCTCATCACAAAAATTTATAAATTCTCATGACATCTATTCTCCACCACGATCAGTACGGAGAGTTTTGATGGCTCTCCCAACTTCATAATCCCTTGGGCTTTAAACTTTTAAATGTTATAAAAGTTTCAAATTTTTCCTATAAAAATAAATCCATGTTTTTTGGCAATCATCATCAATAAAAGAAATAAAAATATTTTCTTTTAGCCATTGGATAAAGGGTTAATGGGACCAAATATATCAGAATGAACCAATTCCAATGGTCTCTTCACTCTCCATGCCTGTTTTCTTTTCTTTTTGGAATGGCTTATGGTGTTGTTTGCCAACAACACACTCTTCACATACTTTGGAATGAGGAATTATTTGAGGAAGATGTATCAACATGTTCTTCTTGGAAAGAGTCTTTAAGCCATTGAAATTCAAATGACCATAGTGAAAATGCCAAAGCCACATCGGATCGTTCACCTTGGCCATAAAGCAAGTCTGCACATTCTTGATTTGTAGCAAAAATAACTTATTTGGCGTCATCTTAACATGAGTAATTAGACCCCTTTCAGGATCATAGATTTCACCAGTGCCTCCTCTGGTTGTAGTCTCATATCCCTTCTCTTGCAACTGTCCCACACTTAACAAGTTGCTCTTCAGGTCAGGAATATAAAAGACATTTGAGATGGTCTCAATATATTCTTTTTTGTCCTGATTTGAACATCACCCTTTCCCATAAAATTCGTTGTAGAATGATCACCAAAACTCACAGTAGTAGGAAAATCTTCATTTAAAGGAGTACTACCACACATATGATTGTTGCAGCTGGTGTGAAGATATCATATGTCTGGTTCAAGCTCGTTCTCCTTGATATGGAACGCCATCAAGAGGGTTTCTTGATCTTTCTAAATTCGTAAAGCCATAACATAGCCATTAACTAGGTCCGATATACTCTGAGGAAATGCCCAGGAAAACCCCCACCACCGAAGAATCCTCGATCAGACCATCCAAGCTTTGTGATAAAGAAGAAGTAAATGATCAGGGGTTTCGAAATGGCCATTACAAAGAGGGCAAAGACCTTGGCTAAACCTGATGAGGCCTCTAGGCCATAAAGCATCTCTCGCTGGGATCTTGAGTTGGAGGGCTGGCCACATAAAGACCTCTCTCTTTGGAGAGCTAACGTTCTTCCAAATTTGATTCACGATGACATCCTCTTAAAGATCTACATTTCCTTCGCTAGGTAAACACTTCTAACACTAAAGATATTGTTACTATCCCATTTCCACTCGAGGATGTCCAAGCTATCTGGTACTAGAACAATAGAATTGACCTTGTTCTACATCTATTGAAATACCATCCCTTCTCTGCTTACAACCTCCTTCTGAATTGCAAATCCAAGCCGGGCTGCCTCCCTTGCACTGAAGCATCCTTCTTAACAGAAAGAAAGTAAAGCCTACGAAAGATCAACTTAAGAGGCTGAGAATCCAGCCATGGGTGATCCCATAATAAAGTATTCGTCCCAAACTTGACAGAGATAGACATAGCCTCCTTAAGAGTAGAAAAAATAGAATTAACTACTGCATTGGAGAAGCAAATGTCCTTCCAAATGACGGATGTCCTCTTGTTTTGAGGGGAGATAGGATACCACAAAACAGTAGGGTCAATATTATACTTGATGGTTATTACCCACATTACTTTCCTATCAGAACTCCATCTCCACCACCACTTAGCCAATAACAACTGGTTGAATTCCTCCAACCTTTTGATTCACAATCCCCCAAATTGTTTGCCCCTAGTGATTGACTCCCATTTGACCAAGTGCATTTTTTTCTGTCACAATAATCCTAGATAAAACTCCTCTGAAGCCTTTCCATTCTATTAGCTCCCACCTTTAGGGCTTTAAACAGGGATAAAAAATAAGTAGAGAGACTAGAAAGGGATATCTTGACTAACGCTATCATGCCTGCTGAGGATAGAAACTTCTTCTTCCACCTAGAGAGCCTCAACTTCATATTATCCAAAATTGGTTCCCAAGTGCATGCCTTTCTTGGGTTCCCACCTAGAGGCATTCCTAAACAGTTTATGGGCAAGGATTCCTTTTTGCATCCAAGAATGTCTGCCATTACCCCCACCTCCACGTCCTGAACCTTAATCCCATAAGCAGAACCCTTAGCCATATTAATCTTTAGGCCAGAGGCGAACTCAAAGCATCTTAGAATCCTTCTAATGTTGGTAATCTCTTGAGCATCATTCTTACAGAATATAATGGTGTCATTTGCAAACTGTAAATGAGTGACCTTAAAACCATTTTGACCCTTCCGAAATAGGACTAATAAGCCCTACACTCACAACCCTTTCAAACAAAATATCAAGACCTTCTACAGCTGCACTAAAAAGAAAAAGAGAAATAAAGTCACCCTGTCTCAACCCCCTGATAGGTTTGAATTCTGAAGTCGGGGAACCATTAAGAAGAATAGACACAGAAATAGATGAGATGCATTCCTTCACCCATTCACACCATTTATCATTACACCCCATGAGTTTCAACACATGAATTAAGTAATGCCAGTCTACATTATCATATGCTTTATGGAAATCCAGTTTGAGAATAATCCCACCAAAATTTCATTAGCAACCATAATCCCATCCAAAATTTGTTCCCCCCCCCCCCCCCCCCCCCCCCCGCGCCCCAGAAAAGCAGATTGATTATCCCCAATGGTTAATGGAAGAACACCTTTAAATCTGTTTGCCAAGACTTATGATAAAATCTTATAAACACACCCAACCAGGCTAATAGGTCCAAACTCATAAAAGTGCAAAGGATTAGCCACTTTAGGAATAAGAGAATGAAAGAGGAATTAAGGCCTTTGCATAACCTAGAGTTTTGGTAGAATTCTTGAAAGAACTACATGATGTCATGGTTGATGATGTTCCACATTTTTTGCAGTGACCTAAAATTGAAGCCATCCTGGCCAGGAGACTTATTCATGTTGCATTCCTTAACTGCTTCAGTTATTTCCTTGCTGGTGAACTGCTTCTCCAAGTCTACTGCTTGAAATTGATGAAGTCTTCTTGAAACGTGGCCCCCTATGGATGGTCTTTGGGTTGCTTGGAACAGAACATACCAGTGAAGAAAGCTATTGCTTCCCTTTTGATAGTTGTTGGATCTGTCAAAGGTCTTCCTTCAATAGAAATGGAACCCAAATTGTTTTTTTCTCCTCTTATAATTAACCAATGTTTGATAAAAACCTTATGTTTCTATCCCCTTCTTTCAACCATGTTAATCTAGATTTCTGCCCCCACAAATTCTCAGCTGCATTTGAGGCTTCCCTTAGCTCCCCCCCAACAAACTTCTTGTCCATCTTTTCCCCTTCACTGAGCAGTCTTGATTCCTCCAAAAGATCTAGATTATGCAATCTTAATTCGAAACCTTTGACCTTTGAGTTCAAATCCCCAATTCCTCCTCATTCCACTTCTTGATGTTCTACTTCACTACCTGGAATTTCTTCCAAGAGTTTGAGTCCGGCCCAACCTTCGACTACAGAATTCTACCAAGCTTCCTTAGCCACTTTTATACATCTTGGATTTGACCACCAAATATGCAAGAATCTAAATGGTTTTGGACCCCAGTCCTGATTAGCCTCTTGAATAATGATAGGACAATGATCCAACACATTGTCAATTTTGTTTCTCTTTCTCAATGTCACAAGAACAACTTTCACGTAGCTGCATTTTTCTTGCGCGCTCCATAAATGCGATTTTTTCCTACTAATGGTTAATTTTGCTATGTTAAGAGACTTTGATTTGACAGATTAAGGATGGGATTACCGCTGTTGCTAAGTTTACATTGGCCATAATTGTGTTGATTTCTCGACTGATTGAATGGAGCAATGCTACTAATACATCATTTTTACATCAAGTTATACATCATGCTTATATGACATTCACTAATTTAAACACATATCAAAATTCATAGGACCCACTTTTATATTTTGTCTTATAATGATATGCCACATAGGCATGATGTACCCTCTGATGTATAATTTGATGTGTTAGTAGACTTATTCAATGGAAAATGGATACACTTCTAAGGCCATGCATTGATTTACATTCACATATGTAAATGAGAGTGGATGTAAAAAAAAAGCTTCTAAGGTCATTCTTAGATTCTTTTAAGAGCCCAAAAATAAAATGCGCTTGTTTATGGTTGGTTGAAGTGAAAAAAAGAAGTTGTTTCTATCAAGGTGCATTTTATAGTTACTTGTTGGTTAAGATTTGATTATTATAGGCTTATTTATTTGTATTATATGTGTATAGGACAATATTATACTCATAGTTGCTTGAAGATCTATGTACAAAAAATACTTCATAGGCATATCTTTGGTTGAAGTTAAAAATAAAATAAATAAGGAAATTTTATAATGTCACGTACTGAATGAGATTTGTATGAAGTAGCGATTTTGTTAGTGCTTTGACAGAAAAAGTTAAATTCGCTATCAACTATAAATGATTTAATTTCCTATACGCCCCCCCTAAACTATCGCTGAGAATCACTTAACCCCTTCATCTTCATATTAAATTACTTTGAACCCTAAACTATTGAATATCACGGCCCAGCTAACTTCGCTAATGAAAGGTGCAAAAAGACAAAATTATCCCTTCAACATAGCATGTTTTTCTGTTTCTTTTGACCTTACACAAAGGTTATTCCTAGACATACCCATTCATCTCTCCTTCTAATCAGTCATCCCAGTAATCGATTAACACCTGGATATGTTCACAAGTAGTGCAAGCTGTTGTGGTGATGAAAACTCTTCAACCACTAAACTTATAAGTTTTCTATAACCTAAAAAGAAAAGAAAGAAGAAACGGAGTGGAAGGAGGAGCAAAAGGGTTTCTTTTTACAGATCAAGTTTGAAATTGGTAACTTAATGTGGTATAGTTTCTCTTACTAAGAACTCATTATTTTCCTATATTCTAACATGTTCTAAAACCCTAATATCCATACGTTTCAACACATTCACGAAGTTAGAGTTTATAAATCTGAGTTTTTTTAACAGTTGTTTGAATCTTTAAAATTAGTTCATTAAACTCATAAATTGATTTTCCAAGGTTATCATTACCTTTTTCAGCTTAATCCATGATTTCTTAAAGTCCCTCTTGCAATCCTTTATATATGGAATGTGGTGTCATATTTTCTACTTTAGCGTGTAGTAGTGTTGAGTGCACTTTATTTCATTTTGATGTGGCTCAACATGTCCATTATTGTATAAATGCGTCTTATCCTAATATTTTGATCGATAGTACATGAAAGGTTCTATTTTCCCGTTTCAAGTTATACGAGCTAAAAGAGCGACTTTAAGTACTTTCATGAAGCTTTGATACCCAAAGCTGAGTTGGAAAGTTATTTATAGTCCAAGGAAAATATTTTGGAAGTTCGAAAAGGGAAGACAGAATCCTAAAGAAGAAACTAAAAATCAGCGCGGAAACAATATCAACTCACGTCCAAAGTTCACCAAATTCAACAGGGCAATATTTTAGGATGTTTGGAACATTTTATATAAAGAACACAAATCTTGGAATGGCCTTTAACTGGTGTAACAATATGATGGAACAGAACTAGTCCAAAACTGATATAATTTACAAAAAATAATGTTTCTCCCAATCTAACTATTGAAATTAAATGATTCAAATTGGAGACATTAGACAACACATTTGGTTATGTGTATGCAAAACATCAACAATGGATGATGTCCTTAGAGGAATGGAGAAATATTCAAAGTTGGAAGAAACCAGTAAAAATTGGAGGACAATGGAATATCAAATCAAAATGAGATAGAGTCATTCTCTATAGGTAGAGGATAATTCTCTACCAGTAGAGACCCCTTTTTTGGCAAAATGAGGCAGTTTCATTCTCTATCGGTAGAATGAGAATTCCTATCGGTAGAGCGGGGTCTGGCAAGCAATTAATGTAGTTTTTGGGATTTTGTGTTGTATCACCATTTGGATTTTATTTTCTCTTGACTTTTGCAATGTAAGGGGATGTCATAGGATGTTTTAAGATTTGTTTTTCTCCACTTTTGGCTTATGCTTGCATTCCTTTTGGGGGGAACAATATGTATGTAAGCATAATATATTTTCATCAAAAGATTGACTTTTGGAGCTTCTATCTCTAGTTCTTCAAGTGGTCTTCATTTTTCTGTATTTCTTGGTAAGTTGTAATCCATTTTAGACCACAAAATAGGTAATACAAAGCTCAAATTTTATTCATTTACTTGTTTTTATTTTATATTCTGAATTGTTCGGCAAGCTGTCGAATATTGAATATTAATGTTGTTTCTCTTGTGTTCCACAAATTTTTCAGGAGTTTTTGAAATCTAACACTGGAGAGTCTGACGTGGAAACCAAAAGTTCTCAACTGTCACAGCTTCCATTGAAGTCCATCAATTGCATCATTAATGTACATTGATGATCTTATTAATCCCTCCATTTATGTTTTCGGTGATTTCAAAAGTTTATAGGTTTTATAAATAGTGAATCTGTATTTAGTTTTGAGATATACCGAATGATTTATGTGTGATTTTTACGGAGAGAAAGAGACATATGTGGTGGGCCGAATTGTGAGCTAGCCCATCACCGAGAAGATAGACCGAATAGCTGGGCTGTGCTGGCAATGTGAACCGTCACCATAATTATATTGCCGAATAGGCCGAGAGACCACTAATGTGAGACTGTGGGCTCGGTGCATGGGCCGCCTCCATGCCTAGTTGACTGACCCACCACTCGATACTCAAGCAGTTAGAATCTTTTGAAATTGGAAAGGCACTCGAATAGGAAAGCTCAAGGTTTTTGAAATGTTCCTATTTAGGAAACCCTTATGCTACAAGATAATAGCCAGATTTGGTAGCGCACAAATTAGGAAAGCATCCCGAGACACTCGATAGCTTATAAATATGGGAAGGCAAAGCAAGATCAGGTACACAATCAATTACAAGTGCAATTACTATTGTGTTATGGTCCCACACATTCTGACTTCAGCATCGGAGTCCCCTCGGGTTGAAAACAACCAGGTGGCACTAATTAATTGTTCCATGCGTAGACCATAGGAGCAACTTCAACCGAGGAGACGAATCAGATCAGATAAGAGAATATTTGCAACCCCCACAATTGGTGACTCCACGGGAGAAACAATAATCTCTCTTTTCTGGTAAATACGGTGGTAGAATCTCCATGGATGATGGAAGCTAAAACGACGAGGAACAATGGTAAGGCTCCAGTGGGACCCTCCAATTGTAGAAACAAGTGCACGTGTAGATGGTGGCGTTTTAGCAGATCCACTGCCTTCGGAGGTGCCTCCCAGCTCAAAACTGAGGTACTGAAAACCAAGCCTTGGCTGTCAGCTAGACGAAAGAGATAGGGAGATCAGGCAGTGGAAAGCAGCCCAACACTCGGTCCAGTAGTTAACCAAACCGACATACAAAAAATTAGGCCTTGGCAGACGAAAAGAGGTAGGGAGATTAGGAGCTGGACAGTAGCCCAATGTTTGGTCCAGTAGTTGACCAAAATGACATATAGAAAATAAGGCCTTGGTGGACGAAAGAGGTAGGGAGATCAAGCGGTAGACAGTAGCCCAGCGCTCAAGAGATGGATAGTAGCCCAACGCTCGGTTCGGTAGTTGACCGAACCAACAAAAGATCAAGAGAAATTTTGAAGGATAAGTTTAACAGAAAAAAAAATAGAATTAGAGAAAGACCAAGTACTGACTTGTAACGCCATCATGGTTAGAAGTTACTAAGTCATGTAACAAGTCAGTACATGAGCTTATAGATTGGAAGTCATGGAGAGAGAGAGAGCCCATACTTCGAGCATGGAATGTCACAAGTCTCAGAAGACTTCATTCAAGTTATGCAATATGAACTTGGTTTTGTGCAGCAATTGATTTTAATTCTTACATCGGTGGAATGGCCGACCAACATTTCGTCCAAGGGACGGTTCACTACAGGTTGGGGTCCCAAAGATGGGAGCCCCAAACTGATCTCTCGAATGACCGAGATGAAGCTCACGAAAGGTTGGGACCCCAAAGATGGAAGGCCCAGATCGATCTCTCGAACGACCGAGATGAAACTCGCGAAAGGTTGGGGTCCCAAATATGGAAGCCCCAGACTGATCTTTCGAACGACTGAGATGAAGCTCGCAAGAGGTTGGGATCGCAAAGATGGAAGCCTCAAACTGATCTCTCGAACAACCGAGATGAAGCTAAGTAAAGGTGAGGTCCCATCGGTTGGGAGCCTCAGACCTGGTATAATCAAAGTGAATGTCAGTGGGATTGCCGACAAAGCAAAATCACGTTCAAAGGCATGCTCAGTAAGGGATGGTATTCCATTATTTAGGAATAACAAATCCCACAAAGTATATGTTCGGTGGAATTGCTGAAAGGACAATCACACCTGAGGGTAATGTTAGTGAAGAATAAGATCCCCTTGTTCAAAAATCACGAATCTACTGATTAACCAAACTGTATATTTGATGACATGCGTCAAACATTCTTCGGTGGTGTAAATACAAAAGAACGCCGAGACTCGACTCTGTGGAGCATACAAAATAAAAAACCGACATGTGTAAGCATGTTACAGCTTTATTAGTGTGGTCACTCATGACAACCAACTGCCAGCCGAGCCGATGCTTGGTTGAGGGGCTATTGTGGTGGGCCAAATTGCGAGCTGACCCGTCATCGAGAAAATAGACCGAATAGCTAGGCTATGTCGACAACGTGGATCATAACCACAATTATATTTCCAAATGAGCCGAGAGACTACTAATGTGAGACTAGGGGCTCGGTGCATGAGCGGCCTTCATGCCTAGTAGACTAACCCGCCACTCTGTCAAGTGTTTAGAGTCCTCTCGAATTGGAAGGGGACTCAAATAGGAAAACTCAACGTTCTGACTTGAGCATCGGAGTGCCTCAGGTTGAAAACAACCGGGTGGCACTAATTAGTTGTTCCATGTGCAGGCTACATGAGCAACTTGGATCAAGGAGACAAATCGGATCAGATAGGATAATCTTCACAACTCCCACAACATATATAATTAGTTTGATAGGCGATCGATAGGTAGGTGTACCATCAATTGAGTGAGCGATTTTATCCTGGGCGACAAGCGCCAGTGTGATCCTCCAACACCCACGGGAGCCGACACATCTATTTTAAGGGGAAAGTGTTTTCACAGCACTTGATTTGGTAATGTACTTTTATTTCCTGAATTTACATTGTAATTATGTTACGTAATATTCTGTTGGAAAAAATGGACACTTACTGAAGGTTTGAAAAGGAAGAACTTATAGTGACTGGGTGATGTTTTCAGAATTTGTCGAATTTGTAATTAAATTTTGATTTAGGCTTGCGTTTGATGCTATCTCCTTAAGACAGAATTCGCCCTTGCTATGGTGCTGCGAGATGAACGGCACCTGCCTCCCAGGATGCAATGGCCACACTTTATAGATGTAGCATTGCAATCTATAGGTTTGGTGAACCGAAGATGGTGTACTGTAATCTCTCTTAAGATATAAATAATGCAGCAATATGGTATGAGTGCAAGAGCACGAGAAAATAAATTTGATATAGAAAGTGGAGTGGGAAGGCCTTCATTTATAGGCAAGGAACGGTGCAACTCTGGCCAAGAGTTGCACTAGTTTCGCCCAAAAACGTGCACCAGTTTGCAAAAGATTGGTTTGGATTGATCGCATTGGTTCGGCTCTAAGGTCGCAGCCACTGGGCCTTGAAACCATCAAGACCAACGGTCAGATTCGGTTAGGTCACGCAGGCCAGAAACAGATGGGTTGGTTCGAACGGGTTAACCGGATCCAAAAATAAAATTTTAAAAAGAAATCAATTTAATAATTAATTAATTAATTTAATTAAATAAATTTCTAACAAAAAAAATATCATCTAAATGACCCGAACCCAACCCGGCACGGCCGATCGGATAGACAGCGGCGGCAGCAGCGGGCACACGTGGTAGTTTGGGCCAAAACCCATGCTACCTAAGTCCTTCCACATCCACAAAAGTGAGGTGCCCCTTGCGACCCAAACCCTTGACTAATGTCAAGCTATATAAGACAGTAAAAAGTTTCACAATTTTTCTATGCGGGACTACATATCGTTTTCACCCAAAATTACCAATCTTTGGAGCCTATTTTAGATTCAATTTATGAATCACATATAAATAGTTTTGCCCAACCAAATATACAATTTTAAGCTCTATGTGTATGTAAACATATTGTCACTTGGATCTACACATAAAAATTTGTGGGACCCACTTTTATTTTAGCTCAAAGTTAGCTAAAGCTATGTTTTCCCAAACCAATTTTTCCAACAGTCCCTCACATGAATGAAATTGAAAGATACGAAGTGCAACAATATGCAAATATTGAGAGAGTACAATTAAAGAGAGATTCGCAAAGGATAGGTAGTTGTTGGCCTTGAACCTTCCCTAGTGAAAGACTATCGGGTTTACTGGCTAACTAGTGGACATAATAACTTGAACTGTTCAGCCATTGGTGCAAACCAAGACAATAGAATTCACACAGAATATCCACAATTTGATTGTCACGGTTGTGTTCATTTTGGCCTTAAACAAGACTTGGTCTTTCATGAGTGCTTTAGAGAATTTAGCCTTGTCAATTCTCATAGAACTGTCTCAAATTCACACTTATATAAGTGATTCTCATTAAGAGTGTCCTTATATCATGAGAAATCAAGTGGGGTATTGCAGGATATGCTAGATGACAATATTCGATTGTTGATTCAATAAAATTATTTCGCGTGGAGCCAAACGTTTCATGAATTCGATCTCAAAATTTGAGACTGTCTCTAAAAATGCGACTTTTCGACCGTAGGGCATTTCAGTAAAAACATGACTTCCCATTCCGGAGGACATTTCACATGAAAGGCGAAGGATCGATTTCGAGATTTTATACGGAACCGGACGTTTCGTGAATTGGGTCTTGAAATTCGAGAACGTCTCCGAAAACGCCTCTTTTCCAATTGGCACGCTTCACAAACTCCATCTTTTGAAAATTAAATTTTAGAATACCTTTAACAAGGTCTTTTTCAGAAAGTACTTTCAAGAGTTTCATGTTAGCATGTTCAAGTATTCTATGCCATAACCAACTTTCATTTTCAAAACTTGCATCTCACATTAACAACATTAGTTTTGTTTGCCCGTCTACCAATAAAATTAATTTAATTAGTGTTTTTGTTCTTAACAACCCATCATTTGTATACAAAATGAGTCGGTTTCTCTTGTCAGAAAATTGACTTATGCTAAGTAGACTATGTTTCAAGCCATCAACTAGATATAAGTCTTTAATACAAGATGAACTTGGATTACCGATAGTACCTTTTTCAATAATCTCACCTGTACTATTTTTACCAAAAGTAACAGTTCTGCTCTTGTGTTGGCTAAGGAATGAAAAATATCTCTGTTTTACCTGTCATGTGCCAAGAGCATCTACTGTCTAAATACCACATGGAATTGTTAGTTTTTATCTATAGTCCCATGATTCCTGTAAATAAACATCTTACTTTTGGTACCCATTGCCCCTTGGATCTTGACTTCTTAGCTTTTCTTTTAGGACAATTTGCTCGAATATGACCAAGTGTTGAACGATAATAACATCTAGTATTTTGAAAAAGACTTTTCAGGTATGTAACAATCTGACATCGTCTTTTTGGTTATAACATTTGAACTCGTAGAAGCAGTTATAACATTTGAACTCGTAGAAGTAATAAAACCAATTCCAAATCAATTTCCAAAGTTTACTTTTTTTCCAATTAATGTATTTAAGTTCTTCGATCCTCCAATAAATTTTTCTAGTTCATCCTCCCTTTGTTTTAATGATGTTTTAAGAAAGATAATTCTTTTTTTTTTTTTAAGTAGTAACTTCATTTTCCAACAATGCAACTTTATTTTTGAGAACAATATTTTTAAAAACAAAATTCTTTGATTCATTATGGACTTCATCATTAGCATCTTGTTTGTTAATATTATCTTCATAATCATCATCAATTATCAAAGTCATCGAACTCATCATTATTGTCTATGGAAGCAAGAAAACCAAACTCGGTTACCTCGAAGTCGGAAACATCCGACTCATTGTCATCTCATGTTGCTAAGGTTTTCTTTCCTCTTTGCTTGGCTCAGCAGTTGGCTACCAATTTTATTGCAGTTGACATATTTTCTTTCTTCTTCTTTGTTGGTGTATTTTGAGTCTCCTCTTCTTCCTTCTTTACCTCTAGTTACAAGCCTTTTAAATCTATTTGTAAGCAAGGCCTCCTCATCAACGTTGTCTCCTTATTCTTCTTTTATCAAGACTTGCAATGATATGCTGTTTTTTGATTTTGTTCCTCCTCCTTCTTCTTCAACATAATTTCATGGGTAACAAGTGACCCAATCAATGCGTTTATCATCATTTTGTTAAGTATTTGGCCTCCTCAATGACAGTGACTTTCGTTTTCCATTCCTTTGGTAGTCCCTACAATACCTTTCTCACGATTTCCACATTAGGGATATCTCGAACAAAGTGAGTTTAGAGCATTTACAATATATCTGTAAAACGAGTAAACATTTGAATGATAGTTTCTCTAGGTTTCACTTTAAACATCTCTTATTTGTGAACTAAAGTACTAATTCTGGGGTCTTTAACTTGGTTATTTCTTTTGTAGATGATTTCTAATGGATCCAAAATTTCTTTTGCAGTTTTAAGAATAGTGCTCTTGTCACACTCCAAACTTCTAGGTTATGAAATAACAATGCAACCAAAAACTTAACATAACCTTAATTCTAATAAAACAGAAATAAATCCCAACAATAGACAATCATCCGACATATAACAATTAGTTCATCTAACTAATCTGAACATAAACTAATCAGAAATAGACCCACAATACCTAAACAAATAAACAAATAACGTCTCAAAAATTTCTCACTGAATATCTAAACATAAGTATTGCCAATAATAAAAATCCTATCTATCATACTGAATCATCTTCATAATTAAAGCTTATGTCCTTGGTTCCATATCACTACCTGTAAATTTTTAGTTTATAGAAAAACATAAGTCGGAGCTCGAGTAGGAAATCATATTGACAATGTCAAAATAATGGATAAAGCATGTCCATATTGAACAATATAATATACACAACGAATAAACCATCAACTAACAACCACGATATTATCATGCGGCTCATGCAGAATTTCGACGGTCTTACACCGCAGGCTACCCACATCAAGGTTCCTTATCATAGAGTTTGTGGGCCGCTCCGATCGTCAGCCCACCTCTTTACTTGGTTGGTTCGCGGTCTTTCATTGAAAGAATCGCAAAAACTCCCATGTCGAGTTTACGGGCTACCATACCGACAAGCCACCCTAACCGATATTTAATGTCCATGCATGCTCATATGTACCACTGCTAGTCAAAATCAGACTGATCAAATAGTAACCCCATATGAACCGAAAGGTAAGAGACAGGCCAAGTGTATAAAAATTCAGGTTTTGTTGTTCAATAGGTCGCTCAAGTGGCGCTAGGAGCTGGCTCAAGCGGCCAAAACAAGCTTACTGTCCAAAACTAACTACCGAGAATTTAAGGAGGTTGCTCAAGCGGCCTAGTCAAATTCTCAAAATTTGCTCTATCGACAGACTGCGTTTTTGGCTTTTGTTTCTGCAACTAAACTGTCCAAATATATATGAAATCATCTCAGAACATGCATAACTCTAACAGACTCCAAAACCCACATAAATACCATCGAATTAAACATAATTTATGCAATATTTCAATATAAATCAACATGAAATCCTACCTCAAATGATTAAAATGCAGAAACGGTAAAATAGTCAAAAGGTCCACGAATACTCCATGTATAAGGCTATTTTCAAACTCTATGTGAAGCTCTCGATGTCCTCTACAACTCTTTAGTTGATTGCGTCGCACAAATCCTTCGTCTAAGCACCCATTCTCCCTCCTCAAACTTTAGGGTTAGAGATCTCTTAATAAAAAAAGCCATGTATTAATTATATAAATTGATTTTAGGGTTCCCTAACCTTTATATAATTAAAATTTAATTAATTACACTAAGCCTCCTTACGTCCCTAACACCCCCCGCATCGGGTCCCAACATTCTAAACCATTAAAATAATACCACAATCAAAATATTAAACTTAAAACTGCAAGTTCTTGAGTAACTAAAATAATAGCAACAAGAGGTCAAACATTGGGTCCTCACAACATTCTCCCCTTAGAAAGTTTCGTCCTCAAAAGTACTGCCTCAATGGAGAAACAAATTTGGATAATTGGAACAAAGCTCAGACTCTCGCTCCCATGTAGATTTCTCACTCCATGCTGATGCCACAACACTTTGGCCAACATGATAGTTTTACCACGCAAAATCTGCTCTCTGGTGTCTAGGATCTTCACTGATTTTTTCTCATATATTATATCATCCTCAACTCCCAATTCAGTCCAATCTAAAATGTATGACGCATCGGGTTCATACTTACGCAACATGGACACATGGAATACATCATGAACTCTCGATAGCCTTGAAGGCAAGGCAAGTCGATACGCCACCTCTCCCACTCTCTCTAGAATTTCAAACAGTCCCACATATCTCGGTGATAGCTTCCCACTTCGACTACAGCGCATGAAACCCTTCTTAGGTGTGACTCTAAAAAAGACGTGATCAACTACCTCAGAAAATAATTGTCGCCTCTTACAGTCTTCTGACGGCTCTGAGCAGTTAGTAATCGTTGTCGAATTTGAATAACTTTATCGATAGTCTCTCGAACCAAGTCAGGTCCCAACACTGTACCTTCAGCCACTTCAGCCCAACATACTGGCGATCTGCATGCCCTGCCATAAAGTGCTTCGTACGGTGCCTCCCCAATGCTAGTCTGAAAACTATTATTGTATGCAAACTTTGCTAATGCCAAATGATCCTCCCATGAAGCTCGAAAGTCTAGGATGCACATTCTCAACATGTCCTCGAGTATTTGAATGGTACGTTCAGATTGGCCGTCTATCTGTGGATGAAACGTACTCATACGCAAGTTTGTCTCGAGCGCCTCCTGAAGACTAGACCCAAACTAAGATGTAAACCTAGAATCCCGTTCCGATGCGATAGATACTGGCTGTGAGACCTGAACCCTACATTTTATACATTGTTCATGCATTTTCATTGTTAATTGTTGAGTAAAAAAAAATGAAGTAAGGATTCAAGTGCATAAAGTCATGTTGGTATGTGACTCAAATTAATTTTGTGATAAAAATCAATAGATTAAATTACAAGAATTTTGAGGAGACATGTTAATTTCTCTCTATGTTTAAAAATAAATAAATAAATAAGAAAGTCAAGTATTTGTATATAAACTATATATAAGAGGTTGGGGTGAAATTTGTTGTTTAGAAATACTTAAGGGAGAATGGTGTAAATAGTTTAAAACTAGGATAAGATTGCTACTGGGAATGACACATACTGTGTCGATTCAGGAATTCCAAATACTTCATGTTTCATTAGTGTTCTTTCATTTGAAGTCTTAAACGGCAAAGAAGAGAAAGAGAAAAAGAAGCCTTAGTTGCAGCCATATATAACAAATCTCATTTTAATTGGTAAGACTTCTAAACATTTATACTTAAGTAATCATTTTACTTTTGTTAAGTTTTAATTCTACTTGAACTATGATAGTTCTTGGATTAAGCTGTTCCTAATTGGAGTACAGACCAAAAAAACAGGGCTAAGATGATTTCTGTATACGTGAATTTTATTATGTAGATTGGCAACCCATGATTTTCCTTTTTAGTGTTAGATGTGGAATTGAGGTTTGGAGACAAGCATAACAGCTGATATTGAAATTCAAAGTGAAAACATAATTACACATATGCTGGAAATTATACATATTTTAAGTTAAAGTGTTGAGTTTGGGTGCTGAATTAATCAAGGGATTTTGTAGTACTTAAAATATTAAAAATTGGTTTCAAGATTTAGTCTCAATGAACTAACTAATTGTTCTAATGGTGAATGCCAACTAGTTATTTATTTATTTGAAAGTGAGATGTAAAAACATGGGGTTCATTTGACTGATTATAGAAGGGAAATAAACTGGTGAAGCATATTTAATTTTTATCATGCATTTTTGTGCATAGAACATGTGGTTAATCTTAGTGACTCATTTGCATCATTGTGTGACTCGTGCTAGGTTCAGAGAGGTCTACGCCTACTTGAGCTCCGTCTAGAAGTTAAGTTGAGGTCCCGGTTAATCCGGTTGTTTTGGAAGGTGAGTACAAGAATTATATAAAGTAGAACTATAATGTTTTGCTTACAATTATTAAATGTGTTTGCTTTTTATGAACTGTAATTTGAATAGTTGAGATATTATGGATCAAGAATATTTGTAAAATGTGTTTTGAGATTCATGCTACGATAGCCTTGTTGGCCTTGCTCCTGGGCTAATGTAGGAGTGTTTGCCCCTATTCTGGGGTTAATATATATTGCTCACATATGGGATATGTGGGTGTTCCTTTACCATTGGATTGAAATAGCCACTGACATCACCAATGTACTTAATTGAGTTGATTTCTCAGGGTAACAGTACTGTCTTAACTTTGGTCGAAGTTAAACGACCCTTGGCTATATGGGATGAGTTGTTAGACATTGTGCTGGTCTTTTTGAATATTCTTTTGCTAAAAGAGTTATTTTAACTTAACTTGATACATAAATATTTTGCTTGTTCTTATTTATATGATTCAGTTGTATTCACTGAGCATGTCGTTAGCTCACGCATATTTATGCGATCCTCTTTCAGGTGTTCGAGAATAGAAGTCGGTCCACTGTACAACTATCGTCGTAGGTGTGTCTTTTGCCTTATTTGAGAGAGAGGTTGATTGTACCATAAGTATAATAGTTTTTAGTATTTTGTTTTTCTTTTAGCGAGTTGTTATACCTTGTTCTTGACATCTGCTGTGGAATGTGACTTAGTATGAGAGGTTGTTGTCTTGTGTTGTCACGCCCTCAATTTTTAACATAATTAAATAATATATTTACCATTAATAATGACTCACAATCTCACCAAATTTCCCAAAAAGTACATTGATAATAGAGTAAATCAAAATAAGTTGGAAATACATTACAAAAGTGGTCGCTTCGACCAAAGATCATCATCTCCAAAGCCCAAAAGGAGTTAAGTAGTTTACATCATTCGTACAGAAATAGCTAAGGTACGAGTTACATTACATCTTTTCAAAAATAGTAAATAAAAGATGTTAGGTAATTCATCCGATGCAGCTTTCAAAAATATGCATGTCGATCCATGCAAGCCAAGCACTCCATGCTATCACTCCAAGGTTGTACTGAAAAGAATAAAGGGTTGAGCTCGACAGCCCAGTAGGAAAGTCTACACAAGTATTACATGCATATGACATGATATGATATGTCGCACGAACATTTATATCATCACGCAGAGAGATAGAATAAATGGAAGCAATATTAGAGTGAAGGATAGCATAGATAACTTTATTGTGCATCAAAGTTTCTTAATCCGTTCAATTCCAAGTCCACAAATGTCATGTGTCACCAATTTGTCCGCATTATGCATCAAAGTGTCATTCCTGGCACTCCCGAAGGCATTCCAGTACATTCCTGGCACTCCCGGAGGCATTCCAGTACATTCCTAGCACTCTCGAAGGCATTCTAGTACATCCCTGGCACTCCCGAAGGTATTCCAGTACATTCCTGGCACTCCCGAAGGCATTCCAGTACCTTGTTCACATATGTCATGTGTCTCATAACGTTCGTGTCGTAAAAGTATGCACACAAGTCATAAAGTTCATCACTTTCATCCATTAAGTTCAATGTCAAAGTGCGCCACATGATTCACCTCTTTTATTCTCAATAATGGCATGATACAACGCTTAACGTGATCTAAATCAATAAGTAAAAGCCAACATTCAATGTCCAAGAAAAGTAAGTTTAAGTGTTCACGGAGTTCCAATGTCGACAAGAGAATGCGCCAAAACAACTGCCAAAGCATAGCTAAAACAATGGAAAGTTTCAAGGGAGAAGGCACCGATGTACCCCAAAACAAAGCACCGGTGTAACAGCCAAACACCAAGATACGGAGAGCATATGACACCGGTGTCACCAAAACAAGGCACCGATGTAAGGTTCAGAATCTGGGAAATTTCAAAGGGAGACACCGGTGTCACCAAAACAAGGCACCAGTTTCAAGTACTTAGTTTGAAATACAGAAGGCAAATTCAAGAGAGGCACCGGTGTATCAAAACCAAGGCACCGTTGTCAAGGCACAAAAATCATAATCTGAGATACAGAGAACAAGTAACACCGGTGTAACAAAATCAAGGCACCGGTGTCAAAGCATAAATCAAAGATACAGAGATACAGAGAACAAAAGACACCGGTGCCACCAAAACAAGGCACCGGTGTATCGAGTACGAACAAGGCAATTTCTAACAGATTCCTACCCTAAGTTTAGGGCTTTTCCACACCACTTCCAAAACATCAAAAGACTACCAAATCAAGTTCTACACGCGTAATAGGTGTGAGAAATCCCTACCTTAACTTCCGGGTGCTAGAAACAAAGCTCCAACTTCAAGCTTTAGCTCCCAAATGTTGAAAAAGACCAAATACACCTCCTCCAAGCGAATGGTAGCAAACCAACACCGGATATCACCCAAGGAGGAGAGAAATGCGTGGAATCTCGAAGGAATCGAGGTTTGGAGCAAGTTTTTTGGAGGGGGTTTCGGATGAGAGAGCAACGTGAGGGAGAGAGGGAGGGAAAATGGGTTTGGTTTGGACCAATAGAATTGTGTCTGATATGGACCAATCCCAACACCAAGAATTACACTTACACCCCTCAAGTATGACACACGCTACCACAAGCCCCCAAGGTTATCACCTTATACCACATTGACCCCAAATCATGTTTTAACACCAATTTTCACATACTCCACATTAATTATGATTATTAACCCGAACATTAATATAAAAATTTTAAATTTTCCAGGTCTTAACATCCTTCCCTCCTTAAAGAAATTTCGTCCTCGAAATTATATAAACATAACAACACAAGTTGTGCATCAACAATGCCAAAAGAGAATACCACAATCATGACTCAACAAGTCCATGAAATTAGCTAAGCGCAATAACACGTCACATGCATCAACAATGCCAAGTCAAATATCACAATGTATTGACTATCAAGTCCACAACAATCAAGTTCCAACAAATTACACAATCAAGTAGTAAACAAGTGAGGGTATTTCTCCCTAACTTCATCTTCTCGTTCCCAAGTCGACTCTTGCTTGCCTTGGTTACTCCACAACACTCGCACTAACGGTATCGTCTTGCCTCGTAATACTTGTTCGCGTGAATCAAGGACACGTATTGGTTCCTCCCCATATGAAGCATCGGCTTCCAACTCAAGTTCGGACCACTCAAGCACGTGCGACGGATCCGGTTCATACTTTCTCAACATCGAAACGTGAAAAACATCATGTACACCCGACAATCTTGGCGGTAAGGCCAAACGGTATGCAACTTCTCCAATTTTCTCAATAACATCAAATGGCCCAATATATCGTGGTGAAAGTTTACCTTTCCGCCCAAAACTTGACAAACCCTGTCGTGGTGATACTTTCAAAAACACATGATCTCCCAACTGGAATGACAATGGGCGACGACGACGATCAGCATAACTCTTTTGTCTACTCTGTGCGGTAAGCAACCTCTGACGAATCAGCTTGATCTGTTCGGTTGTCTCCTCTTGTGCTGCCAAAAGTCGTTGGCGAATCGTTCTCATACTCTCAGTGGTCTCTCCAATCAAGTCCGGTCCGACTAAAGTCGTTTCTCCCAATTCGGTCCAACACACGGGTGATCTACACGGTCTCCCATACAGGGCCTCATAAGGTGCCATCTCGATACTAGATTGATAACTATTGTTGTACGCAAACTCGACAAGCGGCAAGTGGTCCTCCCAACCACCACGAAAATCCAAAACACAAGTTCGTAGCATGTCCTCCAAAATCTGAATTGTCCGCTCGGATTGTCCGTCTGTCTGAGGGTGATATGCAGTGCTAAACAACAAGTTCGTGCCAAGCGCTGCTTGCAAACTCTGCCAAAAACGAGCAGTAAACCGCGGATCTCTTTCTGATACAATGGACACTGGAATCCCATGAAGACGAATGATCTCGCGAATATACAAGCGACTAAGTTTCTCCACTGAATCGGTCACCTGAATAGGTAAGAAATGGGCAGTCTTCGTCAAACGATCAACAATCACCCAAATGGCGTCATGTCCCCTCGACGATTTCGGTAGACCCGAAACAAAATCCATCGTAACATTCTCCCATTTCCACTCAGCTACAGGTAAAGGTTGCAACTCCCCAGCGGGTCGTTGATGCTCGGCCTTTACTTGCTGACATGTAAGACACCTCGCCACAAAATTCACCACGTCTTGTTTCATTCCGGACCACCAAAACTGTCTACGCAAGTCATGGTACATCTTTGTTCCTCCTGGATGAACGGCCAAAGGAGAATGATGAAACTCTCGTAAAATCTCTTCCCGACACGAAATAGGTACAAATAGTTTTCCTCGGTAACGTAAACTTCGGTCGGCATGAATCATCCATCCATCTCGTGCATTGCCACTGAAGAACTTCTTACGTAACTCGTTCGTTTCCTCATCATGCTGTTGGGCATCACCAACTCGAGTCGATAAAGTTGAATGCACTGTCAAATTGCACAAAGTCAGTCCCTCCTGGGCTTCCTCAAAACACAACGCATAAGGTCCCAAATCTTGAATCGTCTTCCACTCATGGATCGCCAAACTAGCTAGATGCATCGGTTTTCTACTCAAAGCGTCCGCCACTACGTTAGCCTTCCCCGGGTGATATTGCAATTCAAAATCGTAATCTTCAATATGCTCCATCCAACGGCGTTGTCGCAAATTCAGCTCTTTCTGGGAAAACAAGTACTTCAAGCTCTTGTGGTCAGAAAATACCTCAAACTTCTCACCGTATAGGTAGTGTCGCCAGATCTTCAAGGCAAAAACAACGGCTGCAAGCTCTAAGTCGTGTGTAGGATAATTTCTTTCATGAACCTTCAACTGTCGCGACCCATATGCTACTACCCGTCCCATCTGCATCAAAACACATCCAAGTCCTTCTCTTGAGGCATCACAATAAACTGAATAACCGACTCCCCGTTCCGGAACGATTAAAACTGGCGCGCTAGTCAAACGCTTCTTCAACTCCTGAAAAGCAACCTCACAAGCATCATCCCATACAAAACGTGTCCCCTTGCGTGTCAAACGCGTCATTGGAGCTGCCAAACGAGAAAAGTCTAGGACAAAACGACGATAGTACCCGGCTAACCCCAAGAAACTACGGATATCGAAAACACTCTTCAGTCGTGGCCAACTCATCACAGATTTCACCTTTCCTGGATCAACTGATACACCACTCTGTGACACGACGTGCCCCAAAAACTTCACTTCGGATAACCAAAACTCACACTTACTGAGTTTCGCACAAAGACAATGCTCCCTCAAAAGCTCTACTACAACGGCAAGGTGAGATTGGTGCTCTTCCTCCGTAGGTGAGTAAACCAAAATGTCATCCACAAAAATCACCACAAACCGATCAAGGTACTTACGAAAAATACGATTCATGAGGTCCATGAATGTAGCTGGCGCGTTTGTCAACCCAAAAGGCATAACCACAAACTCGTAGTGTCCATATCGCGTACGAAAAGCAGTCTTCGCAATGTCTTCCTTCCGAACCCTCAACTGATGATAGCCTGATCTCAAGTCGATTTTCGAAAAGCATGTCGCACCTCGAAGTTGGTCAAACAAATCGTCAATCCTCGGCATCGGATACTTGTTCTTCACAGTAACACGATTAAGCTTACGATAATCGACGCACAATCTCAATGATCCATCCTTCTTCTGCACAAACAAGGCTGGCGCTCCCCACGGCGATGTACTAGGGCGAATGAATCCCAAATCTTGCAACTCCTGTAACTGTGTCTTTAACTCCTTCAATTCGGCTGGTGCAAAACGATAAGGTGGCATTGAAATCAGAGCGGTACCGGGAAGTAAATCAATCGCAAACTCAACCTCTCTCTCGGGAGGTAAACCAGGAAACTCGGCTGGAAATACGTCCGGAAAATCACGGACCACTAAAGGTAACTCTCCACGTGCGGACACATCCTCATCCAAAGTCAAACTCGCCAACAAAGCATAAATAGACTCTCGCTCTCGAGATCCCCACAAATAAGGCTCCAATGGTTCCCAACGCTCTCCAAGAAACTCAAAACAACCTCCTTCAGGCGAACAAATGCGAACTCGGCGTTTAAAACAATCGATAGTGTCATGAAAAGTAGATAACGAATCCATACCCAGGATAACATCAAATCCCGACATGTCCAAAACGATGAAGTCGAAGGTGAAACGACGGTCAAGGATGACAAGCTCACAAGCTCTACAAATGCGACGAAGTGAAGACCTACCTCCAAGAGGAGTCTCAACGAACAAAGGTGATTCAAGACTGTCGGTCTCTAATTCCAAGTCACACACAAATGATGCAGCAATGAAAGAATGCGATGCTCCAGAATCAAATAAAACTCGAGCAAAAGAGTTAAACAATAGGAATGTACCCCTCACAACTGAAGCCTCTGGAGTCTGTGAGGAAGAAGGTGCAGCAGTAGGCATGACATTGAAAACTCTTCCTTGGGTATGTTGAGCCTGCGCATAGCCACCCCGTTGTCCTGAACCCGATGTAAGTGCCGACGAACTCGCACCCCTGCCAACATGAGAACCCTGAACTGAAGTAGTTTGACGGAAGTGGGGTTGATGCTGCCTCTGAATACCCCTAAATTGCTGTTGTTGCTGCCCACGGCCCTGTCCTGGCTGCGGAACGAAACCTGCTTCACTACGTGCACCCGTCCCCTGGGGACAATTTCTAGCCACATGACCCGGTTGGCCACAAGAGTAACAAGCCCTCGGTTGCATCGTGCACTGATTACGAACATGGCCTGGTTGGTTGCACCGATGACACACAACAGGTGGTCTCGAAGGGTTACTCCTAGAATCGGAGAAAGTAGGTGGCCTAAGATTAGAGTGGCTCTGTGGAGATTGAAATTGATCTCTATGTCGCTTGCGCCCCTGACTCCCGGAGCTCCCTGAAGATGATGAATTTTGCACAACACCTGACTGTCTCGGTTCCCAAGCTCTAGAACCTCGTTGTGCCTCTCTAGGCAACTCCACACTCCTAGCACACTCAATAATCTCTTCAAAATTCATCTTGTTGCTGGCTCACGACAAGCCTCCTCACAGAAGAGTGAAGACCCCTCTCAAATCGACGGCATTTGCGATCTTCCGAACTCACTAACTCTGGTGCAAAACAGCACAAGTTTTGAAATTTCACTGCATACTCGGACACCGTCATATTCCCTTGCTCTAGCCTCTCAAACTGAATATGCAATTGCTCGCGATAGGATTCCGGAAGATATCGGTTCTCAAAAAGAACCTCAAAATCAGCCCAAGTTATGTCATCAACATCCAGCTCATCAACTCTTGCCACATGTCTAGCGGCCCTTCGCGCATCCTTCCTTACTTCAAGGATAGATTCCCACCATTCGTTTGCTTCCCCAACCAACTGACATGCCACAATAGAGACCCGAAGGTCATCCTCCACTATTCTCAAAGCCTTGAATAGTTTACGAATCTCGGAAAGCCAATGACTAGCCACGAGAAAGTCATCACCCTCTCCGCTGAATTGAGGAGGGTTAAGACGGCGAAACTCTCTCATTGCATCAATTGCTCGATCTCTTGGATGGACACTAGCAGCCTGATTCAGTGTATTGGCCTCGGCTAGCGCCGCCACAAACTCCCTTGCGAACGCGCTCGGAGCGGCCGGCGGTTCAACATTCTGTTCCACTTCCTCGTGAACTTCCTCTGCCCGTGGAACATCTCTCTGTTGACTCACAACATCTTCCAACGGTCTCTCACGGTAACGGCCTCGGCCTCGGCCTCGAGGTCCACCCAACCTCATTCCACGTCGCGGAGGCATAATTCTACAACATTAAAAACAATACTACCAATATCAAACAATTATTGCCATCACAACGCCAATGGCCAACAGGAATCCCTAACAGAACGGTCGACATCCACATATCATCATACCAAAATGGTACGCAATGCCAATGCATGTTATGCACACAAGCACACACAAGTCATGTTCAAATGCAACGAGTTTTGAACCCAATGAGACTAAAAGTCTCCCCACGGTCTCTAGGTATTCAAACCTTGAGCTCTGATACCAAGTTGTCACGCCCTCAATTTTTAACATAATTAAATAATATATTTACCATTAATAATGACACACAATCTCACCAAATTTCTCAAAAAGTACATTGATAATAGAGTAAATCAAAATAAGTTGGAAATACATTTCAAAAGTGGTCTCTTCGACCAAAGATCATTATCTCCAAAGCGCAAAAGGAGTTAAGTAGTTTACATCATTCGTACAGAAATAGCTAAGGTACGAGTTACATTACATCTTTTCAAAAATAGTAAATAAAAGATGTTAGGTAATTCATCTGATGCAGCTTTCAAAAATATGCATGTCGATCCATGCAAGCCAAGCACTCCATGCTATCACTCCAAGGTTGTACCTGAAAAGAATAAAGGGTTGAGCTCGACAGCCCAGTAGGAAAGTCTACACAAGTATTACATGCATATGACATGATATGATATGTCGCACGAACATTTATATCATCACGCAGAGAGATAGAATAAATGGAAGCAATATTAGAGTGAAGGATAGCATAGATAACTTTATTGTGCATCAAAGTTTCTTAATCCGTTCAATTCCAAGTCCACAAATGTCATGTGTCACCAATTTGTCCGCATTATGCGTCAAAGTGTCATTCCTGGCACTCCCGAAGGCATTCCAGTACATTCCTGGCACTCCCGGAGGCATTCCAGTACATTCCTAGCACTCTCGAAGGCATTCTAGTACATCCCTGGCACTCCCGAAGGTATTCCAGTACATTCCTGGCACTCCCGAAGGCATTCCAGTACCTTGTTCACATATGTCATGTGTCTCATAACGTTCGTGTCGTAAAAGTATGCACACAAGTCATAAAGTTCATCACTTTCATCCATTAAGTTCAATGTCAAAGTGTGCCACATGATTCACCTCTTTTATTCTCAATAATGGCATGATACAACGCTTAATGTGATCTAAATCAATAAGTAAAAGTCAACATTCAATGTCCAAGAAAAGTAAGTTTAAGTGTTCACGGAGTTCCAATGTCGACAAGAGAATGCGCCAAAACAACTGCCAAAGCATAGCTAAAACAATGGAAAGTTTCAAGGGAGAAGGCACCGGTGTACCCCAAAACAAAGCACCGGTGTAACAGCCAAACAGCAAGATACGGAGAGCATATGACACCGGTGTCACCAAAACAAGGCACCGGTGTAAGGTTCAGAATCTGGGAAATTTCAAAGGGAGACACCGGTGTCACCAAAACAAGGCACCGGTGTCAAGTACTTAGTTTGAAATACAGAAGGCAAATTCAAGAGAGGCACCGGTGTATCAAAACCAAGGCACCGTTGTCAAGGCACAAAAATCATAATCTGAGATACAGAGAACAAGTGACACCGGTGTAACAAAATCAAGGCACCGGTGTCAAAGCATAAATCAAAGATACAGAGATACAGAGAACAAAAGACACCGGTGCCACCAAAACAAGGCACCGGTGTATCGAGTACGAACAAGGCAATTTCTAACAGATTCCTATCCTAAGTTTAGGGCTTTTCCACACCACTTCCAAAACATCAAAAGACTACCAAATCAAGTTCTACACGCGTAATAGGTGTGAGAAATCTCTACCTCAACTTCCGGGTGCTAGAAACAAAGCTCCAACTTCAAGATTTAGCTCCCAAATGTTGAAAAAGACCAAATACACCTCCTCCAAGCGAATGGTAGCAAACCAACACCAGATACCACCCAAGGAGGAGAGAAATGCGTGGAATCTCGAAGGAATCGAGGTTTGGAGCAAGTTTTTCGGAGGGGGTTTCGGATGAGAGAGCAACGTGAGGGAGAGAGAGAGGGAAAATGGGTTTGGTTTGGACCAATAGAATTGTGTCTGATATGGACCAATCCCAACACCAAGAATTACACTTACACCCCTCAAGTATGACAGACGCTACCACAAGCCCCCAAGGTTATCACCTTATACCACATTGACCCCAAATCATGTTTTAACACCAATTTTCACATACTCCACATTAATTATGATTATTAACCCGAACATTAATATAAAAATTTTAAATTTTCCGGGTCTTAACATGTGTGATATTGTGCATTTCAGGTTTCTTAAATATAAGAGGTTTCTTTTAAAATTTGTCTTTTAGTACTTAGTTGTTTGGTTTGGTATTAGAGGTGTTGCCACATCACATTCTTAGGTGATTCCAGTATATCATCGAGATTGGGGCGTGACATTGGCGCTCCATGGAATCGAATAATCTCTCAAATGTAAAGTTTACTGAGTCTCTCTATAGCATCTATCACACAGATAGAAAGAAAATGGGCGTTCTTGGTCACTCTGTCAACAATGACCCGTACTCCATCATGACTCATTGGCGACCTCGGAAACTCAATCACAAAATCCATGGTTACATGTTCCCACTTCTACTCAGCCACTGGTAAAGGCTATGACAACCCGGCTGGTTTTTGATGCTCGGACTGGATCTATTGATACACCAAACATTTCGACACAAATAGAGCAACATCATGTTTCATCCCCTTCCACCAATATTGCCTTCGCATATGTTGATACATCTTTGTACTGCCACGGTGTACAACGAGATGAGAATGATGAGACTCTTGATGTACACTTTGGTGGCACGACTCGGGTACATATACTCTATTAGCAAATCTTTGTCCCTTATCTGCTGAAGAACCCAACTGTTAACCTGCTCCCCTGAAGCTAAACAGTCTCTCACTAACTTAGCCTCTTGATCATTCTGCTGCTCTTCTATAAATCTTATTAACAATCAGGGTTGAACCACCACATTGAACAAAGCAACCCTGTCACTGTCAGTATTGAACTATAGATCTATTCTGCTCCCCAATCACTCTAATCATATTCCACTTCCGGATAGCTACGCCAACTAGATTATGAAGTGACTTTCTACTCAAAATATTTGCCACTCCATTTGCCTTACCCGAATGGTATTGCAATTCAAAGTCTTAGTCTTCCATGTACTCCATCCACCTCTGTTGCCTCATATTCAGATCTTTCTGTGTGACGATGTACTTAAGGTTCTTGTGACCCGAGAAGACCTTGAACTGCTCACCATATAAATAGCGCTTCCAACTCTTAAGTGCAAAGATGACTGCTGCCAATTTTAGCTCATTTGTGTGGGATAATTGCACCCATGATTCTTTAACTGATGAGGAACCATACGCCACAACTCTCCCATCCTACATCAACATGCATCCCAAGCCATCTTGGAAAGCATCACAATAAACCGAATACACCTGTCCTTGCTCCGGAATCACCAAGATTGGGAGCGGACGTCAACCTCTTCGAATGAATTCTCACATGCTCATCTCATACAAATTTGATTCATTTCCTTGTAAGTCATATCATAGGAGCTACCAGCTGTGAAAAATCCCCAGCAAAGTGCCGGTAGCAACCTGCTAAACCCAGAAGCTCCAAATTTCAAAGACACTCTTGGGTCTCCTAAGTCAATACTATCTCTATCTTAGACACCAGTTGGACACTATTTTCTGTAAATACTAACTTTTGAAGATGTAGTGCATACTTTTTTTCCTTTGAAAAATATTGCGTTGTCCAGATCAATTTATCATTTTACAACACGCAATAGTGCGAGACTCTCCAACTATATTTTCACACTAATGGGTGAGATTCACTAAAAAAAAATTATACAATATAGCATGCTAATAGCTTGAATAATAGTTCAATTAGAATTATAATATTAAATTTAATGTTATTAGTAGAGTTATAGACATGCGTAATATATAGTATTAGCGGATTACCCGTTGATATACGTGAAATATAATAATTAAATTACTCTCATGTTGACCTTATTAGTTTTAATTTTATGCTATCTTGTGACTAATTATTATTTATTTATGTTTACAGAAAAAAATAGAGATTTGTCATGGAATGAACTTTATGCAAGGTCAATGATGTAGTCCAATTCAAATAAATCAATTCCAACCCAAATTAGAGACCTATCGGGTGCAAACAAGTGAAGCCATTTAAGAAAAGAAGAATCCAACTTGATTTTGGAATCATACATAAAATTGGAAGCAATCCCGAGTTGGAGTATTTTTGGATAGCTTTTAGTATTTTAGACGTAACTTTCTGCCTATAACTCGGATTAAGGTGATTCAAATTGGGTTACAAATCTATTTTAAAGGGCTACATATTTGTGTGAAATAGTAATTTTCCAATTTTGACCTTTAAGGGGTCAAAACGGGCTCACAATATGGGCTAAAACTGCTGAAAAAGTCAAATCCGAATTTATTTTAGATTTAGGGTTTTTCTAAAAGATGAAGCTTATATAAATAGAGAGGCAAAGTGGTTGAAGCGGGAGGAGACAACAAAGAAGACGACGGAAAACCAAAGAGGAGGATTTCACTTTTGGGGATCTCACGGCTGAAAAATCAAAGAGAGGAAAAATAAATCCAAGGCTGCTCTTCTATATTTCTGTAAGATTTATATTTTCTTCAATGGAGTTTTATTTTTATTTTGATTTATGTTTCATCGACTCCATGAGTAGCTAAACATTGAAACTAGGGTTAAGGATGAAACCTCATATAGTTTATTGATTAATTTTATGCAGTTGATTTTTCTATATGCGTTTATTGAAAACTGTTCTTGGCTCAATTTTTATTGCTTGATTTATTATGGTTAAATATTTAAGTGCTGGGTATCATCTGTGATTTATTTTTAGATGATGATTTAGGCTTAAATTTTGAAGCTGAGGAAGAAAAAATATTCGTAAAAAATAAAAGTGCTTAAAAAATATATTATCCATACTGATTAAGATTGACCTCTAAATCATTGTGTAGAAAATAATAGGAAAAATCACTACATAAGATTAATTGATAAATATTTATGGGGTGGATTCCGAAACCCTAGTTATTTTCTCAACACTTGATTCAAACCTATTTTTCCGTGAATATTTAATTTTTAAAGTCTTTAATTTATTTTTAGCTTCGTTTATTTAATTATTTTAGAATAAAAAAATTCACAACTTTTTGTCAACTAGGTTAGGGTTAAATCAATTTGGTCGATTTAGTTTTTCTTAATAAAAATCACAAGTCCTTGTGGGTTCGACCTCGCTCTTGCATTACTATACTTCGGTACGATTCGTGCGCTTGCGAGTACATTAAAATTTCACAACAAGTTTTTGGCGCCGTTGCCGGGGACTTACGTATTTTTATTTGAGAAAACTACATAATTTTAATTGATTCTTCACTTCTACTAGTTATAATTAGGATCTTATTAAAAAAAAAACTTTAAAAAATTAATTTTTGTCGTGAATAGCATGTTTTTGTTTTTATTATCCGACTAGCTTCTGATTTCCAAAAATTAGAGGTCTACACACTTGCCCATATTGCAAACTGATTTGGAAACAAAAAAATTGAATAATTTTAAATTGATATTTTCCTTTTACTAATCTAGTTATAAACACAAATCAATTTGGTGTTTCCTAATTTAGTTAAATTAGGAAGGTTTTTTTTTTTTTTTTTGTAGTCCTTAGTAATGTATGAGCATCTGGGTGCGCGATAAAGCAAATCGTCTCATTCGAGTTGAATCTCCTTTTAAAAATCATCAAATCGATACTAATTTTTCATTAGAAATGGCAGAAGCTATCGAAAATGCTAGAACTCTTAGAGATTTGTTTTCACCTATTACTATTGACCCACCATCGTGCATAGTGTTACCCATGGCTAATGCAACACATTTTGAACTTAAACCTCAAATATTTCAAATGTTACCTACGTTTCGGGGTATGAATAATGAAGATCCTTATATGCACGTAAAAGATTTTCTTGAAATATGCTCTACATTTAAGTTTCAAAATTTTTCTGATGAATCTGTTCGACTTCGTTTATTTCCATTCTCTTTAAAAGATAAAGCAAAAGCATGGTTAAATTCTCTACCATCGGGCTCAATTACATCATAGGACATTCTTGTTAAAAAGTTTTTGTCCAAATTCTTTCCAATGTCCAAAACTAATGCTTTAAGAAGAGAAATTGCTGATTTTTCTCAGGAGGAAGATGAAAAATTTTATGAGAGTTGGGAAAGATTTAAAGATCGTATCCTTAGGTGTCCCCATCATGGTTTTGAAACATGGAGACTCGTCCAATATTTTTATAATGGTTTGACCCAGTCAAACCGCAATATGATAGAATCCATGAATGGTGGTGGCTTCTTAGGTCTTCGAGATGATGATGCTTATAGATTTCTTGAAAACTTATCTGAAAGTTCTCAACAATGGGACTTTTCTACTCCTAGAGATAAACCATCTAACACATCTAGAAAGGGAGGCTTATACGAAGTTAGAGAGGATTCAGACCTAAGAGCTAAGTTAGACAATTTGACCCGTAAAGTAGAGGCATTAGCTTTGAGTAGGACTATGGAGTCGGCCAATCGAGTACAAAGTGATGTGTGTTCTCTATGTAGTAGTGCATTGCATACAACACAAGGGTGTCCCTCCATGGTAGGATATTCTCAATTTGGTGTTGAGCAAGCAAATGCACTCAACAATTATGGAAAACCGTTTGGAAATCCTTTCTCTGAGACATACAATCCGAATTTGAGAAATCACCCTAATTTCTCATGGAGGCAAAATCAATCTAATACAAATATCAGTGGGCAACCCCTACAATCAAATAATCAATTTCCACCAGGTTTTTGTCCCCTTAATCAATCTTATCCAATCCAACCTTATTCTAATTTGCATCAAGCATCTCAGTCTAACTTTCCACCTGTTGCACACCAGCAATCCAAGTCGTCTTTAGAAGACACCCTTAAAGCATTTATGCAAGTGACTAGTCAATCCATAGTAGAGATCAAAAATTCAACTCACTTGAACACTCAGGCCATTTCTAAACTAGAAAATCAAATGGGGCAATTAGCTAGTCAAATGTCAGAAAGAGAGAAGGAAAAATTTCCGAGTCAACCAATAACTAATTCAAAAGGGCAATTTTCTTTAAATGAATGTAACAACCCCTCTAGTTCTACCTATGAGCATGAACAGGTTCAATCTATTGTTACCCTTAGATCAGGAAAACAAGTTGATAATCAAGTAAGAATGCCACTAAATAATAGCCCAATGGATCTAGACAAAGAAGAAAATCCTAGTGATTCTTATAAAGATCATAAATCTAATTCTCCTCAACTTCCTTTAGAACCCCAAGTCAAGAGCTTTATACCTAAAGCTCCATATCCTGAGCGACTAATAACTCCTAAGAGAGGTCCACAACATGGAGATATTCTAGAGGTATTCAAACAGTTAAGGATAAACATTCCATTTTTAGATGCAATTCAACAGTGCCTTCATATGCCAAATTTTTAAAAGACCTAGTCACCATAAAGAGAAAGACCCGCGTACCAAGTGAAGTCTTATTGACCGAACAAGTTAGTTCCATTATACACGGTAAAGTTCCTATCAAGTATAAAGATCCTGGTTGTCCAACAATTTCATGCACTATAGGTGATAAACATATTGACCGAGCTTTGTTAGATTTGGGTGCTAGTGTTAACTTACTGCCCTATTCTATTTACTTGCAACTAGGATTGGGAGAGCTAAAACCAACTAAAGTAATACTTCAATTGGCTGATGGTTCTGTTAAAATTCCAAAGGGTGTCATTGAAGATGTTCTGATTAAGGTTGATAAATTTTATTTTCCACTAGATCTTATAGTCTTAGATACTCAACCTATTCAGAACTCACGAGGGCAGATTCCTGTAATCCTAGGACGTCCCTTTTTAGCCACCTCTAATGCTCAAATCAATTGTAGAAATGGTGTGATGAAGATGACATTTGGTAACATGACTATTGAGCTTAATATTTTTCACATTGACAAACAACCATTAGATGAGGAAGTTACTAGTATTTGCATGATAAACAATCATATTGATGATAAACAAATTAGTCAATTAACTGATGATGATCTTCTAAAAGCTTGCTTAGCTCACTCTAGTTATGATTTTAATGTTGACGAGGCTTTTAAGCAAGTTGAGACATTAGTAGACTCAGCTCCTTGGGAAAGTATTAATGAGTGGATATCTCAAGTGGTCTCTCCTCAACTCCCCTTGTCACCACCACTCCCACCTATTATGGAGCCATCCAAAATTAAATTAAAAACGTTGTCATCTAATCCTAATAAAGAATTTTGTGGGCCCATAGAAATTGACTCAATCTTTATTCCTATTGATATTGATCAATCTTACAAAAGAGTAAGTAATGAGTATATGCAAGACAACAGTAAACTGGAGAGGAATTTCATTATTTGAGTTGACCATTTACTTTCTAATCATAGGTTATATTTACAGACATTACCATTCAAACATATCTTTCCATGGTATGATGACGGTTGGGATCTTTCAACAGTTGATCTTGCTTTCTTAATTCATATTTATTATTTTTATGATCCTATTGTTGCTCCATCATGTCGTCAGTTTTATGATTTTATTTTGGTATACCATGCGACATATATTTATATTGGGATAATCCACATTTCTTCCGTCTCATGCTATATGACAATATGGGGAGGATTCTTACCCGTTGAATTTCAAGCAAGAATCAGGTTTGGGGGAGGTTCGGTAAGAAAAATAACTGCTTATTATTTCATTAGTATATTTGCTTCTATTTTGTTTTTCGTGTTTTTATTACTTTTTACAGGTCAAAAACAATTTAGCATCATCGAGCTTATCAGGTTTACTCGATCCTATTGATCTTTTTATGTCAATGTCTTTTTCCAAATTTTACTTTCATACCACTGAGGACACTGTCATATTTAGGTTTGGGGGGAAGGATTAAGGTAATATTTGTCTGTGTCAGTTTTAAAAAAAAATAATTAAAAATTTTTAAAAAAAATGTAAGAACATCTTTCGTTCAATGCTTTGAGTGATGAGACATAATTATAGAAATCTTGTTGCCTAAGCATGAGAATCATATTAAAGTCTTTTTTTTGCTACTTTCTTTGTAAGGTATATCCTGTTTCATGTTTGGAAATTCTTACACTGCACTTTGGCCACATGAATACTTTTGTTAGTTAATGAGTGAGCATGATTTGATAATCTTGAAGAAAAATAGCGGAGACTAATAACCCAGTGAGCATTTGAGCCATTCTTTTTGTTGGAGGATTATTTAAATTTACTCTTAAATTTCCTTTGAAAGCCCATTACTTCGTTGTTTAGTCTCATTAATCTTTCATTTGGTTGAATATTGAGAATTATTAATTTAAGTGCTACACTTCAAAATTCTTGATATCATGAAAGTTGAAGGATTATAGCAATTCTGGAGAGATGATTTTAGGCTATCTTTGTTTATTTGAGCCTTATTGTTCTTTGTTCATCAACCCTTAGAAGCCAAGTTTGAGCCTTCAAATTAGCCTTTTCTTTGTTAACTCCACCATCTAAATTGTTTTGGAGCGTGACTGGGACATCAATTATTTAAAAATAAAAGGGCAAAATAATTGAAGTTGATGAGAAAGAGGGTAAGAAAAAAAAAAAGAAGAATTGTCCAAAAAGACAAAATTAGAGGACAAGAAAAAGATGAAAAAAAAAATATTCAAAAGAAAAATATCTCCGAAAAAGAACGGGAGTATGTAAAGTGGTGAAATTTGAGGGATAAACATATACTCACAGTTACTGTCCTTTGTATTCCTTGACTATCCCACGTGCCTCCAAAATATTCCAATTAAATTATTTTCTTTATCCTTTACGCTCACATTTCTCCTTAACCTCTACATTACAACCTAGTAAAAGTCCTATATGATCTTTGGGATGGTATGATTTGGACGTGAACATGGTTGATGGAAGTGATAGTGTGGTAGTTATTTTACTTCTCAATATTTGACATTCCTTCCATGAGACTACATATTCTTTCAATTTGACGTATTTTAAAGAAATATCATTATGTGCAAGATATCTTGATTTTGAATTACACATCTTCCCCTTGCACATATATTGAGAGTATCATAGCACCAAAGTCGAGTGATTTATTTGTAGAGTGCATCATCCGGTAAGTTTTGAGTTCGAAGCATGTTTCAGACAGAGAATCAGGTCATGTTCATCTTAGAGGTTTGAATTGTGTTTGTGTTGGCCAAACTTTTCACACACTCCAAACATTGAATTACATGGACAACTTTACTTGTTGGTAGTATTTTGAGATTTTGGTTGATTTTTGTGTGGAGGTGGTAGGACACATGACTTTGTTTTTGAACTCATTGCATTTAGAATTTTGTGGGTATATTCACTGCAAACCCTCACGAGACTACAACTCGTCCAGTAGGATAACCTAGGGGTTTAAAGGCTTGTTGCATACACTAAATGCAATCGAACTTCCCTCGACAGTGGAATAATTAGTTTTTTCTTTTAGCTTTTTCTTAATTTATTTTATTTCTTTTGCTCGAGGACTAGCAAAATGTAGGTTTGGGGGTATTTGATATACGTGAAATATAATAATTAAATTACTCTCATGTTGACCTTATTAGTTTTAATTTTATGCTATCTTGTGACTAATTATGATTTATTTATGTTTACAGAAAAAAATAGAGATTTGTCATGGAATGAACTTTATGCAAGGTCAATGATGTAGTCCAATTCAAATAAATCAATTCCAACCCAAATTAGAGACCTATCGGGTGCAAACAAGTGAAGCCATTTAAGAAAAGAAGAATCCAACTTGATTTTGGAATCATACATAAAATTGGAAGCAATCCCGAGTTGGAGTATTTTTGGATAGCTTTTAGTATTTTAGACGTAACTTTCTGCCTATAACTCGGATTAAGGTGATTCAAATTGGGTTACAAATCTATTTTAAAGGGCTACATATTTGTGTGAAATAGTAATTTTCCAATTTTGACCTTTAAGGGGTCAAAACGGGATCACAATATGGGCTAAAAATTCTGAAAAAGTCAAATCCGAATTTATTTTAGATTTAGGGTTTTTCTAAAAGAAATAGAGAGGCAAAGTGGTTGAAGAGGGAGGAGACAACAAAGAAGACGACGGAAAACCAAAGAGGAGGATTTCACTTTTGGGGATCTCACGGCTGAAAAATCAAATCAAAGAGAGGAAAAATAAATCCAAGGCTGCTCTTCTATATTTCTGTAAGATTTATATTTTCTTCAATGGAGTTTTATTGTTATTTTGATTTATGTTTCATCGACTCCATGAGTAGCTAAACATTGAAACTAGGGTTAAGGATGAAACCTCATATAGTTTATTGATTAATTTTATGCAGTTGATTTTTTCTATATGCGTTTATTGAAAACTGTTCTTGGCTCAATTTTTATTGCTTGATTTATTATGGTTAAATATTTAAGTGTTGGGTATCATCTGTGATTTATTTTTAGATGATGATTTAGGCTTAAACTTTGAAGCTGAGGAAGAAAAAATATTCGTAAAAAATAAAAGTGCTTAAAAAATATATTATCCATACTGATTAATATTGACCTCTAAATCATTGTGTAGAAAATAATAGGAAAAATCACTACATAAGATTAATTGATAAATATTTATGGGGTGGATTCCGAAACCCTAGTTATTTTCTCAACACTTGATTCAAACCTATTTTTCCGTGAATATTTAATTTTTAAAGTCTTTAATTTATTTTTAGCTTCGTTTATTTAATTATTTTAGAATAAAAAAATTCACAACTTTTTGTCAACTAGGTTAGGGTTAAATCAATTTGGTCGATTTAGTTTTTCTTAATAAAAATCACAAGTCCTTGTGGGTTCGACCTCGCTCTTGCATTACTATACTTCGGTACGATTCGTGCGCTTGCGAGTACATTAAAATTTCACAACACCCGTGCCTGAAGGCACTTGACTGAACATTAAAACATAAGATTTCCTAGCGTATTTCCCATGCCTACGGCACTACGAACGAAATTAAACCGATGAAATGAAATTCATGTTAAAACTCAAATTTAGTTATCATTCAAACTATCAGCACATTGCATTAATAAGATTAAAATTCAACTATTATCCAAATAAAAAAACACTTAAACAGAGTTAAACCCATACACAAAATAAAAACTGCTCCCTCTAGTAGGTCAGGGTCTACGTAGGTCACATTGATAGAAAATAGATACAAACAGAAGTAGAAAAGCCTAACAATGTCGGCAAGAGACCAACTTATTAGGCTCACCACATGCCCCTAAACAATTGGCGAAATCAAGGAAAAGAAAAGAAACAGAGTAAAGCCCAACACCTATGGCCACATCGGCTAGCCCATTGCCGAAAATCCAGGCTCAGCCCATATACCCAAACCAAACCCGACTTACTGACGTCTTCCCAGCTATCTACTTGAGTTAATATATAGTACACCATGACCTGATTTATTGTCCACAACCGCCACCAACACCACCTCCATGGCCGTCGATCCAACGCCACCACCTCCACAACATCACAACCTCCATCCAACCCAGATCCCAAATTCAACAACGATCCAATGATTCCGACATTGAATCAAAATCTACTCCTCTCACCTCCTCCACCGCAATTGCAAAATCCTGTTTGAAGACTTTTACTGAATAGCTTCCTTTGGGATACAAAGAGCTCTTTAAGATCGCTCCCCAATTCCGACACTACCTTGTCATTGGTTTCAAACTTTGAATTACTTCTACTGTAATCATTTCTGCTATTCACACTACCATTGCTGGTCCTGCCCATTTGTTTCAATGAACTCTCTGGTAAAAGTTCACTATAATTTCCTCTTAATTCTGTGGATATGGAACAAATGAATGCAAAATGGGGACTCGTTTCAATCGATTCAAAGTTAGGCTGGCATTCGGTTTGGTTGATGGTGACATATACGTATAATGTATTGTGTAAAAGTGCATAAAAGATCAATAACATAGCACGCCTACTGGAAATGCAAGACTGCCAAAGCCTGTGTTTACTACTACGTACCAAGGTGTGTTTCCTATTAGCGTAGTACTTGTGTGTTTATTAGCACGCCTACTGAAATGCAAGATTGCTTGTGTTTCTTTTTTAATTTTCTCTCCCTACGCACATAACACAACACAAACACACACACCCCCTCAGCTGTTGGATTGAACCAATCTTAGTCGTTATTGTAAAAATGTGTTATGGAAAGTCTCAACCGTTGGATCGAATCGATCCTAGCGTGATATTGCTCATGCCTACGGCACTCCCAACAAAATTAAACCAAAAAAGTTCAAACTATTAACATGTTGTATTGAATATGACCAAAATTCAACTATTAAAGTAAGGAAATAGACTGCCACCTGGGATATTTGGCACCCACATTAATGTCTTTCTTGCCAAATTTTCTTCAACTGTACCCACCATCCATGGGCCCTTCAAACCCATTCTGAGAGCCAGCCAACTTTCACATGATCCGTTACCTTTCTGCAACACCAATTGAAAGAAAAAAGAACAGGTTTTGCATTTACTATTAGAGCCAATATGTAATACATTCGAACTCACCATCATCCAAAGAATTTACTTCTCCAACTGTCAAAGAACTGGCAAAATAATATTTGAAGCATCTTTGCTGCTGCTGATTCTACCAGTTCATTATGTTCCTCCGTAAACATATCCCCTACATAATTTAAGTTAATCAAGTGTACTCATTGCAAAGATTCAATAACTGGAGTGATCGAGAATTTTCAAAGTAGTTTAGAAGAAGATGCATCAAAATGTTGGAAGAGGATGAGTTTGGACAATATTTTGGAAGAGAGTAAAATACTTGAAACAAGAATGGGAATAAAAGTACTTGGATTACACTTGGACTCAAACTTTTGGTTGATACAAAATGGCTAGAGACCCACCCCTATTTATACTAGATATTTATCTTACAAAATAATATTTTACAGCACATTCTAGAGGTATGTGACAAAATACAAAAATACTAGATATTTCATAGGAGTTCTCTAGAACTCTTCTAGAAACAAGATATAATGGAAATGTTCTAGAAACTTGAAAATATCTTCTTCTTTGGGCCTTTTGTACTAGGCTTCTCGGACCTCCTTGTTTGCCATGCTCTCTCTTATAAAGTGATATCTTATATCAATTTGCTTGCTACAATCATGGAAGACCAGATTCTTTGTGTAAAGACCCAAAAAATTTTAAATTTTTATATTAATATTCGGGTTAATAAGCTTAATTAATGTGGAGTATGTGAAAATTGGTGTTATAACATGATTTGGGGTCAATGTGATATAACATGGTAACTTTGGGGGCTTGTGATAGCATGTTGTGAAATCTAGGGGTGTAAGTGTAATTTTTGGGTGTTGGATTTGGTGTATATCAGACAAAATATTTTTTGCCAAAACCCAAACCCATATTTCTCTCTTCTTTCTCATACGCTTGCCCTCTCTCAAAAACTCTCCATCCGAATCTTGCTCCAAATCTCGATTTCTTCAAGATTCTACGCATTTTCCTCATCCTTGGTTGATCCGGTGGTGGTTTGCAACCATTTGCTTGGAGGAAGTGTTCTTGGCATTTTACATCTTTTGGAAGCTAAAGCTTGAAGTTGGAACTTTGATTCTTGAATCCGGAAGTTGAGGTAAGGATTTCTCACACTTATTATACGTATAAAACTTGATTTGGTTGTCATTTGATGCTTTGAAGTTGAGTGAAAAAGCCCTAAGTTCATTGTTGAAATCTGTCAAAAATTGCCTTTGTTCGTGCCTGATACACCGATGCCTTATTTTTGGTGACACCGATGCCAACTGCTCTCTGTATCTCAGATTTGTGCTTGACACCAGTGCCTTGATTTTTCATACACCGGTGTCTCCCTTTGAAATTGCTCTATGTATCTCAGACTTGATACTTGACACCGGTGCCTTATTTTTGATACACCGGTGCCTCCCTTTCAAATTCTCAGATTTTGGACTTAGCACCGCTGCCTTGTTTTGGTGACACCGGTGTCATTTGCTCTCTGCATTTTGGCATTTCACTAAGCACCAGTGCCTTATTTTTGGGCACACCGGTGCCTTCTCCCTTGAAACTTTTCATTGTTTTGGCTATGTTTTCGCACTTGTTTGACGCATTCTTTTGTCAATATTAGAACTCCGTGAACTCTTAAACTTACTTTTCTTGGACATTGAACGTTGACTTTTATTTATTGATTTAGATCATGTTAAGTGTCGTATCATGCCATAAATGAGAACAAAAGAAGTGAATCATGTGACACACATTGATATCGAACATAATGGATGAAAGTGATGAACTTTATGACTTGTGTGCATATTTTTACGATACGACACGAAAGTTATGAGACACATGACATATGTGAACACCATACTGGAATGCCTCCGGGAGTGCCAGGAATAACACCTTGATACATAACGAGGACAGATTGGTGACACACGACATTTGTGGATTTGAATTGAATGGATTAAGAAACCATGGTGCACAATAGAGTTATCTATGCTATCTCTCAATCTAATATTGCTTCCGTTTGTTCTATCTCTCTTTGTGTTGATATAAATGTTCATATGACACATCATATCATGTCATATTCATGTAATACTTGTGTAGACTTTTCTACTGGGTTGTCGAGCTCAACCCTTCTTTCTTTTCAGGTACGACCTTGGAGTGATAGCATGGAGTGCTTGGCTTGCATGGATCGACATGCATACTTTTGAAAGCTGCATCGGATGAATTACTTAACATCTTGTATTTATCATTTTTGAAAAGATGTAATGTAACTCATACTTTATTTATTTCGATTCAAATGATGTAAACTACTTACCTCCTTTTTGGCTTTGGAGATGATGATCTTTGGTCGAAGTGACCACTTTTGTAATCTATTGCAAACTTATTTTGATTTACTCTATCATCAACGTACCTTTTGGGAAATTTGGTGAGATTGTGAGTCTTTATTAATGGTCAATGTATTATTAAATTATGTTTAAAATTGAGGGCGTGACACTTTGCTTGTGCTATTGCCGATTGATTATCAGCGAATACCTCCGTTGCTTCTTTTTGTGTGAAATTAAGCTCCTTTAGTATATTCCTTAGCCACATTGCATGACATACACATGAAGCTGCAGTGACATATTCGGCCTCACAAGTGTAGAGAGTGACAATCGGTTGTTTCTTTGAAATCCATGTGAATGCCATGTCACCGATGTAAAATAAGAAGCCAGTTGTACTTTTTCGATCATCTACATCTCCAGCCCAATCACTGTCACTATATCTAACAAGCCGAAAATTGTTAGATGATGAATAAAGTAGGCCAAAATCAAGTGCACGTTTTATGTAGCGGAGAATCCTCTTGGCCGTCTTCAAATGCATTGTGGTTGGCTCCTCCATTAAACGGCTCACGAGTCCGACGCCGAAGAGTATGTCGGGCCTTGTGTTTGTCAAATAGCGCAAGCTTCCTACCAAACTCTTGAAATATGTTGAATCCACCTTTTCTCCATCATGAAGTCTTGACAACTTGATTCCGCATTCTACTAGTGTGCTAATTTGTTTGCAATTACCCATGTTGAACTTCTTGAGAACTTCCTTCGCATAGACTTCTTGAGAGACAAAAATTCCATCTTTACTTTGCTTTACTTCGATTCCAAGATAGTATGACATGAGCCCAATATCTATCATTTCAAATTCTCGAGTCATTGCTTGCTTGAAATCTTCAAACATTATTGGATTGTTGCCGGTGAATATCAAATCATCTACCTACAAGCAAACACGCAAAACATCTTCATTCTCCACTTTGGTGTAAAGGGCATGCTCATGAGGGCATTTAGTAAAATTATTTTCTTCAGAATACTTATCAATTCTACTATTCCATTCCCTTGGCGCTTGTTTTAAGCCATACAAGGCCTTTTTTAGTTTTAAAATTTTATTTTCATGCCCTTTCACCTCATAACCCATAGGTTGGTCCACATAAACTTCTTCTTCAAGAAAGCGGATTTGACGTCTATTCGATAGATTTTCTATTTAATTTGAGTCGCTATAGAAATAATTATTCTTATAGTTTCTAAGCGAGCAACGGGAGTGAATAACTCATCATAGTCAATTCCAGCTCGTTGCTTGTATCCTTCCGTGACAAGCCTTGCCTTGTAGCGTTCTACTTCTCCTTTGACATTTTTCTTGGCCTTGTACACCCACTTCACACCAATCACTTTGTGTTCTTTCGGAAGATTGGCTAGCTCCCATGTGTCATTCTTTTTTATTGCTTGAATCTCTTCATTCATGGCATCTCTCCAATTTTTGCTTTGCACCACTTCTTCAAAATCTATTGGTTCACAATCAGCAAAAAGACAAAATAAAGTGAGATTGTCTTTGTTTGCCGTTACCTCATAGAGCTCTTGTAGGTTCTTCATGCGGCATGGCTTTTCGCTTGAGCTTTCTTCCGAGGATGGATCTTCACGATTTGGAGTTGGTGATAAAGGTGGTGTCATGGACTCTTGCGGCTCCTCTCTTTTTTCGAACCTTTCTTCGAACACGGGAAAGAAATCATATTACTTTTCTTCTTGAGTCTCCCAATCCCACGTGCTTTCTTCGTCAAAGACCACATTTCGGCTCGAGTCACCTTCTCATTGCTTGGATTGTACAACTTATAGCCTTTAGAGCTTGAATCATAGCCGATGAAAACATACTTTTCGCTTCTATCATCAAGTTTCGACCGTTTTTGCTCCGGCACTTGTGCATAGGCAATACTCTCAAAAACTTGCAAGTGTGAGATCCCGGACTTTCTTCCACTCCATGCTTTTTGCGGAATCCTTCCCCAAACACTTTGTGTGGGAGAGCGGTTCAACAAATAAACTGCACAATCAACGGCTTCGGCCCAAAATTCTTTGGGCATTCTCTTGCTCTTCAACATATTTCGAGCCATATTAAGAATTGATCTATTTTTTCTTTTGGCAAAACCATTTTATTGAGGGGAGTACGGAAGTGTTAGAGGCTGGCGAATTCCATTTTCATCACAAAATTCTTTAAATTCATTTGAAGTGAATTCGCCTCCTCTATCGGATCTCATGGCTTTTATATCGCAGCCACTTTGTTTTTCAACAAGCACTTTGAATCTTTTAAATCAATTATACACTTTCAATTTTTGTTTCAAAAAATAAACCCATGTCTTTCGACTATAATTATCAATAAAGAGAAGAAAATATCTATTTTTGCCGAAAGAATAAGGATCAATTGGTTCGCACACATTGGTGTGAATAAGTTCCAAAGGCTTGCTTGCTCTTGATGTTGCCTCTCTTGGAAATCTTTTTTTAAAGTGCTTACCAAGAAGACATCCTTCACAAAATTGATCCGGATGATTGATGGAAGACAATCATTTTACTATTCCCTTTGTTGGATAATAATTTTAGTCCCTCAAAATTTAAATGTCTAAATCTCAAGTGTAAATACTCGTATTTTTAAAAATCGTGAATAATATTATTCTAAATATTAAAATTCATTTAAGAATTATTTTACATTGCCACATGTAAATTAGTATGGTAAGTATATATGAATAAATTTAAAACCTAAAATTATCATCCATCATGTCTTAAACTCTACATCTTGATAAATGTATTTTCATATATACTCATTACATGTACACATATACATATATATGATGATCATATTATACACTCCCAAAACATAATCTAAGATTTTATAGTAACCTTGTTTAGTAAGAAAACCTAGACTTTTTAGTCATCCTAATTCAAGTATGATTTAAACTATAACTATTTGGTTTTGGCTAAATCATTTTTCTCCAACTTATGCACTTATCTTATAAATCTAGAAACCATGAGTCATCCTACGTCCTCTCTCCTAAAAATCTTAGGTGGAAGTCTAAAGAGTTGAGGTGGAAGTCTAAAGTGGTAAAGTGTATACCTAATATCTAAACACTTAGTACATATTTATCTTACCCTTCTTTATTTGACTTCTCAATATTCCTTTCACACTTACATTTAATTCATATACATAAACCTTATTCCACCTTTGTTGAATATAGTAACCCATTACACACTTACATCTATTTTGTATGTCTATCTTACTCCTCCCTTGTTGACTATATTAATCTATTTCACACTCACATCTAATTTATATGTCTATCTTATTCCTCCTTTGTTGACTATATTAGTCTTTTTCACATTTACATCTAATTCATATGACACCTCATTCCTCTCTTTGTTGACCTTATTAGTCCCTTTCACACTTATATTTATCCCAAATGACACCTCATTCCTCCCTTTGTTGACCTTAGTAAGTTTTTTTCACACTTATTCACACTTATATGTATCTTATATACATACACCGCATTCCTCCCTTTGTTGACTTTAATAATCCCTTTCACACTTACATTTAAAAACATATGCATAGATATAGACATGTGTGGCTATATATTAAACCTAAACCATGTAACATATACTAATATCATATGAGTCAAATCATTTACTCCAAAAATCTACAACTTGTGCACTTAATCTTCAAATCAAATCTAATGACTAAGCGTAGTGATCTATTAGACATCACATCCATTTAATACTTGATCTCAACCAAGTAATCTTCTAACTTTCCTAGCCATTGATCTTGATGGATAAACCCTAACCGTTAGATGTGTTCCCAAAATATTTTTCTAAAACTTTGCCTATAAATACAAAACTCCTTCTTCTATTGTTTTACATACTTTGAAACCTTGATAGCAAGAAAATCTAGAGAGTAGTAGAAATTCTCAAGTAGTGTGAGAAAATCCT